>OY720105.1:32313375-32913375 GCA_963082835.1 Leptogaster cylindrica
CATGAGTTCTGAACCAGAAAGAGTTTTTCAACTTGCCTCACAGGTTATAGCTGAGTAGCGATTTTTAGAAAGTAAACTCTTAAGGGGATGAAAAGGGGCGTGAAAAATCGTGGACACGTAATATAACTAACAAGTTTTAGTTATGTGACTTAGAAGAATTCACTGTCCTACTTAGATCCCGAGAAATACAATTCAATTCAGTGCCCACAATTTTATAACAACGTTTCTAAAATCTTTTTTTAAAAAAGGTTTTTTCAATTATGTTTTCCTTTTTGTTACCTATAAATTGAAAAAGAGTTTCGGTTCTTACTAAGTAGATATTCATTGCTATTGCTTTCAGCTATCTACATTTAAGTATAAATGTTAAGCCGGAGTCAGGCGTTAGCAAAAACCCTCTATTAATAAGCAATTTTGAAAATTTTCTATCGTGTGATTCAACAATATGCAATGTGGCGTGTCGATTATAAATGTGCCAAAAATTTCGGAACATTTTCGTCAAATCAAAGGAATCTGAAGTGTTTCAAATTGTGTACACGTATCAAAGGTTGCTCATTCTCAGCGCTCAGTCCCCACGTTAGAAATTATTAAAACCGAATATCGTGTGACTCGAAGACACCAAATTTTATAATTTTCGCGACCGCAATAGAAAAGTAGATATTCACTTATCGTGAGACTCGATGTCACTAAAATATGCCACTAAAATATTTCCTTAAAAATTTGGGAATAAATAGAGTTCTTTTGTCTACTGCCATTTACTAACATAAAAAATTACGTAAGGAGCTACCCTTCTAAGAAAGAACTATTTACCAATTTCAAGGAAGCTTAGAATGTGATTCCGAAAATTATATGCAAGTTGTTAAAACTGTTGTGGATTACTGAAATATAATATCAATTCATGTTTGTATATCTATATATATAAAATTCAAATACCACTCATTGATTCACTGATCACTATATCTCAAGAACGGCCAAACGTAAGAACTTGAAACTTGGCATGATGAATCCACTTAAGCTCTAGATGTGCAATAAGAAGGGATTTTTTGAAATTCCACCCTTAAGGGGGTGAAAAGGGGTGAAAACGGTTACTCTGGAACCGCTAAACCGATTTCCACGAAATTTTGAATACTTATTCAACTTATCTCATAGGCGCTCACTAAGAACCTGTTTGTGAAATTCCACCCCTAAGGGCTTAAAATAGGGGATGAAAATTTGAATGAAAATCCGCTATTTTGAAAGTAAAAAATTCCTGAAAAACTGTTTTTTGGCTAAAATAAAGAAACATTGTTATTGAATAAACCATTTTCACAGGCTGTGGTGCGGGAGAAACAGTTTTTCTACCTAGAATCTCCTTGTTTCCATGCGACTACCACTTTCATTTTAAACGGCTGCAGTTTCCTATTAAGGTATGTTTCGCGCTATCTGACGTGAGCAAGAATACTCCTTAAACACAGAAATTTAATTTCCGTTTCCATAAAGAATCATTGTATTATTTGTCAGTGTTCAAAGAGAGTTTTATAGAGTTGTTTCGTTGATTCTGATAGAGGAATTAATACTCAAATTGTTGCTTGTCGTGTCGGCGAAATGGACTTTACGACAATTGGCGTGTCGGCAAACTGGGTCTAAACTCTAATTCCTCCTGACAAGCTGGTTATATTGCAGTCAGAGGGGCGAACAAAAAACATTGTTTATCAGGAAGTTTTATGAAACTCTGTCTTTTTTTATCCAGCAGTTCACTATCGGAAGTCTCATGTTCCTACCGGTGTAAGTCAAAGTATTATTTTATCTCCTCAACCCACAAAAAAGTTATTGTCACACACGTAATTTGTGCGCGATTTTCACAGTTACAAGTTACAACATCAACAAGTTGTCACGAAAATTTGTATCTGGGCGTTTTCGTAGATACTGATTGCGAATTAATTTTCGACATTTTTCAAAATTTAACGAATTTGGGGAAATATAGTAAAAGCTAAAGGTATTTTGAATTCCCAGGTTTCGAATCTACTATTAAAATTGGCAATATCAATATCGCAAGCATAAATAGTAAGCATAAATTCATAAAGAATCAAAAGACTGCGAAAAAAATTTTTTAAAAATTAAAATAATATAGCTACAATACACAGGACTGAAGTTATGCATGAACGAAATCAAAATCAAAAACGAATTTATCGTGCGACAGTAATCAGATTGATTAATCAATGCAGATTGCAGCCACCTTAACGAATACCAATCGTCCCATCGACCGAGTGTAACCGGGTAGACCAGCTAGTGAGTATATAAATTTGTGAAATTTGATGTAAGAAAAAATTGCAAATTAATTGTAAAAATGTAATATACCTAAATGTGCAATTTAAGTATTTTTCGAAGTTATTATTATCAATTATGATTATGGTTCTATGTAAATATGCTGTGCTCAAAATGTGTTGGTCAAAAGAAAATATATTCCTGCAGCGCCTCACGCGTCTACTTTTTTATTTTTTGTTATATTAGTAAATGACAGTAGACAAAAGAACTTTATTTTTGTCTTTTTGGTGCACTGGATGGAAAAGCGTTGTTTTAAAATTTTGTTTTTATTTTTTTTTATTTTGTCATTTTTAGTTTTAGAATAATTGGTTTTTTGATGAATTCCGTCTAAATTAGTCGAGGTAAAATTTTGCAGTTCTATGTTACAAATTAATTGAGTTTCTATTTTCAGCTCAAAATTTTCGCTGAAAACGTTTCGGTAGTTTGTTCATATTATTTCTGGTAGTAGTTATACGCAATCATTTGCCCCTAATATTTCTCCTAATGTCGCACCCACAAAAAAGTGCCATGAGCATTGAGCACTCGAAAAAATGACGTATTTATCCAAGCAGCGAGCCGCTTGTTGGCAGTGAACCAACCAGCTCAGCGACATGGAAATGTACAGATAAAATGAACCTGAAAAGAAAACCCTGTATGTATGCAATTATGATTTTTACCAATGATTTACTTCAAAATGTGCACAGAAAATGTAATTTCTGACGAAAAGGCATTGCCATATGGAAAATGTACTAAACCAAAAATCCTACGATAACTACAAACATTTTGATAACAAAAAACACAAAAACATCTATTGTCAGCAGGAATCTATTGGTTGAAAAAGTGTCAGATCTCTAGAACCTATAGAAATGTGCTTAAATGCCTTAAATTGCCTTGGCTGATTTGATCTTCATACAACTCACAAGGGAAGGTCACGAAAGTCCAAATCGCTTTGCTCAACCAGACTAATGCAGTTTTGTTGAGAGTCAATACTTATGATAAACTGCAAAATTTTCGCTGCTGAGAGCAAGAAACAAAAAAGTTATAGCCATTTTTGTCTGCCATAGCAGTATATGGGAGTAGCTAAGGAATTTTATGTTTTGATCTGGAAGTAATTAATACAAAGCTGAATATTGGCAGGTAGGAAGTATTGGGCAAGGAGAACACAGAAAAAAATGTACCCGCATCTCCCGCGCCCGCTTCCCCTTAAACCACCCCTTCGAACAACAATTTGCAGTCTTTCAGGAAAACAGCTGTAACTCCTAAAATTACAAAGCTAACTCTTCCAATTTTTTTTATTTTATTTGTCTTTAGTTTGCCTAAAAAAAATATTATTACAATATTTTTCCCAAAAATTATAGTTTAATGGTAATCGAGTGTTAAAGAGAAAATTTGAGATTTCGCCTTTCGCTTTTTGCCTGCTCGCAGAAGTATATGCAAAAGACATGTAAATTCGATTGAAAATTTTTATTTTATTTAGTTACCTATTAACCCTAAATTCATACCAATGCGATGGTATGAATTCCGCCCATGGTGCGACTTTAAAGCAGACATTTACAATGCTGAATATGGGGGTGGGGGATACTTGGAGTGAAGCTCCTTGTACTTATTGGTTCCGGAAACCATGGAAACCGGCCCTTTCGGGAGGATACATAAAATATATAATTCCATTTTCCCTACATTATATAAAACAAAAAGCTACATTTACTTATATATTCGAGTTTAATGATTAATTAAGACGTTACGGGGCATGCAACCGTAACAGTATTGAATGAAGAATAGAAATTATTGACAATTGTTGTGGACTTCTTTGAAAATGAAGTGATCCAGACACATGAACTGGATACAATGTGCACATCTTACAACTGCAAACGTGTTACAATTTTCCGTGGTACATTTCTCTTCTGATACGCCGTCAATGCAATATTGGATCGGTGTCTTGAAGCTTTCTTGCTCTTCATCTTCGATGTACCCACACTTGATGAAGGAGTATTTGATCATAGTGAGAAAACGGGGGTGCCGAGAACTGCCAAAGAACAGCAGATTACAACTTGATCAAGTTATCACGATGCCAAATCGGTTCAGTACCGATTTGAATAACAAGATCGGTAATGAACTTGACGAAATGCTTGTAGGGCCAGAAGAAGTACACATCTAGTGGTTGAATATCACTAGTGCACCCACCAGGAATTAGATGTTTCTGGAAGTGGAAGCCAGGAGGACGCGTTCTCTCGAATAGTGCATCATCCTTGTTTGATGACCAAGAATCTAACACCAGCAGAATCTTTTCTCCTTCGAGAGTAGCATCACCCTCCTGTGCTTGGATTCCCGGCCAGAACACATCATTCAAGAACACCTCCAAGTCTGCTTTCTTCATATTGGCTGATTTAGCTGCGAATGATCTGATGTTCCATGGATCGGGCTGCTTGCTCTGTGGGAATTGACCACTAGGCTCCGACATAAGCAGATACATTGGTGAATGTAATGTACCATCCATCGAAAGGACTGGCATTATCATATATGAATGAGTTGTAGCAGACACTGACCCAACTGTAGCAAACACTCATTTCACTCCTTGAACCCTCAATGTCCTACCAGTGTGCATCTCTTTCTCGAATCTGATCTGGTCGGCATTAAGGACAGCCTTACGCAGGAAACCTTGCTCACGTATGATTGACTTTATTGTGCCAGTGAAATGAGCTGACTTGGAGGCGATGTTTTCACATTGGGCGTCATAAATCCTACCCACTCTATGAGTAATGGATCGCGAAACAATATTATATCGTTTCTTGAACTTTTTCACCCAAGACTGTGATGCCTTGAAGTTAATATTCTTCGCGGGATCCAATTTAGCTCTGATTTGCAAAGCCCATTGCACTATATGACGATCATGGATGATGGCATTCTCATTCACCATGAGCTTGAATTTCTCATGAGTCAGATTGTTGATATCCTTCATTGAAGGTGACAATTGCCGTGCAATATATCCATCAATCTGATCTCTAGTGATCGTTCTAAAGCGAGAATGGAACGAAGACCATTTCCGGCGGCTACCGTTCGGAAGGAATAGATACTCCACGGCTTTTTCATATTCCTCATCAGTATGGGTCACCGTTTTCGTTCTCTTCTCTGGTGTAGGGACGTACTCCGACGCAGAGCTACTCATAGCTGATCCTTCCTCCACTGCATCATCGTCCTGGAACTCATGGAAAGTTTTCAACTCAAAAGGATCATCTAATGGCTCATGGAATCCAAGACCCCTGATTGTCTCCACAACCCGTTCATCATTTGTGAGGATCTCACTTACTTTCACACTTATCGTGGAACATTGACCTATCAGCCGACGATGGTGGAGAGTCGCTCATTCCAAATGACTCGACCAATAAACGGACAACGACTTTGGGATCCATGGACATAAGAAAAGAATCAATGTTATTTGATTAGTTTGAAAAAAATTGTGGGCTTCAATAATGTGTAATATTTAAAATACAGGTAGGTATATTAAGTTTACTTATCTGATATTTTTACAGTAATAATAATTGTTAAATTTGCTATATGAACTTCTTGCTTCGGTAACCATACGTTGGTAAGTGAGTTTTAATCAGTCTTTTCCTTGTGTATTTATAAATTGAAAAAAGGTATATTGGGCGTTGACAATTTTTAGAGGTAGGTAGTTTTGTCTTATGCGGTACCTGACAATGAGTTTTATTGTTGATTCGAGTTAGCCGAAACAAACAAGTCATAAAACAAAATAGGAACGCAGGTGCAGGTATTGTTTTATGTATGATTGTAAAAATGGTCCGTTTAGATTTACTTATAATCATAAATTGAAGAAAAAACCCAAAATATGACATTAAAGGAAAAACAAGTCGTATAAAATTGCATTTATTTAAAATAAAATTTCTGGGAAAATGTTGAATTTCAACGTAATTTTACATGCCACACATACCTTGGAATGGTATTTACATGTCTTTTGCATATACTTCTGCGAGCAGGCAAAAAGCGAAAGGCGAAATCTCAAATTTTCTCTTTAACACTCGATTACCATTAAACTATAATTTTTGGGAAGAATATTGTAATAATATTTTTTTTAGGCAAACTAAAGACAAATAAAATAAAAAAAAATTGGAAGGGTTAGCTTTGTAATTTTAGGAGTTACAGCTGTTTTCCTGAAAGACTGCAAATCGCTGTTCGAAGGGGTGGTATAGGGGGAAGCGGGCGCGGGAGATGCGGGTACATTTTTTTTTGTGTTCTTCTTGCCCAATACTTCCTACCTGCCAATTTTCAGCTTTGTATTAATTACTTCTAGATCAAAACCTAAAATTCCTTACCTACTTCCATATACTGCCATGGCAGACAAAAATAGCTATAACTTTTTTGTTTCTTGCTCTCAGCAGCTAAAATTTTGCAGTTTATCATAACTATTGACTCTCAACAAAATGGCATTAGTCTGGTTGAGCAAAGCGATTTGGACTTTCGTGACCTTCCCTTGTGAGTTAAGTAAAAGCGTTTAAAAAGGCAAGAGTGAAATTAAAAAATGAAGTGGTTGTTGAAATATACCGATGGCTTGCAGTAAAGTTTTTTTTAAATTTGTATAATGTACATCATTTCAATTTTAGTGATTTTTCTCTCAAAAATTTACCGTTGGCCTGCACCTGGAGGCCCAACTTTTAAATTTTTTTCTAGAAAAATTTTTATTCACTCTGTTGTGTTGTAATATTTAAAAAACGGTGATGTCAGGGTTCCCCCGGCTGAAGTGAAACTTTAAAGTGGTGTGTTACTGAACTCGATTTTATAGAAATTGTGTTACTGAAAATTTGCTAAATTATTTTTGATTTGGATATTAAAATAATATAAAATTACTAAAAAAACAAGGCCAGAGTTATATAAATAAACACATCTTGTCTTTGTTTTTGGTAATAAAATTTTATTTGTAGTTATCTGTAATACACATAAAAAAACAAATGGATTTTTTTATATTTTTTAATGCTTTTATTGATTGTTTAATTCTATAAAAGAAAAAGATACAATAAGCGTATGATAACTAAAATATGAGACATATGTTTCTGACGTAATATTATCAATATATCTAGAAAAGACAGCACCAATGGTAGTTCCGTACTTCGTCGTTGATTCTTTTTGATTATTATTAATTTGCAGTTGAAGTTGTGTTGTAAGAAATTCTATTAAGAGGAGGATACACTAAAATATTTTTCCTAGTTGAAAACTACTACAAACAAGTCCAATTTTTGATCACCCACACAATCGTAGGTCCCTTTTGCTTGTGTCTGTAGCAGGGATACGCAGGCCTATGCCCGCGGGCACTCCAGCTTTTAGAGCTTTGAATATGTACACGAGCATTCATTCGGCTGACTATGTTTCTTTACGCTTTGCTTTCAGGTACACTGTAAATTTCAAGTCATTTTGCCTGTGGCTCAATTTTACTTTGACAGCTAAGTTGTCAACTTTCTTACATTGTGGAAAAAGCGTGAGAGAGCTTTGAAAAGCTTTGACACAATCACACTTTGAGACTGTGGTTGCATGCCCATCCCTGGCAAAGAATATCTATTCAATAAGAACCGAAACTCTTTTTTGAGTGTATATGGAAAAAAGATTAAAAAGAAACATGTGAGAGAGAGGACACTAATCTAATGCAAACAACGTACAAGACGGAAAAGGTACTAAAAAGTTCGCAGTCTCTGACGTAGTTATTCTTTGCCTCCGACGTAAAATTCTTTGCCTCTGACAATCAGCCGACAGTTTGTACATGCTGTAGATTGTTTGTAACTTTTGATTGAGGCAAGCTCACTTTTGTTGTCCCACTTCCCACTTGTGTCTCTACCTACTGCAACCTAATTTTCCACAGCACATGCACACATCGGCAATCCAACCGTGTACTGTACATGCAGTAGTTTCGGTTCTTATTGATAGTCCAGGCAACGAAGACGAAAAAATGCCAAATAGGGGAAAAAATTCGTGTATAAGCCATTTTTGGTACAGTTGTAGAGGAAAGTGTCCTGAACAACATACTAAAAGTACTGGAGGGTGGGGGTGGAGCTAACGGGGCGGGGGGGGGGGGGGGGGGGGGGTTAAGTCCCTTTTGTTAGTTTTTTGTTAATAACTCGAAATCTACTGCTTGTAGCAAAAAACTTTCCGAGACTAAATTAATCTACAGTAAATTCTCTACAAAAAAGGTTATATACACTTTTTTGCTAGGATCAGTATTTACGGAGATATGGAGGGGGGAAAATGGCAAAAAAAACCGATTTTTATTCTTAAAAATGACATGTTTCTTATTGTAAGTCAGATATTTATTAACAAAAATAAAATGTTTATTGCTAAAAATGAAAAAACAAGTGTTTAAGAATGTTTCTTCAACATTAATTTTCGTCAAAATCGATATTTTCATCTTCATCGTCATCAATATCATCGATGTTACCTTCGATGGGGGCTCCGTTCGAACAAGATCCCAAGCACACGCCGCAGGTACTGGAGCAGGGAATCCCTGCTTTGCGACAACCGCAGCGCACCCCACACCCAGTAGTGCAACGGCAAAAGATCATATTTAATATGGAGTCTGGTGCAACAGGTTCGTTTGTGGGAACTGGGTTGAGGATCCCATCTTCACCCCTGATCCAACCCCATTGGGTGGGTAATAGCGGGTTGCCGAGCCACTGTTGTATCTATAAGAAAGTAATAAAACCAACATAAGTATTAAACACGAGTACGATATGTTTAATGTATTTACCTGTAGATATACTCTGTGCGAGTGTTGCTTTGAAGCTCCTCTTGTTGGAGGAAGAGTGGCCATGTCAGATTTAGGCTTTGTTGACGCTTTCAAAAATGCCGAGTACCGATGTCCGTTGAGGTTGTCTTGATGTGTAGGCGCTTTATATACAGCCAGAAAAAGCTTCTCACCAGCATGTTCAATATCCTCAGGTGATGTTGAAGGATCTTTGAACATTGCAGAGATGTCATTGATGAGGCCAGGATTTGCTGTAAAGAGCTTAGCGATTCCCACTTTACTTTTTCCATGTATCGCCGAGGTGGTGTCGCATCCGGAGAAGCTGTGGAGAAGGAGGATCGTCTGGGCGAATGGAAGCTGTTGAAGCTGTCGCACCGAAAACAATTTGGTCTCCACCTTTCCACGACCTGGCTTCAAAAAGTAGATGTGGATAGATGGTGGTGCCAATTCAATGAGGAGAACTATCAGGTCCACATCCTCCCCAATTATTGCTGCAGTTGGGTAGACAGCAGCTTTTTCCAACCCGCATCGCACAATAGTGCCATCAGCATCTCCTGTAGCAACAGTTGTTTCAATCCCTGCTGCTGACATTTTCTCGGTTAGCAAGTGGATCAATCTTGTTTTATTTTTTTCATTAGCAAGAAAATGCTCCTGTTGAACTGCAATGGCCGTGGTTTCATTGAAATTGATGTCAACCGAAGTTTTTGTGAGCCCTCTTCGCTTCTGCTCTGCTCGTTTTGTACTGTTGACATCGCTGTATCCATCAAAAACCACCGTACAATTTTCACCATAATGTTTCTGTACAAAGATAATGTACTGATGGCAAATTGAAGAAATGGAGGAGGACTCTTTCCACTTCATGCGATGTAGAAGAAAACCACCGTCTACCACATTGATGCTTTGGGTAAGGTCGAGAATTGCGTTGTCCTCTATCGGCAAAACATCGTAGAGGGATGACTTCTTTCCTTTTCGCATTCCGCCCTCGTTAAACAGAGCCAGGGGGAATGGAGTTAATTCGTAAGTCAAAAGCTCTGCTACATCCTCGTCACTCTTTTTTGCTATGACGGTTCGTTGAAAAATTGTCAGAGGGTTAACAGTAACTGTTTCACCATTGATTTTAATTGTACTGCTCATACTGGCTAGTGACAAAACCACATTCTTCTTCGAATGCTTCATGTCACCAAATTTACTGCCAATGAAACTTTGCATGGTTTTGGTTCCGATATCCAGCGCTTGGTGGCAGTTTACTTTGGAGTTTCCCACGATGCCCGTTGACAGAGACATGAGCGAATTTAACATTGGAAAAGGGGGATGGTTATTGAACCATTCATGAATCTTAGCTCTATCTCGTGCATCTTTTTTTTGCCGTGATACCCGCAAATCAACGTGCTGCTTTCCACTTGCAAAAGTCACCCCAGCGAACTCCTCCAATGACGTGCAGATTGCAGTACCTCCCGGTGATCCACAAACCCACTTGGCTAGTACAGAATTTGTAATACCTCTTCCTCGCGTCAGACCACCTGAACTTTTCATAGAACGCATAAGAGTTTGTTCTATTGCCATATCCGACCAAACTCCTGACCAAGGTGTACCTGTGCGATTAATGCTGAAGTACCCCTTTTCTCCAAACTCCTTGTACGCCTGCGGATGGCTATTTTTCAGTTGCATCATATCTTGCACATAAAGATGCGCACATTTTGCATACTGGAAGTGCCCACTTGCATGGAAGAATGGGATCATCTGCTGTACACACGCCAAGTGGCCGTCCCAATCACCGCGTCGCTCAGAATCAATAAACTTCTTCATCAGGGTAACCATATTGAAGTACTGCACCCACAAAGCAGCGGTAGGCCCATTCTCTTTGAGTGATTCCAGATGATTCTGAAATTTTGACAAAGTTTTCACCAAGGAAGCATTATCTTCAACTTTGTCTGGAGTGAGCTCCTCCATCTTCGTCAACATAGTTGAAATCTCTCTCTTCTCTTCCTCTGACACGTTGGCTCCCTCCAGAACAATCTGACCTAAAACAAGCTGAACTAATAAATGTCCTCGAACAGCTCGGCTGTAGGCGTGGCCTGTTAACATCTTGTCCACTGAATTAGCAGCAAACACTTGGCATAGTACATCTTTCAGTCCAGATCCCGCCATTGTGTTACCAATACACCCCATGAAGGACATTAGGGTGTGAAATCCACCAAGCCTCACAACAATGGTCCCAAACGTGATTTCCCTCGCTTTTAGGTATAAAGGCTGGTCGAATGTAACGAAACAAACTGTGGCTCCTATCTCCTGACTATTTTTAAAGGCATACTGCAACGCTGTGTAAACAGTGTTGTATTCGTTAGGTGGCGAATTAATGAATGGAAGGAAGGTTACTGAAGTTGTATCTTTGTTAATGACTTCTGTTCACGACGGTGAAAGGATGTTTGTTCCTGCAATAGGGTTTCAGGAGTTTAAGTCAAACGACTCATACAAAAAAACAATGCGGTTGAAACTAAATTTATTGGGCACAAATCGATCAGCACTCTACCACAGTTCACTAACAACTCTCTCCGTCTGAATTACAGGCTTTTGCAATTAGAAGTTGAAACAGTTATAAACAGTTATGACTTAGGCTTGCCAGTGAGAATAAAAGTATTTAATTGATTCAAACTAAAATGCATGTGAAACTAATTTAGACCTAACTTAAATTAAAAAGTAAATATAAAGTAAAGTAAATGATGATTCTGGCTTTGAACATTCCGCCCGCCTCGTGTAGTGCACGAAGGCTGTCCGTGAACCGCCCGCCATGACCTACGGCCTAGTGCTTGGATCAACAGGAAGTAAGCATAGCTTAGTCAGAGGTCTTTTGATGTGCCCATCCTTACATCGAACGGTCGCTACTCGAACGATCCCATCTGTTCCACGGTGTACTTCGGTAACTCGGCCGAGTGCCCACTTAGAAGGGGGAAGTCTCTCATCTTTGACGAGAACGAGATCGTGTATTTTTAGTGTTTCTCCTTGGTGAAACCATTTATTTCTCGACTGGAGCGTGTGCAAGTAATCCTTCTGCCAGCGTTTCCACAGGTCTTCATACATGTGTTGAACTAAGTCCCAGCGTGGAAGATGCTGTTTTCGATTTTCTAGTACGCTTGGAGCGGGAACGGTGAGGATGTTTTCGCCTACCAGGAAATGTCCTGGAGTGATGGCTGTAAGGTCAGTGGGGTCATCCGAAAACGCTGAGAGTGGCCGAGAGTTCAAGCACGCCTCTATTTGTGCCAGAAGCGTTAATATCTCTTCGATCGTTAGAATTTGATCTCCAACGACTCGTCTCAGGTGGTATTTGAGGGATTTGACCCCAGCTTCCCACAACCCACCACAATGAGGTGCTGCAGGTGGGATGAAGCTCCAGTCAGTGCCGTCTTGAAGGATGTAGAGTGCGACTGTAGGGTCGTCTTTTAATTGTTGAAAATGCGTTGACAGTTCCTTGTTTGCTGCAGTAAAACATGTGGCATTGTCACTGAAAAGGTGCGAGCATCGACCTCTTCGACTAACAAAACGTTTAAATGCTGCGACAAATGCTGTTGACGTTAGATCCATCACGAGCTCAAGATGAATGGCCCTGGTCACTAAGCAAATAAAAACTGCTACATATCCTTTGTAGACCTTTTGACCTCGTCCCTTGAATGATCGAAGACTGAAGGGACTTGCATAATCCACTCCTGCTTTTAGAAATGGCTTAGCTGGTTGTACTCTCATGGACGGAACATCGCCCATAAAGGGCGTTAGTGTTTTGGCTTGATAGCGAGTGCATGTGACGCAGCTTCGGACAACTTGTCGCACTGTACTGCGTCCTCTGAGGATCCAATACTTTGTTCGCAGTTGATGCAGTGTGAGTTGTATGCCGCCGTGAAGGGTAGACAGATGTGCTTGACGAATGATGAGTAGTGTTAGTTGATGTTTGCTGGGAAGTATGATGGGATACTTTTCATCAGCTGATAAGAAAGAATGAGTGAGCCTGCCACCAACTCGTAAAATTCCCTCTTGATCAAGAAGAGTGTTGAGCGTACGAAGTTTGCTCGTTCTTGGGAGATCTCTTGTGGCTTTGATACAGCTTAGTTCAGCGTTGAATGCGCATGCCTGCGCTAGTTTGATCCACCTTTGCAAGGCGAGATTGATCTCTGCCGAACTTAGCGCACCCGAGTGACGGTTTGCCCGGGGTCCATTAGCTTGCCGAAAGCGAAGGCAGTAAGCGGTAACACGCAGTAATTTCGGTAGATTTGAGAACCGGTACAGAAGATCAGAATTTGGGTCGGTTGACATGCATGTCAACGCCGTTGATTGACGGACTTCCTCTTGCAACGCTGTCTTGTCTGCACCCGGGGTTGAATGCGGCCACTGTTGCGATGAATGTTTGAGCCACGATGGTCCAGTCCACCACAAAGAAAATGTACTCAGTTGCTCGACAGATAATCCGCGTGACACACAATCAGCAGGGTTTTGCTCAGAAGGAATGTGATGCCAAACAGCCGTAGGAATCCACTCGTGAATGGTGGAGACGCGGTTAGCCACAAACACTTTCCATTTAGATGGATGCTCACGAAGCCATGCCAGAACTATGGTGGAGTCCGTCCAGGTATGTACAGGAACCTCCTTAAAGGCCGGAAGGAATTGCTGGATGGTATGGATGAGTTCACCAAGTAAAGCAGCTCCACAAAGTTCCAATTTTGGTAGTGAGATAGTTTTTAAGGGGGAGACCCTTGTTTTCGCCGCAAGGAGTGACACTTGGACCGTGTTGAATTCGTGAATGATACGAGCGTAGACAACAGCACTGTATGCAGCAAGCGACGCATCACAAAAGCCATGTAACTCGAGGCCCAGTTGTGATCCAGTTACTCCTATCCATCGATCTAGCTCGATGGTACTCAATCGGCCGATGTCCTCTCTGTAGTTAGCCCAGGTTGTCCTTAGCGTGTCACACAGTTCATCATCCCAGTTAAGTTTGGCTAACCACAATTGTTGTAGGAAAACTTTGAACTTCACAGTGCACGGAGATAGCCATCCTAGAGGGTCGTAGATGCGACTAATGTCAGACAGAACAGATCGCTTCGTCTGGCTTGAGGTTGTCGGCAACTTCACTGGACAGCTGAATGTGTCCTTTGCGGGATTCCAGTGTATTCCCAAGGTTTTAATTTGAGGGTCACTGACGATCTTCAGTTGATTGTCTAGCTCTTTATCTGCTGTGGGAATATCTTCAATGAGCTGAGCATGGTTGGATAACCATTTTCTTAGTTTGAATCCGCCCAGTTGTAGTAAATGTGTCAATTCACGTCGCAGGGCGATGGCAGATTCTTCGCTGAAAGCTCCAAAGAGGGCATCATCAACATAAAAGTTGTGTCGAAGTATCTGCGCAGCGGCTGGAAAGCTTTCTTGATGGTCGTTGGCGAGCTGTAATAGTACCCGACAGGCGAGATATGGAGCACAAGCGGTTCCATAAGTGACGGTCAGCAATCTGAAGGTTTTAATTGGTTCGTGAAAGCTTTCTCGCCAGAGAATTCGTTGGAAATCTGCGTCAGCTCTGTCGAGTAGAATCTGACGGTACATTTTTTCGATATCGCCAGAAAATACAAATGGGTACAAACGCCATTTAAGCAAAACTGAGAAAATATCGTTCTGCAACTTCGGCCCAACATGTAAAAGATCATTAAGCAATGATCCTGACGTAGTTTTTTGGGAAGCATTAAAGACAACACGGAGTTTCGTGGTTGTACTGCTTGGCTTTATTACAGCGTGATGGGGCAGGTAAAACGTAGGATGACCATCGTCATGTCCATCTGCAAGTTCCTCCATGTGATGTAGCTCGAGATATTCACGCATAAAGGACGAATAGGATTCCTTCAATTCTGCATTCCGCATGAGGCGATGCTCCATTCGATGTAGCATGGAAACAGCAGCTTGTCGAGAATTTCCTAACTGTGGTTTGTCTGTTTTGATTGGTAGACGTACAACGTAACGGCCCCCGTCTGTGCGGTAGTGGGTTTTTTCGAAAAATGCCTCGCATTGTTGGTCCTCAGCGGTTAAGCTCTGCCTTTTGGGTGCATTCTCAACTTCCCAAAATCTTCGGAGGGATTTGTCAATATCTACCATGGAAGCATGTGTACTTACACAAAAGGATTGAGATGGCTTTGTTTGATGAATTCCGCCTGAGAGAATCCAACCTAGCGTTGTCAGCTGGGCTACTGGAGTGCCAATAGGACCACGGCGAATTTCATCTCTGATGATATTTGCATAGACTTCAGCTCCCAAGATGAGGTCAATCCTATCAGGTGTCTTGAAGTGTGGGTCTGCTAATTGTAGTCCAATAATGTGTGGCCAATCAGACGTTGCAATACGTTGCGTCGGTAGTAATTGTGTTAGACAAGGAAGGACAAATGATTGCACCGCATAAGTGTATCTTGTGTCTACTGCAGATACAATGTCGTGTACTGTCATAGTTTCAGCAACACCTGCTTCACAACCTCCAATGCCTGTTATGGTCACCTTCGTTCGCGTCTTCGGCAATCGTAAACTGTTTGCTAATTTCGACGTAATGAAGCAGGACTCAGATCCCTGATCAAGTAGGGCTCGTGCTTGTATAAGTCGGTTATCCTTTGAACGGACTCCTACAACTGCTGTCGCTAGTAGAACAGGAGACCGCGTGTATTCCATATTGTTTGCCAAATGAGTTTGGATGGTATTCGGCAGGGGTGAGTGCCCGGTTGCAGTCATTTGGTTTCTACTAGAAGCGGCGATGTCGAGTCGTTGCGCAATGTCAGTATGAAGCATAGTATGATGCTTTTGATGGCATTTTTGGCATCGATTAGCTGATGCACAGGCAGTCACATCATGACTAGCTTTCAAGCAATTGCTGCACAGTTTTTTATTGCGCACGAATTGTATTCGATCGTCAGTAGTTTTAGCTTTAAAGATCGGACAGAACAGAAGGAAGTGTTTTTCGTTGCATCCCGGACACCCTTTTGAGGATGTGAAGTGACTGCGAGACATGGTCGCCTTGGGGTGCTTCAATTGATCTCTTACGCGCTTCTCCCCGGGATTACTGTTTTTGATTGCGTTAAGGGTATGAATCCTTGCCTCAAGAAATTCAGTCAATGAGAGAAAGGTGGGAATAGCGGTAGATTTCTTTAGAGTTATCTCCCAGTCTTTGCGAGTGGAAGGATCTAACTTGTTTGCTAAGAAGTGGACAAGCCAATCATCCCATTGATCAACAGGTCGTTGTAAGTTGTTGAGTGCTCGAACGGATTGGGTGAAGTTGTCCAACACTCGTCGCAATTCAGTTGCGGATTCAGAACTCATGGCTGCCAAGTTGACGAGTGCCAACAAATTGGTATTTACTAATACCCGAAGATTTTCATAACGAGCGTTAAGTAGCTCCCAAGCTGATTCGTAACTTGTGCTTGTAATTGATAAATGCTGAATTACTTTTATTGCTTCACCAGAGAGTGAGGAACGCAGATAATGCATTTTTTGAATGTCCGGCACATCCGCGTTGTCGTGGATGAGCGTAGTGTACGTATCGCGAAAGGTCGGCCATTCAAGGTACGATCCAGTAAACACCGGTAAATTAATTTTAGGCAAATTTATAGATCGACTTGGAGATGCTGCAGGAGCGACGCAGGTGGAATTCACTGGCATCGCGTTAGATATATCCGATGACTGCAATTCAGCTATTTGTTCCGACAACCACGCGATTGTTTCTGCATACGCGCGCTCAATGTCCCCGTAAGCATCGGTGGTAAAATAATCGTCCTCTTCAATGTCCTTATCGCTTGCTTGGTCGCACAAGTCATCGTGAACTTTCAGGTAACTTGCCCAATAACTTTCGACGAGCTGTAAACCCGCTTCATAAAACTGTTTCGTCCGTTTTTCTTTACCAGTCTTTTGCGAATTTGAAATACCGTTTGCAATTCGCCTGGCAATCGAGGCGGCTTTTGATTTTAAACTAGTGATCGTACTCATTGTTTTAGTTATTAAATGCTTACAGTAAGTATAACGGGTTTTGAATTTATAAGAATCCGCACGTATTTTACCACTAATGTCTAGTTACATACACTTCATATGAGCTCGCAAGCATGTTCAAAATTTAAGCACTAAATTGATCAGTAACACTAAGATGTTTATTAGTCTGAAATTAATTCAATGAAGTCAATTAGAGAATTGCACTGAACAGCTAGATGACCGTTAGTTTAATGTTCAATTGTTTTGATGTGATTGGATAAAGTGTCCTTATCACTTATGGTATTTCGTGCTGATGCGCTTGGGTGGTTTATCATAAATCATTTATGCACTGCTGGAAAAGAGCAACGAGAAACAAATTGGAAAGAGCTTACCAACGTTTCGCTGTTATCAACTCTGGTGACGCATACGATGCAGCCATTGTCTGTATGAGTTGACCTTGAGAGTCCAAGGTGACTTTGACCTTCACAAATAACGAAGTATCTGCGTGCACTATGCTCTGAATTTATGCACTTATGAGTAAACGACTTGAGTATAGCACCAAAGTAATTAGAATTAGTTTTGTCACCACACTGCTTTTGCGAGTAAAGAGTTAATTGAATGCAAGCGTTTACGTAATTGTTAAGCCGCGAAGACGACCACGTGTAATTACGTTAAGTATATTTACCGGCACGGCAAAGACCCATGATCCGGCTCGAAGGACCAAATGTTCACGACGGTGAAAGGATGTTTGTTCCTGCAATAGGGTTTCAGGAGTTTAAGTCAAACGACTCATACAAAAAAACAATGCGGTTGAAACTAAATTTATTGGGCACAAATCGATCAGCACTCTACCACAGTTCACTAACAACTCTCTCCGTCTGAATTACAGGCTTTTGCAATTAGAAGTTGAAACAGTTATAAACAGTTATGACTTAGGCTTGCCAGTGAGAATAAAAGTATTTAATTGATTCAAACTAAAATGCATGTGAAACTAATTTAGACCTAACTTAAATTAAAAAGTAAATATAAAGTAAAGTAAATGATGATTCTGGCTTTGAACAACTTCACTCACCAATTTCATGAAACCCTTCCATTCTGGAATACTTAGCACCTCTGTAATAGGTTCCACCTCCTGGAGCCATTTACCACTCATCCACAGGATATCTTGTAGAGTGGGTGTGAATATGTCAGAGGGGATTGGCTTTAGGATGCTTAAGTCTTCGACTGTAATTTGTTGCAATGCTTTGGTTCCTCTACCCTCAAAAACTTGCAGCTCCAGAACTCCCAGCTGACCTACTTCTTCCTGGGAAGGAGTAGATTTCAGTCTTTCGACCTTCATGGATGGAAAGAGAGCATGGGTTGGTGTAATACATTTGATACCTCCCATGCTGTGGAAGGTATTCCAGCCATCGAGAGTTGATACATTGAAGTCCGCATTATCGAAGATGTACTGGCAGAACGTATCACTTGGGATCGGATCTTGCCGGTGGTGGATGGTGGATAGCTCCAGCTGTTGAGCGTCGTAGTAAGAGGCACTCAATCCCAACTTGGAAAGAAGGGACACTAAGTTCTTTGATCCAAATTTTCTATATACGAACAGAGCGATACTGGACAGAATTGGTGATATGAAACATCGAGGGCGAACAGCAGCAATAAGGGCATGAGCTATAGTTATCATTTTTTTCTCCACCCCCTCTTTTGACCTTTTTTTCTTTGTAATACAGTCTAGGAAGACTCTAAAAGACTTCGGTATTAATTTTTCAGCCTCACTGCAGAAGCTAGCTGTAGGAGGATAGGCACTGTTGTCGTAAGTCATGGATTCAATATCTTCCAAGATAATCTCAGCAGCTTTTCGTACAATTCTTTCACGTTCTGTCTGGTGATCTTTACATCTTGAAGTGTACCACACGTCGTTTAAGATTTTATCACCAGAAGTACGAAATGATACGACTATTTGTCTGGTGCGCACTGCACTGAAAATTATTCGGTCCCCATATTTTTCCCTCATTCTCTCTTTGATGGTCTTCACATGTGGTGGTTCTCCTGTAACCTGTTCCAACAACTCATCCATAGAAAATTGGCAATTATCATTGGCATTGTAATCGTAGATTTCTTTCATTGCCTCTAAAATCCCTTCATCTTGAGGACGTCCAGCTTTTCTTTTTGAAGTTGCAAAGGTTAACAAGAATTTTTTATAACAATCCTCATGATATATTGCACCTGCTGCGTGTAGATCGCCAACAGTGCAGATACGTCTTAATATATCATTACCCCACTCATCCTTCCTTTCCTGGGCACGAGAAATAATTGAATTGTGAAACGTAGTCGTACGAACATTAAAAATTGTTCGACGCTTATCATAAGGCTTTTTGGTCTCCATCTCTTCGTCATACGTTTCAGTGCAGAAAAAGCACTGTGTTTTAAAGTCAAATTTCACTTGTCCTGAACGCAGAGACGACGTGATCACGTGATCATGTGATGTTGAAGGTTGCTCTCTTAAAAACCTCTTTATTGAGTCATTTCTGACGTATTCTCTTCTGCAAGAATTATGAGCAACACCACTAGTCTTACTCCCGAAACCGTTATCTTTCCCATCTTTCCTTAACGCACTTGCCTTCACTAATCCAATTATTCCTTTTTTTCCAACTTTACAGAAATCTGCTACAACCTCATTCCCACAAATTAAACACTTCTCAGCCATAGTCGCATATGCAGCAGAACACATTAAAAATGAATACTGTCAAACACGTGAAAAGTAGTCATGAACTACTTGGTTGAATGCAATATGGATTGATGCATAGATAGAATGGATCAATGATATGGATCATGAAGATGAAAATATCGATTTTGACGAAAATTAATGTTGAAGAAACATTCTTAAACACTTGTTTTTTCATTTTTAGCAATAAACATTTTATTTTTGTTAATAAATATCTGACTTACAATAAGAAACATGTCATTTTTAAGAATAAAAATCGGTTTTTTTTGCAATTTTCCATTTTCCCCCCTCCATATCTCCGTAAATACTGATCCTAGCAAAAAAGTGTATATAACCTTTTTTGTAGAGAATTTACTGTAGATTAATTTAGTCTCGGAAAGTTTTTTGCTACAAGCAGTAGATTTCGAGTTATTAACAAAAAACTAACAAAAGGGACTTAAACCCCCCCCCCCCCCCCCCCCCGCCCCGTTAGCTCCACCCCCACCCTCCAGTACTTTTAGTATGTTGTTCAGGACACTTTCCTCTACAACTGTACCAAAAATGGCTTATACACGAATTTTTTCCCCTATTTTTCCTTCGTTGCCTGGACTATGAATAGAATATAGATCAGGGATGGGCATGCAACCACATTCTCAAATTGAGATTGTGTGAAAGCATTTCAAAGATCTCTCCTGCTTTTTATACACTGTTAATTTTGGTGACGTCACCTGTCATGTAAAAGTGAAGCCACATGGCAAAATGACTTCAAATTTACAGTGTACCTGAAAGCAAAGCGCAAAGAATCATAGGCCTACTCGCATGACGGCCGGCGGCCGAATGATGCGCTCTCGACTTGAAAGCTGCTCGTGTACATATTCAAAGCTCTAAAAGCTGGAGTGCCCGCGGGCATAGGCCTGCCCATCTCTGATATTTCAAGTCGAGAGCGCATCATTCGGCCGCCGGCCGTCATGCGAGCAGGAAATATCATCCTGACTAAATTTTAGTTGTAGTGCCAACAAACATGACAGGGTGACCACCAAACATGACGCGGTGACCACAAAACATGACGGGGTGACCATTGAATATGAGAGGGTGACCAACAAACATTACCGGATAACCCCAAACATGGCAGGGCGACCACCAAACATGACAGGGTGACTAATGAACATTACAGGGTGGTCACCAAATATGACAGGGTGGCCACCAAACAAGACAGGGCGACCACCAAACATGACAGCATGACCACCAAACATGACAGGGTGACCAATAAACATTACAGGGTGGTCACCAAACATTACAGGGTGACTACCAAACATGACAGTATGGTCACAAAACATGGTAGGGTGGTCACCAAACATGACAGGGCCCCACAGGGTCGGACTAGTGGACTAGGGACCAAAAAAAATTTTTTTTTCATTTCCAAAATTATCCTGAAAATAGTCCTGATTAGGAAAATAACTATCCGGACATTTTTGGAGGACCGGAAGGGCCCCGAAGAGTCCCACAGATTAGGGGGCTTGGGGGTAAAGAAATGTTCTGATTATGAAGATAACTAATAATTTTTGATATATTTTATGGTTCATTGGTTATAGAGAAAATTCGCCTTTTCCTATTCGTTTACGATAGAACTCTTCACTTGTTTATTTTTACGTTGAAAATATTATTGAATTAATTTCGAAATGAATGTATCGAATGAATTCTATCATATACAGGAAAATTTGTGGATGAACTATGGATAAATGATTTTGCTATATGAAAAACGATGAATTTTATCAAATTTCATGTCACTCGGCCAAGCAGTTACTTAAATATCTGGAAAATATCCATCGGAACCCCGACGCCACAAATTCCAGAACTGAAGCTCGAAAACTTTCAAAATCATAGAAACTTGATTTTGGACAGTAAAAATAGTATACGTATTAAGTTTCAGCCAGTCGGTCATTTAGTTCCTCTCAAGGTTTAATATATAATTGGAAAATACCCGCCGGAATCCTAAAATTTCAAAATCTAGAACCAAAGCACAATAGCTTCTGCAATCATATGAACTCAATTTGAGATAAATTTCAGCTGAATCGAAAATTCACCCTTTAGAACCCTAAAATCTTAAGTTCTACAACGAAGCTCGAAAATTTGGGATAGTAACAATAGTAGACGTACTAAATTTCTGGAATGAAGGTGATATTATTTTTTGTTTTTGGACAGAAAAACTTTCATTCATTTCAAAATTCATTCAAATGAAGTTTTCTGAACAACAATTTTTCATTTCTTTGAAATCATAATGAAATCTCAAAAGAGCGAATAAAATTTTAAATGTTGTACATTGATTGTATTTGCCATTTTGATTAATTGTTTCGCTTTTAAATTGAGAATCATATTTGATTAATTTAATTTCGATTACTTTTACATGATATTGACTTCAAATTCATTCAAATTCCTTAAAATGTCTATAAAATATAAATGAAACTCGAAAAAATTGAAAAAATTGTTAATAAATACATTAAATTAGTGCAATAAGCTGTTACTTCGACTACGTTTGGACTCGATTTCGACTCAATCCCTCAACCTGGAGTGCTCAAAAACGCTGGTTCCAGTTCAAAACCAGTTTACGACTCGATCTTTCGACTCTGCATGTAAACGTAGTAACAGTCACTGATATATCATTCCACCAGGCAGGCACTTATATGTTCGCTCGTTCGCCGTCAGCCGTGTGCTAGCCCGCATCTTCTCAGTGAGGGATCGTTCTCGCCTACGAAGATCCGCACAAAGAAGAGAGGTGGAAAAGAATTTCTGTGACGGTCATATTAAAGGAATTTCCGTTATTCACCCCTTTAGGGGCGGAATTTGAAAAATCCTTTCGTAGCGGATATCTATGTCATCAAAGGAATGCACTGTAAAATTTTCAGCTCTTTAGGTCCAGCGGTTTGGTCTGTTTTATAGGTAAAGAAGATAAAGAATCCGCATCACACAGCACTGAATTCAACGATTTATCTGATCTCGATAATAACTCCCAAAGCTCAGACAATAAGGTTAAGAGGAGGATACACCTAAATCGCGAAATTGACCAAAGTTGATACCAGATAACTCCTTTATTTCTTAATGGATTTCAATGAAAGATACATCATTTGATAGATTGAAGGTTCGCATTTGATGTGAATAGAGCGATTTTTAAACAAGGTCCTAGATTTTTTTTTATAGCAGTTTTAAAAAAGTGGTTTTGCTAAATTTGGCGAATTTGGTAAAAGTTGATACCAGATAACTCCTTTATTTCTGAAGGGATTCCAATGAAATATACTTCAGTTGATAGATTGAAGGTTCGCATTTGATGTGAATAGGGGGATTTTTAAACAAGGTCCTAGATTTTTCATAAAGGACATTTTTCTAAGAGTAGTTTCTTGAATTTTTTAAATGCATTTTCCTCTATTTTTGGACGGATTTTTTCAGATTTTCCTTCATTCATATACAGAGAAATGTCATTTCTTTTATTTTTTTAACTTTTTTCAATAAAGAAGTGCATAATATTAGCGATATTTTGATGTAAAATTCAGAGAATTTAATTGTAAACGCCTAAGAATAGGCAAAATTTCTCACTTTTTGACCAACAATTTATTGACAACATATACACTCAAACACTTTGTGTATCATATGAGCGTGCCGTTCATGTACACGATTCCTCTGAGAGAAATTTTAGCGACGCTGCGAGTGACGTAGGTAGACCATGCAAAAAACAAGCACTTAGAGGCTGCGCTGCGGCGGTGTAAGATTTCAGGATTGCTAGTGGGATGCAATGTACAGAAAAGTGGATTTTTGCTTACGCGCATTTTTCTTGTTCGGGCAATTTAGCCACTTGACACATTTTGGGACGGGGAGGGTAGATAAAGGGGCAAAACGATTTCTCATTGGAATTCGTATTTTGCAATGGATTGTAAATTTACGTTTTTTAGGACGGGGGGTGACGTACACAGCGAATACATTTCGTTAGAAAACTTTCATTCTTGACTTTAGAATTTCGCATGTTCGAGAAAAGGAGTTTGGCTTGCTTTTATGAATTTCTACTTTCTAGTACCAATTTAATATGCAACTTGTCTGTAAAAATGCAAGTTGTATACAATATTATAATAATTTGGATAATTTTGTACGTAGGTAGATAAGACTGAAAAACAACTAAAGAAAAAAAATACTTTAATGTAAACATACGTAGTAAATATAAAATAATTAGGTACATGTATCTATGTACTAATCCGTATTCAGTTTTCATGCTATATTATAATATGCAACTTCATGATACTTTGGAGAAGGAAGTAGAGGACGGGGCAGATCTATCGTTGCTAATTTTCGCCTTTTCGGTAAAATTCATTCTTGTATAAATTTTACGATTTTGATTTTTGAATGCCTGAAAAGAAATTTTGTTTTCATGGGTTTGTTTCTTTTAGTTTGAATTTTTTTTATACTCTAGTTGTAGGGTATATAGGGTGTATTTTTTTTGAGCAAATGTATCCAATGCCAAGAAATAATAAAGACAAAAAAAAAGAATTATATGTTCATGAATTTAGGGTCAATAGGCAAATCAATAAATTATTGAAATGCCAAGTGAGTAGGTTATGTAATGATTTCTTTATTTTTTACCTCCGAATCAGCACGTATGTCAATTAATAGCGCCACCTCTCTCAGTCTCTTTAATTCTATTCCACTAAGTTGATAAAATAACTCTTAATTAATAATCTTTAAAAAATCATACTTTTATTTGGTCAATTGTATATATTAATTAAATCACAATGTTTCACAAGTAGAAGCACAGAATGCAGCTAAAATGCAAAAATATGTCCCTCTTAGATTGAGAAAAGGATGATTTTATCAATAATTAATATATAAAAATTCCGTAATATATTACTTCAAAATGAAACTATTTTTTATAATAATCTAAACTATAAAATGTCTAGAAAAGTCAAACTAAAAGAAAACAAATTCATCCAACAAAATTTCTTATCGGGCATTTACAAATCACAATCGTAAAATTCACTCAAGAATGAAATGTACCCAAAACTATAAACGAAAGACCTGCCCCGTTCCCTACTTCGCCCTTCCCGTAGAATCATTTTTTTCCGCAAGCGCCAAGTACTGGCCGAGATGCGCAAGAAAACCAAGTAGTAAAGAAACAGCAGAAGCCACCTGCAAGGCGAAGCCCATCGCAAAATCGATATTTTTTGCGTGCCCGTGAACTGCAGAGAGCAGAGAACAAAAATGCCGTCGCAACACACACAAGCAAAAGGGACCTGCGATTGTGTGGTTTGACTTGTTTGTAGTAGTTTTCAACTCGGAAAAATTTTTAGGTGTATCCTCCTCTTAATGTAAATAATAACACTAACATAGACGCTGAAATTGACAATTTAGATGCTGTGAAGACAAATCATTTTCAACCTTTTTATAACCGCACGCGTCCGTGTACAACCAAAACAAACAAGATTCCAAAAAACCCACATTACTAAGCATTGACTCTGACGATAATTCCGATGTATTTCAGTCCCGAAAAATTAAAATGAAATCTGTAAACGAAAAACTAACTGATATTTCAAAATGGGTAATTAATGACGAAAATCTTATTTTTAATCGCTCTATCTGGGAGTTAATGTTTGATGAACAAACTGCTAAGTTCAAATCATACGATTATATGGATCACGTTAGAGATAAGTTTAATAAGATATTCTCATGTGTTATTATTGTACGGGATACAAAAATAAATGAAAAAAAATTTACATTTACACTAGAAAATGTAAACAACCCGAATGCAATCGATATTACATTTTGTAACATAAAAAGGGTGAAACGGATGCAGGAAGTAATAAAATATTTACTATCAAATATTCAGGTGAACTTAAGCATACCACAGAAATTGGCACAAGATTGCGGGGTAAAAGAAGATAAGGCACCAAAAATAATTTCATTGCAAACTATGTTTCCACACATAGAAAATACTTATGTACGAAACGAATCTTAACCTCAAATCAAAGGGTAATCTAGGTAATTATAAGGGCACGACTGTACTTGAAAAACCGACTGCTGTGAGTTTGACAACACAAACAGAGAACAACTTCCTAAAGCA
The DNA here is from genome assembly GCA_963082835.1 of Leptogaster cylindrica. Classification (NCBI taxonomy): domain Eukaryota; kingdom Metazoa; phylum Arthropoda; class Insecta; order Diptera; family Asilidae; genus Leptogaster; species Leptogaster cylindrica. Next base: position 32,339,167 of record OY720105.1, read on the forward strand.
ATACTCGTCATACACAAAACTTTTAAGGATCACAGCTCTCCTAAGAAGATTCGTACACAATACCAGGAAGAAAGAAGACAAGGTAACGGGAAACATCTCCAGACAAGAACAAGAGGATGCAGAATACACTATCTTAAAAATAATCCAGCGAAGTTACTACCGAAAGGAATATGTCAGCTTAACGCGAGGAGAGTGAATTCCCAAGGAGAGTAAGTTATTAGGCCTAAACCAAAGAATATCTACTCAATAAGAACCGAAACTCTTTTTTGAGTGTATAGGATAAAAAGATTAAAAAGAAAAATGTGAGAGAGAGGTCACTAAAATAATGTAAATAACGTACAAGAGGAAAAGAGTGCCAAGAAGTTCGTCGGCTCTGACGTAGTAATTCTCTGCCTCTGACGTCATATTCTTTGCCTCTGACAATCAGCTGACGGTTTCTTCATACCGCACTTCTAAATGGGCAACTATGAGCTTTAAGTGCTTCTAAACTCGAAATGAAAGCTTGTAACAAGTCAAAAGCTCTGTGTGTAAAGTGAGTTGAAAAGTGCTTTCACTGCAGGGCGACTTGGAAGTTCGCACGATCGCAAATCAGATTGCTTGCGGCTTTTGATGTGCTGCGGCAAATATGAACCACGCTGTGCGACACACCCCCATTTGTTATTCCACTTTAACAAATGTTACTCTGCTGCTATCTAATTTTCCACAGCACCGATGCACACATCAGCAATCCAGTCGTATACAGATAGTAGTGTCGGTTCTTATTGAGTAGATATTCTTTGCCTAAACCAAGGATGGGCATGCAACCACAGTTTCAAAATGTGATTGTGTAAAAGCTCTTCAAAGCTCTCTCCGGACTTTTTTACACTGTTAATTTTGGTGACGTCACCTGTCATGTAAAAGTGAAGCCACATGGCAAAATGACTTCAAATTTACAGTGTACCTGAAAGCAAAGTGAAAAGAAGTATAGTCCTGCTCGCATGACGGCCGGCGGCCGAATGATGCGCTCTCGACTTGAAAGCTGCTCGTGTACATATTCAAAGCTCTAAAAGCTGGAGTGCCCGCGGGCATGGGCCTGCCCATCTCTGTTCTAAACTCAAAATGAAATCTTGTAACAAGTCAAAACCTCTGTTTAAACTGAGTTGACAAGTGCTTTCACTGCAGGGCGATTTGGAAGTTCGCACGATCGCAAATCAGATTGCTTGCGGCTTTTGATGTGCTGCGGCAAATATGAACCACGCTGTGCGACACACCCCCATTTGTTATTCCACTTTAACAAATGTTACTCTGCTGCTATCTAATTTTCCACAGCACCGATGCACACATCAGCAATCCAGCCGTATACAGATAGTAGTGTCGGTTCTTATTGAGTAGATATTCTTTGCCTAAACCAAGGATGGGCATGCAACCACAGTTTCAAAATGTGATTGTGTAAAAGCTCTTCAAAGCTCTCTCCGGACTTTTTTACACTGTTAATTTTGGTGACGTCACCTGTCATGTAAAAGTGAAGCCACATGGCAAAATGACTTCAAATTTACAGTGTACCTGAAAGCAAAGTGAAAAGAAGTATAGTCCTGCTCGCATGACGGCCGGCGGCCGAATGATGCGCTCTCGACTTGAAAGCTGCTCGTGTACATATTCAAAGCTCTAAAAGCTGGAGTGCCCGCGGGCATGGGCCTGCCCATCTCTGTTCTAAACTCAAAATGAAATCTTGTAACAAGTCAAAACCTCTGTTTAAACTGAGTTGACAAGTGCTTTCACTGCAGGGCGATTTGGAAGTTCGCACGATCGCAAATCAGATTGCTTGCGGCTTTTGATGTGCTGCGGCAAATATGAACCACGCTGTGCGACACACCCCCATTTGTTATTCCACTTTAACAAATATTACTCTGCTGCTATCTAATTTTCCACAGCACCGATGCACACATCAGCAATCCAGCCGTATACAGATAGTAGTGTCGGTTCTTATTGAGTAGATATTCTTTGCCTAAACCAAGGATGGGCATGCAACCACAGTTTCAAAATGTGATTGTGTAAAAGCTCTTCAAAGCTCTCTCCGGACTTTTTTACACTGTTAATTTTGGTGACGTCACCTGTCATGTAAAAGTGAAGCCACATGGCAAAATGACTTCAAATTTACAGTGTACCTGAAAGCAAAGTGAAAAGAAGTATAGTCCTGCTCGCATGACGGCCGGCGGCCGAATGATGCGCTCTCGACTTGAAAGCTGCTCGTGTACATATTCAAAGCTCTAAAAGCTGGAGTGCCCGCGGGCATGGGCCTGCCCATCTCTGTTCTAAACTCAAAATGAAATCTTGTAAAAAGTCAAAACCTCTGTTTAAACTGAGTTGACAAGTGCTTTCACTGCAGGGCGATTTGGAAGTTCGCACGATCGCAAATCAGATTGCTTGCGGCTTTTGATGTGCTGCGGCAAATATGAACCACGCTGTGCGACACACCCCCATTTGTTATTCCACTTTAACAAATGTTACTCTGCTGCTATCTAATTTTCCACAGCATCGATGCACACATCAGCAATCCAGCCGTGTACAGATAGTAGGGTCGGTTCTTATTGAGTACAACAGAGATGGGCAGGCCTATGACCGCGGGCACTCCAGCTTTTAGAGCTTTCAATAGAGCTTTCAAGTCGAGAGCGCATCATTCGGCCGCCGGCCGTCATGCGAGCAGGACTATGCTTCTTTTCGCTTTGCTTTCAGGTACACTGTAAATTTGAAGTCATTTTGCCATGTGGCTTCACTTTTACATGGCTACACTTTTACAAAATTAACAGTGTAAAAAAGGTTGGAGAGAGCTTTGAAGAGCTTTTACACAATCACATTTTGAGACTGTGGTTGCATGCCCATCCCTGATCTACAATAAGAAGGGTCACTCTTCTGCATATTTGTGTGGGTACATTTTTGTCCAAAAAAAAAAAATAAAACGCGTCATAAGCGGAAGCAGGTATATTCTATCATGCTGTCAAATGTGATTTAGAAAGAAAGAGTTCGAACTATCTCTTACTTTTTAAAATGTGGGGTGCTGTCAAAGAATATCTATAATAAGAAGGGTCACTCTTCTGCATATTTGTGTGGGTACATTTTTTTTCAAAAAGAAAAAATTAAACGCGTCATAAGCGGAAGCAGGTATATTCTATCATGCTGTCAAACGTGATTTAGAAAGAAAGAGTTCGAACTATCTCTTACTTTTTAAAATGTGGGGTGCTGTCTTCGATAGCGCTTTATTATATACAACCACCGCCTTATCCTATACAAACGCAGCTCATGAACTTTCATTTTGTTTTTGTAATGTATGTAATTTTAACGGCGCGGGCTGAACTTAAACCATCGCGAGCGGAACTAAAAGCGTCGCGAGCGGAACTTTAAAGTTTCGCGCGCAGAACTTAAAGTTCTGTGTTGTTTACGAGCCCTCATTGGTTGAAACGTGACGCCTACATTTCCTTTCCCTTTTCACAAAGTGTAATTTACTTGCCATCTATTTCTATGACGCTTGCTGTACACAATCGCAACTCGAAACGTGTACAGACATTTGTGACCCTTCTTATTGTAGATATTCTTTGGTACTGTACTCGTAAATGTTCAACATAAAAATTGAACACCCTTGTTCCATATGAAAATGAAAATTAAAGAGACTTTTTCTGCCAAGCCCATAGGGAGGTAAAAATCTCCGAATGTTCAGTGTAAAAACTGAACAGCCTTGCACCAAAGAATATTTAAACTAAGAAGGGAAACTTTTGCTGCAAAAGTATTCTTACTTTTTTTAACAAAAAAATTAGAATAGTTCAAACGTAGAAGAGTACAAAATGAACATAAGGGCGAAAGAGCGCCCTCTATTTCTGCTCTGCCACAACGTGCTTCATCTGTTTTTGCCACTGTTTTTTATAAATACGATTTTACATTCCTCACCAATCTTCCCCACTGTTGATTTTTGCTTTTCGTTTTTGGTCACGGCAAAATGTGCAGCGACTGGCCAGGCCTTTTCATTTCTCCCTCACACAACTGCTATTCTGTTGCTATTTACTGACGGCAGACTACCACTAAGCAAACGTGTTTCACAGACAGTGTTTACGCCAAGTTTCCCTTCTTAGTTTAGATATTCTTTGCCTTGCACCATCGCGATCGCATCGGATCGAATAAATGCGAATAAGTACAAAGAGGACTTGAGTAAGAAGTATTCTCTTTGACTAGTTCTCTTTCTTATTCACATTTATTCGAACGATGCGACCGGGATATGCAAATGCTGTTCAGTTTTTACAGTTTTGCACTGAAAATTCGGAGATTTTTACATCCCATAGGGCTTGGCAGAAAAAGTCTGTTCGGTCAACTATCCGAACGATCCGTCCTTAATCTAACGTGGAACAAATTAATGAATTAATATAAAGCCTAACAATTAAAACTAAATTCAAATTAATAACATTCAAACCTAACAAATGAAGTGACACCAAATTGTCAAAAATAACGACAAAACCACTACACCACTATACCACTAGTTTCGTTACACTTTGTCGACCAGCGATCGGTCTTGAATCGAGAGGAGTGCTGAGGATAGTTGTGGCTTTCAGAACTTGGAGACGGACACACGCACCCGCTGGAGGAGGAGGCGCCCTTTGGAGAAGATTCGAGGTACGACGGAGTCGGCATCAATAAAATTACAGCAAATATAGTGTTTCGCGAATAAATGCGGATCCATTGTGAGATATCACAAGAAATTGTGGAAATATCTTACAATTTTCCCGTTTATTACGATATTTAAATGTGTTTAATTAATTATCAAAGTGAATTGAGTCGAGTTAGGTTGCCAAATCTTTAATTACTTTTGCCGTTGCTTATGAAAAATCCTTTTGCCATTCAAGTCAAGTTTTTTATACATAGTTTGTAACGATAGTTATAATTTACTTTATTTTTTTTTGCTTTAGTTTTTTTTTATTAATAAATATTTGAACTATAAGTTTTGCATTTATTTAATTTACGCGTCAGCTGTGCAAACGCACTTGATCGAACAGTTTTCAATTGTTCGAATTCTTTTCATGGTCCTTCGAGCCGGATTTTGCAAAACATAGTTGAATTATTTGTTGAAATAATCTGAAAAAAAAAGAAAAAAAAAAAAAAGGAAAAATTCGAGATTTGGCAATCTAATTTCGACATATGCGTATCATCATCGACAATCGACATTGCGCCGTTAAATCTTACGGGATCACCTACGCTTAACAATGGAAGCTAGTTGCAGTATTCTCATGGTCAAAGCAGAGAAAATTGAACGATCCATAGCAAATGGAAAAAGAACTGGCTTAGCCAAAAGAACATTCGGATTTTACGAGAGTAAACTAGCGGAACTGCGTCGCAGCTGGTTAGAATTCGATGCAGAAGATACCAAACTACGGCAGTTAATTTTAAATGCAGGCACTTCGTTTACACATGCTTATTTAGAGGATGATCGATATGCAGAAATAGAAACCAAATATTTAGAATATTCAGGCGTTCTCACAGAGGGTTTAATGCAGTTCAGTCAAGGTTTAGGAACCACAGCAACAACTACTGAGTCAAAGGGGACCGTAATTGTTAATTCGAATAACCACCAGGGCAACTTACCGCGAATAAATCTTCCCAAGTTTAATGGAGATTACGCGTCATGGAGATCATTTCATGATCTTTATGTTTCAATAGTACATAACAATCCCACGTTACCAGCAGTACACAAACTGCACCACCTAAAGAGCTGCCTCACTGGAGAGGCAGAGCGACTATTAAAACACGTAGCAATTACCGAGGAAGATTATCTCCCTGCTTGGAACAAACTTAAAGATAGATATGAGAACAAAAGGGTTCTTGTATATACGCAATTCAAAATTCTAACTAATCAATTAAGGCTTGCAAATGAGAGCAGTAAGAACATCAAGTCGTTGTTGGACACCACTTCTGAATGCAGTCAGCAGTTAAAGGCGTTAGATGTAGACATATGTAACTCGCTTCTAGTTTATATGTTAGTGCAGAAATTACCTTACGCGACCTTAAAGATATGGGAAGAAGAACAGGGTGACAAGCAAGAGTTACCTGAATACGATCAATTTGAAAAGTTTTTGCAAACGCGCTTTAGGGTTCTGGAATCAATGGCGCAAACAACTATTTCAAAGCCAATTACTACATCTACTAAAAGTTACTTGTCTACAAATCATAATTCGAAATGTCCGGCATGTAACAGCAATCATTATGTAGCGTTCTGTAAAAATTTATTTCTATGAATCCAGTTGAGCGAAAAAAATGTATTGAAAGGTCTGAGAGATGTTTTAACTGTTTGTCTAACAAACATCTAGCGAACCAATGCCAGAGTACTAAAAAATGTAGAACATGTCAGGGATTTCACCACACAATGCTGCATCATATTCAAGATTCGGGCTTGGCTCGAATAAGATCAACAACACAGCCAATTCACTCTGAATTGCATCAATCGAATTTGCAAGAAGTACAGCGACAGTCTACATCGAGTAATGGAACTCGATCAGAAGTTAATTTAGAAGAAGCAAGGAATTTCTTTTCATCAAAAACCCACAATGCACTCTTGGCTACTGCAGTGGTACGAACCAACACTCATAGTGGTAAGTTGACTACAGCAAGATGCTTGGTGGACCCAGGATCACAAGCCTCGTTCATTACCCTTAATGCGTGTAAGCGTTTGGGCTTACAGGGGAAAGTCATAAGGACACAAATCACAGGACTCAATCAAAGTCACACCGCGTGGGCTAATCGTCAAGTACAGATTGAATTAATCTCATGTAAGGACGCAGGGAAAAGACTGTTTGCGGATATGCTCGTCATAAATAAAATAACAGATGCTTTGCCAACTATACCTGTTAAGACAACAAGCTGGGAACATTTAAAGGGATTAGATCTGGCTGATCCTACATATTGGACTCCGGGTCCCATCGACATGCTGTTGGTAGCAAAGGTTTATGTCACAATACTGGAAGGGGGCATAAAAAGGGGACCGGTAGACGCGCCAATAGCAATCAACACAATGTTCGGATGGTTAATTTTAGGAGGTGACTTTGAACCACAACCACGAACCATTGAAACTTTTTTGAGTAATACTCAATCTACAGAAAATTTAGGGGATCTCATCAAAAGGTTTTGGGAAACTGAGGAAGTCACTGGGGAACCTCCTCTGAAACCCCAGGACAAGGAATGTGAGAAAATATTTTAAGAAACTCACATTAGACTACAAAATGGATCATATCAAGTGCAACTGCCCTTTTCCAAAGGAAGCGAACCCGCATTTGGTCCATCACGAGATCGAGCTTTAAAACGCTTTCAATTCTTAAAGAAAAGGTTTCAAACGGATGAAAATTTAAAAGTGGAATATTCAACATGTTTAAATGAATATATAACGCTCGGGCATATGCAGAAAATCAACTGCAACAACGAAGGGAATGTATACTCATACTACGTTCCACACCACGCCGTCATAAAAGACAGTACCACCACCAGATTACGAGTGGTTTTCGACGCCTCTGCAAAGAGTGGAAATGGGAAATCTTTAAACGATCAGCTCTTAATTGGTCCGACGATTCAACCAAAACTCTTCTCAACCCTGTTAAAGTGGAGGACTTATAAAGTTGCAATGACAGCGGATGTTGAGAAGATGTATCGAATGATTGCAATACATCCAAACCATCGCAAGTTTCAACGCATTGTGTGGCAAGACCCAATATCAGAAAAAATTCAAGATTATGAATTAACGACGGTAACGTTTGGCACTGCATCCGCTCCTTTCCTGGCCATTCGTACAGTGCAGCAGCTAGCAATGGATGAACGGGACAATTTTCCATTAGCGTCGAAGGGGACGTTCAATGATTTCTATGTGGATGACTTATACACAGGAGCAGACACCGTCGAAGAAGCTGTGGAACTTCAGCGGCAGTATATTTCTATGCTAAAGACCGGAGGGTTCAACCTTAGAAAATGGGCAAGTAACAACTTAGCAGTGTTAGCAAAACTACCCATGGAAGACCGTGAATATAAGGGGATGCTCACCGTTGCTGAACATGACACTGTTAACACACTAGGCCTACGGTGGTATCCTGGCACGGATTGCTTCTCAATTAAAGTCAATTTAAATCGTAGTAATGGTGTTATAACGAAAAGGAAGATTTTATCTGAAACAGCTAAACTCTTCGATCCGTTAGGGCTGTGCGCTCCAATAATTTTGCGGCCTAAACTTTTGATGCAAGCCTTATGGACAGCTGGTAATTCCTGGGATGCTGAAGTTGGAGAGGATATTGGAAGACAATGGACAACGTTTAAAGAAAGCTTACAAGCATTGGAAAATATAAAAATCCCAAGGTGGATAGGCACTTCAAGAACTGCATTAAGTGTTCAGCTCCATGGATTTTGCGATGCGTCAATTAAGGCATATGCGGCGACTATATATATTCGCATACAAGATTCAAATGGCATAATAACTTCACAATTATTGACGTCGAAAACAAAGATAGCTCCACTGAAGCCGATAACACTCCCCCGTTTGGAACTAAACGGCGCCTTACTACTAGCCCGATTAATACAGTGCACAATTAAGGACATTCGATACAATAACCTTCCAATAACTGCGTGGTCGGATTCGATGATTGCACTGCAATGGATTTGCAGTCATCCGACAAAATGGAAGACCTTCGTTGCGAACAGGGTCTCTGAAATTCAGGACTTAGTTAGACCCGAAAATTGGCGGCACGTTCCTAGTGCGGACAATCCGAGTGACATTGCATCTAGAGGGACGTATGCAAACGAGCTTCAGGATAACGACTTGTGGTGGCATGGGCCGAAGTGGCTTGTGCAAGGTAAAGAGCACTGGCCTAAAACGAACATTGAATCAGTCCAAACTGCGTTAGATGCAAAGAGACCTAAGCCGTTTTCGTTGCATGTAAAAATAGACGTCGATCTTCTAAATAATTACTCATCTTTCGGAAAATTAATTCGTGTAGTAGCATGGGTAAAAAGATTTGCAGAAAATTCTCATAAGAAATCAACAAAATTATCTGGGCAATTGACAATAAACGAATTGCAAGGAGCCGCTACTACAGTACTGCGACTAGTACAGCAAACAGTTTTTGCCAAGGAATATACAGCACTAAGTGCAAATGAGCCAATTTCCAAGAAACAGAGTACAACATAGATGGGCAGGCCTATGACCGCGGGCACTCCAGCTTTTAGAGCTTTGAATAGAGCTTTCAAGTCGAGAGCGCATCATTCGGCCGCCGGCCGTCATGCGAGCAGGACTATGCTTCTTTTCGCTTTGCTTTCAGGTACACTGTAAATTTGAAGTCATTTTGCCATGTGGCTTCACTTTTACATGACAGGTGACGTCACCAAAATTAACAGTGTAAAAAAGGTTGGAGAGAGCTTTGAAGAGCTTTTACACAATCACATTTTGAGACTGTGGTTGCATGCCCATCCCTGATCTACAATAAGAAGGGTCACTCTTCTGCATATTTGTGTGGGTACATTTTTGTCCAAAAAAAAAAATAAAACGCGTCATAAGCGGAAGCAGGTATATTCTATCATGCTGTCAAATGTGATTTAGAAAGAAAGAGTTCGAACTATCTCTTACTTTTTAAAATGTGGGGTGCTGTCAAAGAATATCTATAATAAGAAGGGTCACTCTTCTGCATATTTGTGTGGGTACATTTTTTTTCAAAAAGAAAAAATTAAACGCGTCATAAGCGGAAGCAGGTATATTCTATCATGCTGTCAAACGTGATTTAGAAAGAAAGAGTTCGAACTATCTCTTACTTTTTAAAATGTGGGGTGCTGTCTTCGATAGCGCTTTATTATATACAACCACCGCCTTATCCTATACAAACGCAGCTCATGAACTTTCATTTTGTTTTTGTAATGTATGTAATTTTAACGGCGCGGGCTGAACTTAAACCATCGCGAGCGGAACTAAAAGCGTCGCGAGCGGAACTTTAAAGTTTCGCGCGCAGAACTTAAAGTTCTGTGTTGTTTACGAGCCCTCATTGGTTGAAACGTGACGCCTACATTTCCTTTCCCTTTTCACAAAGTGTAATTTACTTGCCATCTATTTCTATGACGCTTGCTGTACACAATCGCAACTCGAAACGTGTACAGACATTTGTGACCCTTCTTATTGTAGATATTCTTTGGTACTGTACTCGTAAATGTTCAACATAAAAATTGAACACCCTTGTTCCATATGAAAATGAAAATTAAAGAGACTTTTTCTGCCAAGCCCATAGGGATGTAAAAATCTCCGAATGTTCAGTGTAAAAACTGAACAGCCTTGCACCAAAGAATATTTAAACTAAGAAGGGAAACTTTTGCTGCAAAAGTATTCTTACTTTTTTTAACAAAAAAATTAGAATAGTTCAAACGTAGAAGAGTACAAAATGAACATAAGGGCGAAAGAGCGCCCTCTATTTCTGCTCTGCCACAACGTGCTTCATCTGTTTTTGCCACTATTTTTTATAAATACGATTTTACATTCCTCACCAATCTTCCCCACTGTTGATTTTTGCTTTTCGTTTTTGGTCACGGCAAAATGTGCAGCGACTGGCCAGGCCTTTTCATTTCTCCCTCACACAACTGCTATTCTGTTGCTATTTACTGACGGCAGACTACCACTAAGCAAACGTGTTTCACAGACAGTGTTTACGCCAAGTTTCCCTTCTTAGTTTAGATATTCTTTGCCTTGCACCATCGCGATCGCATCGGATCGAATAAATGCGAATAAGTACAAAGAGGACTTGAGTAAGAAGTATTCTCTTTGACTAGTTCTCTTTCTTATTCACATTTATTCGAACGATGCGACCGGGATATGCAAATGCTGTTCAGTTTTTACAGTTTTGCACTGAAAATTCGGAGATTTTTACATCCCATAGGGCTTGGCAGAAAAAGTCTGTTCGGTCAACTATCCGAACGATCCGTCCTTAATCTAACGTGGAACAAATTAATGAATTAATATAAAGCCTAACAATTAAAACTAAATTCAAATTAATAACATTCAAACCTAACAAATGAAGTGACACCAAATTGTCAAAAATAACGACAAAACCACTACACCACTATACCACTAGTTTCGTTACACTTTGTCGACCAGCGATCGGTCTTGAATCGAGAGGAGTGCTGAGGATAGTTGTGGCTTTCAGAACTTGGAGACGGACACACGCACCCGCTGGAGGAGGAGGCGCCCTTTGGAGAAGATTCGAGGTACGACGGAGTCGGCATCAATAAAATTACAGCAAATATAGTGTTTCGCGAATAAATGCGGATCCATTGTGAGATATCACAAGAAATTGTGGAAATATCTTACAATTTTCCCGTTTATTACGATATTTAAATGTGTTTAATTAATTATCAAAGTGAATTGAGTCGAGTTAGGTTGCCAAATCTTTAATTACTTTTGCCGTTGCTTATGAAAAATCCTTTTGCCATTCAAGTCAAGTTTTTTATACATAGTTTGTAACGATAGTTATAATTTACTTTATTTTTTTTTGCTTTAGTTTTTTTTTATTAATAAATATTTGAACTATAAGTTTTGCATTTATTTAATTTACGCGTCAGCTGTGCAAACGCACTTGATCGAACAGTTTTCAATTGTTCGAATTCTTTTCATGGTCCTTCGAGCCGGATTTTGCAAAACATAGTTGAATTATTTGTTGAAATAATCTGAAAAAAAAAGAAAAAAAAAAAAAAGGAAAAATTCGAGATTTGGCAATCTAATTTCGACATATGCGTATCATCATCGACAATCGACATTGCGCCGTTAAATCTTACGGGATCACCTACGCTTAACAATGGAAGCTAGTTGCAGTATTCTCATGGTCAAAGCAGAGAAAATTGAACGATCCATAGCAAATGGAAAAAGAACTGGCTTAGCCAAAAGAACATTCGGATTTTACGAGAGTAAACTAGCGGAACTGCGTCGCAGCTGGTTAGAATTCGATGCAGAAGATACCAAACTACGGCAGTTAATTTTAAATGCAGGCACTTCGTTTACACATGCTTATTTAGAGGATGATCGATATGCAGAAATAGAAACCAAATATTTAGAATATTCAGGCGTTCTCACAGAGGGTTTAATGCAGTTCAGTCAAGGTTTAGGAACCACAGCAACAACTACTGAGTCAAAGGGGACCGTAATTGTTAATTCGAATAACCACCAGGGCAACTTACCGCGAATAAATCTTCCCAAGTTTAATGGAGATTACGCGTCATGGAGATCATTTCATGATCTTTATGTTTCAATAGTACATAACAATCCCACGTTACCAGCAGTACACAAACTGCACCACCTAAAGAGCTGCCTCACTGGAGAGGCAGAGCGACTATTAAAACACGTAGCAATTACCGAGGAAGATTATCTCCCTGCTTGGAACAAACTTAAAGATAGATATGAGAACAAAAGGGTTCTTGTATATACGCAATTCAAAATTCTAACTAATCAATTAAGGCTTGCAAATGAGAGCAGTAAGAACATCAAGTCGTTGTTGGACACCACTTCTGAATGCAGTCAGCAGTTAAAGGCGTTAGATGTAGACATATGTAACTCGCTTCTAGTTTATATGTTAGTGCAGAAATTACCTTACGCGACCTTAAAGATATGGGAAGAAGAACAGGGTGACAAGCAAGAGTTACCTGAATACGATCAATTTGAAAAGTTTTTGCAAACGCGCTTTAGGGTTCTGGAATCAATGGCGCAAACAACTATTTCAAAGCCAATTACTACATCTACTAAAAGTTACTTGTCTACAAATCATAATTCGAAATGTCCGGCATGTAACAGCAATCATTATGTAGCGTTCTGTAAAAATTTATTTCTATGAATCCAGTTGAGCGAAAAAAATGTATTGAAAGGTCTGAGAGATGTTTTAACTGTTTGTCTAACAAACATCTAGCGAACCAATGCCAGAGTACTAAAAAATGTAGAACATGTCAGGGATTTCACCACACAATGCTGCATCATATTCAAGATTCGGGCTTGGCTCGAATAAGATCAACAACACAGCCAATTCACTCTGAATTGCATCAATCGAATTTGCAAGAAGTACAGCGACAGTCTACATCGAGTAATGGAACTCGATCAGAAGTTAATTTAGAAGAAGCAAGGAATTTCTTTTCATCAAAAACCCACAATGCACTCTTGGCTACTGCAGTGGTACGAACCAACACTCATAGTGGTAAGTTGACTACAGCAAGATGCTTGGTGGACCCAGGATCACAAGCCTCGTTCATTACCCTTAATGCGTGTAAGCGTTTGGGCTTACAGGGGAAAGTCATAAGGACACAAATCACAGGACTCAATCAAAGTCACACCGCGTGGGCTAATCGTCAAGTACAGATTGAATTAATCTCATGTAAGGACGCAGGGAAAAGACTGTTTGCGGATATGCTCGTCATAAATAAAATAACAGATGCTTTGCCAACTATACCTGTTAAGACAACAAGCTGGGAACATTTAAAGGGATTAGATCTGGCTGATCCTACATATTGGACTCCGGGTCCCATCGACATGCTGTTGGTAGCAAAGGTTTATGTCACAATACTGGAAGGGGGCATAAAAAGGGGACCGGTAGACGCGCCAATAGCAATCAACACAATGTTCGGATGGTTAATTTTAGGAGGTGACTTTGAACCACAACCACGAACCATTGAAACTTTTTTGAGTAATACTCAATCTACAGAAAATTTAGGGGATCTCATCAAAAGGTTTTGGGAAACTGAGGAAGTCACTGGGGAACCTCCTCTGAAACCCCAGGACAAGGAATGTGAGAAAATATTTCAAGAAACTCACATTAGACTACAAAATGGATCATATCAAGTGCAACTGCCCTTTTCCAAAGGAAGCGAACCCGCATTTGGTCCATCACGAGATCGAGCTTTAAAACGCTTTCAATTCTTAAAGAAAAGGTTTCAAACGGATGAAAATTTAAAAGTGGAATATTCAACATGTTTAAATGAATATATAACGCTCGGGCATATGCAGAAAATCAACTGCAACAACGAAGGGAATGTATACTCATACTACGTTCCACACCACGCCGTCATAAAAGACAGTACCACCACCAGATTACGAGTGGTTTTCGACGCCTCTGCAAAGAGTGGAAATGGGAAATCTTTAAACGATCAGCTCTTAATTGGTCCGACGATTCAACCAAAACTCTTCTCAACCCTGTTAAAGTGGAGGACTTATAAAGTTGCAATGACAGCGGATGTTGAGAAGATGTATCGAATGATTGCAATACATCCAAACCATCGCAAGTTTCAACGCATTGTGTGGCAAGACCCAATATCAGAAAAAATTCAAGATTATGAATTAACGACGGTAACGTTTGGCACTGCATCCGCTCCTTTCCTGGCCATTCGTACAGTGCAGCAGCTAGCAATGGATGAACGGGACAATTTTCCATTAGCGTCGAAGGGGACGTTCAATGATTTCTATGTGGATGACTTATACACAGGAGCAGACACCGTCGAAGAAGCTGTGGAACTTCAGCGGCAGTATATTTCTATGCTAAAGACCGGAGGGTTCAACCTTAGAAAATGGGCAAGTAACAACTTAGCAGTGTTAGCAAAACTACCCATGGAAGACCGTGAATATAAGGGGATGCTCACCGTTGCTGAACATGACACTGTTAACACACTAGGCCTACGGTGGTATCCTGGCACGGATTGCTTCTCAATTAAAGTCAATTTAAATCGTAGTAATGGTGTTATAACGAAAAGGAAGATTTTATCTGAAACAGCTAAACTCTTCGATCCGTTAGGGCTGTGCGCTCCAATAATTTTGCGGCCTAAACTTTTGATGCAAGCCTTATGGACAGCTGGTAATTCCTGGGATGCTGAAGTTGGAGAGGATATTGGAAGACAATGGACAACGTTTAAAGAAAGCTTACAAGCATTGGAAAATATAAAAATCCCAAGGTGGATAGGCACTTCAAGAACTGCATTAAGTGTTCAGCTCCATGGATTTTGCGATGCGTCAATTAAGGCATATGCGGCGACTATATATATTCGCATACAAGATTCAAATGGCATAATAACTTCACAATTATTGACGTCGAAAACAAAGATAGCTCCACTGAAGCCGATAACACTCCCCCGTTTGGAACTAAACGGCGCCTTACTACTAGCCCGATTAATACAGTGCACAATTAAGGACATTCGATACAATAACCTTCCAATAACTGCGTGGTCGGATTCGATGATTGCACTGCAATGGATTTGCAGTCATCCGACAAAATGGAAGACCTTCGTTGCGAACAGGGTCTCTGAAATTCAGGACTTAGTTAGACCCGAAAATTGGCGGCACGTTCCTAGTGCGGACAATCCGAGTGACATTGCATCTAGAGGGACGTATGCAAACGAGCTTCAGGATAACGACTTGTGGTGGCATGGGCCGAAGTGGCTTGTGCAAGGTAAAGAGCACTGGCCTAAAACGAACATTGAATCAGTCCAAACTGCGTTAGATGCAAAGAGACCTAAGCCGTTTTCGTTGCATGTAAAAATAGACGTCGATCTTCTAAATAATTACTCATCTTTCGGAAAATTAATTCGTGTAGTAGCATGGGTAAAAAGATTTGCAGAAAATTCTCATAAGAAATCAACAAAATTATCTGGGCAATTGACAATAAACGAATTGCAAGGAGCCGCTACTACAGTACTGCGACTAGTACAGCAAACAGTTTTTGCCAAGGAATATACAGCACTAAGTGCAAATGAGCCAATTTCCAAGAAAAGTCATTTATTGCCTCTTACACCATTTATTGATGCATCTGGTATAATTAGAGTCGGAGGCAGATTAGAAAATGCCGACATAACTTATTGCCGAAAGCATCCAATCATTCTTCCGAACAACCATCACATAACCAATCTCATTATTGAGGAAGTGCATAAGGACACCTTGCACGGTGGAGTGAGCTTAGTATTGAATACGAGCAGACATTTGTATTGGATCTTGAACGGTAAAAAGGCAATCAGGAAAGTACTGAACGATTGCAGGATCTGCATCGCGCATCGTAAAGAAGCACGATCGCAATTAATGGGAAACTTACCGACAGTTCGCGTAAATATAACCAACCCGTTTGTGAATGTCGGTGTGGACTACGCAGGACCCGTTCACTTAAAAACATCTCCTCACAGAACTGTAAAAATTTATAAAGGATATTTTGCCATATTCGTATGTATGGCAACACGAGCAATCCATTTGGAATTGGTGTCAGATTTAACGTCACAGGCGTTCATTGCTGCACTCAAGCGCTTTGTATCCCGGCGAGGATTACCAACTCAAATACTATCAGATTGTGGAACAAACTTTAAGGGTGCAGAAAATACTTTGCACCAAGATATTACTCGAGCATTACAAGAAGCCACACCTGCAATAAGGGAATATTTAAACGATAAAGGTATAACCTGGAATTTCAATCCGCCAGCTTCACCACACTTTGGGGGTTTATGGGAGGCAGGCGTAAAGTCTATCAAGTATCATTTACGACGAGTAATAGGACTCTCAGTGTATACATTCGAAGAATACGCAACATTATTAAGCCAAATAGAATCTTGTGTGAACTCCCGGCCGTTATGTTCTATAGGCAATAACATTGAAGATCTAGAGGTTTTAACACCGGGGCACTTTCTTATTGGTAGAGCTCTTAATGCTGTCCCAGAACCGGCGATAGTTGACACAAACATTACACCGACCAAACGTTGGAAGCATCTGCAGTATATGACGCAGCAGTTTTGGAGAAAATGGTCCTTAGAGTACCTTAATACTCTACAAAATAGGTCTAAATGGCGCGAAGCCAAGCAAAATGTACAAATTGGGGACATAGTACTGCTCAAAGAAGATAATACTTCACCTACATACTGGCCGTTAGCTAAAGTTGAAGAAGTATTCCCAGGTAAAGATGGCCTAACGCGGGTCGTGCAAGTGAAAACCAAAACAGGTACCTTTCGACGGCCTATTGTTAAATTATGTCCTCTTCCGATGACGAAATATGCAGACACTTAACTTACGCAAAATATAATTCCCAAATATATGTTGTTACGTCGGACACCATATAATTTAAGTTAATTATTCATTTGTTTCGCCCTTTTAGCAAAATGTATTCTTACGACGAAGATATATTGGAGTTAGAAGAAACCATCTTTTGGTCATCGCCCAACAATTTTATGCCGGAGTCGCAAGCAGACCCTCAACTGGACGGTCCTACTGATCGGTCGAAATCATCGCAGACGAAGGAGCCTTCTGAGACTCAGCAGCAATTGCAATCCACTCCAAGCACCTCGTCAAATACACCAACAGTAACAGCAGTCATTATTAATGGCAGACTTGTCCACAATATCAGACTATTGCGGCCATCGTGTACAATTAACGACATAAAAACGCGGATAAACAATGATATCCAAAGGTTCACGACAAAGGAAGGAGAAGACATTTTTATACGAAGAAGAATCCTTTCGCGTATCGACTTCGAAAAAATAAAAAAAACAAAACATAAGGTGTTTACAATTAATATCATTGACACACTGCTTGGTAAACCAAGTGGAGACTTGGTTAAGAGCTAAACCAACTCAAATCAGGTGGTTTCGACTTGGTTCCCCATACAAGTGACTTGGTCAGAAACCAAGCAGAAGTGACTTGGTTAACGAGTTAACCAAGTACTTTCCAATAACTTTCCAACAATCCGCGTCAAACTTCACAGCAAGCCTTCCAATATCTTGCTGTCATTTGCGATGATTTTGACATAGTATTCGTGTGTTCCGATCAAATTTTAATACATTCTAATATGATATCTTATTTATAAAAAAAGGCAATACAGTCTTCTTTTATGATTGTTTATTTCAAATATTCGTACGTTTCGAATTCTGCTTAATTCTTCACTTTCTTCTTATTTTTATTATTTGAATTTCAAACAGAATTCGAAACGTATGAATTTTCGAAATAAATAATCGGAAAACAAGACTTATAAATAAGATATAAAATAAAGAACAGTCGACAGGAATTTATTAAATTGTAATATGTCTAAGAAAAGAGTTGCATGGACAAAATTAACAGAATTTCTTCTTTTGGAGGTCTGGAATGCAGCAATTGCAAAAGCAATTACGAGATGATGATGCAAAGTGTACAATAAATGAAACAGCATTTGATTATTGCTCAAATAATCTTTTGTTGCTTTTTTCCCTTATCATAACTGCTATCGCTAACATTACTTCTATCTGAATATCAATTTTTAGACAAAAAGGAACTCACAAAATATGTTTGCAAAATGTAAACAAATAGCAACTGTCAAAATAAACCAACTCTCCAATGTGTGTCACCTATTTTGGTTTCGTTCTTGGTTAACTCGGAGAGTTGGTTAACCAAGCTCTGTGTGTCCATGGTATAACTTACCAGACCGATTTGAAGTTAAGGTGCAGGTTTATGCGGACGACACTGTACGTTTTTTCCATCATCGCAGGCGAAAGCGCACAAACCGAAGAACAAAATCATCCAAGAAAACAGAAGTTTAAAATTAATTATTATAACATGCAAAAAGGGACTAAAATCATTATTAACAAAAGTGAATTAAATTGATTTCTGAAATAACAATAATACGGTAACATTTAAAGTGAATTACAATAAATAATGAATTATAATGAATATAATTGAACATAATAGTTCA
The DNA here is from genome assembly GCA_963082835.1 of Leptogaster cylindrica. Classification (NCBI taxonomy): domain Eukaryota; kingdom Metazoa; phylum Arthropoda; class Insecta; order Diptera; family Asilidae; genus Leptogaster; species Leptogaster cylindrica. Next base: position 32,357,853 of record OY720105.1, read on the forward strand.
ACGGGCGGGAGAATGTTCGGTCAACTATCCGAACGATCCGTCCTTAATCTAACGTGGAACAAATTAATGAATTAATATAAAGCCTAACAATTAAAACTAAATTCAAATTAATAACATTCAAACCTAACAAATGAAGTGACACCAAATTGTCAAAAATAACGAGAAAACCACTACACCACTATACCACTAGTTTCGTTACACTTTGTCGACCAGCGATCGGTCTTGAATCGAGAGGAGTGCTGAGGATAGTTGTGGCTTTCAGAACTTGGAGACGGACACACGCACCCGCTGGAGGAGGAGGCGCCCTTTGGAGAAGATTCGAGGTACGACGGAGTCGGCATCAATAAAATTACAGCAAATATAGTGTTTCGCGAATAAATGCGGATCCATTGTGAGATATCACAAGAAATTGTGGAAATATCTTACAATTTTCCCGTTTATTACGATATTTAAATGTGTTTAATTAATTATCAAAGTGAATTGAGTCGAGTTAGGTTGCCAAATCTTTAATTACTTTTGCCGTTGCTTATGAAAAATCCTTTTGCCATTCAAGTCAAGTTTTTTATACATAGTTTGTAACGATAGTTATAATTTACTTTATTTTTTTTTGCTTTAGTTTTTTTTTTATTAATAAATATTTGAACTATAAGTTTTGCATTTATTTAATTTACGCGTCAGCTGTGCAAACGCACTTGATCGAACAGTTTTCAATTGTTCGAATTCTTTTCAAAGTCTCTTTAATTTTCATTTTTATATATGAGGCATTGGCGTTCAAATTTTATGTTGCACACTGAGTCTTTCAACTCTTAAATTTTTGTATGGCGCGCCAGGGACAAATACCTAAATTACGATGCCAAAAATATAAAAAAACGATTTCGGGGAATACTATGATCAAAAATTGAGAGTAGTGAATTTTCTTGCACAAAAATGCCTAATTAGAGTTAGTTGAGCCATTGAGAATATGGGATCAATCTTTATGAAGTGGTCCAGAGGTGGTCACTCGATCATTTGTTTTTTTTATATTATAATTCTGATTCAAAAAAAACCTTGGTTTAACGTATTTTGACCAATTTTATTATATTTTTGATATGGATTGACCTTATACTATTTGATACTAGTTGTTCCTACGGAAGGTTCATGCAAATTAAAACATAACAAAAACAAAACAAAGTAACAAAAACAAATTTACAATTTTATTAACCAATTTAATTTTTATGGATCATGCGATGAGTATTGAGAAAGTCACCACGGAAGCGCACAAATAAATCATCAGTTATAAGTGGAAATTTATGACTGGTCCAAGGGCAATTACTACATTTTGCAGGTCATCGTCACATATTTCAGCGATTTACAAGCAACGAATTTCTTAATTAAAAGTTCTAGTGACTAATCCGATCCTTTTTTGTATTCTGTGAATTTTTCGTTGCAATTATTAAATTTCTTCTTCCATTTAATTTATCTAAATTTGTGTATGAATTCTCTCTTTGTTTTTATATAATTTCTTGCATCTAAAACAAGCATTGTAAGTTTGTTAATTAATAACGAATTTGATTCAATAAATTGAATCGTTTTATTTATTTTTTCCTTTCTTTTTTTTAATTTCCTCTGGATTTTCTAGTCCTCTACTAAATAAATATTGAGCATAACTCTATCTTTGGCTTTGCCGCAATCGGGTAATAAATAAAACAATAACAATATTTTATGCTAAATTAGATTTATAATTTAAATTATATATTTCATCTTGATTTTTATCGGTATACATAATATTGTGCACATTAACTAATTTCTGATTCCATATTTTTATCATGTTAAGCATCTTCATCAGACTCCTGTTCACTATTTCCTTCATTATCATCAGCACAAAAAGTAGGCAACCTTAGCATGCTTAATATAATTTCATTGAATTTTTTCTTGTTTTGTTTGGGTCTCTTTCGCTTGTCTATTACAATAGGGTCTGAATATATTAGCATCCAGTTAAATATGTCACTGTTGGTATCGATTCTTGAGGTTTTTCTGGAGTGGTATTGTCTTAATGTTTTATAGTTTTTATGGCCTCTCTCAATTGCATGTTCTGACAAACTTCCTACTGGCAAAGGTAAAGATTTTATAATATCGGCTCCATGTAGTAATAGTTTGTGAAAACTGGCACTCATTTTGTACCAACCATAAAGTAAAATAGCCATTTGTGCTGTTCCATAACAATAGTTCTTAAATATATCCTCTTTAATATAATGCCCACACGAAATGATAGAAAGTATATTGGAAAATCTTTCTATTAACCCTTTATCGATTCCAGTTATTTCGGAACGATCAAAGGATTCTCAAAGAATTTGCGTGCCGTTTTACCATCGTTGCTGTTACCTCCACCTTGTTTTGGCTGGTCAACAACAAGGCCCATTACTTGATAAAATTGAGTCGCTATTTTGCTTCTTTTTTTTTACTATTTCTTTTGCATCTTCACCTCTGGCTTGCCACTGTTGTAATTCCAATTTATATGCTATATGTAATAAATACTCGTAGCATCTTAAATATGCATGTAGTATAGAAATGCCAAATTTGAAGATATCTTCATCACAGACTCTTTTCTTTAGTTCCTCTAGATTGTTTAAATTTTTAGGAGTAGCATGACAAATATTGCACGTCTGCGAACTCAAATTATCAGTCAAAATGTTCACAGTTCGTCCATCCACCATCGTGCATATAGGAATATGCTTAAATTGTATTGCTTTAGTCCCTATGACGATTGTTGTTGACTCTAATTGCGATATTTGTGTTTGTACTTCGTTATACTCTTCTTTCACATTTTGGACATCTTCTTTTTTAATCTTGAATCCAATAGGACGGCAATACCTAGTCGATGATGGTGTCGTATTCTTCCAAAATATTTTTTTTGTATGACCATTTGATTGACACATTTGTAGTGGCACAATCGTACATAAGATTATGTTGGAATCGGCATATTGTGTATTATTTGTGAAATTTTGTTTATAAATACTGTGTCCCCCGCTACCATCTAGGCCCCATTTATAATAAACTTCGATGGTATCACAGTCCTCTGAAATGTTCTGTAGTATTACATCAGACTGTACTTGTGCTAGGCGTTGTGTAGTATGTACTAAAAGATCTTTCAGTGGCACCGCAGCCTCGTTCTCAGTTACATTAATATTTGGAGGATAGCACTTGTTCTTTGCCTCCTTTATCACATGATATGAAGGGTAAATATCAGCCCCCCTTTCTTTTACTCCAAGACGCATCGATATATAACCTTCCTTAGTCAACCCAAGATCCACCATAAGTCCTAAAGCTTCTTCAGGGCTGTAAGGCCTTATAGTAGCAGAAGACGATATATCATGCACCCTTTTCATTTTTTTTAATTTGGTGGGCGTAGATTGGATGGCTAATTTCAAAACTTCGGCTTTAGTTCTTCTGCCTGATTTAACCAAACTTGATTCCGCAGCCAAGCACAGTTGTTCTGAAGTGAAATTGGATACGATTGATTTAACATGTCGTTTTTTAGTGCGTTTAGCACTCTCTTCGAACAATTTTCTTGGTCGACCCCGCCCCGTTTGGTCTGAATTTTTTCGTAATGATGGTTTTATTTCCGGAATATTCAAGTCTTCATCAAGTCATTTCATATGTTTATTGTTAAAACGGTCATACATGTAATTGCAATCACGCCATTTCGAAAAAATCTTCGTGACAAAAACTTTGACTACAATTGTTATTTGATTTGTACAATATTCAGGAAGTTCATTTATACTACACTTGTTCAATATATAATTTAATAATTTTTCATTACACTTAAATGACGAAAACTTGTAAAATTGTTCATTTTTTAATATTATAAATAGCTCTCTTCTTTTAAACTTCATTTCGCAACTACCTGAAAGGAATTTAAAATAAACAAGTCAACGAAGTACGTAAATTAGATTCTTTTGAATGTGCATACATGTATAAATACTTATGAACACAATGAAGCTCCAATACGTAGCCATCTATTTACTTTAATGAATGTACTTTAAAATTATATTCACACATATGATTTTTTTTAAATTATTACTATATGAATTATCTTCAAAGTATGCTATGTACATGTATACAACTTTTGTTTTATTTTTTAGTTAATAATTTTTAACTCGCTGAGGTTGACATAAATGTCGAAATGCATCCAAAAATAATTTTAAATAAATATAAATAGTTTATTTAAAAAAAGGGAATCAATTTAAGGTGGTAAAAAAATTTATTTAATTTACCTGGAAGGTATACGCTCGATCAGCAAAAAATAAATTATATTCTTTAAAAACCGATTGCGTTAAAGGTGGCGACAAGCAAAGAATTACAAAACATATGTGTTGTAAAGATATATTTTCACTTTAAGAGCACCTATTAGAACTATATTAACTTGTCCCACTTTTTTCAAATAATATATTCTACTGCACACTTTTTTCGAGACAATGTCAATGTCAATGTGACACTAGGCTGTAACAATGCAACGCTTGCTATTAGTTTCAGTTTTTAGCAGACTCAATTGTGGGCACAAGGGCAATAAATTAATAAAATTAGTTCGAAATTTTTATTTTCGCTAATGCCATATTTAAAATGTATACTCTATGTCACTCCCACAAATAAAACCAATCTAATGACACCTCATATGTTAAAATCCGTCAAACCGTTTAGACTACAGAGCGTTCCGAAGTCGTAGTCGGGTAAGAAGGGAAAACGCGAAAACTACCTGAAAAAAATACGCTCGAATTACAAAAGGGGGAAACGGGGGGATTTGAATATTAATTTTTTACATTAGTTTTAAGATATGTTTTATAATTAATAGAAAAAAAAGGTGTACTTTGTGGAACTTTTTATATAATCTCAAGTTAAAAGTAGGATTTTTTTTTTTTTAACAAAAATAGTACTTCGCAGAACCTGTTATATCTATACTATATACAAATGTTATTTAAATAATACATATCACATAATAAAGTACATATCTGATGCTTTAAAATCCATGACTCAGAAATTGTGATTTTAAACTAAGAACAGAAAAACTCTTGTAATACTATTCCGACAACAATTCAATAGGAAATAACGGGTAACGGCTGTGCGATGTAACCTCAACTTGACGCACTCGCTCCGACTATTGTGTTCCGTTAAATGAAGTAATTCTTATGATACACACTGGTTTATAAGTAATCTTTTGACTATATTTGTAATTAGTCAGAAGCAAATTCTTAAATCTATTTTTGGCATCGTAATTTAGGCATTTGTCCCTGTGTGTGGCGGTTCAGTTTTCATGTTGAACTACCAGTATATATCTTAGCAGAATTTAGCAAATGTTTTTAATTTTACTAAACTTGCGAAATGGGATTTTTTATTTTTCATACAAATTTTGTTTGTATTTTGTTCGGGTGTTCAGTGAACACCTTGAACACTACCACGCTTCGCCACTGGGTATTAGCAACCACGCGTGCAAAATATTGGATAGTGGATGCAAGACGTACTATCACTACTCAAATACACAAATGCGTAAAATGCTTTAGATTCCGCAAGGAAGCGACCAGCCAGTTAATGGGAAATCTCCCGGCGTCGCAAGTGAACGTATCAAGACCATTAAGCCATGTAGGAATAGATTACGCCGGACCCTTTACAATAAAGGCATCACCGCTAAGAAACGCTAAACGCTTAAAGGCGTATATATGTACTAGAAAGCCCGGCGGTCATATGAAATGACCGCTGTTCTAGATATTATAAATTGTACTTAAAATGATTTGCGCAAAGGTGTCTGCTAATTCAAGCTGAACTAGGCGGCAAGGACGTCTCTTTGCTTACTGTCCCACGGGGTTTCCCCCTTCTATTTGCTTAATTTCTTAAAGTAGAGTGCAGTGAAGGAAACCACTTGCGGTACATTTCTTAAGAGCCACCGCTAGCTCAATAAATAAAGGTGATTTAAATAATAAAATGTTAATTCACATGTCAAAGATCTCTTTGTACACAACATTGCTTGTGTAGATCAGACAATGGCCATGGCAATGCTGATTGCTGGCTTATTGTTTGCTATAGCATTAGAGGTCAACTTTTTTCAACTTCGTGCATCATTTTATATGCAGAAACAAATGGATTAATGTCTTGAAATAATTCCCCGATTTCATTAAGTAAGGCCTCAGGAATTCTTTTATTCCATTCAAAACGTGCCGAACTGGCTTCTGAGGGATCGAGTATATATAATTTTCTTTTCCCGTCAGAAGGATGCAAAGCTCCAGTTTGATGGTAAACTTGACCATGTAGTCGAAAGCAATAAAGTCCTGGTCCAGGCAAGTCAATTGGTTTGTTTCCCATGGAGGCAAAAGCAAACGAACTATTAATGGATCGAATGCTATCCATGTAATGTTTGCTATTTGAATGCTGATTAGTCAATAATTTATTTAAGAGCGGAGGATAATTATCAATTAGTGGAACTACAATGTTTGCGTACTTGCAACATTGAGAAAATCCTTTCTTGCCACTGTTAAATCGATTAGTTTCTAATTTGAAGTTTAAGGACTGACAGTGTTCACATTTAATATTCATGTCACCACAGGAATGCTCAAAAATTAAAGTTTCTCCGTTTGAAACTGTTTTAATCTTTTTTGCGTTTCGGTCAGCATTATTCAGTCGTTTTTTTTGCATTTCTCTCCCGCCTTTGTTCCTCTTGAGTGGTGTATTTTCTAGGAGGCATTCTTAAAAGAAATTACGTTAAGACGTAATGATTGGCAATGCAAACAAATGTTCACTTTTCCCTGACGCGTTTAATTTGCGTTCAGCTGAAAATTCAGTTTAACCCTCCAACTGTTAATCGTTGCTGCAGCGACGCCAAACGTATTGAAACTGAAAAAGTGAACAGTGCAGTGGGGAGTTAAAATACTCTTACTTCGTTTACATGCAGAGTCGAAACATCGAGTTGAGGACCGGTTTTCGACCTCGACCCGCGTATTTGAGCAAGCAACCAATAAGCTATCGGCGACAGACACTTTACCCGCTTATAATAAAGATATTCGTGTGCATGGCTACGAAGGCTATTCATGTTGAATTTGTGTCATCATTAACCTCAGAAGCATACATTGCTGCCTTAAAACGGTTCGTTGGCAGAGGAGGCTTGTGCGCGGACATTTATTCAGATTGCGGAGGCAACTTTATAGGAAGGAAATCAATTTTGGATGCCGACATAAAAAAGGCAATTAAATCAGAAGAAGAACAAGCAGCCAAATTTGCCTCATTCAAACAAATCAATTGGCATTTTAACCCTCCAGCTTCACCCCACTTCGGAGGTATATGGGAAGCGGGTGTTAAATTCATTAAATACTATCTACAAAGGACATTGGGTAACATGATCTGCACATTTGAGGAGTATGCCACAATGTTAACTCAGATTGAGGCATGTCTGAACTCTCGACCGCTCTACTACATTAGCAACAGTGCTGACGAATCGATGATTTTAACGCCAGGACATTTTTTAATCGGCGAAGCACTAAATAGCATCCCAGAGGAAAACTTGATGAGTGTTTCAATCCCAAGTGGTCTTCGCTGGAAGTTAACTCAACAAAAAGTACAAAACTTCTGGAGTAAATGGAATAAGGACTATCTGAACCAGCTTCAGAACCGACCCAAAAGGGCAAACCAAAGAAAGGAATTTCTAGATTGGAGATATTGTTTTGTAAAAAAACGAAAATACACCTTATACAGGTTGTATAAGGGCACAGACGGTTTGGTCAGGGTGGTGGAACTCCAAACACAGAACACGATATTAAAAAGACCAATCACGAAAATTGTGAAACTACCAATCGAAACGCAGGAAGGATCAGCAATCAATAATGAAACAAACTAAATGTTATTGTTGTCCGACTTTTAGTGTTGTGCTGTCCTCATGTAAAAAAAAACCCAATAATTAACTTAAAATATTACAGATGGATGCTTATGAAAATGACGTACTAGAGTTGTTCGATGCTGATGAGTTAGCGCATGCAGCCGATCCAGTTGCTGAGTTTGGCCCCAGTATACAGGAGATTTCAGACCGGCTGTGTCCGGAACCTCCCAGACGGGTTCTGCCATCCGGAGCTCACCATCGTCGGCAACCCGAACCATCCAGGGTGACACAGGACTCAACTGGGCGTGAACTACGACAACGCTCCGAAGAGGGTCCAGCAACCAACATGCACCCAACACAACCCACCAGCACGTACACCAATCCAATCCCTAGAACACCGGCAATTGTTAACGGCAGAAATATCGCAAATCTGGAGCGGTTGCGTCCTTCGAACACAATTGATGAGATCCAAATGCGGATGGAGAACTCGTTCCAGCGTTTCATCACACGAGGAGTGTCCATCTACCTCACTAAGGATATTTTGTCAAGGATCAACTTTGAGGCACTTCGAGGAAAACTTAACCTACCCGACCGTTATCAGGTGCTCCGTGTGAACAAAGATGGTCAAGTAAAGTTTCATCACTATCATAAAAGAGGAATAAAGAAGAAACTTGAAGCTATGTTCAATGAGGCTGTTCAACGGGGAGGAGTATGTTCAGGAACTAATAAACAAAACAACTAAACAAAAAATGTTAAAATGAAAATAAATAATATGAATAAGCTCAACAATAAATTCAACATAATTAACAAAAAAACGAACAACAGTAATTCAAAGAATAAAGGTGGCCACCCCTGAACATATACATCTACAGAACAATTTACACAACATGTATCATAAACCATAAACGAAACACCTCATGAGACACAATCACTGAATCGCAAATACGCAAACATTTGTAAGGATTTAACAATCTCCGCAACTACACCAATGTGGCAGACCAACGTCCGGTGAACGAAGAATAACGGTGGGACGATCCGAGTGCTTCGAGGGGAAATGGTGCGCAGCGAAAAAAAAACTTTCTGACTTCACTTGATTGCGAACAGGGACATCGAGCAGACTTACTTCGATTGCAGTGATTTGAACTAAAAATAAAAAAAAAGATCGACATAAAACGAATTTTTATGTGGGCTAAGGTGAGACATCTTTGTTTTACATGCGATTTACTTAATGATTGTGCACGCAGAGATTACTCGTTTTTTTTTGTTAATTAGAATTATGCGTTTTTTTTTTATTTTCTTTAATTTCAATGCAGTTTTTTTTTCTTTTTGAGTTGTCATTACTAAATAAAGTACTATACTATGTGTGTTTTTGATTTTGAAATAAATTACATAAATTGCAATAAATTTAATCAAAAACATTACGAAATCTACCTTAGCCTGTTGGCCTGGCGAGAAGAATTGTTGTACTATTTTGTCAAAAAGTTAGTCTTTTTCCAGCGAGCGACAATTAAATGTTCTGGTTTACCAATTTATTTCACCCTTCCCGCCACTCGTTAAATAGGAAAAATGACAATCCTTCGAAGAATAAAAAGAAGCAAAAATCAATTTTGCTCTTTACCTCACCCTTCTAGGCTTAGAATTTCATACCGCTGCCGCAACCACGCCGCACAGTGGACCGAAACGTTGAAATCGGTGGACATCGACCAAAAAGTAAAGTTGCGATTTGAAATTCAAAACCATAATGAATAAATTGTAGACAGATTAAATTAACTTTATTTATTTCAATTATGCCAATTACATTAATATTTTCTATGTTATAATTAACCAAACATAGACAACTTCGAGATTTCAAAATTACTAAAAAAATGTTACATATGTTCATCTTAAGATTATTAAATGAAACTTTTAATTAAAACTTTATTTACTCATTCACTTTCATTATGTCATATTTGATCTTCACTTTGGACATGTAGTCATAAAACTTCATTGTATATATATATATATTTTTGCCCTCTTATGTAAACAAAAAATTATGTCCTATAATCAACATTTTCTTTAAGTGTATAAAAAATTGTCCGAATTTGACCGACTAACGAAAGAATAGATTTTATTTTCTAACACTTTTACTTTATATATCCGTCAAAATTGACTGCTAATAGGTGCTAATCCACCAGATATACCACTTTATAATTTTGTAGTTCCTTAGAAATTTTGACGGATTTGATTGAAACTTTTTCGTCTATGCAGGGTAGTGAGCTCATAAAATATATTATAACTTCTATTCGGAATACCATAGAAGGACAAATAATATGTCAATAAAAATTACGCATTAAGACCTTTTCAGCAATGTCTCATATGTCTCGATGCCTTAGCAGATGTGGCAAAGATGAATGTTCAAACTTAAAATTTTGAAAAATTTTTGTTAACAATATATTTTCAACGAAGTATTATTTTACCAAATTTCGATCCTCTAGCTACAAGCGTTCTCGAGTTATTAACAATGTCCACCAATTTTAGCGTTTCGTTCCACTGTGCGCCGGTCGCCTCAGACGACGCAGGCAGTGCTGTAAAACTTGTCCTGTTTGCTCTACTTGTGTGTGTGTGTTTTCTTTCCCACAAGATCCTCACTGCTTCGATGTTCAAGGTCGCGACCAAATCCTTTCCTATTACGTCATTGGAACATGTTATGGGAGGCGAACTCATCACCAACATGTATATCAGATCAGCTATTTTTCGTTTGTCCTGCTTGCTCTACTTGTGTGTGTGTTCTCTTTCCCACAAGATCCTCACTGCTTCGATGTTCAGGTTCGCGACCAAATGCTTCCGTGATATCTCATTGCAACATGTTATGGGAGGCGATTTAATGAGCAACACTTAGTTTACTTCTCCCCCTTGTCTAAGTGAACAGCGCGGTTCCCTTTCTACGTATGAAATACTTTATTTGTCTATTACTACGTTTACATGCAGGTTTGAACCTGGGTTGAACCCAGGTTCGACTCCATGTAAACGCGAGTGGAGTCCAAACCGGGTTGAACTCGACTCGACCCAGCTTTGCTACCTGGGTCGAGTCGAGGAGTCGAGTTAAAATGCATGTAAACGCGGGTTGAGTAGTCGAGTTGACAGTTCGACAGTTTTTTCTTGTTTTCTGACTAATTTTCCAAAACATAAGATTTTAATCGAAATCAAATTCCTTAAAATATGTATAAAATATAAATGAAACTCGAAAAAATTGAAAAAATTGTTAATATAATAGATCAAATTAGTGCAATAAGGTGTCACTTCGACTACGTTTGGACTCGATTTCGACTCGATCCCTCAACCCGGAGTGCTCAAAAACGCGGGTTCGAGTTCAAAACCTGTTTTCGACTCGATCTTTCGACTCTGCATGTAAACGTAGTATATGTCATTACCTTCTGGTGAAGGAGTTGAATTTACATTAAGTATTAATGAATTTTATGTAGGAATAGCATATTTGGAAGCTGGGTAAAAATAAATTGGGAAAATTTAAATTACACTTCTCTTATTTCATACCGCTACACTTCCCACCAAACTTACGTCCAGTTAAGTCTTTACACCAATGACTGTGGCTATTACACTATCATTCATATTGAAAATTTTATGAGAAATTATAAGTTTGGAAAAGTATTAGCAGACGATATTCCTATTAAAAGGAAAGATATGCAATATGAAATATTAATGAAAAGTGCCAATATGAAAAAGAGGTGCCTTATATATGGAGCTGAATTATCAGAGAATGGAGGAAACATGGTACGTTGCTCACGCTGCCACCGCTACATGCACTGTACAGAAATAGGAATAAATATAAAGAATATTGATTAAAAAAAGAAGTTTTATTGTCCTATCTGTGAAAAATATTATAAATTAAAAAATTGAGTTTAATTCATTTAATCATAATGAAATAATATACCTAATACATATTTTTAATTTAAAGTGAAATTTAAAAAAAAAAGAAATAATATAAAATAATTCTAAATTTGAAGTTAAATAAAACAAAATAAAACCTAAAAAGAAAAAACAAATAAAAATAAATTACTTAAAAAAACAAAAAACCCGACTGCATTAAGAAGTATCAACTGAAAAGGGGAAAACAAGTTATATTTAATCTATAGAAAGTTGTAAAAGCGATGTATAACACAATATAAAATGTTTATGTGTTCGATACGTCTTGAGCAAATAATAAAATATAGACTATGTATTATATAAATATAACTTAAATGTTGGAAAAGATATTGCAGACGGGGACAAGCTAATAGTCCAAGTGGTAGTCTTTAAGTGAAAATATTTAAATTTTTTACTACAAAGTTGTTTTGAATTTATTTCGAAAAGCACTACGAAGATATCAAGGAGCTACTGGGGAAGAGATGGGACGAAGTCATTGAGGAAGAGAAGACGCAGCCCGATCCAGCCCTCCTCACCAGACCAGAAGAAGAAAGTTCTGAGGAACAAACCTTAGAATCCAAAAATCTCGCTCAGAAACTGCTGCGGGTGCAGACGGAAACAATGCGGCTTTTTAAGCGATTAATCAGTTCCATCAACCTAGAAAGTCAGCAACCGCACTCCGCGGTATACTACCAAGAGAAAGCAGCAACCATAAGAGCATACTGGAGTAAAATTTCTGCTCATCATATTGATATGATTGCAGCACAAGATCCCTCCCTCGACGAATACTTTGATAGCGAACAGTACCAGGATATGGAAGACAAGTATCATAACACCGTCATCCACTTACAAGAAAAAATAGGAGCAACCCAAAGGCCCGAGGAGGAGGTAAAGCTCCCAAGATTGGTTTTACCTACTTTTGAGGGAGATTATTTAACTTGGATCTCCTTCAGGGACGTATTTCTTCGTCTAATTCATACTAATGGCAGGCTTGGAAACGCGGAGAAGATGCAATACCTTAAAACCCATATAAAGAAGGAGGCAAGCTCGCTTCTACAACATCTACCAATATCTGAGGTAAATTATGACACTGCCTGGAAATTATTAAACGACAGGTTCAATAACCAAAGAAAGCTTTTCTCAATTCATGTACAAACTCTGCTTTCTCAACCCAAAGTCGAGCAAGAATCCGCATATGCAATCAGAAAATTGCATGACACCACTAAAGAGTGCTTACATGCACTCAACAACATCGGACTAAAAACAGAAGCTTGGTCACCATTAATCTGTTTCTTTCCCCTTTTTCGCCTATTTTTTTTTTTTTTTTATATGTTTTGATCCGTTGTTGTTATGTTTTTGTTTTTGTAGTTTTACGGTCTATTGTTTTATTTTTATTGTTTTATTGTTATTTTTATTATGGCTTGTATTAAGCTTGAATAAATAAATAAAAATAAATAAATCACCCACCTGATTACGCAGAAACTTGATGCCGAAACGCACAAATTATTCGAGCAGCAATTAGAAAAACCTCGGGAGATTCCAGACCTCGACACGCTTTTCCAATTTCTGGAAAATAGGTTTCAAACATTGGAAACGCTGAAAGAACATCGAAGAAAAGACAGTACCTGGATTCAAAGACGACCCATGAAGACTCAAGACCTTGAGCGGGTAAAAATCTATCACGCAACCACTAAACGACCGAATAAATGCCAATTCTGCCGACAAGATCACAAAGTGTTTACGTGTAAAAAGTTCCTAGAATTGTCCCCCAAACAAAGAAGGGATTACGTAAACAATCAGAAATTATGTGTGAACTGCTTAAGCCACAAGAGCAACGAAAAGTGTCACAGTAAATTCACGTGCAACTCATGTAAACAACCGCACCATTCCCTACTACACGAAGATACAAGTCACGGAAATATGAAACCAGAACTAGCGCACTCCGTCGTATTAACAACTCAAACCGAGAACCGACCTACACCAACAATTTTACTTGCAACTGCACTGATTCAGGTTAAAGCCACAGACGGCAAAGAAAAACTACTACGTGCTTTGATCGATTCCGGATCACAAGCATCCTTTGTTTCAGCAGAAGCTGCGCAGTGCCTTGGAACACCACGCACCAGGATACACGCTGAAATCTCAGGAATGGGGTTAGCGAAAGCAGGTGTAGTTCGAAATAAAATACTCCTAGAATTACAACCTCGATATCCATCTGCCTTTAGAATGATAGTTGATGCATTAATACTCCCTAAACTCACCAAACTTTTACCCGAAACCAAAATCACCGTATGCAACAGTTCTACGCTTTGGAAAAAATTGATACTAGCTGATCCAACCTTTGACACCCCTGGCCCGATTGACATGATTCTTGGCGCAGACGTATATGGAAACATGATTCTTGAGGGAATTACAAAATTAAATAATGGCTTGACTGGGCAAAAAACAGAATTTGGATGGATTCTATCAGAACTAGATGACACTATCAGAAGTTTTTGGGAAATCGAAAATGTAGAATCAACAAAACAAAAATTATCCGTCGGAGAACTGTATTGCGAAGAACATTTCGCTACAGAACATAAGCGAAACGCCAATGGAACCTACACAGTGAAAACTCCGTTCAAAGAAACGGTGAAGGAAATCGGAGAATCTAGACAAAGAGCGTTAGCTAGATTCTTACAAAACGAGAAAAATTCAGCACCAACAAATCTCTAGAACGAGAATATAAGTCATTTATGCAGGAGTATCTCAACTTAGGGCACATGGTAAAAGCAAGAAACAAAACTCCAGGAGGCTACTACCTTCCACATCATGCAGTGCTAAAAGCAGATAGCACCACCACGAAATTAAGAGTGGTGTTCGACGCGTCTTCAAAAACCTCCACAGGACTTAGCCTAAATGACACCATGTACGTGGGACCGAAACCTCAGAACGACTTAATGGAGATACTATTACGATGGCGTAAATATCGATATGTAATCACTGCGGACATTCAAAAAATGTACCGACAAATAAAACTAGATCCGGAAGATATGAAATACCACAAAATACTATGGAGATTTTCACCACGATACGAAATACAAGAATATAATTTAACTACAGTTACGTACGGAACTGCCGCTGCACCATACTTAGCACTACGTACGCTACAGCAATTAGCCGAAGATGAAAAAGCTCAATTCCCGACTGTGGTCCAAATATTACGAAACGACTTTTACGTTGACGATCTCATAACAGGAGCAAATTCACTTCTCGAAGCCAAAGAAAAACAATGGCAATTGGATAAATTACTGTCACGTGGAGGATTCACGCTACACAAATGGACATCTAACCACCAAGGTCTGCTCAATAACATTCCAGAAGATAGGCGCGACAAAGGTCTGATTACCATCAACGACAAAGAAACTGTTAAAACCTTGGGCATACAATGGTCACCGGGAAATGATCAGTTCTGCTTTCACATCGACTCCTCTCAGTTTACTGATAAAAACACCAAACGAGCAGTATTATCCGATATTGCCAAAATATACGACCCATTAGGATGGATCTCTCCTGTCATCATTACTGCAAAAATTCTCATTCAGGATCTTTGGAAGGAAAAAATAGGATGGGACGACCAATTGCCCCCTGAACTCGCTGCAAAGTGGGTGAAATTTAAAACGGAGTTATGCATTACGGAATCCATCAAACTACCCCGCTGGATTAAATTCACGGACAGCGTTGACATTGAAATTCATGGATTCTGCGATGCCTCCGAGAAAGCTTTTGCAGCAGTCATTTATAGTAAGGTAACAACAACTCACGGAGAAATAATTATAACATTGCTCACCTCCAAAACAAAGGTGGCACCCTTGAAGACTCAAGTGAGCTTGCCACGATTAGAGTTATGTGCAGCAGTGTTACTCACGCAGCTGATGCAAAAAACAATAAAAGCTCTGGAAATACAAAACATTAAATGCTTTGCTTGGACAGATTCCAAAATAACCCTGGGTTGGATTCAAGGTCATCCAGAAAAATGGACAAGCTTCGTCGCACGACGAGTCACAGAAATACAGGCAATAACACCACCTGAGATATGGAATCACGTACGATCTGAAGAAAATCCTGCAGACTGTGCATCAAGAGGAATCTCGCCACGACAACTTAAAGGTCATGGACTTTGGTGGAACGGCCCTTCATGGATGAAAACACCTACACCAAGACAAGACACGACTTCACAACCATCCAATCCAATATTGGAACGACGAGAAGTAAAAACCACTCTGACTTCCATGGTCGCCTATGATGTCACAGAGAGATTCTCCAAACTATACCCGATGTTACGAGTCCTAACCTTATGCAGAAAATTTACAGAACATTGCAAGGGAAACGTCATGAACTCAGAGCTAACAACTCGACAACTGCAACATACTCTATTGGAACTTATAAAAAGGATACAAAGAGATGCCTGGAACATAGAGATTCACGCAATAAAAGAAAACAAAGTTTTACCATCAACATCCAAAATCCGCGAACTGAAACCATTTATCGGCAAAGACGACGTATTACGAGTAGGAGGAAGACTGGAACATTCCAATCTGGCATACAACGAGAAACATCCGATCATTCTGCCAGCTAAGCACCATTGAACTTTACTGATATAATCCAAGACGCTCACCAAAAAACAATGCACGGAGGAAACCAAGCAACATTAGCATACCTAAGGAGACGATATTGGATCCTCAACGCAAAAACTACAGTCAGAAGCCTAATACACCAATGTATCCCCTGCTGCAGAAATAAAGGTAAAACAAGTTCTCAACAGATGGGAAATCTACCAGCAGCAAGAGTAGTACCATCCAAACCCTTTACACATACAGGGGTAGACTACGCCGGGCCATTCAACATTCGAATGTCAAAGGGTCGAGGAATGAAAACTTATAAAGGATACGTCGCCATTTTTATATGCCTATCCACCAAGGCCACTCATATTGAGGTTGTTAGTGACCTAACCAGCGAAGCTTTTATAGCGGCTTTCCGACGTTTTGTCGCCCGACGAGGACTATGCTCTGACATGTACAGTGATTGCGGAACAACTTTCATAGGAGCCAACAACGAATTAGAAAGAAAATTCCGTGCCCTAGTAAACAAAACGCACAAAGAAGCGCTTCAAGACGTGATCAGGCAAGGAACGCAGTGGCACTTCATTCCACCCGCGTCACCACATTTCGGTGGCTTATGGGAAGCGGGGGTCAAATCCATGAAGTACCACTTGAAACGCATCATCGGAGAAACAAATTTAACATTTGAAGAACTCACGACAGTCTTATGTCAGATTGAGGCCTGCTTAAACTCTCGACCATTATGTCCACTAACAACCGACTCTGCCGATTGGACAGCAATAACGCCAGGGCATTTCTTAATCGGCAGAGCACTACTCTCGCCACCAGAAATAACAAACATAGAATTACCACAACACCCGGCCACCCGGTGGAAATTAACTGAGAAAATGGCAAGAGACTTTTGGAAGGTGTGGTCCACAGAATACCTAAGCCAACTACAACAAAGAACAAAGTGGAAAGACCCAACAAAAAACCCACAAATTGGAGAACTAATACTGGTGAAAGAAGACAATTTGCCACCGTTAAAATGGGCCCTTGGACGAATTGAGGAACTACATCCCGGGACAGATGTACTCGTGCGCGTCGTAACAATCAAAACAGCTAAAGGCAACTTAAAAAGACCGGTTACCAAGATATGTAAACTACCGATAAACGACGAGTTGTCGAACTGCTTAAATGAAGAAAACCCTCCTGTCAGGCCGGAGAAAACCATTCAAAGCCATCACGCTACAGACACCTTGGCCCGAAAAAAGAGGCCTCACACAAAAATACATCCAACCAACATCCCAACACCCCCAGCAACCGGCGAATTAAACGCAACGTGGTTATCCAAAAAACAGAGACCCAATATGTCACTCTCCACGAAGGCCGTGTTACTGCTAAACTGCCTAGTGCTATTAATTGCACCATCAGTACAAAAGGAAGCCTCAAACTCAAGGTCAGAGGCGATAGAAATATTACCATTCGCAAATAATCCTGGAATTTACTTCGAAAGTCTGGGACAACTACACCTGATTAATGATGAATGCAATATTGCCGCATACTACAACCTGAGCACATACACAGTGCGACAATTATGTATTAAGACTCGAACCATATCTCAGCACCCCAGCAGCGCATGGATGTGTGAGCACATGCGTTTTGAACCTTCAACCTTCCTCTACTAACTGACAAAATTTCATGACATTTTGTTGATATTTAATATTTATTAAAATTCATTTTGCAAAACACGTGTTCGTTTGATGTTGAAATTGAACCAAAAATTAATGAGAGTCAGTCATTTTAGAGACATCGTTGCAGCCGCAGAAAATGCTCTAAACTTCCTGAAAACAATTGTTACGGGTGATGAAACATGGTGTTTCTAATACGATCCAGAAACAAAGCGAGAAAGTGCGGAATGGAAATCAAAAAACTCACCCCAAGCCAAAGAAACACGAAAAGTTCCATCAAAAATCAAAATGCTCATCACATTCTTCGATAGCAAAGGAATTATCCACAAATAATTTGTGCGAACTGGTCAAACAGTTACTTCCGCATATTACCTCGAACTTTTGAAGCGCTTGATGGCCAGAATCCGTCGTATTCGACCAGAATACCGCGATCCAAAAGGTTGGTCTCTGTTGCACGATAATGCACCGAGTTACACAGCACTCATTGTTCGTCAATTTTTGGCTCAGAATCAGGTCTGGGTGTTGAATAATCCGCCGTATTCACCTGATTTGGCACCGTGCGACTTCTCCTTGTTCTCGAAACTGAAATTGAAGTTGAAAGAATGCTTTTTTGATGACATTCAGCCCATACAACGGGCTTCGACGAGGGCACTGGAGGAAATTCGGAAAAATGAGCTGGAACACGCGTTTGAATCACTATTAAATCGATGTAACAAGTGTATTGAATCAAGAGGAGAATATTTCAAATAAGTATACCGAAAAATTAGCAGATATCGTGTTTTAATTGTGTTTTCTAGAGGCAGTCTTAATACATAATTGTCGCACTGTGTATTATCAAGAAATGAGAGGCTTTACCGATGCTATGGAGAAACTGACTCAACTATGCGACAAGAGCATTACGCATAACTACTATTGCAGCGCTATCATAACCGAGTTCAGTCATAAACTGGACCAAATCCAGACTCGGAATGCACTGATCCAAAGACGCAGTGGATTACGACCAAGACAAAAGAGAGCACCCTTGGAAATCATCGGATCACTTCAAAGAAGTCTATTCGGCGTGCTTGACCAAAACTATGCCAACTTCATAGAAGACGAAGTCAACCGATTAAAAGACAATGATGACTGCCTCCTAACACTAGCACGAAATCAAACATCTATAATCGAAATAACGACTAATGTGTTAAAGAAGACAACACTCGAAATACAGAATCAGTTTGAAGTACTAAACAATCATATTACGACAAACCTACTCACCCTCCAAGAAGAAATAAAGAAGTCTGAAATAGCACAAGCCTTCACGTCTCTTACAGCCTACACAACATTGATTATGAACAACTATGAAAAGGTGCAAGAGGAACTATTAGACGTTCTCATCGATACCCATCACCAAAAAATCAACCCCCGATTACTCTCACCAACACAACTAAAAGAGCAGCTAAAGCACATACGGGAAAGGGTACCACCATCCCTCATAATTCCTGGTGAAGACAACGAGGAGAATCTTTTAGAGCTGTATCAACTCATGACCGTGAAATGCATGACACCCAGAATGATTATATTTCGGATTCAAATACCCCTACCGACTAACACACTATACCAGATTCTCAAGCCGTATCCAGTTCCAACGATATTCAACAATAGTCACTTCTACATAGAACCATCCACAGAATACTTGGCTACAACATTGCATCGCGATCACTTCTACCCACTGCAAGGATTACAATTCAAGGAATGCATCAAAACAAAGAGCATGGGGTACCTCTGCCACCAAAAACATCCCGTTTACACTACCAATGCGATACCTCATCGGTGTGAGATGGATCTCCTAAATCATAGACAACCACCAAAAGGAGCCTGCAGAATCCGAGAGACGTCGGTATCACATTATTGGATACAACTGGAACAGCCGAATCATTGGATCTTTTCTGTCGGAGAAGAAACCAAAATAAATGTGGTTTGTGCTACTCAGGTAACAATAGAAACATTAAAAGGAGATGGAATAATTAAACTCGGGAGAAACTGCCAAATTAAGCATAACACGATGAGCATCACCTCTCATTCGACGATCATCAGCCGACAAAATGCATCAGTTTTACCATTAACTAACCTATCAACATTATTACAATCTCATCCGTCTGAGCCTGAGTGGTCAATTCATCCCGCAACACTCACGAAATTGAGCTCACTACCCATAGACCAGCTGAGGTTCGATCCATCCAAGACAACTAGAGGCCCCAGGATCGACGTGCATCACATACATCACTATGCAATAACGTATCTAGGAGTATCAGGCCTCCTAATATTCATCAGCTGCTATCTATACAAAAGATGGAGAAACTCCCGGGTCCAAGCACATCAACCAACCGATGCTTTTGAAGTATCTCCCATTACACCCAAACCAGCAAAACGAACCACTACCCGCTCGCCCCCAGAATGATCAAAGTGATCATAATCCAATCAAGTTGGTCAGCAGAATATATGTCATCGGCCCCGGTAACCTGAAGTGCAATTATGCACAGCTCAAATTCGATCCAAGTTCACCGCACCAGCGGAATTCTGCTGACCCGCCAAATAAATCAATAGTCAACCAATTTCTCAACTTAGGAGGAATTTGTAAATGCAGCAATTGAATTGGGCAAAAAATACATTAATTAGCAAAAAAGAACTGTATATAAATCAGAATTAAATTAATAAAGAAATCAGTTATTAACTAAACCTCCAGTTGATTGTCTTTGAGAATTCCCCCCACCAGCGGTAAGGGTTCCAAACAATTTAACTGTTTCAACTGTACTCTTCAATATTAACCAGAATTCCCCCCACAAGTGGTAAGGGTTCTGCCGGATATTGAACATAACTTGACGGCTAAAACTTGCAGAAAGCTTAATCTATGTAGCTAGAACATCAATTTCTTCTTTTATTCGACCTCTATCTTGTTAATCTAACTTTATCGTACAGCTTATTTACTTACTTAGCAATATTTAACTGAACAACTGTTTTATTAATAAAAACTAAAAAGTATGAAATAAAAAATAAATTATTTAAAAAAACAAAAAACCCGACTGCATTAAGAAGTATCAACTGAAAAGCGAAAAACAAGTTATATTTAATCCATAGAAATTTGTAAAAGCAATGTATAACGAATATGAAATGTTTATGTGTTCGATACCCTTGAGCAAATAATAAAATATAGACTATGTCTTATATAAATATAACTTAAATGTTGGAAAGAATATTGCAGGCGGGGACAAGCTAATAGTCCAAGTCTTTAAGTGAAAATATTCAAATTTTTTACTACAAATTTGTTTTGAAATTATTTCATTTCTGTTTTTGTCGATGGTGCAAATTAGGCAGTACTTGTTTTTCACACCAAGAAAAAGAATTTTTCTGGTATGAAAGCCAATTATTGCCGCTGCACCAGAATTCGCGGAAAAATTACCCCTATAAGATCTTTTCGACCAGCAACCGTCGGTTACAACAGTTATATCTGCAATGCCGTTTGCATCCACATCCCCCCTCTTCAATGCAGCTTCCTTCTCCTCAGCAGCTGCAGCTACCATTGAAGATTGAGCTGTAGATATCCACGCTTCACCCACATCCTTCCGAATAATATTGTATGTTTTTGACGACATACAAGGAATATTCAAAATGGATGTGAATTCCTGCAAACTGTTGTAACCGGATCCGCAAGAAAACGCAAGGACCGAACCGTAATTAACATTTTCTACCGATTTAACTTTCGAACTAGTCGCAATTTTATTAACACTACCACACATACTGCATTTAAATACAAAATCTGAAATAAGCCCGTTTTTAATTTCATTTACGATATCTACGCAATCTAATGTGCAATTAAAATTTTGAACATGTTGGAAATTTTTTAATCCCGTAAAGAAAAAATCAATATCAATTATACGATGCCCCGTTGCTTTGAACTTTTCCGTTTCCGATGGTGATACTTCAACCACCATTCCAGTTTCCTGCTCCCATGACGAAATATTTGAGTTAGAAATCGCGTTATTAGATTGATTTTCCGAGTTTTGTTTCCGTTGAAACACTTTTCCACGTTTTTTTGAACCGTACGACAGACTTTTATTTTTATATAATTTACCCATTATGATGTAGTAGATATCAACAAATCACCTAAATCATTAAAAGCACCATTCACTAAAACACCAAAATCACTAAAAATCGACTAATTGTCCAATATTCAATTCTCGATTAAAAACCACTGCGAGCGCTCTGCACAATTTTCAGCGAATCTAACTCAAGAATAAAAGTAAAATCATTTCTCCTCACCGCATATCATGCGCAAAACGGAAATATACGTTACAAACATTACTTAGAACATTTTAGCCGTTACAAGTCCGGACCTTCCTCAATAATTCGTTCACCCTGAAACTAAAAACAAGTCCAAAACAATATCAAGGCCAGAAGAACGCACTAGCTTTTTCATAAGAAAATGTTGGCTATAAAATAAAAAAGGGAAATAATCCAGCGACGACAGGTCAGAAAATCAAACCTAAATATAAAATGAAAAAAAATGTGCCGCAGCATAAAAGAAATTCATCATTCCAATTCGGCATTCGCATCACCACAGTGCACACCGCGCAAAAGTTCTATCCACGCTGCCAGCATATAGTGGCAAAAGAATAATAAAAAAAAAATCACCCCGGAAAACAAGCAAAAATTGCGCTTTCCTACACAATAGCAAGTGTAGCATGCTAGTAAGATGTGTGTGTAAAAATATCCACTTACTGCATCGAAAGCAGCTGACGTATTTTCTACCAGTTCTAGCAATTCTGGCCAATGGCCATCTACATTCAACTCTTTGAACCAAATTTGCGAGAATTTGGTTGTGGTCCCCGTTTTGCATAGGATAACTCAGGAAAATTAGGCAAAAAAAGCACTTTCAATTTGGTAAATTTTTCCAATATTTTCCATGAAACATAATCAGATTTTTTACGGAATCCGTTACCAATCCCTTAATCTTCATAACATTATGAAAAACATTAGGAAAATTTATCGCAAAATACGAAAAAGATAATAAAAAACTTAAGACAAATTTTTGGAAAAACCACACTCATTCGGAAAATTCTCGGGAAATTCCTAAGTCGAAAATGAGAAAAGTGCTCCGCTCTTTCCAAATAAAACCCTTTAATGTACCGCGGGAAATAAAATTTACTATGTTTGGTCAAATAGTTTTCGAGGAAATTGGTACTAAACACGATCAAAATTTGGAGTTAGTCATCTCTTTCAAGGGTTATAAAAAAAAAACTAAGTACTTTTTAAAAAATTTGCTCCGCTTATTCCGAATAAAACCCTTTGTCTTATCTTTTAAAAAAAGTTTGATAAAGATTCTCCAAATAATAACGGAGAAAATTTGTCCTAAAGTGGGCCTATTTTACACGTTTTGGTAAATTTGCCTCTTAAGGAACATACGTGTGGCCTTGTTCGTTTTCACCGATGGTTATGCTGATGTTCCTGTACGTTGAGGATAGTTCTGAATATCCTCAAGAGTGCGGAAGCGTGATTCTACGAATTTCGTGAATTCTTCGTATGTAGCTAGAGTCGTATTGTACTTTAATTGTTTCTCCCATTTAGCCAACGATTCGGTTGGGATTATTTTAGTGATGATGTTAGTCCATGGGCCAGCCAAGATATCGGTATAATTTGGGGGTACCAATTTTCCTCTTCACAGTAGTTAGACAGGTTTATTAGAATGTAAAAAAACTATGATTGCCATCTCAAAATGGTAGCTATTAAAAATGTCGGCCAATCCAAGATGGCGGATATCGAGTTTTAAAAAATCAACTATATTTCGAAAAGTATTTGTCCGATTTCATTACTTTTTTTTTTAAACTAAAGTTCTTTATGTGTGCTTTAATTGTTGTTATATATGTAACATTGTTTGCGTAAAGTCAACCGTTAATTAATTATCAAAGAAATATTGAAAATTTTCTAATTTTTTTATTAAAATTTTTTTTTTAATCAAGTTTTCACAGAATGTCGTGTATATTAGAAAAAAAAGCTTCAAATAAAAGATGTAGTGTAATAAATTACCTTTAATTTGATGTATATCATGTATGGGTCTGATGGCTGCAAACACATACAAAACAAGAATTTGAGTTTATTTCATAGTCCAGTCGATATCATTGCAAATTGGGGAGTTAGCTGGAAAGTATTCCGAAGTTAATAAAATTTTGACACGTCATGTGGGGGTACTCTGGGGTATAGAATCTGAGTTTTCCACCTCGCCGCCCCCGTGATAACTTGTGGGGGGGGGGGGGGGGGGGGAGAGCAAAAAACCTCGAAATTTTCGGACTTTTTTTCGCTTTTCGCTAATAGCTCCTAAACTAAGCGATTTTTGTGCACTATATATTTTAGAAAGTTGTAGAGCACTAAAGGAGTATGGGCGTTTTTGGACTATCGGCGGCCACCCATAAAACTAGTGTCAAATGAAAGTACTGTCACTTAGTAACAACTTTTGGTATGGGCGTTACATTGTATTTCATTTAGGAAAAAAAATATTTAAATATAAAGATTGCATTGAGCAAAAGTCAGACTTATATGGCAACACCAAGAAGGTGTTGCCCGATTTTAATCATCTTCGAACTTGACCTTACAATTTCAACGAAACAACTATAACCGTTTTCAAGTTATCGTTCGTACAGACAGACAGACAAACAGACAGACATACTATACTGTAAGCTTCAAAAATCGACTCAGCATGTCGAAGAACCCACGGAACTCCGATTTCGTTCTATTGTAACCACATTAGAGGTTTTGGCTAAAGAAATGAATTTTAGGCACTAATGTGCGGTGGCGTGAGGGTCGTGGGCGCCGTCCGCGCTGTCCTTTGGTTACGTTTGTGTCGTTGTGCACTGTGCGATTGTTTATCTTTTTTGCTTAATTATTTAATAAATACTTCTAGATTATTTATTTCACTTTGATTTTTCATTTTTACACTGAACATAAGCCAGGATACATAGTAAATCTATTCAAAATAAAAATGTATTTTATCCCTTTTAGAAGTACATGGCGGCGATAAATCTTCCGCATAGTAATAGTAGGACCAAGCTATATCAAGAAATATCAAAATTAATCTTGGCCGCAAATAGCCCAAACTCCATACAATTTTGCCCATTCTCCTTTGCTTCAAACTTCACTATTCACACTTTTTTTTTACCCAGTATTACTCGAGATACACTGCGTCAAAGTTGAAGAAAAATTCTCAAAATGTAAAAAATAGTAGGGACATTGATGAAATTGACATGATAAAATCGTTTCCTGTAGGTGAATGTATGCACCTGATTGAATTAGGTAATCTAAAAATAATAATAATTTTTATGGTACTCAATAATTGAAATTTGATTGCAGAATTGTCAAACACTGCCTGAAAGGTTGGATATATGGAGCATTCAATTTCCGTTCTAAGTTTACAGCACAAAAAATTGCAACGATTTCTTTGTGGATGATTGATGCAAACAACAATATACCGAAGGAATTTACACGAGCAATTAGATCACTCGATGAAATTGCTCATAGCAAGGCTATTGAGTTCCGTGACTTTTTGTTGTACTTTGGCCCAGTAGTATTGCAAGGTTTTCTTCATCAAGATATGTACGATCACTTTTTGTATTTATCTATGGGAATTCGGATTCTGTCATGTGATGAGCTCAACCGAGATGAGAGAATGAAAGCTATTGTTCGAGACTTGCTCATAGATTACATTGAAATTTATAAAGATCTGCACGGTTTAGACTCAATAAATAGTAATGTGCATAACTTGTCACATTTAATAGACGATATTAACTATTTCAATAGCCTCCGAGCGATCTCAGCGTATCCTTTTGAAAGTGCTTTGGGTACGATTAAAAGGAATCTCAAATCATACGCTAAACCATTGGCGCAAGCTGCGAAACGCATTGTTGAAATGTATAACCGTGAAATTCACGAAGATCACAACGAGGACGCATTTCCAGTTTTACAAATTTCAATGAGTAAAATAGGATCATATGAAAAACCTTTTTGGAAAATACAGTTCAAAACATTTATGCTGGCTGCACATGACAAGAATAAATGGTTTCTCACAAAGGATCATGAAATCGTTGGTATGGATTTTGCAGTGAAAATTGGCGTAGAAATATTCGTGATCGGAAGAAAATTGAAAACCTTATGCGAATTTTTTAAAAAACCATTCTCATCACATTTTCTAAATATTTATAGAGCTAATCCAGACTATACTGAGCGTATACGATTCAATATATATGAAATCAAAGCAAAAATGGTTAAGCTTGATTGCCATTATTTTGATGCATTTTTTCCAATGCTCCATACTTTTTAATACCCTTGAAGTGTGAAAAAAATATAGCTGTACCATATAATTTGTTTACGTAATAAATATTAAATATACTGAAGATGAAGTTTCTTTTAAACCAACGACTTTTATTTTATTCCAATTGATTAAACGATATGCTCTTGGAACACTGGATTATCCTATGGTTTATACAACACATCATTATCAGTATTTTGAATATTCTTCTTATACATTTTATTATGTAATAAGTATTTGGATATACCGAAATGGCTAATTTGAATACCTCATTTAATTCAACAGTTTAAAAGATGTACTCTCGGAACATGGGATTATCCTGTGAGGTATACAAAATATCACTTTCAGTATTCTGAATATTCTTTCTGAATCGCACGTCGCCAATAGTTGATGAAAAATACCGAATATATACATTTTATTATGTAATGAGCATTTGGATATACCGAAGTGATACATTTAAATACCTCGTGTACAACCAACGATACATATTACGAAATTTTTGGTGTAAACAATATACTAAAGATAGTTTTAGTACATTCGGTAACCCAATAGTACTTCAGACGCACTTCCGCCATATGTTTTGAAAAATTAATATGAACTTAAATATCAAAATGGCGTCTTATATGATTGAAATGTTTGTATGTTAAAACAAAACAGTCTTTTGGTTTTTATTTCAGGTTTTTTTTAAAACAAACTTCATTTTCGTACTTAGCTCTTGAAATGAAATTTTTCAAAACTATTCTTATGGCAAATTACAGTCAAATCAAAAATTATAATATTGTTTAAAAAAAAAAATCTTTTGATTAAAATTCAGAATTTTTGTGGCGCACGAATTTTCAGAGGGGTAGAATCATATTTTATTCATAGAAGTGAATTTTGTTTTATATATTTTATGCGCGAAATATTATTTTTCTTTGCATTTGCTCGATATTCTTCCAAAGTTATGGCAGTAACAGCAAATCAAGGCATTTAAAGAATAAATATGTTGCCAAACATTTCATAAACCATTGAAACAAATTGTAGCATAAAAAGTAAACCGTAACTTTACAAATACTGTTTCTAGTATATGTGTTAGACTGAGCGGTACAAATTAAATTGGTAGTAGTTTTAGATATTCTGTATATTTCATTTAAAATATCGGGTTCTTGGCGTATGATACATACGATAAGATAAAGTGTTGTACCACAACTGCGATCATTGGATGTACCTTTAGTTTGTCCAATAACCCATGCTATAAGCGTATCTTATGTACTATCAGCATATGAAATATTCTGATCTTATGGTACAAATGATAAGCGATAGATTATCCGAAAAACCAACATTTGGTATTTCTTTTATTCCAAAAAAATATCTTATGTACCATGTTATTGGTATATGTTTTGAACACTGGTACAAAATATAAACGACCATCGAATATACCTTTTAATCTCAAAAGTATATCCGATACACTATTTTTGTCCTAAAACTATGTCCTAAAATGGTACATGCCATGCTCAATTTTTGGTATATTTCAAAAACTTCAAGTAGAAGTAAAGAACCATGCGGTATAAAGTATGAACTAAAAACATGGTATATAGCATGATCAAATTTTTTCCATTTTCCACAGCTGTACCAAAATTTCTCCTTTACGTTGGAACTTTGTTTCGAAGATTGACAACCTTGCGTTTTTTAGAGATTCGGGGATTCCCCTATTCTGCCGTATCGTTCCACAAATTCTTGTTTTTCTGACTAACATTCCATAAGCCAATTGGACGCTCTTATAAAAGTTATCGGCGTACACATGATACCACTTATCCAAATATGGTTGAAGTACAGTAATCACCTTCGATAATAAACGTGATCCCTCTGCGTGTACAATTTGAAATTACCAATGTAACCTGTATCGGCTTCGCAAACCATCCTGTTCAGTATTCCATATTTTATTATTTTCATGGGATTGTAAACTCGCAATTTAAGTCATCCCCTGCAAGGGATCATACCTTCATCCAATGAAAGATTTTGCTTGGGCATATATATTTCGTTAAATTTATTTGATAATTACTGATTGAACTTTTGAAAGTCTATTACAAGGATCAGGAATATCCTCGTTATCGTTATGTTTGGTTTGTCGTCAGAGATGAGACCTAGCTAGATCGATTTTTTGCTCCCAAAAACCCCTATTCTGAAACTTTCATCAAAATCCTTAGAGCCGTTTTCTAGAACGCGATTACCGATATTGTATATGTATATATGTATACTAGCCCGTCTACCCGGTGTGTCTATGCTATTAGTAAACTCATCAAGCTTGGGCTCATTAGATTCGTTTTAACGAGTTCTGTTAATTTCTCCTGATGACGAAGACCTGATGCTGGAACTGCAGTGGCTGATGGAACCTGGAATGCCAACTAGTGAACCCATCGAGTATGAGCCCATATACAGTACATTGTTAGTTATAAAGCACGTTATTGTAGCACAACATTACAAAAAAATGGCGCGGGCGCGAAATCTATACCTTATGTTCCTTTTATCATGCAGGAGTGCGATGTCTACCCAACCCCCCGCCCGCCAGGTACCCTTTGATAACTTTACAAAAGAGTGACTTGACTTGTATGAAGAACATCAGAAAAAGCAATAGTAGTTATAATATTAATGTCGTATTTCATGTAATTTTTCTTTAAAATTCCTACTTATCCCGAATTTTCACCGGCGCGGCGCGGCGCCCTTCTGTTCTCCGAGCCCCAGGAAAATGATCACAACAGTCGAAAACGAAAATTGATTCTACGAAGTAATCACCTAAACATAAACGAACTACCTCTTCTTGGTAATCAATCCCGAATAATCACATATCTACAAATGAAATTTCAAAGAAAACGTATCTATCGGAATTAGGGTTGTGGGTAATTTAAAAAGAATGAAATAAAAAAATAAAATTAAAAATTTTAAGTAAAAAACATCTCTAAAAAGTAAAAAAATAAAATTTCTCTCTCGGTCTTTTATAACTTCATTAAAAGAACCTATTAATATTTTTAAGATGAGCGTCGCCGCGTCGGGGGACTACTAAGTATAACGAATCACTGCAATTCTATAGAATATATATATAATAGTATAAGTAACTAATTATAAGGAATCACTAGAATTCTATAGAATATATATACAAAGAATTCTAGTGATTCGTTATATTAGCGGTCCCCCGACGCGGCAACGCTCATCTTAAAAATATTAATAGGTTCTTTTAATGAAGTTATAAAAGGCCGAGAGAGAAATTTTATTTTTTTACTTTTTAGATTTTTTTTTTGTGTCGGGGGTTACTTAAAATTTTTAATTTTATTTTTTTTTATAATATTTTGTAGGGTACATGCGCTAAACCGAATCAAAAGGCATATCTCAACATCTGGCATGCATGAATCTTTTACGACGATTCTATTGAACCGATTTTTGAGATTTTTATACCATTGGAAAGGTATTTACGTGTAGATGCGCACAATGTAATTTATATCGAAATCGCTTCGCATTCTTATTTCGCAATTCCATTCTTATTTCTAAGTGATAATATAAAGATGAGACGTAACATAAAATTTTTATTACACGAAAATAATTAAGCATTTTTTACTATTCTGATGGAAGTTGACCACTCACTTACGAAGAAAATTGTAACGGGGGAAATACTCTCAGTGCTTTTGAAGTTGAAGAATGTGGATTTTCTAAATCTGAAAATAAAAAAGTACAATGCTGATTTTATTGTGTAATATAATTCTTTTGTTTACATTACGAAGAGTTAAAATTGACAAGAAATAACAGTAAAATAAAATACGAAAGTAAATTAAAATATTTACAATTCTACAATTTGCGTAATTATCCTTAAGTTCTAAGATTATATACAGATCTTGGACAGGAGCCAATAGCTAAAGAAAGCAATTGCGGCGCGGCGGTGCGCACGTTTTAAGAAAACAATGATTAGTAAAAAAACACAGTAAAATAAGCAGTTTGTTTAAATTTTAAACTTCAAAATAGACCCGAAAACAGTCAAACTAAGGAAACATGACCCCAAGGCAATGATGCGCATACGACTTATGTTAGTCAATTGTGCAATTAAGTTGTTTACGTTTAGAACACTGACCCTATTTAGTATTTACGCTAATATATGTTTTGAGTTCGATAGTTTCTGTCAAAACGACTGATGATTCGAAATTTCAAATTGTTTATTTCAAAACCCCACACGCACGTCTTTTACGTTGCACTCACTTGCCATTCGTATCGTATATTCGTATCTCAACTGTTAATGTTAAAAGTCTGGTCTAAGTATAACTCTTAACTAACTTAGGTCTAATTTAGATTAAAATATAACTGTTGTGTTTACTCAAAAACTTTGACAAATGTCAAAAAACCTCAATAAAAGAAACACAACATTCTCACCACAACCACAGCCTTAGACCACACAACAATTCCCCACATCCCAAATGGTCTAAAATAAGAAATGGGTATAAAAATGGAAACGTTCTTAACAAAGAACAGATCGTGTCGATCCACGGTAGAGTTATAATCTACTAGTTCAGAGTTCTAATCTGAAAATTCAGAGTTTTAATCTGAAACACAATCAACAAATCCTTTCAGAGTTCTAATCTGAAAAAGCACAGAGTGTAATCTGTCTACCAAGCCCTCAGCACAGACAAGCCATACCAAAAAATCCAAAGAGAACACAGACGCAAAATTGCACCAGTTTAATTATCACTGCAAGTAGTTTCTAATTCTAATTTTTCACAACAAATAATTTCATTGCGTCACAAAATTGATAGGTATCACACATTTTGTGTTTTGGCTAGCGGCACGAGTTTTTACTGCTTCGCTGTTTTCATTTGATATCAGTAGTTTTGTGAATTCATTTAAAGAAAAAAGGAGTTGTAAAAAATGTCGAACTATGTTGTGTTCTGAGATGTGTAAATGTGTTTTGTTTATTTGAATGTGCGTTTCTAATACAAAAAAAAAGAACAACTGCCAAAATTCCATTTTTTTTCTAAATTCCATCGAACGAAATTTAGTTTTTTTACCCCAAAATTTTATGGCATTTCTGCATTCCAATGTGTGTTCCACAATTCTACGATTTTTTCTGAAATCTATCAAAATTTGCACTGTTTCCTCAAATTAAACCTGAATCAACCAGCATTAAGTACAATTTTTT
Organism: Leptogaster cylindrica; assembly: GCA_963082835.1. Classification (NCBI taxonomy): domain Eukaryota; kingdom Metazoa; phylum Arthropoda; class Insecta; order Diptera; family Asilidae; genus Leptogaster; species Leptogaster cylindrica. The sequence goes on from OY720105.1 coordinate 32,389,348, forward strand.
ATTTTGTTTTAAGCACTTAAGCTAATTTACTCTAATATTTAAAAAAGTTATGTATCCATTGACTGATTTTTTTCAAAATTCGAAATAATTTTTATATTCAGTGCGGCAATTTTCGGCAAAAAAATGAATATTTGGGTTGAACAGTAAAAATGCTAAATGCCATAACTTTTGAATGGGTGAACCGATTTCGATAATCAAGGTATCGTTGGAAAGGTCTTACCCAGTAAAATATGAATCAACTAATAGTCAGAGGGTTCGGTCTATTTTCAACCCAATTTTAGGGTAAAAATTGAGTTTTTTCTTTTTTTAAAAAAACTTTGAAGCCCTATATCTCTCGAACAAGAATTTTCCCGGACATGTGCTATATATCAAAAATTTTGTACATCTTTTCGCTATTTTTTAAGATAATTTAAATTGAAAAATTATAGCTTAGTTTTCGAGCTATTTGTCAAAATGTGTCAAAAATTTTCGTCAGTTTTCAGTTTTTAACCCAAATTGCTTCTATAGCATCATTGAAATCAAACATCTTATATACCGTTTGAAAGCTGAGGTCAATACCTTTCAAATGGTATATGTACGCTTTCTGTACAATGTACGGTTTAGATACTGTAGCTGTTACAAAAAAGTTATTTTTTTCGAATTTGGAGGGATACCCTGGCCATACCAGTCATCGGATCGAAAAGTGGCGGAACAAAAAATGTTCATTTTTTTAATAGCTTTCAGCTCCCAAAAGCTTTTAATTAGATTCAAAAAAGTACAAATGGACAGACAAACGCCACTTTCATCTGTTTCAGGCAATTGCGCGGTAAAAATGCCAAATGCCCTAAATTTTGAATGGGTCAACCGATTTTGATGGTCGAGGTACCGTTCGAAAGGTTTCGGCAAGTGCAGTCTGAATCGACCATGAGTCAGGAAGTTGGGTCACTTTTTGACCCCATTTTGAGGTAAAAACTGAATTTAATTACATTCTTTCATACCCTATTATTGAGGGTACCCGTGGACCGTTTTGCAAATTTTTATGCTTTTTCTGGATCTACGTTCCAAGACCTTTCAAACGGTACCCAGATCATTTGGATCCGTCGCATAGGTAAAAAGTTCAAAATCTCGTGTATATATAGTCGTTCCTCAGTAGAAAGCTCGCGTCACTCGGGGTGACTACCGTCACCCGTGACCATCAGAGTTTTAATCTGAATATACTTACAGAGTTTTAATCTGCAGAATAAAAACAGAGTTATAATCTGTAACGTTCCAATCACAAGTTCCTTCCAAAATCCACTAGAGTTCTAATCTAGTTCACAAACCCTTTAGAGAATTAAATCTAAGGTACCAACCAAAATCAAACGCAGAGTTGTAATCTGCGCATCACACCTTCAGAGTTTTAATCTGAAAAACAAAACTACTTGCCAGAGTACTAATCCGGTAATTTATTTCAGAACACAAAAATACGGAAACTGCTAAAAAAGAAACAACGACACCATAATTCAAACAAGTGAAGTTAATAAAATAAAACAAGTGAATTTAGCCAAATTAAAACAAAATTATTAGAATTAAGTGCTGTTTTAGAATTAAGTGTTATAGGATTAGTTTTTTTTTTAATTTAACATTATACGTGAAATAATAAATTAAAATATTTTTTGTGGATTCTGTTTTTGATTGGACCTTTAAAGTATCCGGCAAAATTTAAATATATCGTTGAGGTTGATACCCAACAATAACAATAATATAATACGTAAAGTAATTTCGATTAATATATAACAATAATAATACCTATGTAAAGTAATTTCGGCTGATATATAACACGCTGTTATTTTTTTAATTCCATTCCATTACTTTAGATTATTAACTATTACTACGTTTACATGCAGGGTTGAACCTGGGTTGAATCCAGGTTCGACTCCTTGTAAACGCTAGTCGAGTCCAAACCGGGTTGAATTCGACTCCACCTAGTTTTGCTACCTAAGTCGAGTCGAGGAGTCGAGTTAAAATGCAAATAAACGCGGGTTGAGTGGTCGAGTTTACCGTTCGATAGTTTTTTCATGTTTTCTGATTAATTGGCCAAAACATATGATTTTATTCGAAATAAACTACCTACCTTAAAATATCAATAAAATATAAATGAAACTCGAAAAATTGTTAGAATAATAGATCAAATTAACGCAATAATCAGTCACTTCGACTACGTTTGGACCCAAGTTCGACTCGATCCCTCAACCCGGAGTGCTCAAAAACGCGGGTTCGAGTTCAAAACCTATTTTCGACTCTGCATGTGAACGGAGTATATGTCAGAGTTATGTCCAATTCTCGTATCTGTTCGGTGGTCTGATTTGACGATCATTTCATGTGGTCGTTTGGTTATTTGTTGTAATACGGAACATTATATAAATATAATTTTGTTACAATTAATTTCTCACAACTTAGTAAAAAGCAAATGTCATTCATTTCCCGCGTTAACATTCCTAATTTAATTTTTCCCACAAAATTGCAGTAACCCAATGAAATCATACGCATACCCGACTTCCTTCCTGTTGCTTATTTTAATTACGCCTGAAAATGCATCCTAAAGAATTTTATTCGGTTTACTTTAATTACAACTGGGAACCTAAAATTTAGAGAATTCCCGCTAATAACGCGTTTTTCTAGAATTTGGAAGCTAAGAAAAAGCTTTTGAATCACCGCAACCATCAGCCTGAAGTTAACAGTGGTCGAGCGTAAAATTAAGTCGAAGCCGGAAATTGTTAAGTTCTGTAGTTCTTCTTTAAGTATTGTTAAGTGGAGAAAGTTTAAGTGTTCGGTTTATTTGAATCAATAAAGATCATTTTATTAAAAACTAGTATTTTTTTTTAATTTTATTAATTGTTTTTGTTTGAACGCGAGTTCAATAATAAATTTGATATTCTCGATCAACGCCAAAGGTTGATTGTCAACATTAATATTAATATTAATATTTACTCAACATTAATATTTTGCTGGTTTTTAGTTGATATAATCACCACTTCCAGAATCCGTTAACATTTTTAATATTCCTTTGAATTTGATCGAGATATAGAGCCAGATGCACTTTTTCAAAAAAATAATATCTCCACTAAAACCCAATAATAGGCGTTCGTATGTAAATCAGTCGATCGGTATTGAACCAAGTTTTCAAATGGTGGCCAGACGATCTTAATCAGACATTTAGTTCAAAAAAAATATAGAAAAAACTAAAAAGTGACACTGCCAAATTTTCGATTTGAAGGCTATTACTTAAAATTGAACCAAGCAATTTTGTTAAAAAAACTAGTCGTTTGTAGCTGACAACCAAACGCGTCGATGGCTTATCATGTGAATTCTGGGAAAACTCTAGTTCCGGAGAAAATGGCATCCGAATAATATCGCGAACCGGGAAAAGTGAGTTTGTCAACAATTTTGTAAAGAATGAAAAATGTTCGAATAAAAATTTCAATCACAGCATTCCTTGACGAGTCCAAAATACCATAGAAAGTGAATAGGCATGTTTTTGTTCTATAGTTTTCATGAACCTATTCTAAAACTATGAAAAATAATGGTAAAATCCTAGCAGATGGTCCCCCTAAACCTAACTTCAGCAGTTCGAATTTTCCAGTTTCTCAAACCCCTCAAATGTTTGTAGGGTAAAGTTGGATATACGAAATTTATTTAAATGCACAATTATATTTTTAATTTTAACTGCTGCGATTTATTAAAATTTATATTATTTCAACATTTATGGAAAAATTATTTACTTAATAATAATGGTTTGCTTTCAAAAACATACTGATACTAGCAAAAAAAAACTCTTAGCGAGTTTAAAACTGACGGGGTGCCCAATAGCGCATTAACTTTTATCAACAAAAAGTTGATATAAATTTTTGTGGTGCGCGTGTTATTGTTCCTTAATAAAATCAATAAAAATTTACAAATACCTTTGCGCATGTAATTGCTCCTTAATATAAAATCAATCATAATTTACATATACCTCAAAGGAACATTCATTTCCAAATATTGGGAACTTTTATACCACCAAATACAAGCAAATACCTCAAAGAAACAATCTCATGCGCCAAGGTATTTGTAAATTTTTATTGATTTTATTAAGGAACAATAATGCACGCGGGTTACATATATGACCCCAAAATGCGACTCCAATATAATTACTCCGGATCTACCCGATACAGTTAACATTCCGATCAAACCAACGCCAACGGCTTGGTGAGAAAAGCTTCGCGATGCAAGTTCCCACTAGAAAATGATGACGGCGAAATTCCACGGGAAGTGATTAGATTTCGACTCCCGCTAAAGAATGCTTTCGATGCAGAAGAATAATTCTGATAAAATGATTTGAGATTAAAAACGGCGAGTAGTAGACAACATCTCGGGAGGAAGACATCGATCTTTAATTCGTTCGTCTTGCGGTCATAATTAATTGAACTTGAATCTTTCCTTTTTTTTTTTTTATCTAGTTAAGAGTTTCGGTTAAATTGAGTTGAAAGTGTTTGTAAAATATAAGTTTTGTTTTGGTGCCGAATATAAAAATTAATTAAAGTTCATAGTTAAAACCGCTTGTCGTTTTCGTTATCGCCCCGAACTACTCCCGCCTTCCGGCGTAAAAAGGACCCAAATCCTAAATATATAACTGGCGCAGCCGGTAGGATTCCTGTTCAGTAGAATCAGGATCCAGTGAAACGAATTAATTCCGAATAGGAACTACCCAGTGAAAGTGTACGGTGAATACAAGTGAGCAACGAAGTAACTTAAAATAAAATTTAGTGAGTTACGAAGAAACAACACAGCCCACCGAAATATACAAGCTGGATAGAAGGAACGGAAGGAACCGAGTAATAGATCAACTAAGAGGGATGAACGAAGTTGACCGAGACATTATCATGGAAAGGTGCTTATTAGCACTGACCGAAATAGTTCAGAGGCAGCAACAGCCAACATCCTGGCGAAGCCAAACGGAAAATTAGCTCCGGCATCTTCCAAATTTTGAAGGAGCACCAGGAACGTTACCCGGCTTTATAGCAGCAGTGGAGAGAGCACTGGAAGAGTACGGGGATCGAGCTAATCAAGCATTCGCTATCATCTATGACGAAAAGATCCAAGGAGCAGCAAAAAATTATCTAGTGACGTCACCGCCAACAACATGGGCAGATTGCAAGGGAAAACTGAAGCTACATTTCAAAGCATCGAGGGATCAGAATCAGATACTACGGAGCATCAATGAACTAAGGGTGAGTTCAATTTTTGAGTTAACAAATAAAGTGAGAGAAATAGTAGAGCATGTCGCAGAGTTAGCCGTATTTAGTGAATACCCAGGCCAAATTACTAATCACATGAAGTAAACCAGTTAGGAGACAAGGAATTTTTTATCAATTAGCCTCGGAAAAACGAAAAATTTATATCTTACTAACATTCGGAAATCGTAAATTTGTTGCCTTAGTTGACACCGGGTCCACTATCAGTCTCTTAAATTCAAAAAACATACCCCAGCAATACTACGAAAAAATTCCCGGTGATAGAGTAAAAATAAATACTATAGAAGGGGAGGTTAGTAAATATACTGAATATGTAAAAATCAATTGTCCCAGAGAATTCAAACAACCGGAAAATGCTCGAATGAAATGGGTAAAAATTGAACTGAAACGAAAATATGATTTTCTTATTGGTATGGACTGGGTGCAGAATAATGTCAAGCTCATAAATATTGCGGATCAAGAATTAGTGCTAAATAATGAGGAAAAGATCCCATTTGTAACCAAAACAATATTAGAAGAGGTCAATGTATTAGAAGAAAGCGATATAGATAATATTCCTCTACAAAATCTTAATGCGGTCGAAAAAGTAGGTTTAATTAGAATTTTACGTAAATATAAAAGACTATTCTATAAAGAAGGGGATACACTAACCAGCACCACCAGTACGGTCCACGAAATAAAAACCACAACAAATGAACAAATCAATTCAAAGCTTTATCGATATCCACCACAACATGAGGCCGAAGTTAGAAGGCAAATGGCCGAAATGGAGGCTCAAGGTATAATTAGGAAAAGCAATAGTCGCTACAGTTCACCAATAATAGTAATCCCAAAAAAACGAGATAAAAACGGGGTTCAAAAATTTCGAATTGTAGTGGACTATAGGAGACTCAATCAGGTTACTATCGATGACAAGTACCCACTACCCAATATTGAAAGCATATTGGATAAGCTGGGGAAAGCACAGTATTTTAGCTCAATAGATTTAGCCAAGGGATATCACCAAATTCTAGTAGCGGAAAAGGATATCGAAAAAACGGCATTTGTAACCCCTGGAGGGCTTTATGAGTATGTCCGGATGCCATTTGGCTTAAAAAATGCACCGGCAACTTTTCAGCGATTGATAAATAATATTTTGCGGGAATATATTAATATAATTTGTGTGGTATACCTGGACGATATCCTCATCTTTTCCACTACTTTAGAAGAACACTTAACATCAATAGAAAAGATATTTAAGAAACTCGCAGAACATAATTTAAAAATCCAAGCGGAAAAATGTAGTTTCATGAGTAGAGAAACGGAATTTCTGGGCCATGTTTTATCGACGGAGGGTATTAAACCAAATGCTGATAAAGTTAAAGACATACTACAAGTAGAACTACCAAAAACAGAGAAACAACTGAAGAGTTTCTTAGGTATGACGGGATTTTACCGAAAGTTTATTAAGGATTATGCTAGAGTTGCATATCCATTAATTAAATATCTTTAAAAAAATGTGAAAATAAATTCGAAAGACCCACAATATATAGAAGCATTCGAAACGTTGAAAACATTGATCTCCTCACATCCCATACTGAGATTCCCTGATTATAGCAAAGACTTCGTCGTCACTACCGATGCAAGTGATTATGCCATCGGAGCGGTCCTTTCTCAAGAAGGGCACCCAATATGTTATGTCTCTAGAACACTTAACAATCATGAAAAAAACTATAGTGTAACAGATAAGGAATTTCTGGCCATTGTGTACTCGGTAACTTATTTCAGACCATATTTATGGGGGAGAAAATTTAAGATAGTAACGGACCATGTCCCCATTAAATATTTAAATACAAAGTATAAAGGAAAAGAATTTTCACAACGTAATCAACGATGGTTATTAAAGTTACAAGAATATAACTTCGAAATCGAATATTTGAAAGGTAAAGAAAATAAAGTTGCTGATTTCCTGAGTAGAATCGAAAACAGCCCTAAAATAAAAGGAGATAACAGCAGTGAATCCAACATGGACCTGTCTGAGTCTTCATGTTCTGAAGACGAACGCTTACCCGAGTATATCATAGTTAGAGACGAAATCGTCAATAAGTATCGAACGCAAATAATTTTAACTTATAACCCTGGTACGGAAATAAATACTCTACACAAAAGATCAATAATTGAAATAAATCCTCAGGATGATATCGAAGTAATTAGAAATACTTTAATACAAAACATTAAACCAGGACGTATCGGTATATATTCAGAAGTGAGCGATCATGACTATAAAAAAATCCAACAATGCATATCGGGCATGTTTAGTAATAATCCGAAAATTAAATTTATTAGATCTTTACGACGGGCACAAGAATTAGACAACGAAGAACAGTGTCATAGGCAAATTTCCTTATACCACACTAGAGAATCCTTACATAGCGGTATAAATGAAACTTATAATACGTTAAAAAACAAAATTTATTTCCCAAAATTACAGGAACATATACAACTCGTAATTAACAACTGCGAAAAGTGCCAACAAATAAAATATGATCGCAATCCGATAAAACCTAAACTAACAATTACAGATACACCTTCTGAAAAACATGATACAATACACCTAGATATTTTTCATTATTGTAAACATACTTTCGTAACCATTATAGACAAATTAACAAAACTCGCGGTAGCATACCCAATATTTGTTAGAAATTGGGAAAGGAAAGTACTAATACTTGAAACGTATTTTGCTACATTTGGGAAGCCTCGCAAGATAATTATGGATAACGAATTTAAGGCAGAGCAAATTAAAAGATTATTGCAAGAACAAGCAATCGAGGTACATTGGACGAAACCAAACAGCCATACGGGGAACGGAGATGTGGAACGATTACATTCCACCATGATAGAAAAACTCCAAGCCATCGAAGGAAATGTCCCGATCGAACACAAAATACAACAAGCAGTAGGAAATTACAATGAACGATACCACTCAACGATAAAAATGACTCCAAGAGAGGCTAGTCAAATAACGGATACCACTCAGTTAGTACACCAAATAAACCAAAAGAAACAAAAATATATCTCCAAATTAAATAAAGGTAGGGAAACTTATATAGAAAATAGAGAAATAGGACATATTAAAAACTATAAGCGGTTAAGACATAAAGACCAACCATATTTTAGAAAATACCCTTTGGCAAACGTTCATTTCGCAAACATTAAACGACCATATAAATTTGTAGGTAATCACAGTAACGCTCCTATTGATGTTGGTGACGATCGAAGCAGTACAAGGGCTAATGCAGGTACACCCCCTATATGAGGAAAATGGTTATGTACCTAAAGGTAAAGATTCAGCAAGTCGAAATAGGGACCGAGACCGACATTATTCTACACCTAATCGATACCAAAGAACTAATGGAAATTTTAAATCAGTTAGAGTTAAATATAAAATATTTAAAAGCTGAAGATAGGCAATCCCTTATTACAGAAGTGCAATTAATAAGAACTAAATTGAGAACTATCCAGAATCCCACTAGACCTAAAAGAGGTTTATTAAATATAATCGGAACAGCCCAAAAATGGTTAACTGGAACAATGGACGACACAGACCGACAAGACATACTAGAACATTTACGAATACTTGACGAAAACAACCATAACGTAATACCGACCATAAACCAACAGATAACAATAAATAACCATTTCAACCAAACTTTATCGGACTTAAAAATATTAATAGAAGATGATAGGGCAAAAATCCTAGAATCAATTAATGGAACTAATAGTCAATTGCAAGACCTAAATTATAAAGTTTTATTTCTCGATCAGGAAACTAAGTTAAGATACTTAGAAAATAAAATAGATCAAATACTTGACAATATCATGGCAACAAAAAATAACATAATTCATCCAAGTATGCTGACGTTGCAAGAGTTGGAAATGTATAACATTGACTTTCATAAATTAAAACTTTTAAAAGCAGGAATTACAACATATAAAGAACATTCTCTTATTTTCGCTATCAAAATCCCCAAAAGTTATATTTTAGCAGAATTGCAAATGATAAAATCTATACCAAATTCGGAACAACTTGAAATTGATGAATCGGATGAATTGATAGTGGAAATAAAAGGAAAATCTTATCAGTACAAAGAAAATGCTCTAGTAAAAGATCTGAAATTAAGTAAAAATTGTATTTTCGAAAATAGGTGTACCTTAATTCATAATAATGTAACGAGTATAGAAAGTATAGATGAAGAAACTGTTATATTAAAAAATATGCATAATGACTATCTGTGGCAAAATTGTGACAACCGACAAATAAGCCTAACCGGCCATTATTTGATTAACTTCAATAATTGTACTCTAGTAATCAGAGGAGAGAAATTCTGGAATAAAAAAATAACCATATTAGACAAATATGTTTATCCAGGTATTGAAATTAAACAAAATTTTGTAAAACCTATAAATTTCAATAAAATAATTTGGGCAAATGTAGATAACCTGAAAGAAATACAGGAATTAAAATATCATAAGAAAATTATGTATGGCAGTAATATTAGCATAATAAGTGTAATAATATTAGTTGTTGTAGGGATAATTATATTCAAAGCCTGGAAAAATAAAAGAGGAAAGATTCAAATAGTAAATAATATGAAGCCGGAGGCTTCTGATTTAAATCGGGGAGGGGTTACATATATGACCCCAAAATGCGACTCCAATATAATTACTCCGGATCTACCCGATACAGTTAACATTCCGATCAAACCAACGCCAACGGCTTGGTGAGAAAAGCTTCGCGATGCAAGTTCCCACTAGAAAATGATGACGGCGAAATTCCACGGGAAGTGATTAGATTTCGACTCCCGCTAAAGAATGCTTTCGATGCAGAAGAATAATTCTGATAAAATGATTTGAGATTAAAAACGGCGAGTAGTAGACAACATCTCGGGAGGAAGACATCGATCTTTAATTCGTTCGTCTTGCGGTCATAATTAATTGAACTTGAATCTTTCCTTTTTTTTTTTATCTAGTTAAGAGTTTCGGTTAAATTGAGTTGAAAGTGTTTGTAAAATATAAGTTTTGTTTTGGTGCCGAATATAAAAATTAATTAAAGTTCATAGTTAAAACCGCTTGTCGTTTTCGTTATCGCCCCGAACTACTCCCGCCTTCCGGCGTAAAAAGGACCCAAATCCTAAATATATAACTCGCGCACCACAAAAATTTATATCAACTTTGTTGTGGATAAAAGTTAATGCGCTATTGGGCACCCCGTCAGTTTTAAACTCGCTAAGAGTTTTTTTTTGCCAGTAAATGATACAATAATAAATGTACAGGTCTTTCTTAAACACGACTTTGTCTCCTATAACTAGTTTGCTTAATGGCTCTGTTGTTTTGTCAAAATATTCTTTTTGTTTTACTTTTTTTCCGATATTTTTTTGAATAGTTTTTTCTTCAATTTTAGGATTGATTGGTGTCTTTGTTTTTGCAAATCTTCAAAAAAATAATTCTGATGGCGAATACTTTATACTTGATAAAGGAGATGAATTGTATGCAAGAATTCGATACCCTATTTTGAGCTCTCTACTGTCATCAATTGCCTTTTTAACTATTACTTTAGCAATTCCAACAGCTTTTTCCCCTAAGCCATTGCTTTGAGAATATATCGGACGCGAGAAATTGACTGTGATGTTAAATTTTCATTCGCGAATCGTGAACTGCAAATATTGACGTGAATTGAATGGACTATTGTCTGTTCGAATTTCAGTTGAAATACCGTAATTTCTGAAATTCATTTCCAGAAAAGTAATAACACTGTCAATTGATTTTTCTTTAAGTTTTTCCGAACAAATCCAACCCGAATAGGCATCGATAACTGGCGATGTAACATTCTCCTGTATATTAATAAATATCCATTGACCTATGGGTATTTTGGTTTTTCTTGTTGAACTAATGGTTCTGGCCAATTGTTTCTTTTATATTTTTCACAAATACGCCCGGCCAAAAAAATAATTGAGTGTGCGCCACGAATAACGTTGTAAGTTACAAAGTTGAATTTTTTCTGTAGAGGAAAAGAAAATTAGAAAGATTAGTTTGAGGTCCATATTTTTCTTTTTTCAACAGATCAAATGAAATTTAAATAGCTTTAAAATAGAAAAATAAAGTGATTTTTTATGTCCACATAACGGAGAGTTGTTTCAAAACGATATTCCAGGAAAAAGTCAATTTTCTCAAATTTGACGGTTGCAACATTATTTGCGGCGCACATTTAATTGTCGAGCGCGAGACAATGTCTTCTCAATCCCTAAATGAACTAATTGGGGTCGCACACTGGCGTATTCGACCCAAAAACCTGGACGAAAATAAAAATGTCAACTTTGCTCAATAGGGTTAAAATTGATTCCATCGGACAGGTAACTAAATAGCGCATCTGAAAACATCTATTTTCCTGATCTGAATCACGTTTGATTCGACCTACAGCCAATTGCACATCAGCCATCCGTTAAATAAAACATCTTTTCTTTGCATTTTTCTTACTTTTGTAGTTAAATAAAAATCTTTTTAGTTTCAGCGTGAATCAGCGGATTTTATTATTTTTTTTTATTTATACATTCTAATTTTACCGTTTAAAAAAATAACGTTTTTGAAAAACGGGAGAAATTTTTAATTTTTTTCTCAAATATGAATCTCGAAAAGGGTTATGAAGGGTGGTCTTGCGGAGTCCTGTCGTGAAATTATGATAATGCTTTACTTAGTGCATAGCTAATTTCTGAAAAAAAATTTACTGCTTTTCAGTGGCACTTTCTTTTAAGTGGCATTCAGACGGTAGTAAAAATCGTACATTTATAAGCAATTTTGAAAAATTTCTATCGTGTGACTGCACAATTTGCAATGTGTGACTCGATTTCACAAAAATATTTTGCTTATAAATGTGGGGTTTTTGCTATAGTCTGATTCCGGTTTTAGGCCAAATCAAAAACATGAATTCTAAAAATTTTGTGCTGCCGAAGAACAGTACGACTGCCTGCTTCTAAAGACGATAACTCGAGAACGCTTACAGCAAGAGGATTGAAATTTTGTAAAAGTAAAATAATACTTTTTTAAAATAATAAGGCAACGCCTTCTGATTGTGAGCGTTGCCATATAAGCCTAAATCGTTTTTATGCACAAATGTTGATTTTGTATACTGAATCTTAACATTTTAACTTTCTTTCGATAAATATTGTTATGAACACGTATTACAATTACTAATTAATTATTTAAACAGAACTATTTTTACACGGTTTAGTAGGGTTTGTCCCGGAAGCCAAAGAAAAAGTAGAGATTTGCTTATCGTGCGACTCGATGTCAAAAAAATAAATAATCATAAAAGAAGACTGTATTGCCTTTTTTTATAAATAAGATATCATATTAGAATGTATTAAAATTTGATCGGAACACACGAATGACTATGTCAAAATCATCGCAAATGACAGCAAGATATTGGAAGGCTTGCTGTGAACTTTGACGCGGATTCTTGGAAAGTTATTGGAAAGTACTTGGTTAACTCGTTAACCAAGTCACTTTTGCTTGGTTTCTGACCAAGTCACTTGTATGGGGAACCAAGTCGAAACCACCTGATTTGAGTTGGTTTAGCTATTAACCAAGTCTCCACTTGGTTAACCAAACAGTGTGTCAATGATATTAGGTTTTTTTTTCGGTCAAGAGTGGTTTTGTGGAGTTGAATAGAGGTTGATAGATCTTATTGAGCTTGTTTTCTAACCAAACGGCCAAATAGTAATTTTTATGAATTTTTAACTTAAAAAATGGCGAATTTTCGTAGAAACTGTCATTCCCTACTTTACCCCCTTAAGAGTGAAATTTGAAAAAATTCTGATACGCGTGTTCCTTTATTTCTAACATCAAAAATAGGGAATAGGATATACATAGAAACTTTCATTCCTGCTACACTTCTTTCTTTCTTTCTAACAAAAGGCGAAATACCAATTTTTACGAAATTTTGACTTCAAAAATGCCGGCTGTTCATAGATATTGTCATTCCCTATTTCACCCCGTTAGGAGTTCAATTTTTAAAAAAAACGTGATATATTTTCATCAAAATTGCAAATAAATTTTTTTTTAAGTTTTTCTTACTTTAAAAATGACGGATTTCCATACAAACTTTAATCCCTTATTTTACCCCTTTTGGGGTGGAATTTCAAAAAAACCGGTGTGGCGATATTAACTAAATTTTATTTTTATTATGTAGCTATATTTTAATTAAGTGAAAAAGAGGATAGTTTTACTTAAACTTTATTACTTGTTATTTTATAAAAATGAAGTTGTTTTGAATTCATGTATTTTTAATTAATTAATTTTTTTTTAGAATGTAGGTGTAGGTACATTGCTTTCTTGTTTAATTTTCAGTTTGCATTAGAGAACAATACAAGAAAAGATCAGCTCTAATGAAATATTAAAAAATATTAATATTATAAAAAAATTAAAAACCTGAAACCGTTTAAATATATATACTAGCAGGTGTCTACCCGGTTTCACCCGGGTTGGGAAAACCATAATATTATAAAAATATTAGGTACTTTTTAAATTTATAACTACCGCCAAAGAAACTTATATATTGTTTTCTGTATATCGGGTTACAATAATTATAATTTAATTGATTAGTTTTCTTTCAGTTGAGGGTGGTTTTGGGTGTTTGAATTAGAATAGAGGGTGGCAGTTTTCATTGAGCTTTTTTTCTAACCAAAAAGGCCAAATAACAATTTTTATGGTTTTTTTGCTTCAATAATGGTGGTTTTTCATGCAAAATTTTCTCGTATTTTGCACCCACTTATTGGTGAAATTTCCAAAAACCGGTTCTTATTGAGCACCTATGAGGCAAGTTGAAGAAGTGTTCCAAATTTCATGGAAATTGATTCAGTGGTTCCGGAGAAACCATTTCCACCCCTTTTCACCCCCTTAAGGGTAGATTATCAAAAAATCACTTATCGGCAAGAGCCTATGATAAGTTGAAGAAGTATACAAAATTTTGTGGAATTCGGTTCAGCGGTTCCCGCGAAACCGTTTTCATCCCTTTTCACACCCCTATAAGAGTAGAATTTCAAAAAACCACTTCTTGAAAAGACCCTAGCTATGACGTAAGTTGACGAAGTATTTCAAATTTCATGGAGACCGGCTCAATGGTTGCGGAGAAACCAGTCTCACCCTTTTTCACCCCTTTAAAGGTTGAATTTTTGAATACTGCTTCTCAAAGAACACCAATGAAGTAAGTTGTAGAAGTATTCCAAAGTTCATGAAAATCAGTTCAGTGGTTCGAGAGAAAGAGTTTTCACTCCTTTTCACCCCCTTAATAATAGAATTACAAGAAACCACTTCTCTACACGAGCCTATGAGGTAAGTTCTAGAAGTATTCCAAATTTCATGGAAATCGGTTTAGTGGTTCCGGAGAAACCGTTTTTACCACTTTTCACACCGTTAAGGGTTGAAGGGTTGAAATAAAGTGCGCTTGTGCTGGAATAAGTATTACCTAGATGCACAAAAAATGAAAAATATGGAACCAAGGGTTTAGGGGTGATTGACGGATAAACATCCAAACTTTCACATTTATAATATTACTTAGATTAGATTAGATTAGATCTTCTTAGTTTAAGGGCGTACTCATTTTAACATTATATTGTAAATTTTCTTTTTCCACAGTCTTAATTTTCTAAACGCACAAATGAATTGTAGTGATATTGGAATCTTGGAGATAACTCCAATGTTTCAGGAGAAGTTTTTTTTCCGTCGCCGTCTCCGTTTGGGACCGATTAAGATATTTCAATAAAATGTGGAGGTTAAATAGCTAATGAAATTAGGAAGCTTCTAAAATAGGTTTGGAAAAAAAAGTTTAAACCACCCTCAAACATTTTGGTAGGTTTTACTATTTTGACTATGAATATAAATCTTTTTTTGTTTGATAGGCCTAATATAATAGGCTAAATTAAAAAAAAATCAGATTTTTATCCCGATTACTTATTTCATCACTATATCTCAAGAACGACAAAACGTATGAACTTGAAACTTGGCATGGTGGTTCCACTTAAGCTCTAGGCGTGCAATAAGAAGGGATTTTTTTCAATTCAACCTTTAAGCCTTAAGGGGTGAAAAGGGCTGAAAACGGTTTCTCCGGAACCGCTGAACCAATTTCCATCAAATTTTGTATGCTTCTACAACTTATCTCATACGTGCTCACTTAGAACGAGGTTTTAAAATTCAACCCTTATGGTGGTGAAAAGTCGTGAAAACGGTTTCTCCGAAACCACTACACCGATTTCGATAAAATTTGGAATACTTCTTCAACTTGCCTTACAGGTTATCGCTGAGAAGAATATCTGTCTCACTCACACTTGTACATTAAAGCTACGGACTTAGGGAAAGCCTAGGGTGCATTTTAAGCATTTGGACAAGGCAAAAATAATTTACTTGAAATGGGATTTCTTTAGAAAAAAAATTTTGTTTTTCCTTTTTTATGACATAATATATCAAGTGTCATACCATTTTGGAATCAGGACTAAATGCGCTAACTTTTAAAGTAACTTTCCAAAGTAGAGTAGTACTTTTTTGTTCAGTACAGTCAGTTAATGCTGGGCGATGTAATAATTTTGAGCACATGGTTGTGCAAAAGAGTAATATTTTCTTTAAAGTTGATACAGTTGTGTTTTAATTTTCCACTGTAACTTGTAGAAGGGTTCTTCAGGATGACATAAAAATAATAAAAAATTAAAAAAGTAAAGGTTTGTAGTCACAGTACTTGAAAGATCATCACAAGGTGTCAATTTTCTCCATTTTTTTTATTATTTTTTTGAATCCTTTAACTTGAAAACTATATGATGATTTTTTTTTATTTTGCTGATAATTGTTTCCACCTAGCCTATCACCCGTTTTAACGTTGAGTTTCGGGACACCCTGTATAAAATCGAAAGTTCGTTTGTTTGTTTCCATAACGACTAAACGCTTGATTAGATTATTTTCATTTTTTGGCTGAAGATATTTCATGTTCCAACTTCGGGCATAGCGTATTTTATATTCGACTAAAATATAGGGTTTCAAAATGGCGGATGCAAGATGACGACCAACAAATTAAAACTTCAAGGGGATTGGCATGAAAATTTGTATCTGGGGGTTTTCGTAGATGTTGATTGCGAATGGAAATTGTAAAATTCAATATTGCGGATTCAATATGGTGTAAGAAATTTTTCATAATTCAGCGAATACGGGGGTTTAGAACTAAAGTTAATTTGAAGTCCCTGATCTCGATTCTACCATTAAAATCGGGAAATATAAATGACAGGCCCAATTGACAACCGACTTTTTGTGAGTGTGAGAAAGTTGGTGTAAAATTAAAATAAATTCGCTGATAAACATTTAAGAAATGTTCTGATTCGCAATAATGTGAGTGACGATATATATGTATATTTTACGATTAAATCAAGAGTTTCATTCAAGAAGTCCTTAATTAATTTAATATTAGTAATTGCTATACAATATAGAATTTTGTATGCTTGTATGAGGTGTATTGTGTGCTTTATTGACAGAAGTCAGGAAGTTAGAAGAAAATACAATTTAATCCATTAGGTATTCTTTAAGCGTGATAACTGGTTCTGGGTTCATCAACCTGAAATAGAACTATTATTTATTGTGGTCCTATGGAAATCTGCGAGTATCCCTGAGAAGTATTTTTGATTCTTCTCGAGGGAAATTGCAATTGCTTTGGACACTTAGAATATCGAAATGGAATAAGTAGGGCGAAATTTTAAAACATTTCCGCCATATTGGATCCGCCATCTTGAATTTTGCAATCTGATTTCGGATTCGTAATCAGCGTAATCAGTTTAAATACGACTGTGTGGGTCGTAGAGATTGTGGAACAAGTAATTTGTTCTTAAAGAATAATAAGTTTTCCTCTTTCAACTCGTTTTTATTCTGTTGAAGTTTTTCCCATTTTCTGTTTAATATCTATATCCTGGCCAACCCTGATTTAGAACTTAATAATTTTTGTCAGTTTTAGTTACTTCTACATTTACTCTGTAATTTCTTTCTGCATATGAGTAGAGTACTGAATGGGTATAGGTAATACCTTCAAAAATACAAAATAAACATACATATACAAAAAGTCATACAAACCTTTAATTATCGATTTAACCCGGACTAAAATGTCTGTTCTCTTTACTTCTTGCCTAGTCAATAATCGGGTCATCAACGTATGAATTTGACGTTCCAACGATCTTCTCGAAGTTTCCTCCAGCTCTTTCAATAAATTTGGAGTGTAACCCTTAAAGAAAGTTAAAAAAAAATTTTTTCGCATTGCGGATATTTTTCTGCAATTATTAAATTAATATCACATACCATATATTTGTTCAAATTCATCGCTTTTGCATCCCTTTTTAAAAGATCATATAACAGTAAAAAGTCAACATATGGCTTCGTTGGGGGAACCCGTTTTTTTCCAGTGAATGGGCGATGTCTACCAAAATTATCATCATAAATTCGTAATAATTCGTTAATATTATCTGTATCAAGTAGAGCAGGTTGTTCATATCGCTCAGCCAAGATGTCCTGTATAAGAGTACTGGGAAGAGGATCAAGCAATTGGAAGTTGTAGTCTACTGAAACTGTAAGCATTATATATTTTTTCAATGAAAAGATCGAAATTACCAATATTTGACTTCAGTTGCACAGACTTTGGTTGGAAAAACCATTCGTAGAAATTGGGATTTCCCATAATCAAGGGAAATTCTGTTGATAATTGTTGTGACTCGATTATTGGGTTCAAAATTGGTAGCTTAGTATGATTTTGTGGTATGGTAATAACTGACGGTTTTGCAACAACAGCAAACGGCATTTGCGAATAAATCGATGGTTTTGCAGAGAACTTCGGTGGTTTTCGAGAATACGCCGTTGGTTTAGAAGAGTGTATTGGGGGCCTTAATGAGGGTTTGGATACGGAAACCGGGGGCTTAGAAAACCACTTTGTTGGTTTTGGAGCGAAAATAGCTGGTACGTGAGAAGGAGTAGGTGAAGCTGTGGGTCTCTGTGGCTTATTTGTTTGCCACCAAGGAGTTTGAGAGGTTACTGGTTTTTGGAGTGTCATGGTAGTTGTATCCCACCATTGAGATGCAATAGTTGATGGTGGAGTTTTCATGGTCGTTGTTGTCTGATCCCACATTATTGGTTGTTTCTTTGTTGTAGTATCAGTAGTTGAGGGAATTTGCCACCAAACAGTGGCAGGGTTGTTTGTCGTCTGTGAAGCAATTGTTGTAGGAGAATCCCACCAAGTTGTTGAAGTTTTGGTAGTTGTCGTCCACTTAGTAGTATTTGACGGTTGCCACCAAACAGTCGATGGTTTTTTTTTTGTGGTAGTTTTAATAGTGTTCTGCCACCAAGGATTAGAAGTTGTTGAAATTAAATTTATTGGTGTAGTATTTGGTGGATTGTAGGTTGTTCCATGATCGGCTTCAAGTCCTTCTAATGGAGGCTCTAATGTTGTTGTATATGCCGGTTCATACTGAAGTAAATCTATGCAGTAGGCAAGTGCTTGCATCACAGGTGCTATGTAATTATCTAATAACAGCGGAGTATCCGGTATTACTAGTTTTATTGGCGTCGAGTCAGTGTTTGAAGGTATGCCTGCTACTGGGGATTGAACAAATGGTTGTGGACGCTGACTGTATACCTGAAAATATTGGTAATAAGAGGCAAATAAATAAATTATTTTTATTTATAAACTAAAATAAAATATTTTTTCAAAATATAATATGATATACTCGTACAAAGCGTTCTACATAGTGTGCTAAAATGAAAGGGGTGATAGATCTCACCAACTTGCAACGAGTGACATTTATTACGCCATATTTTTTACAAAGCACAGACTTCGAGAAGAGAACATTTTTTTTAAAGAAAAAAGATCTTTATTGTCGAAATCATTGCAAATTTAGATAATTATTAATTAAGTTCTACTGAAATTGCATACGCTTAGCCTTAGGCCGTTACTGCACTCAGTTTGGAATTTGTAATCATTTTCCAAGAACTACGATGTTCACTGCTTTAGTCCCGTGCATTTAGGATTTTACTTTGAACTAATTCATACAACGCCAAATGATGACTTTTCTGGTAGGCTACTGTGACCTGATTAAGACCTCAAAAGTCCCCGAAGCGGAAGTGTAAAGATAAAATTTGGCAACGCTGTAAAGGGCTAAAATCGTGCCGTGAAAAGGAGATAATATATCTCTTGGGTCGCAGACAAAATTCGCCTCGCTCAAACTGTTCACACTACAAGCGCATATTCGTAGGTCAATTGTCGCCAGAGAGCAGTGGAAATACTAGAGAGCCAACCGTCTAACAAAATTCGTTCCACCAACTTGTGTTCCAACATCGTACAAAGCGCGCAAAGGTAGGAGAGTTGTTTGAAAATGCTTCTGGCGTTTTTCGACGAACTGAAATCTCACTTTGCCTGCGCTCTGCTCTCTAGAGCAGAGATGGGCAGGCCTATGCCCGCGGGCACTCCAGCTTTTAGAGCTTTGAATATGTACACAAGCAGCTTTCAAGTCGAGAGCGCATCATTCGGCCGCCGGCCGTCATGCGAGAAGGACTATGTTTCTTTGCACTTTGCTTTCAGGTACACTGTAAATCTGAAATCATTTTGCCATGTGGCTTCACTTTTACATGACAGGTGACGTCACCAAAATTAACAGTGTATAAAAAGCAGGAGAGAGCTAGAGCAGGGATGGGCATACAACAACATTCTCAAATTGAGATTGTGTGAAAGCATTTCAAAGCTCTCTCCTGCTTTTTATACACTGTTAATTTTGGTGACGTCACCTGTCATGGAAAAGTGAAGCCACATGGCAAAATGACTTCAAATTTACAGTGTACCTGAAAGCAAAGTGAAAAGAAGCATAGTCCTACTCGCATGACGGCCGGCGGCCGAATGATGCGCTCTCGACTTGAAAGCAGCTCGTGTACATATTCAAAGCTCTAAAAGCTGGAGTGCCCGCGGGCATAGGCCTGCCCATCTCTGCTCTAGAGTCTAGATCAGGGATGGGCATGCAACCTCAGTCTCAAAATGTGATTGTGTAAAAGCTCTTCAAAGCTCTCTCCGGCCTTTTTTACACTGTTAATTTTGGTGACGTCACCTGTCATGTAAAAGTGAAGCCACATGGCAAAATCACTTCAAATTTACAGTGTACCGAAAGCAAAACGAAAAGAAGCATAGTCCTGCTCGCATGACGGCCGGCGGCCGAATGATGCGCTCTCGACTTGAAAGCTGCTCGTGTACATATTCAAAGCCCTAAAAGCTGGAGTGCCCGCGGGCATAGGCCTGCCCATCTCTGGTCTAGATTCAGAGGCACACAAAAAATATTGATTTTCTGATGGCTTTGTTTTGGTGTGATTCGCAGAAGCGGAAAAAAAGATTGCATGGAAAGTGCGAAGTAGGGGATGGGCAGATCGTTCGTTCCTAGTTTTGGGTAAATTTTATTGTTGAATGAACTTTATGATTTTTGAATGCCCGAAAAGAAATTTTGTTATGATGGATTTGCATGGTATTTTTTTTTACATGCAATAGGTGTGTCTACTACAGCAATATCGACCGGTCATCGGCCAGCGGTTGCCGGTTTTCACCGATTATCCGAATTTTTCCACTGGACACCGGGGAAATTCGAGCGCCAACATTCCTAGGGCAAACAACTCAATTATCACAGGTCACCACCCCCCAAAATCCGAATCCATGTCAGCGTTTAGGGTGGGAATGCGTGCATCGATTGACGATTGAAGCTGATCGCAGAATGCAGTGGTCATCCTACGCTCGATATCCGCACACCTAGCGAGACCAATTACTCTCAAAATGGTTGATAACCAAACTATGTCCAGTGAGGACTCAACCCGCAGGGGAACCTGATTCCAGGCAGTTCGATTATTTGACACTTAACGGAACGTTGTTTGACAGCAAATGTTCGTTTAATTGATTTGATTTTTGTTTTACATTATTAAGAGGTTTATCCTGTATTTTAGTCATAATAGTGTGAAAATACTATTAGAACTACTACTACTACTACTCCTACTACTGCTATTTATGTATTCGGGTAAGCCGGGTAAGATATTTTAAAGGTCAAGTAATCAAGTTTAATAAAAAACAAATAGCAATTTCACTCATTTAGCCATTGAATCTTACAGTGAAACATTAACAGAATTACATCACTAATTATAACTAACATTTTGAGATATATCCCGTTTCTGTTCGCTCTGGGTTTTTTTTTGAGCATTTTCCCTTGCCTTGTTTTTTAATTGTTTGCATACATGTATAAAAATTCGACGTCAGAGTCTTAGTTCTTATTTATAGAGATTTTTTGTTTCACAGCTTGGGACGTCTTAATGTTTATAATTTATATAGCCTTTGGTACCAGCCATCCTGAAATCTTACACCGAAGCAAAGAATATCTACAATAAGAAGGGTCACTCTTCTGCATATTTGTATGGGTACATTTTTGTCCAAAGAGAATAAATAAAAACGCGTCATAAGCGGAAGCAGGTATATTCTATTATGCTGTCAAATGTTATTTAGAAAGAAAGAGTTCGAACTCTGTCTTGCATGCTAAAACGTAGTATGCTGTCTTCGATACCGCTTTATTATATGCAACCACCGCCTTATCCAATGCAAACGCAGCTCATGAACTTTCATTTTGTTTTTGTAATGTATGTAATTTTAAAGCGAGCGGAACTTTAATCTGCGCTGGCTGAACTTTAACGTTTCGCGACCAGAACTTAAAGTTTTGAGTTGTTTACGAGCACTCATTCGTTGAAACATGACGCCGTAATTTCCGTTCCCTTTTCACAAAGTGTAATTCACTTGCCACCTATTTCTATGAAGTTTGCTGTACACAACCGCAACTCGAAACGTGTACAGACCCTTTTTATTGTAGATATTCTTTGACATAACTAAGTGTGCCATTTTCGCACCCGTGTTTCGAAATTCGTCGTAATTAAAAAACAAGGAGAAGGGGGACTGAAGGGGGGTTATCATTTGGGCCCGAAGCTGGGACCAATCCATCGATACTCTGCCTGATGCTCTGCTCAGGCCTGCGGCGTTAATGATATAGTGCTAAAAACGTACTTACGACCTCCCCACCACGCCCGTTTTCCGTCCACCAACGCGCAGGGGAAGGGAAGGGGGTGAACCAATAATACATCCCAATGTTTTCAAGTGTGCTGAATCCAACGAGATCCCTCGCGTCATCGTCCGACGCTTGGTTCTCGATCAGTATATTCCAATATAAGAGTAATTCCGTAGTTTGTCCCTAACATGTCGGAAATTGCCCCTCCCGCGCCTCTGACTGTGTTGCCTTCATGGTAACACTTCTTAAAAGTTACATTAGGACACGTACAAAAGCACAACCCATTATTTTGAAGTGCAAGGTTTGTCCTGATTTCGTGCACTAACGACCGTCCTATTATAAAGGTGGGATTTTTATTTTCACCTGACTATAGGTTAAAATGTTTTTACGTTTAAGAGGAGGATACACCTAAATCGCGAAATTGACCAAATTTGATACCTCATAACTCCTTTATTTCTGAATGGATTTTAATGAAATATATCTCATTTAATAGAGTGAAGGTTAGAATAGGACTTAAATAGGGGAATTTTTAAACAAGGTCCTAGATTCTCTTTTATAAAGGTTTTAAGTGTGTGATTTTGCCAAATTTAGTAAAAGTTGATACCTCATAACTTCTTTATTTCTGTAAGGATTTTAATGAAATCAAGATCATTTAATAGATTGAAGGTTAGAATAGGACTTAAATAGGGGAATTTTTAAACAAGGTCCTAGATCTTTCATAAAGGACATTTTTCTGAGAGTAGTTTCTTGAATTTTTTATATGCATTTTTACCCTATTTTTGGACGGATTTTTTCAGAAGTGTCATTTCTCTTATTTTTGTAACTTTTTTCAATAAAAGAGTGCATAATATTAGCAATATTTTAAGAGGAGGATATACCTAAAAATTTTTCAGACTTGAAAACTACTACAAACAAGTCAAAATTTTTGTCACCCACACAATCGTTGTCCCTTTTGCTTGAGTCGGTAGCTACCATCTTTTTGTTCTCTGCTCTCTGTTTTCAGAGGAACGCAAAAAAATATCGATTTTCCGATTGCCTTCACCTTGGTGATTTCAGCTGTGCTTCTGCCAAAGAATATCTACTCAATAAGAACCGACACTGCTATCTGTACACGGCTGGATTGCTGATGTGTGCATCGGTGCTGTGGAAAATTAGATAGCAGCAGAGTAACATTTGTTAAAGTGGAATAACAAATGGGGGTGTGTCGTACAGCGTGGTACAGCCGTGTACAGATAGCAGTGTCGGTTCTTATTGAGTACATATTCTTTGCTTCTGCTTTCTTGTCTTGTGCATCGAGATCACCTCGGTTAGTATTTGGAGCTTGCGGAAAAAAATGGTGGCATGGAAAAGGGGTGACGTGGGGTACGGGGCAGATCGCAGGTCTTTCGTTCTTGGGTAAATTTCATTCTTGAGTGAAATGCCCGATAAGAAAATTTTTTTGGATGTGTTTGTTTTCTTTTAGATTGAATTTTTTAGACACTTTAGAATTTAGATTATTATAAATAATAGTTCCATTTTGGAGTACTATTATGGAATTTTTATAAATTAATTATTAATAATCATCTTTTTCTCAATCTAAAAGGGACATATTTTTGCATTTTACCTGCATTCTGTGCTTCTACTTATGAAATATTTTGATTTAATTAATATACACTTGTTCAAATAGGAGTATGATTTTTTAAAGATTATTAATTAAGAGTTCTTTTATCAACTTAGTGGAGTAGAATTAGAGAGAGGTGGCGGTATTGACTTACTGATTTGGAGGTAAAAAATAAACACATGATTACTTAACGTTCTCATTTGGCATTTCAATAATTTATTGATTTGCATTGACCCTAAATTTAGCGATGGCCTTTTTTTTGCTTGCTGTCCCCAGCAAAGCAAGTTATTTTTTTCAAGAAGTTTGCGTAAATATTCGCTTTGCGCATTTGAAAATTAAACTGACTTTAGAACCACGATTTTTGGTTTGCACTGTTTGACACAGAAACGGAATATGTTTATTTCAGGGGCATTTCTTCTATAAAATAATCGCTAGTCAACTACTAATCACCTTCTTTCGCGGCTCGAAATTTGAATCAATTTGGATCAATGAACTGAACGGAATCAGCGTATCTCTTGAACCTCTGAACCGCTTTCAACAAAATTTGGAATACTTCTACAACTTGCCTCATACGTGATTGCTGAGAAGCGGTTTTTTGAAATTCAACTTAAAAGGGGGTAAAATAAGGGATGCAAATTTCTATGAAAATTCCAGTAAAAAAACTCTGTAAAAACATTTCCGTTCAAATAATTGGTACTTATAATACGTATTTATTACAATATTTAACGAAAGGAAGTTAATATATAGATAAATATACTATATTACTATACAGTAAGCAAAACCAGAATTTTGGCATAAAGTAATGCAGGCTCATTTGGCAACACTAAGAAGGAGTTGCCTGATTTTGCTCATCTTCGAACTTGACCTTACAATTTGAACGAAGTATTACTATACGGTATTTGAATCCTCTACCTAGAAGCGTTTTCGAGTTACCCTCTGGAGAGATAATTTAACAACAAAAAGACATGCATGAAACGGTTTCTTTCTCCTTCCCTTTCATGAACATATGGACCGTTTATTTTGAAAGTGGTGTAAGTCCATTTTGCTCTCTTTCGAGATATTTAAAGGTTTGCATTTTAGTCGATTAAAAAATATTGATAAATTGTACTAAGTTTGGCAATGTTTCAACGAATTTAGAAACATGTAATTTGATCACATACATGACTTTGAATTTGAATTTAACTAAAATAATATCCTTTCTGAATCCTAAACGGACTTACACCACTTTCAAAATTATTGAATTGTAAAAATCATTTAATTTTGATAATCAAAAAAACGATGGTTCTTACTAAAAAGTAAAATTCATCTAAATGTATATGGGTATTGGGTAGTAGGTATTTTCAAAATGGTCACAATTAAAACTATTTAAAATAAGGACCTATGATTTGATTTTATGATATTTTTTTTATACACAGTACAAAACGCTGTCATTTTTGCATTATTATTAAAGATTTTATCCGTTCCTTCTGTGATAACTGGATAAAACTTCGATAGAATGCATTTTGATCGACAACGAGCCTATTTGTAAAGTTTTAGCTCGATTGGATGACGGGAAGTGTGTTAATTAGCCGTTCAACCGTTTTCCTTAACGGCACAAACACACAAATCCACAAATAAATAAACAAGCAAGTTTTCGCGAAGTTAATATAGATGAATTAAAAATAAAATATTGTTTTTTGTTCTTAAAATTAAAAGGATTCGTTAAACCATTTAGATACACTATATCATTTACGATCATTATGTGGAAGTTTTTTGAAATATTCGTGATGCACAGGAGGCCGCATCATATCCTTATATTTTTCATATGTGGGTCGAATATCTTTATACAAAGCCCAAAGGCATTAGTGTAATGCTTCCCATTCCAACTACGCCCATTACATTATGTTTTTGCTGGTAAAATTCTTAGTTTTACTCCTGAAAGTGGACTTACACCATTTTCATAATCAATCGTTACGCAATTCAATTTATTGACAAATTTTAAATTTATCAAAGCATATGGATTTTTTAAAATAGTAATTCTGAATTGCTTATAAATAAAAAGTTTACACTAAATTACAAGTAAATTATGTGTTTTCTCAATTTTTTTAAAAAGTGGACTTACACCACTTTCAAAATAAACGGTCCATATAATTCTTATTTTTCAGTTTCCATTATTTCTCAATGGCGTTGAAAACGTTTAGTCAAAAC
Source organism: Leptogaster cylindrica (assembly GCA_963082835.1). Classification (NCBI taxonomy): domain Eukaryota; kingdom Metazoa; phylum Arthropoda; class Insecta; order Diptera; family Asilidae; genus Leptogaster; species Leptogaster cylindrica. Next base: position 32,415,510 of record OY720105.1, read on the forward strand.
TAATATATTCTACATCTACTAAAATTCATATATAATTATTAATTATGTATAGTAGTGGGTATTGTCAAAATTGTGAGAATTAAAACTATTTAAAAAAAAAAAAAATATGACTTGATTTTATGATAACTTTTTTTATTTAGGTATAGTACAAAGCGCTGTCATTTTGGCATTATTATTAAAGATTTTATCCGTTTTCTTCTGTGATAACGAGAAAAAAATTTGATAGAATGCATTTTCATAGACAACGAGCCTAATTCCTGTAAAGCTTTAGCTCGATTAAATGACGGGAAGTGTATTAATTAGCCGTCGAAAGGTTTTCCTTAAAACGGAACAAATACACAAATAAACAAACAAGCAAGTTTTCGCGAGATTAATATAGATGAATTAAAAAAAATTCAAACTAAAAGAAACAAACCCATCAACACCAAATTTATTTTCGGGCATTCAAAATCATAAAATTCATTCAAGAATGAATTTTCCCAAAAAAACGAAAACTAAGAACGAAAGATTTGCCCCTGCTCTACTTCGCCTTCTCCAAAGCATCATGAAGTTGCAAATTATAATGTAGCATGAAAACTGAAGATGGATTAGTGAATAGATAAAAGTAATTATTTTCTTGGGTATGTTTATATTAAATTATTTGTTTTCTTTAGTTGTTTTTCAATCTTATCTACCTATGTACAAAATTATAAAAATTATTATAATATTACAGACAACTTGTATTTTTACAAACAAGTTGCATATTAAATTGGTACTAGAAAGTAGAAATTCATAAAAGCAAGCCAAATTCCTTTTCTCGACATGCGAAAATCCTAAAGTCATGAATGAAAATTTACAAACGTTTATGTCACCCTCCTCGTCATAAAACGCATAAACTCACAATCCATTGTAAACTACAAATGCCACTGAGAAATCGTTTTGCCCCTTTCCCTAACTAAACCTCCCCGGCCAAAATGTTACAACTGGCTAAATTGGCTGAAGAAGGAAAATGCACGTAAGCAAAAATCGGATTTTCTCTACATTACATCGCACTCCTGAAATCTTTCACCGCCGCGCCGCAGCGCAGCCTCTAATACCCCGGGCACACGAGAGCACTTAAGTAGGTTAATGATGTCACGTAAGTGGGTTAAGTGTCTTGTGCCTCCGAACGGAGTTCGTTGTTGGTGTCTCTGATGACATTTGGCGAAAAGTAAACATAAAATGGATTCGCAACAGCAATCAAGTGAGTTTCTTCCGATGAGTTTAAGATTACAAGGTGAAATGTTGAGGAAACGAGCACAAATTATAAGGAATCAAGCATTATACAATCGCAGGAAAGCCAGTATGCTATTTCTTACGCTTGTTCGTCTTTGTGGACCACAAATCGGCCGAGAATTATGGGCAATGGTAAATATTTTTCTGCTTTTTACAAGACATGTTTGTTGAGCATTGCTCAAAGTGATCATAATTCAATCAATTTGGTCAGCAGAATATCTCATCGGCCCCGGTAACCTGAAGTGCAATTATGCACAGCTCAAATTCGATCCAAGTTCACCGCACCAGCGGAATTCTGCTGACCCGCCAAATAAATCAATAGTCAACCAACTTCTCAACTTAGGAGGAATTTGTAAATGCAGCAATTGAATTGGGCAAAAAATACATTAATTAGCAAATAAGAATTGTATATAAATCAGAATTAAATTAATAAAGAAATCAGTTATTAACTAAACCTCCAGTTGATTGTCTTTGAGAATTCCCCCCACCAGCGGTAAGGGTTCCAAACAATTTAACTGTTTCAACTGTACTCTTCAATATTAACCAGAATTCCCCTCACAAGTGGTAAGGGTTCTGCCGGATATTGAACATTGGTCCTTCGAGCCGGATCTACACCACGATCCGTTTGACACAATACACTATTTTCTACAACACGTAATCTACAACGAAGCTTATAGTCGTCAAGTCACATCTTACGTAAGGAGGACGTCTAATCAACCCGATCCATGGATAAGCTGACTGACGAGCAGAGGAAGTGCTACGCGCACATCGAGAAAGTGAGAAGCAACTATAAGAAAGATGGAGACCACAGAAAAACTAAAACATACATCCTCACTCGACAAAATCGTTTGGAATTTCTATGGTCCGAATTTAACAATCGAGACCTAGAGATCCAGATATTTAAACAGTCACACCCCGACCACCAATATTTCACTAAGAACTATTATGAAGAGGTCGAAAAGCACTACGAAGATATCAAGGAGCTACTGGAGAAGAGATGGGACGAACTCATTGAGAAAGAGAAGACGCAGCCCGATCCAGCCCTCCTCACCAGACCAGAAGAAGAAAGTTCTGAGGAACAAACCTTAGAATCCAAAAATCTTGCTCAGAAACTGCTACGGGTGCAGACGGAAACAATGCGGCTTTTTAGCGATTAATCAGTTCCATCAACCTAGAAAGTCAGCAACCGCACTCCGCGGTATACTACCAAGAGAAAGCAGCAACCATAAGAGCATACTGCAGCATAAGATCCATCCCTTGACGAATACTTTGATAGCGAACAGTACCAGTATATGGAAGACATGTATCATAACACTGTCATCCACTTACAAGAAAAAATAGGAGCAATACAAAGGCCCGAGGAGGAGGTAAAGCTCCCAAGATTGGTTTTACCATAGACAAATAAAGTATTTCATACGTAGATAGGACATCACGAACAACGAAATGGTGACTCTTTTTTTCGATCAGCTGACCCGAGATTGCCTCCCAAGCGAGGCAAATTTCTTAGGCGAAAGAAAAACTTTCAGAACACCCTTTCGACCATATTGCTAACCGAAGCGAGTCTCCTGCTTGTGTCATGGGCTGCGACATCGGAGCAGTGAGCATCTTTACTTGTTTTTGATTAAATTTATTGCAATTTATGTAATTTATTTCAAAATCAAAAACACACATAGTTATAGTATCCGCCTGAATTACAACCCCAGAATCCTAGACCAGGAGGGTGGTTTGGTACTACGGGAGGCAAACGAAAATATATAAAATAATTTTTTGAACGTCATGACATGGTCCCGATATAAATAAGTAGATTTTGCTTCCAAATTTATCATAAAGAAATTACGACAGCAAGAGTATTTTCAGTTTGAAGGCACAAGCAAATTTGTATGACACCACAGCAAAAAGAAAAAAGCAAAAGCAGCTATGCTGTCGTACAAATTTGCTTGTGCTTGCAAACCCTTTCCTGAAGAAACCACCAGAAGAAATTCATTCAAGAATGTCCAGTTTTCTAATTGAGTAAGAAACTCAGAAATGCTGAAATTTGGAAAGAAATTCGTAAATTACAAACTGGCAATGAGCAGAATATGTATTAGTGAAGGAAACCGGTCTCGCACCTGAATTTCGTCATCCAGTTCGGTTTTCTTTCCATGCAATATACGTTGCACAAAAATGATGCTTGAAACATAAGCGACTGGGTGTTCTGAAAGTTTTTCCTTTGGAAACAAATATGTCTGGATTGGGAGGCAATCTCGGATCAGCTGATCGAGAAAAAGTGTCACCATTTCGTTGTTCGTCATGTCCCATCTACGTATGAAGTACTTTATTTGTCTATGGTTAGATGTCTATGGAATTTGAAAAATTTAACTATACCACTAGACACCAACCAGGAACCACGATGTCTCACGTTGATGCCCTAAGCCGATGTTTTCCTAAAGGTATGACAGACAACGGAGAAGAAGTTAAAGTAAATTCAGAGTGTCAATCGTTAGTTGCCGAAGTAAATGATATTGATATCCGCATTAGAATTTCGCAGAGCCGAGACCCGAAGATTCTGGCTATAAAAGAAAAATTGGAAATTGGTCAGAAAGAAGGATTTGAATTGAAGGACGGATTAGTATGTCGTGTGTCTGAAAATGGTTTCCGAACATTGTATATCCCTGGGGACCTTGAGGGGAATATAATCCGCAACACCCATGAGCAATTAGCTCACTCCGGAGTTACGAAATGTTATGAGAAACTCCGTAAATGTTATTGGTTCTCTCACATGCTAAAACCCAACTGTTTATCGAAAAATGTGTGAAGTGTTTAATGTATTCACCAGCAGTAAGAAAAGCCGAACAAAACTTATATTGTATTCCGAAGAAACCTGTGCCATTCGACACACTCCACTTAGACCATTTTGGACCGCTTCCGCTTTAATTAGTAAAAGGAAACACATATTACTGGTAATAGAAGCTTTTACCAAATATATTAAATTGTTCGCGGTCAATTCAACTAGTACGAAGGAAGTAAACGCCTCTTTAGAAAGGTACTTCGCTTTCTATAGCAGACCCCGTAGAGTAATCACCGACCGAGGAACATGCTTCAGATCATTAGAATTTGCCGAATTTACAATTAAACATAACATACAACATATAAAGATCGCCACCAGTTCAGCCCAAGCGAATGGACAAGTTGAAAGAGTTAATCGAATCCTGAAGTCAATGTTAGGTAAATTGACTGAAACGATTGAACATTCAGATTGGACTCGTAAATTAGTCCAGGTAGAATACGGCATTAACAATTCATGGCACAGCACAACCGAATATTCCCCAAACCAACTATTATTTGGAGCGGAGCCGAGAGGAGAGATATTAGATGAGTTAACCGAGTATCTTACTGAAAAATTTGAAGAAAATCGAGTAACCGATTGGACAGAGATGAGGAATAGCGCTTACGAAAAAATTAAGAAAATGCAGGAACGAGTACAGGCGAAACATAACGAGAAAGCTAAACCGACGAAGCAATTCAAAGTAGGTGATTATGTGGTAATCCGCAACGTTGATACGATCATTGGAACAAATAAAAAACTAATACCGAAATATAAAGGACCATATGTGATTCACAAAGTTTTGGGGCATGACCGATACGTGGTGAGATATATTGAAGGTAGCCAAGTAACGCAGATCCCACACGATGAGGTTCAGGAGGCGAATAAAATTAAGAAATGGGTACAAGAATCGAATTGTGGGCCTGATAAGGGCAACACTAATCCTCTAGACTCTGTTTCAGAATATGACGATTCCAGAAATTCTGACGACGACGAATACGAAGAGAGTTGATCGAGGACGATCAAATTGTCAGGTTGGTCGAGCTGTTAAATCTGGAAAATGAGGCAGTACTAAAGACAAAGAATATCTATTAACTAAGAAGCAACACCTCTCGTATGTACACGATTTGACTTGTTGTTGTGTAAGTAAATGCCAGTAAAATTAGACAACAACAGAATGACATTTGCTAGAGAAGGATATGAAACGGAACGATGATGATTACATATTGGGCACAAATTATTTGGCGCGAATTTTTGAATCTTATAATAATAATAGAAAGCGTTTTCATTTTACTCCTCTCTGACATAAATTTTAAATGGATATTTCTCACTTCTTTTAAGCACAATAACAAAGTAAGCCATTAATCACGTTCTGTTTGTTAATTTAATTTGCACATTGTAAACAAAGATTTCTATTAATGTGACGGGTTGTTAATGTTTTCTCTTTTGTAATTAAAGGTTTGCTTCGACTTGAATTTTACAAATATAATGGTTACAAATCTGTGAACTTTTTTTGGAAAAAATTTCATGCAAAGAAAGTGGTCTGAATGCGAGAATATTACAAGCAATCAAATAATTTTGTCTGATTAAGATTTTTACGGGTGGTTCGAATCATCTGTTTACTGTTTACTCAATACACTCGACGGGGATCGCAGGTTGCACGCATACAGTCGGCGGGGATCGCTATCCAGACCAGGGATGGGCATGCGACCCCATTCTCAAAATGTGATTGTGTGAAAGCTCTTCAAAGCTCTCTCCTGCTTTTTATACACTGATAATTTTGGTGACGTCACCTGTCATGTAAAAGTGAAGCCATATGGCAAAATGACTTCAAATTTATCTGAAAGCAAAGCGCAAAGCTCGCATGACGGCCGGCGCACAGTGGAAAATGGTAGAACAAAGACAGATCAAAAATGATTTTTAACAATGTCGCTAATAACAAACTATTTTAATTTTTTTTCATAGTTTAATAGTCAAACTTTACTAAACCGTGGATTTTTTATATAAATTATATATAAAAAAAATTGTTTCAGTGCTCCAAAGTTCATTATTTTTATGGATGCCTCTGTCAAGTATGTGTACATCACCACTTTTAAAGTTAATTTCTTGTTAAACTTTCTAGGAATAGATATTCAGTATTACGAATTTCTCAAAAGCTAATCTTATGAATATTTTATAAGAATGATCCATTTTTCATTATATGGCTGTAATTGTGTATAAAAAAAAATAAAAAGTAGAAAGAGTGGAAAAAAATAACTTCTTGAAGTTCATCGAAGGATTTAACTATTACCCACGTTTGCCCACGCTTTAAATTTGATACTAATTGGTAGTTTAGATATTCCTAAAAAACATTTATAAAAATCAGCTGCGACTTTTTGCGACTTTTGAAGATATGGGGAAAAAACTTGATAAAAGGCGAAAACTGCAAATCGCTTATCTATGGTGGTTTGAAACTTAGATTATTGTTATCAATAAGTCGCGGTATTGGAAAATGGCAAATCGCTTATCTATTGTGGTTTGAAACTTAGATTATTTCTATCAATAATTCGCGGTAATGTTTTTGCGACTTTTAGCGGGTTTTGAAGATACCTATGGGAAAAAACTTGATAAAAGTCGGAAAACGGTAAATCACTTATCTATGGTGGCTTGAAACTTAGATTATTTCTATCAATAATTAATTCGCGCTAATGTTTTGTCGTTTCTTCCATATGTTTAAATTGATATTAAGGAGTTTATCATATTGTTTATCATTTACGTGGGAAAAAGTTATCAAAAAATTCCACACTGTCCTTATGTTTAAAATAGTATATAAAGAGCTGACACCTTTATTTCTAATGCATAGTAATAATTAAATACAGTTGTCGCGTACAAATATTACTTAAATAACGTTTTAAAATGTCAAGTTTTAAGTGTTTAAAACGTGAGTTAATTCTTTCGTACATTGAAGGAGGGAAAACAGTAGAGGCACTATCAACATTTTTAATTGAAAATAATCAAGTGTCTCAAGAAAACATTTGTTTTATCATCAGTGATATCCAAAGGCATATTCTACCTGCGTTTAACAAACGATGGTCAGAAGCGTTGCGGAAAAAGGATAAATTTTTAGAAAAAAACAGTAACTGGTTAGACTCAGAATATTCAGTAACTTTACCAAACTTGGAAAACGTAACAACTGACATCACACCATCTACTTCTTCTGGAAAACGTGGAAGGCCGTGCTTATCTTATGGAGACTCGTCACAATCCAGTAAAAGGAGAAAAAATACTTTGTTACTAAATGAATATGGATTTGAGCACATCTACAATGCATATCTTCAGGGTTTACGTTTGATACAAGAAGGAACAGAAGCAAAACTTGTGGAAGCATTAAGGTTGGCTGATAGCGACAAAAAGACCTTATTCTCGAGTCTCATGGATGGCGCAAGCCAGAAAAAGATGCTGACTGATATAGAAGCATTGAGTGTTTTAATTGATTTAGATTTAACAAAAGCTCAATATTTGTATTTGAGGAATTTAACAAACGAACGAAACTGTTTTATATTCCCACCATATTACAAAGTACAAGAAATTAAACAAACCTGCTATCCACCATCTACTGCAATAGAAATTACGAACACACATGCAAGAATGCTGAAAGTGCGAGATTTATTGGATTATACAGCAGCCAGGATATTGACAATTGATTCCGTGTTTAACAATGGATTGAAACATTTACTTTTATACAGCAAATGGGGTTGTGATGGCTCATCTGGTCAAAGCCAGTACAAACAGAGACTGCCAGAGGAGTCTGAATTTATTTCTGATGCAAATTTGTTCATTACTTCTTTAGTGCCTATCAAGCTAATTGATGAAATAACTAGAGCTGTTATCTGGCAAAATCCGGCAACTTCGTCTGTTCGGTTTTGTCGGCCTATATCAATAGAATTTTGCAAAGAAACTCCAGAGAAAACTAAAGCTGTTGTGGATGAAATAAATAGTCAAATAAATTCTTTGGTCCCATCAATAATCAATAAAGAAGGTGAGGAAGTTCAAGTGAAGCATGAACTCTTTCTGACAATGGTAGATGGCAAAGTGGTTCAGGTATTATCGGATACGCCTTCTGGTTCCACATGCACAATATGTGGAGCTACTCCACGACAAATGAACGACTTGGCTAATGTGACTGCTAGGCCTGAAAATGAAAATTCCTTTCAATACGGACTTTCTACATTACATGCCTGGATTCGTTGTATGGAAATGATATTACATATTTCGTACAACCTTTCTTTCCAAACATGGTCCGCCATAGGCGAAGAAAAAAAACGAATGAAGCAAGAGAAGAAAACCCTGGTACAAAATCGTTTCCGTGAAGAGCTAGGATTGATCATCGACCAACCACGACAAGGAAGTGGTAATACCAATGATGGAAATACTGCAAGAAGATTTTTTTACAATGCAAGTTGTTCTGCTGAAATTACAGGAGTGGATGAAAATTTGATAAAACGACTTTACATAATCCTGCAAGCTCTTTCATCAGGTGTAATGATAAATGCTGAAAAATTTGGTAGTTATGCTATTGAAACTGCAAGAATCTATGTAAGAAATTATAATTGGTACTATATGCCATCTTCTGTACACAAAATTTTAATTCATGGAGAAAGCATCATTAAACATTTTGCAGTGCTACCTATTGGTCAACTTTCAGAAGCTGCGCAAGAATCCCGTAATAAGGATTACAAAAAATTTCGGCTAAATCATGCCAGGAAATGCTCTCGATCAGCTACAAATGAGGATGTGTTTCATACTCTTCTTTATACGTCAGATCCGTACGTTACTAGCATTCGAAAAGCGTATAAGAAAAGTGTGAATCAACTTGATGAAGATACCCTAGATCTTTTGATGGAGAGCGAACTCATTTCAGATCCGGAACTTCCCGATCCCGAAGTGATATTAGTTCCTTAAAATATTATTAATTATACAATAATAAACAATTTTCGGACATATAATAAATTGTATTGTTAGTTAAAAAATAAAATAAAAGCCATTTTTGAAACTTTTAATTTTTGAAATATTTTTATATGTGTGTTTGACTAAAGCAAATCTTACAAAGAATATCCCATTGCGAGCCCTATATAATATTCTATATTTGTACAAAATTTTGAACGTCTATCTTTAGAAATTAAAAAGTTATCGATTTATGATCAGAGACAGACCTCGATTTTCCACTGTGCGGCGGCCGAATGATGCGCTCTCGACTTGCGAGCTGCTCGTGTACATATTCAAAGCTCTAAAAGCTGGAGTGCCCGCGGGCATAGGCCTGCCCATCACTGATCCAGACGCATGCAAGAAAGCTCTGTGCCTAAATCAGGACACGAAGTGTGCTTTCACCGAAGCACAATTAATGAGTGCGTTTCCCCTTGTGCCAAATTCTACTTTCCCGGTGAGTTTGCATTGCATGAGGGGAAGAGCTTTTCATCGATTGCAGCATACAACCCACGGGGATCGCCGTATAAAAACATTGCTGACAAAAGCTCAGCTGCTATGCTCACACAAAATGCTGAAATTTCTAATTGCTTGTTGGCCCACTCACTCTGATGATTATTTTCATAAGACGATGGGATTTGAAGCAAACATAGTTCTTTACTACCATAGACAAATAAATACCTAGACTCACCAGCGCCATACAACGAGGTGAGGACAATTTCTTCGCATCCCAGCGGCCGTATCGCATCCCAAGCTTTTTCTTTGTATAACAGCAATAAAATTTTCAGCATGGACTCGCATCCCAAGCTTTTTTTTATATAACAGTGATCGCAATTCAAGCATGGCGTGGTGCTTTTTTCACGATTTGTTATACAATTGAAATACCATAAGAGCGACACAGTTAGCAGCAATTAGATCAAAGAATATCTACTCAATAAGAACCGACACCACTGCTGTACACGGCTGGATTGCTGATGTGTGCATCGTGCTGTGGAAAATTAGATAGCAGCAGAGTGACATTTGCTGAAGGGGGATAACAAATTAAGGCGTGCTCGCACAGGGTGGTTCATATTTGGTGCAATTTTTATGTTATTTTGAAAAGTTTTACTGTGTTAAAAAAAATATCCACTGCCTCGCGTTTGATTTGAAAGTTTATTTATGTAATATAAATACATTCTACTTTTGTGTTTTAAAGATCAGATATAGAAAATTGAGGGAAATTTTTTCAAAAGCTAATTAGCCCGTTTCCAGTCATCTAATCGAGCTAAAACTTTGCAGCTGCATAATATATTTTATTTATATTTTCTAAGAACCTTAAACCTTCTACAATATGACTAATCTATGTATGTATATACTTAATATGGAGTTAATTATAATATATGATATCATATAAATATAAAGCAGTTAAAAACTAAATTAATCTGAAAGTTAATTTTAAATTTTAAAACAAGCAGCCAAGACAAAGAGCACAGAAATCAATTGCAAATGCAACACAGAGCACGCGCACCATAGCCACCTGAAAATATTCTGAAGTTTTGATCACGTTTTTCACTAACTTCCAAAACCCCCTGTTGTTTAAGCTCTTTTCGGAAAGCTGATCAAATCTTTATTTCCCCTACGAGCCCGCTCGATTTCCCCAACGAACCCGCTGCAAAATTTAGCATCATGAGCTGAAAGCTATTGGTGTCACTATCATTCGCTCTTTTTCCTTCTTGTACGCAAATTGGACCAGATATTCAATTCTGTATTCTCCTCTTGTTTTCTCCAGATGAATAACTTTTTTGTTTTATTTTTGTCAAAATTTGTTTCGCACACATGTGCAAAATAGTGTCGGTTCTTATTGAGTAGATATTCTTTGAATTAAGCCGGAGGTACACGATACGGAAAACATCATATTTATAAGGAAATATCTTTGTGGATGTCACTTTTGACACATCGAGTCACACGATAAGCAAAAATGAGTTTGGAACCTATATTTTGCAATTCACAGATTACCGCGACGCCGCGCCGCCCGTAAGAGCAGTGATCTCAAAACTGTGTTCATAAAGTTTTGTATGGTGTGACTCGGGAAATTTGTACCCCGCAAATTGCTTGGATGTGCCGAAAATATTCCGAAATTTTTGGGATATTTATAAGCGATACACCATATTGCTTATCGTCGAGTCACACGATATGAAATACGGCGTATCGCTTATAAATACGACGTTTTCCGTATCGTGTACCTCCGGCTTTAGATACACGTTTGTTGAAAAGACAAGCAGATATACGTGTTTGAAAGAACATCAATAAGAGCTGCTTCCTAATTTTGTTTGTATTGCGTATCTGTATTGTGATCTCTGGATGCGGATATAAGAGACTAGATATGTATTGCATTTCTTATGCCAATTTAACCGCGTTAAATACCCAGAATTCTAAACTCGTTTTTACTATTAATTTCTAGATATAGAAAAAAGTGTTCTTCTGGCATTGGCAAATTTTCGTGCATTTTTTTCTTTTTTGCAGATTTAGGGCAAGTGAATTATTTTAGTGATTTATTTTAAAAGATTGCTTAAAAACTAATGAAAAAAATTTCTTTTCCCTTGACAAGTCAATTTGCCCCATGTTTACTAATCCTATTTATTTAAAACTTAATTTCGTTCAAGAAATAAATAGGTACCTAAAATTCCTTCATTTTGACCGCAGATTCTTCTAAAAGGAAGCTATATTTTATAACAACAAATATTTGGAAAACTATAATAAATTAATTTTGCAGTTCTTCGCCCATTTCAATATCTGGAAATGACCTAGAACTTACCACGATAGGAGGTAGCAGCAATTCAAATTCCACCCACACCCTACCCAACCATCCAAACAATTAAGGTGTGATCAATTTTGTTTGAAGTAATTTAAAATGATTTTTTAAATTATTTCACATTGTACCACATGGAATGCGTTCTTCACAAAATTACAACTAAATTATCTAAAATCCTCTCGTGGTGGGAATGGCATGTATTGTTTTCATGAAAATAGGACTTATATGTCTATGTCTAATCTGATTTTGTTGCATTTATAGGTACATTTTTCAATAATGTATGCTTTTATTCCTCTTCTTTCTGGTTCCTGGTGGAAAATGTATTTGAACATTTTTACGTCCTTCTGGCACATTTCCTAAAACATATCCGCTGGTGGAATAAGACTGCCAAAATCCGATCTATTTAAATAATTTTTATAAAACAAAAATATCTCTCATGAACTTTCCATTCTTATAGATTCTCCAGATTTTTTCAATTATTCTATACAAATTTCGCAGTTGATTTTTGGCAGTACGTATTTTCATGGAATCTTTGGTTAAAATAAGCACCCTGTTTTCGAAGCGCGCATGATGTTTGCTACTCATCTCAAAGCTCTTTTCACGAAAAACCTTCATTGGGAAGTCTTAGTATAGTTTATAGCAAAGAATATCTATCAATAAGAACTAAGATTCTGACGTCAAAATGTTATACATGTATGCAAACAAGAAAAAAACAGGCAAATTTGTGCGAGACGGTACGGCACTAAACTAAATTACGTGCAAGATTGAAACAGTGCCAAGCAGTGTCGCTGCGGATGACGAAGACATTCTCTGCCTCTGGCAATCAGTTGATCGTTTTTTCTTGCTGTATTTTAGATATGCAAAAACTCGAGGTGAAAGCCTGACTCAAGTCAAAAGCTCTTTGGGTCAGTTGAGTTGCAAAGAGCTTTCACAGCAGGGCGATTCGGAAGTTCGCAACGATTGCAAGTCACATTGTTTGCGACTTTTGATCTAGGTGGCAAATATGAACCGCCATGTTCGCCAAGCTCACTTTTGTTGCCCCATTTCAGCAAAAGCCACTCTGATGCTATCTAATTTTTCAAAGCTCGATGTACACCAGTGATGGGCAGGCCTATGCCCGCGGGCACTCCAGCTTTTAGAGCTTTGAATATGTACACGAGCAGCTCGCAAGTCGAGAGCGCATCATTCGGCCGCCGGCCGTCATGCGAGCAGGACTATGCTTCTTTTTGCTTTGCTTTCGGTACACTGTAAATTTGAAGTCATTTTGCCCTGTGGCTTCACTTTTACATGACAGGTGACGTCACCAAAATTAACAGTGTAAAAAAGGCTGGAGAGAGCTTTGAAGAGCTTTTACACAATCACATTTTGAGACTGTGGTTGCATGCCCATCCCTGATGTACACATCGGCAATTCAGCCGTGTACAGACGTGCTGACGTCAGATTCTGAATTCTTATTGATAGATATTCTTTGGATTATAGCAGGGATGGGCATGCAACCACAGTCTCAAATTGAGATTGTGTAAAAGCTTTTCAAAGCTTTCTCACGATTTTTTCACAGTGCGAAAAAGTTTACAACTTAGCTGTCAAGGAAAAATTGAGCCATATGGCAAAATGACTTCAAATTTACAGTGTACCTGAAAGCAAAGTGCAAAGAAACATAGTCCTTCTCGCATGACGGCCGGCGGCCGAATGAAGCACTTTCGCCTTGCGCCATGTTCGTGTACATATTCAAAGCTCTAAAAGCTGGAGTGCCCGCGGGCATAGGCCGGCCCATCCCTGGTTTGTAGTCTTTGCTCTAATGTGGTTAGAATGGAACGAAATCGGTATTCCGTGGGTTCTTCGACATGCTGAGTCGATTTTTGAAGCTTACAGTATAGTATATCTGTCAGTTTGTCTTTCTGTCTGTACGGACGTTAACTTGAAAAGGCTTATAGTTAGAGGATTGAAATTCTGTACAACAATGTTTCGTTAAAATTGTAAAGTCAAGTTCAAAGATGATCAAAATCGGGCACCAGTTAGAGGGGCAACCCTCACGGTAGGCACTGCAACCAAAAGAGGTCTATTGTGCACAGCCCCTTACTAGGATAGGGTACCGTCCGCCTTCTTGATGAAAGCAAGAAGGTCACCTATAGAAGCGGATCTTATGTCTGATGGGTCCAAAAACTCCTTCAAAAAATTCCGCCTTCTCAGCCAGACTAACGCTGGAATTCCATTGGATGTGAAGGGAAGTTTCTTCACCTTCCAAACAAAGACGACACTCAGTTTCGTCAGACAGTCCTATTTTAAGGTTTAATAGTACCTCAGTCCATGGTGACCAGTGTCTACGCCATGGTTTCCTGCACACGCTAGAGGGTCATCACCTCGGACACCTGACACCACGTCGCAACAGCTACCCCTGATCGGCAGAAATCGAATTGCAATTAACGCACAGAAACTGGTGCATTGATTGCAGAAATTTGATTTCTGCCTTAAAAACTACCGAATCATCAAAGGCAGGAAATCGAACTTCACCGACCGAACTGGGAAGAAAAACTTGGAGTAGCAGTCTTCGAAAAATCGCCGCCAGTATCGATCGCGTGCCGACATCTCAGACAATTACTATTTTTGCACTTGTTTTATTGTTCGTATTAAGTCCGTGTACCATTTAAAATTTGAGTTCAAGTTTTCGCTATTTGTTGTTATTAGTAATAGTGTTCAGTAAAGAAATAAAGTTAATTGTTACGGGAAAGTGCGTTTCCTTTCATTCTCCTAGTGTTTAGGTCTTGGAGTCTTCATTTGGTCCTTCGAGCCGGATCCACATCCAGCAATATCATCTTTAATTCATCTTCCACTGTATCCGTAAGTCCCAAGTTCCTTTATTTAGCTAGGTTAAAGTGAAGTGCAAAATTCCTAATCAAGAATGGCAAGTGCAATAGATACGCTGATTGAGAGTCAGGTGTCTTTAATCGAACAAATGACGAAATTTGTATCGAACACGAAAAAAGCTGGAACCGCGCGACGCACGCGTGGTTTTTACGTCGCACGAATCAATGGCTGGCATGATCTCTGGCAGAAGTTTTTAGCTAACGAAGACGAAATTGCCAAGGTGAAAAAGCCTAATGACTTGGAGAAGGAGTACTTCAAGAGCGACTTCTTTTCACAACAAGAAGCAATTTTCTATGAAGTTAAAGGTGACCTCATAGAATGTGCCGAAAAGTTGGAACAGAACGCACGGAGTGCTGATCCAACCATCCCGCGTTCCCCTCCAAAAACTAATGCAGAGGCGGAGACAAAATCGTTAGGGCAGACGAATCTGCCCAGAATCTCGTTACCAAAGTTCTACGGTAACTATAACGACTGGACAAGCTTTCGAGACCTGTATATCGCAGTAATTCATCAAAACCCTAATCTCGAAGATGTGCAGAAGTTTCATTACCTAAAAACTTCAGTGATAGGTGAAGCTTCGCATGTCATAAAGCAATATAACATGACGCAAGCGAATTATGCATCGGCTTGGAAGTCATTAACCGAAAGATACGAAAATAAGCGTATTCTTGTAACCTCCGTGCTAAAGACATTCACCTCCCAACCAAAAGCTCTTGTCGAGACAGCAGCTTCTATCAAAAGTCTCTTAGATGTAACCAGTGCGTGCATCGCTTCGTTAAACAACTTAGAAATCAACACATTGCACTGGGACCCACTAATTGTACATCTGATCGTCCAAAAGCTTCCGACAGAAACCCATAAAGAATGGGAATTATCTATAGGGGACACAACCGATGTTCCTGAATGGAATGTGCTTAAAAAATTTTTACAGCTCCGATTTCGTACTTTGGAAGCAATCTCAACTTCGAAATCAAAGCCCATTGAAAGCAGGAAGGCGGACGAAAATAACAAAATTAATTTCAAAAATTTCCACATGGCTCAGGCTGCATGTAAAGTGTGTCATGAAAATCACTCTATTCGTTCATGTCCTAAGTTTTTAAAATTCGAACCTCTCCAGCGCCTAAAGACTACAAAGGCTCATGGATACTGCATCAATTGTTTGGGCAAATATCACACTATTAATAAGTGCCTTAGCCATGCCCGGTGTGTTCAGTGTCAAGGTAAACACCACACATTATTACATGCCGCTTTCAACAAACCCAGCGAGTGCTCCATATCAAATAGCAACAAAAATTGTCGAATTGCTCGTACTGACCTGTCTCAACAAACTGAAGGTCAGGTGGCAGCGACCAACGTGTCGTCATTGTTTATATCCGAAAACAAACATGTGTTACTAGCCACGGCTTTGTTGTACGTAGAAACTCCGGCGGGCTATCAAATAGCACGCGCTTTGATAGACCCAGGATCACAAATAACGTTTGTAACTAATCACCTTTGTCGGCGTTTAAACCTCAAAATGAATAGTACCTTTGTGAAGGTCACGGGTATAGCAAACAGTTCCGCGGCAAGTTCCCATAAAATGGTCACGTTGACACTAAGATCGAGATATAATGATCGAAGTGTGGAAACCGATGCGGTCGCACTTGACACCCTTACTGACTTCTTACCATCCAGAACGCTCTTACCCAATAAATGGGAACATCTCAAGGATTTACCTTTAGCAGATCCTACATACCATATTCCAAAACGAATAGATATCCTCATTGGAGCAGACATTTATCCATCCATATTACAAGATGGAGTGAAAACTGGGCCTGTCGGCACCCCGTTAGGCCAAAATACGATTTTCGGCTGGATCCTATCCGGTCGAATCGATGTGAACTCACCGAAAAGAGCTGATGTCAAAGTCGTTTCCCTACTCAATACTTACGAATTAAACTTCGATTTGAAAAATTTTTGGGAAATCGAAGAACCTCAAGCAGTGAGCATCGAAAATCCTGAAGATAAAGAATGCGAAGAAATTTATCGCACAACGCATCGCAGGAACCCCGATGGATCGTATGTTGTGCGATTACCTTTCAAGTCTTGCCCAGATCTCGAGCTAGGCTCACCTCGTAAAATCGCTCTGACGCGTCTTCTGTCAACAGAAAGAACTATTCAGAAGAAAGGGTTATTCAACGAATATAACGAAGTCCTCAGAGAATATCTTGATTCAAATCAAATGAAGGAAACACCCCCCTTTGAAAAAACGAAGAATGTTCGCTCTGGCAATGAAACATTAACTGTCTTCCAGAGCAATTACCTTCCTCATCACGGCGTAGTGAAAGAAACAAGCTCCACCACGAAGCTTAGAGTGGTGTTTGACGGCTCATTTAAGACATCATCAGGAAAATCCTTAAATCAACTATTAATGACCGGACCACCGCTTCAAAAGGATTTGACGATGATTCTTTTAAAATGGCGTTTTCACAAATTCGTCTTCTCGGCTGATATCGAGAAAATGTATCGCCGCATTTGGATTCATTCTGATGACACCGATTTTCAAAGAATCTTGTGGAGATCAGATCCGAATCAAGCAGTGAAAGACTATAAACTCCTGACAGTTACCTTCGGGATTTCCTGTGCTCCATATTTGGCGATCAGAACCCTCAAACAATTAGCAGAAGACGAAGAGAGCAATTTTCCCGAAGCAGCAAAATGCCTGTTGAATGACTTCTATGTTGATGACGTCTTAACAGGATGTGATAATATCAAGAACGCTGTGAGCCTGCGAAAGGAATTGACCTTGTTGCTTAAAAAGGGCAACTTCCACTTGCGTAAATTCTCGGCAAATCACCCCGAAATCTTATCCGATCTCCTTCCTGAAGACATAGCTAAAGAAACGCTTTTACTGTTCGATGGAAAATCCACCATCAAAGCCTTAGGAATCAGTTGGAACCCAAAGGATGACATATTTTGCTACAAGGTAAATATGGATGCAAGTGGAAAGTCTACAAAACGGAGTGTTTTATCAAAAATCGCAAAATTGTTTGACCCTGCAGGTTGGCTTGCACCTGTAATAATTTGTGGGAAAATCTTAATGCAAAAGCTCTGGCTTCGAGGAGTTGACTGGGATGCTGAGCTCCCGAAAGATTTGTTAAAGGAGTGGCTTGTGTTTGTCTCCGATTGCTGCAATTTATGCGCGGGTCATGACGAGTAATGGCAAGGCCACCAGTCACTTAATTGTCGCAAAAACTCGAGTTGCCCCCGTCAAAACGATCTCCCTTCCACGATTGGAATTGTGTGGAGCTCATCTTCTTGCAAAGTTGGTGGCTGGCTTACGAAAACACGTAGAACAAACATCGAAATTTCACCTTTGGACAGATTCAACAGTAGTTCTCGCATGGCTTAGCAGTCACCCAAATAAATGGAAAACATTTGTTGCCAATCGAGTCACTGAAATCCAAAGCAAAACTACGGAATGCCGGTGGCGCCATGTACCTTCCGAACAAAATCCAGCAGATCTAGCATCAAGGGGAGTACATGCATCTGATCTTGTTAAAAATCAATTGTGGTGGCAAGGCCCACCATGGCTAATAAAAAATTCTACCGAGTGGCCGAATTGTACAATGGATACTGAGTGCGATCTCCCAGGACAAGAATTGAGGAAGGTCAAAGTCCACCAACTCAGTGTAGCCACAGAACCTTTAGTTGATCGCTTCTCTGACTTCACCAGAGCCTGCAAGGTCATCGCGTTTAGCCACAGATTCTTTAACAAATGTCCACCGAGCCGTAACAAGTCATTTAAGCCTCCACCTCTCACCGCATCTGAAGTTCAAGCCGCCAAGTTTACACTTATTCGAGAAAGTCAACAGTATTCACACTCCCAGGAGGTAAAATCTCTGCAGAACAAATTGCCAATATCTTCCAAGAGCCCTCTAGT
This sequence comes from Leptogaster cylindrica, assembly GCA_963082835.1. NCBI lineage: Eukaryota > Metazoa > Arthropoda > Insecta > Diptera > Asilidae > Leptogaster > Leptogaster cylindrica. Next base: position 32,434,107 of record OY720105.1, read on the forward strand.
CTCGTTAAATCCATTTTTGGATGACAACAATCTTTTGCGAGTTGGAGGTCGCCTCGAGAATTCAAACTTGACATTTGACGAAAAACACCCAATAATACTTTCTCGCTCATCAAAGTTAACTTTGCTAATCATTCACCACATTCATCTGGTGACAATGCATGGTGGTCCAAACCTTGTCCTTGCCAGTTTAAGGCAAAGCTATTGGATACCTGGCATTAAAGGCACTGTAAAAAGGGTATTACACCAATGCATAACTTGTTTCCGCTGGCGAAAAGAAACGGCAGAGCAAATTATGGGGAATTTACCAGCACCCCGAGTGAATTTGGAAAGACCATTCCTCGCTGCAGGAATTGACTTCGCAGAACCTCTCCATATCAAACTAAGCAAAGTTCGAAACGCCAAGACCTCTAAGGCATATATCGCTATCTTTGTGTGTTTTGCGACCAAAGCCATTCATATTGAGCTTGTGAGTGATCTCACCTCGGAAGCCTTTTTCGCCGCTTTACGGAGATTTTTTGCTAGGAGAGGAGTGACAAAGGATATCTATAGCGATAATGGGACGAACTTCATTGGAGCAGCGAGTATGCTAGAAAAGGAAATAAATCTCGCTATACACCAGAACCTGCGGGAAGCTAGTGAAATGTTTAATATCCAAAACGTAACCTGGCATTTCATTCCTCCGGCAGCGCCTCATTTCGGTGGATTATGGGAGGCAGGAGTTAAATCAATAAAACACCATCTCCGCAGAATAGTTGGTCAAACCCTACTCACCTTCGAAGAGCTCAATACTATTTTAGTGCAAATCGAGGGTGTATTGAATTCTCGGCCATTATGTTCGATAACCGCAGATCCAGATGATTTGACTCCTCTTACCCCCGGGCATTTCCTCATTGGAAACGCTCCGTTGGCATTACCTGAACCCCATTGGAACGATGCCAAAATATCTCTATTATCCCGCTGGAATCTTCTACAAAAGATCAAGAATGATTTCTGGAAGAGATGGTCAACAGAATATCTCTCTCGACTACAACTACGTCAAAAGTGGAAGCGCGAAATGCCACCCGTTCAAATTGGAGACCTTGTCCTTGTAAAAGATGAAAATCTTCCGCCATCGGTTTGGAAACTCGGAAGAATCTTAGAACTACACAAAGGCAAAGACGATCAAATTCGAGTTGTGACTCTTAAAACCTCAAGTACAACCTTGAAAAGGCCTTTCACCAAAATATGTGTTTTACCTTACCAGCGAGAAAATTTTAATTAAAGTTTGAATGCACCTAAGATTATCTTAAGGTTAATTATCTAATTTACCCCCTATATCTAGGCTTACATCCTTTTACTCTAATGTAATTTCTGAAACCTTTTCACAGAAATAGCTATCATGTGGACTCACATCCTGCTTCTAACTTTTCTTCAAGCAACTCTGTCGTTAATTGCATACGATTGCGGCCATGAGAAGATCAATAAAACTAGAGTTTCGGTCTTAGGCGTGGAAAAGTGCAAATTCGAATCACCAGATATACTTCAAGAAAACGAAAACATTCAATTACTAGAATTAAGAGACGTAACTGCTATCCACGTCTATCAATGTAAAATTAATGTCCTGCAAACCGTATACTTCTGTGGAATGTTCAGCCATCTATCCTTGGCCGCGGGAGGCTTAAGTACATTCATCGCAGACCTGTCACAAGATGAATGCATGAAAATTCAACATCAAGGCATCTATCGACTTCCAAACAACAAAATTTTGCAAAATATTAAACGAAACGCTACATCCCGTTATACGGAAACAGTGGCAGGATCAGTAGATGCGAAAGGGAATTGTGTCGGAAGCTCATTTTCCTACGGTACGAATGTCTGGAACAACGTCATCGTTATACATGCTATGGAACTGACAATCACGGATTACACCAGCTCCGTCCGCTTGGAAGATAACCAAGTCATTCTACGAAGTAACATAGTGTGTCCATATCTGAAGGGCAAATGCGTAGATCCAGAATATGGAATGAGCTTTTGGGATCTAATCCCAGATACCTCATGTGAAGCGTTAACCTATTCAGTCCTTTACGAGGGTAACGCGTCCAAAATTCAAACTATGGAAGTAACTCACCAACAACCTCAGGTTCTTTATACGGTAAATACCGGTGACATTGTCTTCGCGTTGGAGGCCATAAAGCCTACGTCCGTCTGTCAGCATCCAGGATTCCAAACGGAACATCCTAGATTGGTGATCGTTAAAAAAACTACCATTGACTACGCCTTTAAATCCCGGTCCACAGGAAACCTGGATCTTCTCACATACATTAACGCCAAAGTGGTGTACATCGAAAGACACATAAAAGAACAAATTGAAAATCTGTACACCCACTTGATCCATAAAAAATGTGAAGTGGAACGCGAAGTTCTAGAGACTCAATTGGCAGTTGCACATCACCATCCATCCGAATTCGCATTCATGAAAATGAAAGAACCCGGATACACCGCCGTATCACGCGGGGAAGTCATATATCTTATCAGATGTCAGGCTGTCGAAGTCACCGTCAGGAGAACTGATCGATGCTACAATGAGCTCGCTGTAACCTACAATAACAGGAGCTTTTTCATGGCCCCAACCAATCATTTGTTACAGGAATACGGCACTGAAATACCATGCTCTTCCACGCTGACCGCGGCATATCTGCTCCATGGTGCTTGGTATGGCTTTACTCCCGGAAGTCATAAACTAGACTCTCCTGAATCCTTACACCCCACAAAGGAGGTACCCTGGAGGTATGAGGATACCCATGACCTCATCAAATCAGGAATCTACACTTATGAGGAAACTGAGGAACTGCGCAAACAAATAATGTATCCTTCAGAAAGGAAAGCGATCGAAAACGTTCTCACTAAAACGATAATTGGGCAGAATACGGACAGGCAGAATATTAACGTGCTTCATTTATTGTCCACCGATCACCTCAGCCAAATTCAACAATATTTTGCAGGAGCCTGGTCGTTCTTCGCGGCATTTGGAAATTTGACATCCATTCTCCTGGGCAGCTGGTTTTTTCTTCGAGTGCTAAAATATCTGGTGAGCCTCATCATCAATCTGCAAATCATCCGCAACATTCATGGGAAAAGTTGGTGGTTATTGGCCGCCATTTGCAATTCTTTCACCAACTATATCTTACAACGACAAATGCAAAAATCATGTGCCGAACCAGACGTACAATTAACCTCAGTAGAAATCACTCCAAATTTGGATCCCACAGCCGACAGCGCACCATCTGTAAGCCCACGTAACCATCAAGCCAACGCAACCACTATCGATCTCGAAACGCTGAGACGACAGACACGACTCTATCCTTCAATCAACACCGAATGCACTTCGCTTTCCGCCTAAGCTTCCTATCCTAAAGTTCCTAACCGTTTTAACTTCCCTATAATCAATCCGGGCGAGTCGGAGCGCCCGTTAAATAACTCCATTATTCTATTTCTTGTGTCTTCTTCACTTTTCAGTTATCCTTCATTGAAACCGTGTGGTTTCAAGGCCCGCCGAGATGTCTACGCCATGGTTTCCTGCACACGCTAGAGGGTCATCGCCTCGGACACCTGACACCACGTCGCAACAGCTACCCCTGATCGGCAGAAATCGAATTGCAATTAACGCACAGAAACTGGTGCATTGATTGCAGAAATTTGATTTCTGCCTTAAAAACTACCGAATCATCAAAGGCAGGAAATCGAACTTCACCGACCGAACTGGGAAGAAAAACTTGGAGTAGCAGTCTTCGAAAAATCGCCGCCAGTATCGATCGCGTGCCGACATCTCAGACAATTACTATTTTTGCACTTGTTTTATTGTTCGTATTAAGTCCGTGTACCATTTAAAATTTGAGTTCAAGTTTTCGCTATTTGTTGTTATTAGTAATAGTGTTCAGTAAAGAAATAAAGTTAATTGTTACGGGAAAGTGCGTTTCCTTTCATTCTCCTAGTGTTTAGGTCTTGGAGTCTTCAACCAGAAAGGTAACCAACCAGCAATCTTAGCTGTCTGTCTTTTTTATATGGATTAAATTTTTATAATCAAGGAGTCTAAGTAGCATCTTAGCCTGACGGAGACCAGAAGAAGTGCTGAAGCTAGACTGTTGGAGTCTCTTGACCCAGTTCCCAATCAGAAATCTGATGGAGGACCATACCAAGCCACAGAAAGGTTCTGAGCTTAAAAAGTTGGCCGTAGAACCCTCCCTGGCAAGCGAGTCAGCAATCTCATTGCCCTCGATTCCACAGTGTCCCGGAACCCAAAAGAGGGAGACTTTGCTGCGCACAGCCAGACACTGGAGCACATCAAAACACACAATGAGGATTCTCGAAGATAATCTCCGTGCAGAGAGCACTTTTAGGGCTGCTTGACTATCCGAAAAGATAGTAATAGTTGCACCCAGAATTCCTTTATCAAGAATTAGATTGGCGCAAGTCAAGATAGCATGGATTTCTATCTGAAAAACCGTGAGCCATTTGCCCATGGCAATCGAAACCTTGGTGGTTGGTCCGTAAATGCCAGCACCAGCTCCATTTGCTATCCTGGACCCATCAGTGAACCAATGAAGTCCATTGCGAACAAGAAATGGGCATGATTCTGCCCATTCCGAACGTTTGGGGATTAATACCCTAAATCTTCTCCCAAAGCGCAGATCCCCAATAATGCGGTCCGGTAACACACAAATCGATAACTGAGGAACGATCTTTAAGATGTCCATGTGTTCACAGGTACAAAACGGTGGTTGGTTCGAGAAACTGATTTTCAGGGCCCCAGCAACCGCAGTTTCCAAAATGGATAAATGAAGCGGACCAAGCCCGATTATAGCTTCCATAGCACCGGTCGGGCAAGTCCGCATGGCTCCGGTCATAGAGAGGCACGCAAGCCGCTGAAGCTTGTTGCATTTTGCGACAGCCGGAGCCTGTTGCGTCTTGGGCCACCAAACAATGGATCCATACGTCACAACAGGTCTGACCATTCTGGTACAGGCCCACAAGGCCCTAGTAGCCTTGTTAAGCGCATAGTCGAGATGAGCATTCCAGTTCAGTCTCTTATCCAGTATCAACCCTAGATATTTGACCTCAGCCGAATACTCAAGGGTCGTACCTTGAATACAAATAGGACAAAGGTCCAGTTTGTATTTTTTGGAGAACGGAACGAGAATGGCCTTACTCGGGTTAATTGAGAAACCCTCGTTGGAGCACCAACGAAGGACCACACTGAGCGCTGACCTCATGAGGTCAGCGACAGTCGGCCCGAATTTCCCCGACACAATAATTGCCAGGTCGTCGGCATAGCCGATCGCAGTATAGCCTAGCTCACATAGCCTGCATAACAGGTCGTCCACCACCAACGACCATAGCATTGGCGACAAAACTCCCCCCTGTGGACAGCCTTTCACTACCTTAATGCAGGCCGTGGATCTACATAGCACAGATGAGATGTCGCTCTCTTCCAGCATTGAACTGATCCAAGTGATCCTGTGAGGGTCCAGGCCTCTCTGACTACGAGCTCTGGTGATAGATCCGTACGCAGTGTTATGGAACGCACCTTCGATATCTAGAAAAGCACAAAGAGCTATTTCATTCGACCTTAAAGCTGTTTCGATTCTCTCCACCTTTTACATAATGTAAAACTAGAATGTTTGTGGCAATATCTCGAAAAGCCCCGAGATGCCAAATCCCTCTAATTTTTCTAGTTCGCTAGATCACTCTTAGACCGTTGAGTGCAACTGTACCGTGTGATAATTTTCCCTTAGCACAAACAGAGTGAGAATATAGTCAGTAGAAGGTAGTGATCGGAGCATGCAGCATGTGTGCTAGAATCGGTAGCGAAAGTTAATGTAGAAAAGTGCGTTTAGGGGAAAATGTCACAATTGTTCGGGTCGGTACAGTTGTAACCTCTACTAAACTCGGTCGTTCATGTCGGTGTCTAACTGTCTACCCTGGCTAATACTTGGAGCACAGGGTTCTCTTTGTTTTGATTTACAATAAGCAAACTGAGAGCGATGCAATGGTATTGATCGCTCCAATTTGGATCTAATATGATGGTCTAATAGTCTCTCCATTGTCTTAAGTACAAATGACGTGACACTTATAGCTCTGAATGACTTGGGCTGATCCATGGGCCTATAACCTTGTTTGGGAATAAAAACCACAGTAACCTTTCGCCACTGGGTTGGTATACAGGGTGTTGAGACAAATAAATATCTCGAAAAATACGCATCGTAGGAAAAAAAATAATAACATGAAAAGTTAATATTTCCAAGGGGGACATAAGTCTGTGGCATCATTAACCACCCCCAAACACTCTGTGTGGGTGGAGTGGCGGATAACTTTAAAATTTCAAATTAGAACCCCCACTTTTTTTGCAGATTTTGCAGATTTTTTGCAGATTTTGCAGGCGAGCTGTCTCCGGCAAAGACTCCAAAGTACTGCAGTGCCTTCTCCAGGCATCTCGCTTCGAGCGTCTCAGCTCTTTGTTATATTCAGTGAGAGCGATTCTGTAATCGTCCCACTGATTCGAGCGTTTAGCCTATTGAACAATCTCCTAACCGCTCTACGCCTGCAGAACAGTGTATCGCTCCACAAGGGCACATTACGTGTCGATCGGTGAACAGATAAGCACATCATTAAGCTAATTTGCTGCCACCTCTATCTCACTAGGTGAATTATTAGAGGTGATAAGTGAATCAGCTTTCGAGTTCACTAAGACTCGGAATTCCCCCCAGTTAGTACGTTTGGGAGAGGTAGAAGTTCAGAGTTCAGACAGGCCAGGGATGTCGAATCTGATGTGCTGATAATCCGACAAGGAGGCTTCATCTCAACTTCATCTGAAACTATCCAATGAGTAATGGATCCTGAGAGGATTCTGCTAGCCAGGGTGAGATCTAGAACCTCTTTTCGGGTAGCAGTAATGAAGGTAGGTTTGTATCCCCTGTTCAAAATCTCAACCTGATTGCTCAGGAGGTATTCCAGGAGATGTTCTCCTCTGGCATTAACGTCACTACTGCCCCACACATGCATTAGCTGCAGCCAGCATTAGCGTCGCAGCCAATGAGAAATTGCCGACGTTTTCTATGACAGTAATCTATCAGTTCCTGGACTTCAACGGGTGGCACATTTGCTTCATCCCCGGCGAAGTAAGCGGACGCAAGAACAATTTCCTGTTGACCCAATTGAGCAATTGGAACCAGATTTTATTTACAGTGCAATAAAAGGAATTTATCTAGGCGATTTTAGTTACAATGCAATTTGATTTAGTTACAAATAAAAAATTAATAAATTAAAAAAATTAAATAACAATGTTTTATTTTAAAAAGCACTAAAAACTAATAAATAAACTTTCTACTTATACCGCAGTATTTTGGTTACATCTAGTTTAAAATAAAAACTTGGGGTGCTGATGATACAAAATGCACATACACACACTTCTAATATAATTTTACCTATAACTTAAATTTAAAATTATCAATTGGAAATATGAACAGTTAGTGATTGCTTTTACTTATCATTGAAACGAAACATATACAAAATATTAAATTTTATCTAACTATACGCAGATGCACCACTTCGGCTGATTATAAAGCCGGAGGTACACGATACGGAAAACGTCGTATTTATAAGCGATACGCCGTATTTCATATCGTGTGACTCGACGATAAGCAATATGGTGTATCGCTTATAAATATCCCAAAAATTTCGGAATATTTTCGGCACATCCAAGCAATTTGCGGGGTACAAATTTCCCGAGTCACACCATTCAAAACTTTATGAACACAGTTTTGAGATTACTGCTCTTACGGACGGCACGGCGTCGCGGTAATCTGTGAATTGCAAAATACAGGTTGCAAACTCATTTTTGCTTATCGTGTGACTCGATGTGTCAAAAGTGACATCCACAAAGATATTTCCTTATAAATATGACGTTTTTCGTATCGTGTACCTCCGGCTTAAGATGCATAATAGTGAAGCATTTCACGAAGGCGGCGAAATTTTTTGGATAAACTTAGGGGGTTAATATAATATATTATTCATTGTGGAAATATGGAGTGACACATAAGGCATTAATTCAATATGTGCTAGAGCGAGAAAGAAATAGGCTTACACATTTATAGCGCTTCCTTTTTTATACTCTAACAATAAGATGCACCCCAAGTTTTTATTTTAAACTAGATGTAACCAAAATACTGCGGTATAAGTAGAAAGTTCTTTTATTAGTTTTTAGTGCTTTTTAAAATAAAACATTGTTATTTAATTTTTTTAATTTATTAATTTTTTATTTTCTTAGTTTTTAGTACTTTTTAAAATAAAATTTTGTAATCTAATTTTTTAAGTAAAATTTTATTTCTTATTCCTTCGGCGGACCTTACCTTTTAACGTGTGAGCGGAGAGCACGGTGTTATCAATAAACCTTATATGCGCAATGCGCATACGTCCAGGTGTTTACCACAAAACATATCCAACTGAATATATTCATATAGTATTTATTTATTATTATAATATATATAATATGTAATACAAATATTACATAGATATATATAGGTATATAATAATATGCAATTAATGGTGCTTTCAGCTTTAGTAAATGATTATAAAATCATATTAGAAAAGCTCCCACTCCATACTTCTTGCGGTGTTACTCATTTGAGAAATAGAAAACATTTCTTTTAAAAAATATGAAGAATAGAATTACCCTCCCCTCAGCTAAAAAAGAATCATAACAAAAATGTGCATCGACCAAATAGGCGCAAATTTATCCTAATTCAGAACTCGCCAGCACACAAAAATCTCCCCCTCGTTGAGAGCAAGGAGAAAATATGCGTGCGTGTTTCGAAGCAGGAAACTTGTTTTCGGCAACGAACCACCGCAGCTCAGCGACATAAAAATGTGCGCAGGCAGTAAGCAGTCTTCTTCTTGACAAATGTTAATTTTACCTTGAAATTGACTGAAATGCGTATGCAATTTCAATAATACTTGACTAACAATTATGCTCTAATTGCAATGATTTTGACAATAAACATATTATTTTTTTTTTTTAAAACATGTTCTCTTCCTGAAATCTGTGCTATGTAAAAAAAATTCATGAAAATTTATGTAGTAGAAATTGGTTAAAAACTGCAATATTTGTTCCGAACAGTGAAACAGAGAAACAGAGAAACCGAAAACGAAGTTAAATAAAACCTTGTAAAAAACCTTGTAAAAAGAAATAATTTAGAGAGAGCTTTTAATTTCCAGATGGGATGTAACGTGATCCCGTGGTATTTGGGTGGTGAAATTAAGGTGCTGTGTAGGTGATTACTGGCATGGACGTATGGGTAGATCCCGTGAGTTCCTACGATCGTAACTCACGCTTTTAGTAGGCACCGACACCGATCCGCCACTGGACTGTCCACCGACAGAGACGGCGTCGGAACCAGATGTAGGTGCCACAGCGTTGGAGTTGGAAGTAGTCGCGGTCGGAGAAACCCCAATCGTTTCTCGTCCCTTTACTATACCAAAGAATATCTACAATAAGAAGGGTCACTCTACTGCATATTTGTGTGGGTACATTTTTGTCAAAAAAGCAAAAATAAAACGCGTCATAAGCGGAAGCAGGTATATTCTATCATGCTGTCAAATGTGATTTAGAGAGAAAGAGTTCGAACTATCTCTTACTTGTTAAAATGTGGGGTGCTGTCTTCGATAGCGCTTTATTATATACAACCACCGCCTTATCCTATGCAAACGCTGCTCATGAACTTTCATTTTGTTTTTGTAATGTATGTAATTTTAAAGGCGAGCGAAACTTTAATCTGCGCGGGCGGAACTTAAAGCATCGCGAGCGGAACTTAAAGCGTCGCGAGCGGAACTTTAAAGTTTCGCGAGCAGAACTTAAAGTTCTGTTGTTTACGAGCACTCATTGGTTGAAACGTGACGCCTACATTTCCTTTCCCTTTTCATAAAATGTATTTCACTTGCCATCTATTTCTATGACGCTTGCTGTACACAATCGCAACTCGAAACGTGTACGGACATTTGTGACCCTTCTTATTGTAGATATTCTTTGACTATACTTCCAGCAGATTGACCACCAGAGCACGGCTTGCCGGAGTCCCTGATGATCAACCTAATTTGGCCGAATCTGTAAGCAATTTTGCCCTTCAGTTCGGCCAATTTGGCCATTGACATATCGTCCACAGCCAATACCAATTGCAGAAGTTGACCAGACGTCAACCTCTGCATGACCTTCCACTGATTTGCCGGTAAACCATTTTGGGCGGCAACAGTTTCCAGTATTTTGGAGTTGGGCAAGGTGAGGCTTTGAGGAAAATAACCCCGAACTACATGAGTCCGAGAAAGCAGGCTCTGGGAGGTTGGTTATTTTTGGCCGCTAGCGTAGCAGGCTCTGGGAGGTGATCTTGGCCGCTAGTGTAGCTGGCTCTGAGAGGTCAGAAGGTAAACAAAACTCTTTTCGTTTCTATCTTAGCTCTGAGTTTATTTTAAAATCGTCCCTTAATTTATACAAATTCTAGCTTAGTTTCCTATCCCTACTCCTTACGTCAATTTACCTACCTATGTCGCAAGTAACCCTTTTTGTCAATCTATAAATCATCAATTTATTATTTTGTTACCTAATTACCTAGGGACAACATTTCCTATGATTGCTCAAAATTGCACATCTTGCAACTTAAAGGAATTCATGCCATGCGCAACTTGACCTCGGCTTGGCACATGCTTGAGCCGGGAAGTGCATGCCGCATGGTGCTTTTGTTTTCTTACGGAGGGTGTCATGTTCTTAATATTTACATCGAGCAGTACTTGCTTCACGCTTTTTGGGCGGACGATTTTTTGTTTTCTTTTTCGGTGATCGTCACCACGTGCAATGCCCGTCGAATGTAAACCAAAACATTGCATATGATTCATTTAATGGTGAATCAAACTGTATCGCAATTGTAAATCAAAATTGTATCACAGTATAGTCGCACTTCCGACAGTGTAGACAGTTACGGCAGGAAGCACAGGAATCCATAGATCTGTGCTTCGTGTTAGTCTATTTACATAATTAGTGTAAAAAAATTTCAGAAAACCAAATTAGTTTTGTTTTTATTTTCTACTGTTTGGTCTTAATCGATCAACTGCGCGAAGCATTTCCCATAAACAAATAATTCAATTAGTCCTGTTAAAATGTTCTGGATTTATTGGAATATTAAAAAAGAATGACTGCGGATTGCTATTTGATGAGCCACGGTCGTATTAATTGTATTTTGGCTGTTATTGGAACATTATTTCATTAATAATGAAATATTACGAAGCGGTACCGTCATGTAGCGCCCGCATTATTACGGTGAGTGACGTCACAAAAAAATTGTTTCATGGAATGCTGCGGTAGTGGTTTCTAAGATATCGTTAATACAGACCATCACGTAATATGACGCTCAGACGCTGACGTTTCATTAATGGCGGTAGCCTTTTACGGTGGAGAGGGTCTGTGACACAACTCATTGTGGCACAACTGGACAAATGAGTTGCGTCCGGTCACAACTCATTTTCGAGCTAGGACATAATCCATCGTAGAAAAACGATGAGTTGTGACCGTTTTGAAATGGTCAGAACTCATTTTATTAAATCATTATTCGAAATCATCATTCTCAGTTCGATGAGTTATGGCCAAAATATAATAATGAGTTGTGGCCGGTCACAACTCATCATACAAAAAAATATGTATGACATTCACAAAACAAGTTGGAACACGAATTCGCATTTGGATTTTATTAAATTAAATTGATTAAATCGCGTAAAGTAAAAGTGCGTGTTTCTACTTTAATTCGCATATTGGCAAGCACGCATTCATCTTGGTTTAGTGTAAACCACAAATGTTGAGGTATTCTCTGCTAGGATCCAACCCATAATTTAATTTTGTTTTTGTGCATGATGACTTGTGACCGGTCATAATACATTATTCTATTTTGGACAGAACTTATTAGATTAAAGATGGATTGTGACAGTTTGAAAACGGTCAGAACTCATCGTATTAATACATCATTTCAAATCATCATTTCTTTTTGATGAGTTGTGTCCAAAAAAAAAAACGATGTGTTGTGACCGGTCACAACTCATTTGTCCAGTTGTGCCACAATGAGTTTTGTCCGGCCCCCGGTGGAGAACTGTTTGTCAACGATTTTTTGTCGTCGACGTGTCCAAAGCGGTACATTTGTATTTAATTTTTGTGTACGTTTAGACAAAAAAAAGCCTTATTGTTATTTTGTGCATAAAATAGGCGAAATACTTAAAAAAACAAGTGCTATATTAATTTATATAATTTTAATTGAATATATATTTAATGTACTTTATAATATTTGCCAGTTTTACCGATTGAAATATTCAAACTGACTCCGAATTCTAGCTTTACAACTACTGCCGCAGTCATTGTCGCCATATTTGTGTACACCGTTTTGCTTACGTTACTCACCGTAATAATTCGGCCGCTCCAAGACGGTACCGCTTCGTAAGAAACCAGAGCTTTACAGAAGCCCAGCAAACCACATGTAATGCATAGAATAAAGAAATGCATTCGCCATACATTACAAGTAAGCTATCTGATAGGCATCAACCAGCGACTGCTTACAAATGCCTTACAAATTCATAACAAGTCATGTATTATACCTATTGCAAACATGTTTGGTTCCGCGAGTTTCAATTACGAAGCACCGCTATTTTTTCGAGGCATTCTCCGCCGTTTGTTGAGTTTTGGTCATTTGTAAATCAGTTTTTCAGCGAGTGCAGTGCGTGTTTTATACAGTGCGAATAATTCAACTTTTTGTTATAATTTCAACTATAACGAGGTGAGTAAAATATAATTATGTTTAGTATACGTTCTTTACATAAGATTTAATAGATATCCGACTTGTATAAAAATAAGGAAATAGAATTGTTTAGGCAGTATAATGGAAGGAATAAAGAATTCAAAATTGGCTGGTATAAGCAAAAGGCATTTTAGAAGGCTTGCAAAAATTGAAAGGGAAAAGCATTCTAGAAGCATTGTTCGCAATAGAACCGATAATATTAAATCAGTACAAACAGAACCTTCGACATTCGGGAACAGAATTGAATCGATAGATTCGGTATACAGAAGAAGGTTTGCTAGATTCATTTTCAAACCGAACCTTTTCGACCAGCGATTTCAGCCTTAATCATTTGGGTGCAAATATTGAAGTTGGTACCGTTAGCAACAATCAAACAAACAATGACATAATATCAATTAGCTCAGAATTATACCAATGGTCCCAGAAATATAGCATTTCACATAATGCACTAACGAGCTTATTGCAAATTATGCAGCGAAATGGAATTCAAGTTCCAAGTGACGCAAGAACCTTACTAAGAATACCTAGAATAAGACCTCAAACTAGGAAAGTTATACCAGGAGATTATCTCCATATTGGTCTGAAAAATAATTTGATTGCCCTTTCTCATCATTTTGATCGGGAAGAAATCAGCTTAGACTTTAATATTGACGGCTTACCACTATCAACATCTTCAAAATTATGCGCATGGCCTATTTTAGCATCTATTACTGATAATATCAATATTAAACCCTTTATAATTGGTGTGTATTGTGGATACGGGAAGCCAACACACATTGATGAATTTTTGGAAGAATTTGTCGATGAAGTTATGGAATTAAATCGGGAGCCAATCATCATAAATAACAAAAACTTTACTATAAAAATTCGAGCATTTATCTGTGATGCTCCAGCTAAAGCATTTATATGTGGAGTTATGCACCATCAAAGTCGTAACGGGTGTATGAAATGTTGTCAGAGGGCCGAAGTAATTAATAGAAGAATAGTTTATGCAACTAACACAGGAATTATAAGAACTGATGAATCATTTGCGAATCGTGAAGATCCCTCACATCATCAACCGAAATACCGCAATGAGCTCACTTATTTTGAGAAAAAGGGCTTTACCAATATGGTATCCAAATTTGTTGTCGAGCCTATGCATTTAATTGACCTAGGTGTAATGAAGAAAATGCTCATTTTGTTGTATAATAACAAGTGTACATCACAACGTGTTTCCAAAGATGAAAAAGCTAAATTATCTGAACTTTTATGTTCACTTACATCTTATATTCCATGCGAGTTCGTCCGAAAACCTAGGTCAATGGAAGAATTACCACGATGGAAGGCAACTGAGTTTCGCCAATTCGTATTATACACTGGTGTTGTTGTTTTAAAAAACGTTTTAAATTCTGATTACTACTATCATTATCTGCTGCTTCATAGTGCCATAAGAATACTTTCTTGTAAAGATTCGTACCACAATAACTCTAATTGTGCAAATGACATGATAAAATATTTTGTATCATTGTTCCCTACTTTATACGGCACGGATAAGGTCAGCTATAATGTGCACAATCTGTTACACATTGCCAAAACTGTGCAAGATTTTGGTCCTCTTCCATCATTTTCAGCATACAAGTTTGAAAATCATATGCAATATATGCTAAAATCTCTTAAGAGTCCGAACCGAATATTAGCACAAATATACAATCGGCACATTGAAGAATTGAATAGTCCTCCTGAAAAAAACAGTAAATTAGAAATTGGCTTAAAAAAAATTATAAAGAGTTCAAATGGAAAACTCTATAGGCAGTACCAGTTTGAACATTTCTTGCTGACAGACAAAAATCCGAACAACTGCTGCTGTATACTGAACAATTCTGAAGTTATTCCAGTAATCATTACATGCTTCGAAAAAACTAAAACAGGAGATATTATGGTCACATGCTTACGATTTAATACAGTAAAAGAGTTTTTCACACAACCCTTAAATTCCATGCGTGACTTGGGCATCACCAAAGTCAGCAATATTTCACATATAGCAGAAACATTTAAATTGTATCAAATAAAATATAAATATGTAAAACTGCCGTCATTAGAAGAGGCAGATTCGTATGTTCTATGTCCACTTCTTCATACTGTCGAATCTATTTAATTTTTTTTTGCTACCATAGTCTACAAGAATCAAAAATGCCTTCCCCAACATCAGCTAGTTCAACTTCACAACAACTTCCTCTTGGTGCAGACTCTGACGGTACTGTTTTTTATATCGTACCATTATGTATTAGAGATTCAATTTTTCCAACATTTTAGATAACATGTCAGTAGGAAGCTCAATTGGACTACTTCCAGACTCTGATGAAGGCAGTATTTTAGAAACATCCTATACAATGAGGGCTCTATTTGAAAAGGGTAACAGTTTCTTTTTTTAGAATTAAAGTATATTATTGTCTGATTCTTTTCAGTATCTGGCCTGAAAGAAGAAATGGAAAAAATGAAAAATGAAAATAGAAAATTACACATTGAAGGTACTAATTGTTTCAAAACTAGAATATTTAATCCCTTTTATCTAATTATAGTTTCAAACGTTAATTACCTTGCAGCAAAACAATATGTCCTGTTAAAAAAAATTGCAGGAAATGTGTTCGGTGACTCTGCACGTGACATAGACGTTGATTTTCCAATTACTACGACTGCCGAATTGGAAACTATTGAAAAGAAACTTGAGGATCCTAACTATTTTGATTCATTTGTAATAAACACATAACATAAATTTGCTCCTTTTCTAATAGATGTATCTTTTTCGTGATTACTGTTATTCTAGAAACGCTGCATCACCAAATTATTGGGGAAAAACATCAAAAAAAATTTTCTAATAATAATAATAATAATAGCTGATAATCTCATAAACCAATACAATTGGGATGGAGTGAAACAAAAAAAATCTTTCAAGGAATTAAAAAACTTTACAAAGTGTATTTTTGGTAAGTCAATTATTGTTGGAGGATTCAGTAATTAAGCTAATTGAATCGTATCCCATTTCAGATAGTATACATATGGAAAATTATTCCTTTTCTCTTTTCGAGGCAGATATGAGGGCAACGATACGAACATCGCACGGCAGAACTCATATTCAAAAATTCAGGGCATCCAAAGGTTCACACTCAAAATAAAATTATATGTATATACGAGTCAAGAAAGTGTTTTTCAATTTGATACTTTTGTAATACAAAATATTGTTAGATCGATAAGAAGTATTTTCAATTCAACAATTTGTCCATTTAAGAAAGCTGAATTTGCAATTCAAAAATTCATTTCAGTCTTTTGAAATATTTGTTTTTTCAAATTAAAAAAAAATTTCTTTAAATTTCGTCATTCTGCTAATCCAAATTTTCAACTATTTACATAATATAAACGAAGGTGCACAATAAATTTATAAATAAAACTTGGAAATTCATTTTTACTTTATGTTTATTTAATAAGAAACACAATATATAATAATATATAATAAATATTAATAGAGTGTTTCCATTTCCTAAAAATTTCTGCTGTTGACGAAGATTTTGGTATATTTAATAATAATACTCAGTGTTTAGATGTTGCTGGATAATGCATCTCTATTTCAACGCAAGAATGACCTCTAAATGATCCCCAATATTTTCTTTCGGATCTATCAATAGGAGATCCCTAATGCTATTCAATACATTTCATTATATTTATGAAATGCCTTATGTAATGCATTTCCCACATGTATAAAATGCATTTGTAATTAATAATGTATGCATTACATAGTTCTATATGATATATATTTTGAATGCATTACAAGCAATGCATTTCATCCTAGGACATGCCTAATGCTTTTTAATGCATTCAGTATTACTTACAAAATGCTTTCTGTAATGCATTTCATACATTTCTGAAATGTATTGTGAATTGATTTTGTATGCATTCATGGTTTACTGGGAGCTAGCCCAAGGCATTACGTTAACCTAATCTCCGAGCATAGCTCGGTCTCCAGGTATTTTAATGTATGTGCGTAAGGACGATTTATTTATTTCTTCATACAACATGAGTTTTATCTGCATGAAATAATTAAAAAGCAGTTTTTATAAGTTTTTAAATATACACGGTGATCATTTGTGGCGAAAGCTGCAGAAAAAAAAAACCAAATAGACGCTCTCCAGGCTGCTTAACGCTTATAGTACTTACCCATGTCATAGAATCCGTCAGTGTCAACAGCGTGATAGTAATTAGGAGCTGCATCGTTTGTATAGTTTGTCTGTTATGATTGATTGCACAACCTTTATTGATCACTGATTGTCTGCGCAAATCACTTTGCCGCTTGATTTACAACACCTTATGTCCATGGACATTGTACACACATCAACAGTACACACAATGCTTTCAGTCGCATTCAGGTTTAACAAATTATTTTAACACTGCAAAAAGTTTACAATTTGCCGTTTTGTTTTATTCGAAAGGGGATTACAATCTACTAGTAGGTCTACCCGCTTATAATGTACATCATAGTACTTTTTGAATTTACAACTACCCCCAAACGCGACATATATTGCATAGAACTGTTTCCCGTAGGACGGGTTAAAATAATAGTTGTTTAGTTTTCTTCAGTCAAGGGTGATTTCGGGGATTTGAATTAGGATAGAAGTCGGTAGTTCTTACTTAACTTTCTTTCTAATCAAAAAGCCATACCAATTTCTATGATTTTCTTACTTCAAGAATGGGGAATATTCACAGAAACTATCAACCCCCAGTTTACCCCCTTAGGAGTTAAATTTCAAAAAAATCTGATACAGGTATTTCTTTATTATTAACAAAAGCACAAATACCAATTTTTGGAATGTTTTACTTTAAATATAGCGGATTTCTAACCAAATTTTCATCCCCTATTTTACCCCTTTAGATGTGAAGTTTAAAAACATTCGGCCTTAGTGCTTGTTAAGGAACCTCTACGCAAAAATTTCAGCTTTCTAGGTCCAGCGGTTTAGTCCGTGCGTTGTCTGTCGCTCAGTTATGGAACTGTCTTATTGTTATAAGTGTATAGTTGATCTACCCGGCTTTACACGGGAATGCTTTATCATCAATATTCAATCTCCGTGCTTTGCTACGTTGTTCCACAAAGTAAGAATATTGGGTATATTTAATAAGCTGGATTAAAAATTTGCAAAAGGTAAAACATTATTCTGCACATTTAGTGTCAAACAAACCGTAAACATATATGGGAAATCTCTTTGTTCCCACCACCTCTCTCTGGTAATGGAATATAGGCGTATGAGGTAGACGTAGCCAGTAATTGGATCTTATTTAATGTTGTCTCTTGAATGTTTTCATTTTTTTTTGTGCTGAGTGCTTCCCTATAAACCATCATTTCTAGTTATTGTCCACCCATTTGGTTATTGTTTTCACCAATTAAAAGTTGAATTTCTCTGATTCTCAGCGATTACCTATTAGGAAACTTGTAGAAGTATTCCTAATTTCATGGAAACCGGTGCCGTGGTTCAAATTTGTGGTTATGTCTAAGACTGCAAAGTCAATTTACCTTAATGGAATGGGTGATCAAAATGATTTTTCACAAAATGCATTAAATTCGCTTTAAAAAAATCTATTCTCAGAATGCACTACCTTTTTTACGAAAAAAAACAATTTTAAGTTTATTAGATTTCACTGTTTGAGCACAACCGTACGGTGTGACTAATCGAATCATCGAATCGAATCGAGGTGTCAAACGACAAGCGCGCCACGAACACCATCTGGTGGCGTTAAGTGCATTCTCATACAAAACGCAAATCAAGATTTTTTCGATTTTCCGGCTTTCCCTTTGTTTTTTCCGAATTTTCTTTTTTTCTAAACCACCCCTATATTGAGACAAACCAAACACAAAAGGAATCATTCAAATCGGTCGAGCCGATCTCGAGTTTTTGCGAGACTAACGCAATGCAACTGATTTTTATATATATATAAGATAAGATAGGTAGATAGATAATAGATATAAACTTTCGAACAGGGCGTGGTTACGTACTCAGGGAGGCATGAAACGAAAAACTATGAATGAATTTTTCGAAGGTCGAAGGTGACATGGAATATATCGCAATAGGTAGACTTTTCTTCGAAATCTACCTGAAATGAATCATAGTAATACCTTTAGTATTTCAAGAGTTATTAAGATTTTTGTTGAATCAGTCGAATAGCTAATTGGAAAAAAATTACCGCAAAATGTATTCCGGGCAGAAACTTTGCACTGAGCCCACAAAATGTTAATGACTCCACAAAACTCTTAATAACTCTTAATATACTAAAGATATTGGCATGATTCCTTTTTTACTAAGAAGATATCTTAAGGATACATGTATTTTTTATAAAATTTTAATTTAATTTTAATTTTATAAAATATAAGCAATTCTTAAGGACGAAGTCTAAAAATGTAAATAGAGAAGATAGGTACACAAACTTCTTAAAAACAAGCAATAAAGTCAAACCCGGCCAAATGATTTTCTATAATTTGTCGATTTCTCCATGAGCCAAAATGTAATGTATCAGTCAATTCTGCGCTATGAATAACAAATATTCAGGCCGCGATGGCATTAACGGAAATATTTGGAAAGGCGACTTCTGCGAAATGGCCTATATCAGCAATTTAAAAAACCAGTAGACTCAAAAGCAGTTCACCTAGCCCGGTTTCGATGAGACGTTAGTTTGAATATTAATTAATTGGAGAAAGCTCTTCTGGATATATCAATTGATGTTTAGAT
Organism: Leptogaster cylindrica; assembly: GCA_963082835.1. NCBI lineage: Eukaryota > Metazoa > Arthropoda > Insecta > Diptera > Asilidae > Leptogaster > Leptogaster cylindrica. The sequence continues at coordinate 32,453,713 of OY720105.1, forward strand.
TTTTTAATGGGCCTGTTTTGTATCACCTTAGAAAATTAATATTTCAGAAGCTGCAGAATGTAATAAGAACTTTATCGTTAGCTTTACAAGCATTTTATTAAATTCACTGTGCACACCGTGGGGGGGTTTATATGAAACATTTTTTAATTATGTAAAGTTAAAACAACTGTTTTTTTATACTTCTTTCACTATTTATTTTTTCGTCCGATACGTATTTCGGCTTTCGAGGCCATTCTCAAGGCCATTCTCCTGCTGTACTACTGATGTTAAAAGTTTATTTACTAGTATACCTGTCGATGAATTAAAATTAATAGTGTATAATATGTTAAACGGTCGAGTAGTGGACTTAGAGTTGAGTAATGAAATCAGACAAGTGTTTCATATTTGCTTAAATCAGAATTATTTTAGATACAATGACAAATTTTATAAGTTTAAAGATGGGTTACCAATGGCATCTCCCTTATCACCACTTCTATCAGAAATGTTCATGGCGTTCTTTGAGAACTCTATGTTTGAAAACTGTCCGTTTGTTGGCAACATAGGTTTTTGGTTTAGATATGTAGACGATGTTCTTTGCCTATGGCAAGGGTCTGATCATGAGTTTCTTTACTGGTTGAATACCTTAAACGGATCAATTCAGTTCACGATGGAGAAAGATGTGAATTGCGCAATTAATTTTCTAGATCTGAACATAGTTTATAAAAATCATTATTTCAGGTTTGATGTTTACAGAAAACCTACGTATACTGACATAGTTATACCAAATAACTCATCCCATTCAACTAGTGTAAAATTAGCAGCGTTCCATGCTATGGTGAATAGATTTTGTACAGTTCCTCTTTCTAAACAGGCAGAAAAAAGAGAGCGGGAAACAATTAAATTGATAGCTAAAAATAATGGGTATGAAGACAAGTTAATAGATAAATTAATAGGGAAAAAACGTAAGTTACTAGCCCTTAATTCTATATATTCTAAACATAACGATAACAATATCAAGAGATGGTTAAAATTAAAGTATGTGGGAAGAGTTAGTGAAAAGGTTAAAAATATTCTTAAAAAGCATTTCGATGTAAACATATGATTTTACAACAATCTATATATATTATATATAAAATTCAAATACCACTCATTGATTCACTGATCACTATATCTCAAGAACGGCCAAACGTATGAACTTGAAACTTGGCATGATGAATCCGCTTAACCTCTAGATGTGCAGTAAGAAGGGATTTTTTGAAATTCCACCCCTAAGGGGGTGAAAAGGGGTGAAAACGGTTTCTCTGGAACCGCTGAACCGATTTCCACGAAATTTTGTATACTTATTCAACTTATCTCATAGGTGCTCACTAAGAACCGGTTTGTGAACTCCCACCCCTAAGGGGTTAAAATAGGAAATGAAAATTTTTAGGAAAATCCTCTATTTTGAAAGTAAAAAATTCCTAAAAACTGTTTTTTGGCCTTTTGTTTAAAAGAAACATTGTTATTGAATCAACCATTTTCACAGGCTGTGGTGCGGGAGAAACAGTTCTTCTACCTAGAATCCCCTGGATTCCATCCGACTACAACTTTCAGTTTAAACGGCTGCAGTTTCCTATTAAGATATGTTTCGCCATGACAATAAACTAACCGCAAGGTCAATCTTTGAAAGTGGCAGGAGTGGATTTACGGAATGACAGTTTCTCCCACGGCCAATTGTATGTTGCCTGAGCCTGTTCACGGGTAAACTCTCCTGACAATTTGGTTATATTGCAGTCAGAGGGGCGAACAAAAAACAATGTTTATCGGGAAGTTTTATAAAACTCTGTCTTTTTCTATCCAGCAGTTCACTATCGGAAGTCTCATGTTCCCACCGGTGTAAGTCAAAGTATTATTTTATCTCCTCAACCCACAAAAAAGGTATTGTCACACACGTAATTTGTGCACGATTTTCACAGTAGCAAAGTACAGGTACTTTCAGCTATAGGTACCTTAAGCTATTTTATATTCGCCTAAAATATAGGGTTTCAAAATGGACAACGAAAGATGCCGACCAACAAATTACAACATCAACGAGTTACGAAACTTTGTATCTGGGCGTTTTCGTAGATACTGATTGCGAATTAATTTTCGACATTTTTCAAAATTTAACGAATTTGGGGAAATATAGTAAAAGCGAAAGGTATTTTGAATTCCCAGATTTCGAATCCACTATTGAAATTGACAATATCAAAATCGGAAGCATAAATGGTGTATTTATAAAGAATCAAAAGACTGCGAAAAAATTTTTTAAAAATTAAAATAATATTGCTACAATACACAGGACGAAAGCTATGCATGAATGAAATCAAAATTAAAAACGAATTTGTCGTGCGACAGTAATCAGATTGATGAATCAATGCCACCTTAACGAATACCAATGGTCCCATCGACCGAGTGTATCCGGGTAGACCAGCTAGTAATACTATAAAAAGACAATTATGTAAAACAAATTACCAAAATGACCGATTTGAAGGCTCAGGAGTTTATAAGATTTGTTGTAGTAACTGTGAGAGCATTTACATTGGAAAAACGGGGCGTAGTTTTAAAAATAGATTCAGAGAACATATAAACTCTTTAAAATATGGCAAATTAGATTCAATGGTGGCTAAACACATTTGCGAAACAGGACATAGCTGTGATATTAAGAACTTAATAGTTTTACATATGCAAGAAAAAAGTAAGGGACTTAACATTTTAGAAGCATGTTATATAAAGAAACACGCACAAGAACAATATAATCTGTTAAATATGACTTCGCACATTCACCATTGAAAGATTTTATTTTAGACAACCTCCACATGTAAATGCTCTCAATATTTATTTTTGTTTTATTTATTGCTTACTGTTTCTCATGGTTTAGTTAAATTACTGTATTTGATTGGAAAATGAAAAATTGTAATTTATTTCTTGCGAGTACTCCTTGAGAATGGCCTCGAAAGCCGAAATACGTATCGGACGAAAAAATAAATAGTGAAACAAGTATAAAAAACAGTTGTTTTAACTTTACATAAGGATTTTATATTATACTAGTTGATGGGTTAAGAAGGGCGTCAATTTTCAACTGAGACAGATTTCAGCGAGCCTGAGCGCCTACTACAAGCGATATCGCACTTAATCAATTTTACACAACCACGTAGCCAGGAGGTAATATTCAGAGGTCATGTAATTTTTTTTAGTGATTATAAAAACCAAGGTATATACAATACATATAATTTATAGTACGTAATTACGTATGGTTTTGTACAATTTTCGTGACGTCACAATTTATAAAATTAACTGTACTAAATTTGTACAAAACATTGTTGACTACGATCGTTTGTAGTCCAGTCATTTGGTGGTTTTAAGAAAAAAAAATTTCGGACTTAAGTTTGATAATCTAACATACTATACTATATATAATAGTTATATATAATTGAATGTGTAACTCCCTCACTCACTCACGTATACAAATTCTAACCTACTTCTAGAAAAACTAGAAGCTTGAAATTTGGCACACTTACTCTTTGTACCGTGTAACCGGCAGAAAAATTCACAAACCTCGAAAACATTTTATTTTTAACCTCTTTTAGGGAAGGTTGTTGGGTTGTCTAATTTATCTAATTTAGGCCGTGTGTGGTATCACATTAAAGCTCTTGCTGAGTACTATTAAATGGTATATGTTTTTTTCTCCTGAAAAAAAGTTCACAACTTTTACACTTTACGACTTTTATCATTCGAATACCGTTAAAATGCGTGATTTTCAAATTTGCTTACACGGTCTTCGGGGGGGGGGGGGGGGGGGGGGGGGGGGTTAGGTTGCAGGTTGATGCGGCGGGGTTGAATTTTCTTTTAAACGCTTTAGCATAATGTTTTACATAGTTCATGGGAACATTTCCATTTAACCGTTATACGGGTTTTAATGTAAAATAAATTTCTTCAGTTTTTTATGTAAAATTTTTTTACATGGAGGTACTTGAATTAAACTCCGATAATATTCTAAACTACTTATCGCAGAGAAAAAATAATGCTTAATATGTGCAAGAGAACGTAGATCCGAATAAGATAGATTATGTGCCGGATAGATTATGTACCGTTTTATGAGTTTTTAACGAAAATGTAATGATTTTTCAGTTAATTTTGGTCTAATTTTGGGCTTGCCTCGAAATGTATAGGTAGAGTTTATACTGTCGCATGCGATCGCGCTAAAATCATGCGTCACATGTTGACATTAAACAGCGGCTTAGTGAATTTGAAATTAACAAGCATGTTTTTGTGGTTGAATATGTTTCTATATATTGTGTTTAAAATAACGTTATCTTAAATAATTGTATCTCAAAATAAAAAACTTTAAAAAAGTAAAAAAACGGAAGCCAAGCACATGAAAAAGTTAAAAATTACAAAAAATAATTTTTGGAAAAACTCAGATAAAAGAATTTTATGAAAAAACTGAAACGACGAATTCCATAAAATGAATCAAAAATCTAAACTTTAAACCAAAAAAATAAATGAAATCCAAATAGCAGACCAAGTACCCTTTGATCTACGAATCATAAGGTAACGACAGTTGCTTCAGTATCATACCCAGTGAAAATACAACAGCTTTCATAACGTCGATGTTACAAGAAATGTACTGGTTAGTCCAAGAGTCTAATCAAATCTGACTTTTTCTACTGAAATACAATATTTCTCCAAGAAAAATATATACGCGTTTTTAGCATATTCTTTGACCTAATGTTCTTTGTATCATGGGTCGTATTTACGCGAGCAAGACGAGAGAGAGCAATACCAATTCAAGGTGAACTCTGTTTTCAGATACACTTTCCCCTCCCAATGGAAACTAATCCGGAAAACAGAATTTGGCACGAGAGGAAACGTACAACATAATATTATGCTTCGTGTTCGTGTATCGATTTTGGAGCAGAGCTTTTTTGCCATGCGCGGTCGCCGTCGCGGTCGTCGCGGTGGCTTCGCGGTCGCAAATCGAGTGATCCCCGTTGAGTGTGTGCGTAGAAGCAGCGCTTGCGCACTTCTCTCTGGTCTGACAAAAATTTGGTAATGATGAATTTTGTGATAAATTGGAATTAATGTACAAATGCTATCACGATATCTCAGATTAGGATGAATGGATTGATTTCAGATGTATCTCATTTGAAAGCTTATATGCGATAATATTCAAGAAAGTGCTCTTAAAATTTCGATTTTTAGAGCCATTTCCGAGATATTTCAGATATAAATCGCATTTTAGGTTAGAATTTCATTTTTTCCAGTAAATATACACGGAGCGTTTCGACGATTTCTTCACGTACTTGGCTTCGAGACGCTACCGCGTCTCTTGATTGAACAATCGAACATGGTTAAACTAAATAAATTTTGTGTCGACTTTTTGCTTTTTGGTTTATTACTTTTCTCCGTGTGACCAAAGAATATCTACAATAAGAAGGGTCACTCTACTGCATATTTGTGTGGGTACATTTTTGTCCAAAAAGAAAAAATAAAACGCGTCATAAGCGGAAGCAGGTATATTCTATCATGCTGTCAAATGTGATTTAGAGAGAAAGAGTTCGAACTATCTCTTACTTGTTAAAATGTGGGGTGCTGTCTTCGATAGCGCTTTATTATATACAACCACCGCCTTATCCTATGCAAACGCAGCTCATGAACTTTCATTTTGTTTTTGTAATGTATGTAATTTTAAAGGCGAGCGGAACTTTAATCTGCGCGGGCTGAACTTAAAGCATCGCGAGCGGAACTTAAAGCGTCGCGAGCGGAACTTTAAAGTTTCGCGCGCAGAACTTAAAATTCTCTGTTGTTTACGAGCACTCATTGGTTGAAACGTGACGCCTACATTTCCTTTCCCTTTTCACAAAGTGTAATTCACTTGCCATCTATTCCTATGACGCTTGCTGTACACAATCGCAACTCGAAACGTGTACAGACATTTGTGACCCTTCTTATTGTAGATATTCTTTGGTGTGACCGAAGGGAATTTACGAAAGAAAAGTTATGTGGTGGTGAACTGAAGGTCAAAAAAAAAAGCTGCTTAGAAACACGTTTCAGGACATTTCTGAGATTTTTGGTTGGTTGGTTCCGTCGGTTTGTCGGGCGGTTTGTCTGCCTTTGTGAGCACTCTCTCGGATCGAGCTGAAACTTGGCCCTGGCGCATGATTTGGTGGCATCTAGAACTGGTAATCAAAGAATATCTACTCAATAATATCATTGACACACTGCTTGGTTAACCAAGTGGAGGCTTGGTTAAGAGCTAAACCAACTCAAATCAGGTGGTTTCGACTTGGTTCCCCATACAAGTGACTTGGTCAGAAACCAAGCAAAAGTTGCTTGGTTAACGATTTAACCAAGTACTTTCCAATAACTTTCCAACAATCCGCGTCAAACTTCACAGCAAGCCTTCCAATATCTTGCTGTCATTTGCGATGATTTTGACATAGTCATTCGTGTGTTCCGATCAAATTTTAATACATTCTAATATGATATCTTATTTATAAAAAAGGCAATACAGTCTTCTTTTATGATTGTTTATTTCAAATATTCGTACGTTTCGAGTTCTGTTTAATTCTTCAGTTTCTTCTTATTTTTATTATTTGAATTTCACTGATGAAATCAAACAGGATTCGAAACGTATGAATTTTCCAAATAAATAATCGAAAAAAAAGACTGTATGGCCTTTTTTTTTATAAATAAGATATCAAATAAAGAACAGTCGACAGGAATTTATTTAATTTTAATAAGTCTAAGAAAAGAGTTGCATGGACAAAATTAACAGAATTTCTTCTTTTGGAGGTCTGGAGTGCAGCAATTGCAAAAGCAATTACGCGATGATGATGCAAAGCGCACAGTAAATGACACAGCATTTGATTATTGCTCAAATAATCTTTTGTTCCTATTTTCCCTTATCATAACTGCTATCGCTAACATTACATCTTTCTGAATATCCATTTTTAGACAAAAAGGAACTCACAAAATATGTTTGCAAAATGTAAGCAAATAGCAACTGTCAAAATAAGCCAACTCTCCATTATGTGTCACCATAGACAAATAAAGTATTTCATACGAAATACATATGAAGTACTTTATTTGTCTATGGTGTCACCTATTTTTTTGGTTTCGTTCTTGGTTAACTCGTCGAGTTGGTTAACGAAGCTGTGTGTCAATGGTATAAGAACCAACACTGTTTTTTGAATGTATGTGGAAAAAAGATTAAAAAGAAAAATGTGAGAGAGGTCATTAGTGACAGTGAATAATGTAAATAACGTACAAGAGGAAAATAGTGCCAAGAAGTTCGTCGGCTCTGACGTAGTAATTCTCTGCCTCTGACGTCGATATTCTTTGCCCCTGGCAATCAGCTGATGGTATTTTCATGCCGCACTTTTATATGTGCAACCATGTGCCTTAAGCCGGAGGTACACGATACGGAAAACGCCATATTTATAAGGAAATATCTTTGTGGATGTCACTTTTGACACATCGAGTCACACGATAAGCAAAAATGAGTTTGCAACCTGTATTTTGCAATTCACAGATTACCGCGACGCCGTGCCGCCCGTAAGAGCAGTAATCTCAAAACTGTGTTCATAAAGTTTTGTATGGTGTGACTCGGGAAATGTGTACCCCGCAAATTGCTTGGATGTGCCGAAAATATTCCGAAATTTTTGGGATATTTATAAGCGATACACCATATTGCTTATCGTCGAGTCACACGATATGAAATACGGCGTATCGCTTATAAATACGACGTTTTCCGTATCGTGTACCTCCGGCTTTAAGTGCTTCTAAAAATCTAAACCAGTGATGGGCAGGCCTATGCCAAAGAATATCTACAATAAGAAGGGTCACTCTACTGCATATTTGTGTCGGTACATTTTTGTCCAAAAAGAAAAAATAAAACGCGTCATAAGCGGAAGCAGGTATATTCTATCATGCTCTCAAATGTTATTTAGAGAGAAAGAGTTCGAACTATCTCTTACTTGTTAAAATGTGGGGTGCTGTCTTCGATAGCGCTTTATTATATACAACCACCGCCTTATCCTATGCAAACGCAGCTCATGAACTTTCATTTTGTTTTTGTAATGTATGTAATTTTAAAGGCGAGCGGAACTTTAATCTGCGCGGGCTGAACTTAAAGCATCGCGAGCGGAACTTAAAGCGTCGCGAGCGGAACTTTAAAGTTTCGCGCGCAGAACTTAAAGTTCTGTTGTTTACGAGCACTCATTGGTTGAAATGTGACGCCTACATTTCCTTTCCCTTTTCACAAAGTGTAATTCACTTGCCATCTATTTCTATGACGCTTGCTGTACACAATCGCAACTCGAAACGTGTACAGACATTTGTGACCCTTCTTATTGTAGATCAGGGATGGGCATGCAACCACAGTCTCAAAATGTGATTGTGTAAAAGCTCTTCAAAGCTCTCTCCGGCCTTTTTTACACTGTTAATTTTGGTGACGTCATCTGTCATGTAAAAGTGAAGCCACATGGCAAAATGACTTCAAATATACAGTGTACCTGAAAGCAAAACGAATAGAAGCATAGACCTGCTCGCATGACGGCCGGCGGCCGAATGATGCGCTCTCGACTTGAAAGCAGCTCGTCTCGTGTACATATTCAAAGCTCTAAAAGCTGGAGTGCCCGCGGGCATAGGCAAAGAATATCTACTCAATAAGAACCGAAACTCTTTTTTGAGTGTATAGGAAAAAAAGATTAAAAAGAAAAATATGAGAGAGAGGTCACTAAAATAATGTAAATAACGTACAAGAGGAAAAGAGTGCCAAGAAGTTCGTCGGCTCTGACGTAGTAATTCTCTGCCTCTGACGTCGATATTCTTTGCCTCTGACAATCAGCTGGCGGTTTTTTCATGCCGCACTTCTAAATGGGCAACCATGAGCTTTAAGTGCTTCTAAACTCAAAATGAAAGCTTGTAACAAGTCAAAAGCTCCGTTTAAACTGCGTTGACAAGTGCTTTCACTGCAGGGCGACTTGGAAGTTCGCACGATCGCAAATCAGATTGCTTGCGGCTTTTGGTGTGCTGTGGCAAATATGAACCACGCTGTGCGACACACCCCCGTTTGTTATTCCACTTTAACAAATGTTACTCTGCTGCTATCTAATTTTCCACAGCACCGATGCACACATCAGCAATCCAGCCGTGTACAGATAGTAGTGTCGGTTCTTATTGAGTAGATATTCTTTGGCATAGGCCTGCCCATCTCTGTTGTAGATATTCTTTGCCTATGCCAAAGAATATCTACAATAAGAAGGGTCACTCTACTGCATATTTGTGTGGGTACATTTTTGTCCAAAAAGAAAAAAATAAAACGCGTCATAAGCGGAAGCAGGTATATTCTATCATGCTGTTAAATGTGATTTAGAGAGAAAGAGTTCGAACTATCTCTTACTTGTTAAAATGTGGGGTGCTGTCTTCGATAGCGCTTTATTATATACAACCACCGCCTTATCCTATGCAAACGCAGATCATGAACTTTCATTTTGTTTTTGTAATGTATGTAATTTTAAAGGCGAGCGGAACTTTAATCTGCGCGGGCTGAACTTAAAGCATCGCGAGCGGAACTTAAAGCGTCGCGAGCGGAACTTTAAAGTTTCGCGCGCAGAACTTAAAGTTCTGTGTTGTTTACGAGCACTCATTGGTTGAAACGTGACGCCTACATTTCCTTTCCTTTTTCAAAAAGTGTAATTCACTTGCCATCTATTTCTATGACGCTTGCTGTACACAACCACAACTCGAAACGTGTACAGACATTTGTGACCCTTCTTATTGTAGATATTCTTTGCCTATGCCCGCGGGCACTCCAGCTTTTAGAGCTTTGAATATGTACATGAGGTGACGAGCAGCTCGCCAGTCGAGAGCGCATCAATCGGCCGCCGGCCGTCATGCGAGTAGCACTATGTTTCTTTGCGCTTTGCTTTCAGGTACACTGTAAATTTGAAGTCATTTTGGATGTGGATCAATTTTACCTTGACAGCAAAGTTGTAAAATTTCTTGCACTGTGCAAAAACCAGGGATGGGCATGCAATCACAGTCTCAAAATGTGATTGTGTGACTCTAAATTCAACGATGGCCTTTTTGTTTTGTGTGCTATCCCTATCTAAGCAAACAATTTTTTTACATAGCTTTATGCCTATATTCGCTTTGGTGTATTTGAAAAATGAACTGACTTTAGTTAGAACCATGATTTTTGGTTTCATGTGCTTCTTCAATCCACTTGTCGCATACGAGGCTTGTGAAAATATTTCATACTTTCACTAACCCATAACCAGTCTGATCAGGACGGAATCGAAGTATCTCCGGAACCTCTGAACCAATTTCAGTAAGATTTCATAAGATATTTGTATAACTTACCTCACAGATGTGTGAGATAGTGAACACTAAGAAACGGTTTTTTTTTTTAAATTCAACTTTTAAGAGAGTACAATGAAAGTTTTTATGAAAATCCCCCCTTTTTGAACCAAAAAAAAATTACGAAAATTGGTATATGGTTTTTTTTGTTTAGAAAAAAAGTTGAATGAGAACTAACATTCTCTATCCTAATTCAACTCCTGAAAAAAACCCGTAAAACATTGTTTTTTACTATAATTCTTCTACATGGTAGGTATTTTCAAAATGATGACAATTTAAAATAATTAGAAAAGAAAAGATGAGTTGATTTTATGATAATTTTTTTTTATGCAGTACAAAACGCTGTCATTTTTGCATTATTATTAAAGATTTTATCCCGTTATCCTTCTGTGATAACGGGATAAAAATATGGTAGAATGCATTGCCAACGACAACGAGCTTACCTGTAAAATTTTAGCGCGATTGGATGACGGGAAGTGTTTTAAATAGTCGTCGAAAGGTTTTCCTTAAAACGGCACAAATAAACAAACAAGCAAGTTTTCGCGGAGTTAATATAGATGAAGTAAAAACTAAAGAAATATTATTTTCACCCGACCTACAGGAATCGGTTCTATGTAATGCCGGGTCCGCATTGCACAAATCAAACGCAAACAAATGTATTGCAAATTTGACTTCAAAAACGATAGTCTAGACGGCTTCAAATCATTGTCAAATGTAATTTTTTTTGTCTACTCACAAACAACAGAAAACCCATTTGCCGAAATTTTTTAGGAAATTTCCAAATAGTTATTAGTTCGGTGTATGCAAATGCTTCCGACTCATATGTCCGCGTTTGAAGGGGGATAAATTTGTGACTGATTTGCCACATTTCGCCCACATCCGTTTGAAAAGTCTGGACGTTTGGGAATTTGAATTTGTCTATATTTGTATTTGTTGTCTATTTTCGCTTCATGACCGAATACATATTCAAGCGAATAGACCTGTAGATTTTATTTAAATAATAATAAAATAAATAACTTTTTTGTTAATAAATTCTTTAAACCAAAGGTAAGTGAAAGGAATATTTCTCATCAATTATATGTGTAAAACAAAATTTGTGCCTTTTTAGTCAGAATGGAATTTAAAGCCGAATCTGTTTTCTAATTAATAGCGCAATACAAGAACAGGCCATTTTTGTGGGATCGAACTCTTGCAAATTATAAAAACCCCACTTTAAAAAAGGATTGTTGGGAGAAAATAGGAGCAGCTTAGGTATTAAAACAGGTATTAGGTTCATGAGTACAAATTTTGCCACTCTACTGCTCCTGGTTCAGAAAAATATTCAGCGAATTCCTGAAGTCCTGAGAAAATATTCGAGAAAAATGGCGAAATAGGACTTCTCCGTCATCCCCGAGATCACGAAATAGAACCTCGGAGCTGTGCAAAATGCGATTTTTGAATAAATTTTTCTTCCATATTCTCCTGTTCTTTTTTTTCTGAAATAAATTACACAATAAAATAAATCCAGCAGCAACTGTAATTACAGTTTTCTCTTCCATTTTACTTTTCTTTGGAAATCAATCACAAATTCATCGGGCAACGTATTTCTACATTTGCAAAGGCAAATAAATTTATGTTGACTTGTCGAATTTTTGCGATCGTCCAAACTGTTCATCGCTTACTGCAAATGTGCTTTTAAAAAGTTTGTGATAACATCCAAAATGTGCAAATTGATTTGTCATTGATTTGTCGTATTCATTCAAATTTGAATTCACATACAAAAACCGAGACAAATATTAACAATCATTCAAGCAATCATTCTATACAGTTTGCAATAGTTTGAAAAGACGTCCACACATGGCAAATGCAAATGCAAATACATTTGTTTGGGTTTGATTTGTGCAATGTGGACCCTGCATAATAAACGTCTCATTTCGGGGTAGCTGTAATTATTCAAAAAGTAATAGAATGTATATCCGAACCTCAGAGCAGAAGGGTATTAAGTCCAAAATTTCAATTTTTCGGTTTTTTTGCTCACCTAGATTTAAGTTTCACGCTCTATTCAGAGGTTTACAATAGAAGACGATTGGACTGAAAATGACGGAAATAGCATTTTATAAAAAGTATTTAGTCCACCTCGCTCCTGGAGCAAAACAGTATTATCTTTATATTACATGTATTAAGTCCAGTATAGACATATACCACCCAGGGAAAAACCATATTATGTTCAAAAAAATTAACGAAAGTCCTCGTGTTATTGATCGAGGGACTTCAGCGCGTTTTTGTGTTAGCGATCAAGATATATTTAAAAACTTTCGGCGATTTTAATGCACTTGAAAATCATTAATTATAGTATAATTAGAAGGATTTTTCATTTAACGGTTTTTCGAAATTCAAATTTTATAACTGCTAAAAAAAATTTGAAATTTTAGAGGTAATGTTGAAATTATAGAGGTAATGTTGAAATTATAGAGGTAAAACAAAATTTTGGCAGGTTACACTGTACTGAAATTAAAAAATCGTTAATTATAGTATTTAGCAATGGTTCTGAGCTTTCAAACTATTCGATACGCCAATTACTCGATGTAACTGAGCTAATGCAAAAAACTAGAGCTCTCTACGATGTCTGGTTGCTTCTATCTCGTAACACAGCCGAACAGCCAGCCAGACAAAGTGCATTATTAAGCTATCTTTTTAAAACAAGTTTCAAAAGTGCGCTAAAAAGTATTGTGTCCCACGTTTTACCCCGCATAAAATCTCAAAACTTCTATTTTATCATAATTATAAAATGCAAAATAAAAATATTAAGTCACAGTCATGAAATTCTTCTGAAAATAAAAAAGTATTAAGTCCATGTGTTCTGTAAAAGATTCAGTCTTCAAAAACTTTGATAAGTGTAAACACCACCCATTATCATTATTCTTAATATAAATAAGTATTATCTAGATCAAGTTTAAACTATTAAATAGTACAAGCTAGAAAACAAGTGTGACAAATTATTATTTCTGCATGTTTTATAGCCTAAACAATGAAATTATTGTATTTTACGCTCTCCTGTAAAATTTACATTTTGTGACTTAATACCCTTCTGCTCTGAGGTACGGATATTATTTTATGATTTTCACCATCCCGGGTGAAACCGGGTAGACCTTCTAGTTATTTATAATATAAATTATTAAAAAAAAAAAAAAAAAAAAAAAAAAATAGTACGAGAGTATAATTAGTTTAGAGCAATTATTATGAAATACAGAAGCCACGTTTGTGTAGAAATCGTGAAATCGTATAAAAAACAGTGCAAAAACAGTTTTCCCAACGTGATGGAAAAGAGAAATTTGCTATTTGTTAAGCGGATTGCCGCTTGATGACCCACGTTCGTATTAATTGTATTTTAGCCGATATTGGAATTATTTCATTAATGAAAAAGGCCGGTTAAGCCCTGGTTTCCTACGAAGCGGCACCGTAATGCAGCGGCCGCATTATTACGGTGAGTGACGTCACAAAAAATTGCTTCATAGAATGCTGCGGTAGTGGTTTCTAAGATAGCGTTAATACAGACCATCACCTAATAAGTCACATTTATTTTTACGGTGGAGAACTATTTGTCAACGTTTTTTGTCGTCGACGGTGTCCGTAGCGGTGCAGACATATTTAATTTTTGTGTATGTTTAGACAAAAATAAAAACTGTTGTTATTTTGTGCATAAAATAGGCGAAATACTCAAAAAAGCAAGTGCTATATTATTTTATATAATTTTTATTGAATATATATTTAATGTTCTTTATATAATATTTGCCAGTTTTACCGATTGAAATATTCAAATTGACTCCGAATTCCAACTTTACGACTATTGCCACCGTCATTGTCGCCGTATTTTTTTAGTACACTGTTTTGCTTAAGTCACTCACCGTAATAATTCGGCCGCTACATGACGGTACCACTTCGTAGCTTAACAGAAGATTCGAACGCTAGCCCAAGGCGTTACGTTAACCTAATCTCCAGGTACTTATACTACATACTATAATTTCTACTTTAACTACTAGTTAACCTATTATCTTAATCCTACATATATGTAAATAATTAAATAAATAAAACTAACATACAACAGTAAATAGTAAATAGTAAACAATGTTTATACGCATAATTGCACTCAGAAGTCAAATTAGAATAGCGAATAGCCATGAATGGAAATAGTAAATAACATTTGGGAACTTCATTCCGCATTTCGGCTTGAGTAATGAGTATCAAGCACTAGCCGAAAAGTTCAATGTTGGGAATGTCGAATGTAAACCAAAAATGAATATGTGACCCGATCACGAGGCGCAAAACAAGTCGAAAACTGTCTTTCATTCAATCTCTATAAAGTCTCGAATTAAAGCGCTCTTCGATGCGCCGACCTTCCACAGATGCTGTAGCGAACGCCTTTGCTCCGCTCAATCACCAATTCGCAGCATCTGAAACGACCAAAACCGCTAATATTCAGCGCAGGTACCCTGCTCAAACCTCACCGGCTTGCTGTACTGAAACTTTACCGGAATTATTAAATGGTAGGAGTGCATATTATATTAATTTATATTACGTTTCGAAAGAAGTTGCTTGTAATTAGGGTTGTAAGAAAAATATACCGGAACCGGAATACTTTTATTTTACATGCGTAGACAACAATTCAACATTTCCACAATTTTACCGAAAGACAGTAAAAAAGTGTTGACTACTGTGACTCATGTGCAAGAAATGCAATGCCTTAATGGTCATTTCTACTTGAAAGATAGTACATTATAAATATCAAATAATCAAATCAAAAATTGGAAACTTTAAATAGGTACATGAACAAAAAATAAACTCAAGAATAGTTTTTTCTTAAAATTAATTTAAACCAAAATCGTTAAAACATTCATTTTACTATGCACTGCACAGTGCACATACGATCGCGTCCACTTGCCCTGAAAACAAACTGCATTTTCTTGTCATTTTTTTCATGATTGAGTAGAGTAATTCACGGTACGTTGGTTTGTTCTTACTTCAGTTAGTGACAATTGCAATAACCTTTTTCTGGGAAATCAACCTTTTGCGGGGGAAACCGATTGTGTTTATTAATAAGATCTTGAAGGGGAATTTGTTAATTTCTGACTTGTTTAATTTTTTTTTTTTTTTTTTAATTAAATCAATGTTTTGAAATAGTCAACGTATTCTACTTATAACAAAACTTGCAATATGTGCAATAGTTTTATGTGACCATAATTAAAACGCAGTTTATTAATGGGAAGTATTTTAAAAATTTCTTCCCCAATTTAACGAAGATAGCCAAACCAAACACTCTCATGGAAACACATTTGTCATAATATCACATAGCATAACACTCTCACCGAATTATCTCAAAAGACATTCAGGTGCACCAGAACTCTTAACTAAACGAGCAGAACCACTTAAACAATCGAAAAACGCCAACGAACTGAATTTTTCCGAACCATCACCGTCATCAATGGCTTCCAACTTTTTAGATGTGAACGATTATACCTACTCTCGGCGACCGACATACATTCCAATGGCCTCGAACTTGTGCGACAAGCGACGGAGCCGTGCAGATCATTAGTTTCGATCTTCGCTTTTTTCCATTTACTAGCGTCGAGATTGCTCGAAATGTGGTGGAAATAAAAATGAAACTGCGCCGTTTTGATGATAGGACAACCAGCACCTAAGTGTTTTACTTCCACAACCAATATTTGCAGTTTACGCGATTCCAAATAATATTGAAAAACATTGAATATCAATATCAAATAAGACTTATGGTTAGGAGATATTTATAAATATTTTTGGCAGAGTAGTTCATCTTTTGGAGCCGCAATTCATCAAAACATATTCTTATTAGCATCTACTCTTTATGTCATTGATTTTTTATTTGTCTAATTAGTAAAGGCGCGTATTCATAATCACAAACGCGAATGAGGCAAGAAATTTTCCCTTGAAGTACCGACTCTAATCAGATGGCATGGGAATTGCCGCGGTCCTGCTTATTCGACCTCGGCTTGGCTCGTTCGCATTCGTCCTCAAGTGAATACGCGCCTTAAAATTAAAGTACATCTAGCCATGCTCAATTGATGATTCTAAAAATTGGGGTGCCCATCACGATTAATTCGAATGAAATGTAAATTGGGGCACGATCTGCTGGTGCGAGTTTTACCGGTGAAAGCAGATGATGTTTTGTGATAAAACCCGAAAAAGTTCGACTATGAAGCAACAAGCACACTAGCAGACCCTTGGACCAATACCATCCTCGTCCCTTCGACCATGGTTGATGGTTTTCTCGAAAAAGCAAACCATGGTCGTTGGGACGAGCAATGAGCATGGTCAATGATCAATCATTATTTTTTACTGCAGATATCTATACTAATCTATACTAATATAATAAAGCTGAAGAGTTTGTTTGTTTGTTTATTTGTTTGTTCTTTTTTTGCTTGAACGCGCTAATCTCTGGAACTACCAGTCAGATTTGAATAATTCTTTTTGCATTTAATAGCCCAATACTTGAGGAAGGTTTTAGGCTATTTAACATCACGCTACGACCCTTAGGAGCTAAGCAAAAAGAAAAAGCTATGTAATCTATCTCTATATAATGTGGCATTTCTCTTGACTGACTGACAGAGAATCAACGTTGAGACTTGAAATTTTGACAGTATCTTTGTTTCGTAATGTAAGTGCTTACTAAGAAACGTTTTTTTTCCATCCTTAAGGGGGTGAAAAGGGGTGATAACTGTTTCTCTGGAACCACAGAACCGATTTTCATGAAATTTGGAATACTTCTTCAACTTATCTCATTGGTCCTCACTAAGAACCGGTTTTTGAAATTCCACCCTTAAGGGGGTAAAAGAGGCAATGAAATTTCTTATGGAAATACACCATCTTTGAAGTACAAAAATTCATAAAAATTTGTATTTGGCCTTTTGGTTAGAAAAAAAGCTCAATGAGAACTACTACCAAAGAACTTAGATACAATAAGAAGTCGAAAGTAGAAATTTTTGCTTCAGATTTGGTTAAACCAAAGAATATCTACTCAATAAGAACCGACACTGTTTTTTGAATGTATGTGGAAAAAAGATTAAAAAGAAAAATGTGAGAGAGTGGTCATTAAAATAATGTAAATAACGTACAAGAGGAAAAGAGTGCCAAGAAGTTCGTCGGCTATGACCTAGTAATTCTCTGCCTCTGACGTCGATATTCTTTGCCTCTGACAATCAGCTGACGGTTTATTCATGCCGCACTTTTATATGTGCAACCATGTGCTATAAGTGCTTCTAAAACAGGGATGGGCATGCAACCACAGTCTCAAAATGTGATTGTGTAAAAGCTCTTCAAAGCTCTCTCCGGCCTTTTTTACACTGTTAATTTTGGTGACGTCACCTGTCATGTAAAAGTGAAGCCACATGGCAAAATGACTTCAAATTTACAGTGTACCTGAAAGCAAAGCGAAAAGAAGCATAGACCTGCTCGCATGACGGCCGGCGGCCGAATGATGCGCTCTCGACTTGAAAGCTGCTCGTGTACATATTCAAAGCTCTAAAAGCTGGAGTGCCCGCGGGCATAGGCCTGCCCATCTCTGTTCTAAAATCTAAATCTAAATTCTAAAATCTAAACTCAAAATGAAAGCTTGTACCAAGTCAAAAGCTCTGTGTAAACTGAGTTGAAAAGTGCTTTCACTGCAGGGCGACTTGGAAGTTCGCATGATCGCAAATCAGATTGCTTGCAGCTTTTGATGTGCTGCGGCTAATATGAGCCACGCTGTACGACACGCCCCGTTTTGTTATTCCGCTTTAACAAATGTTACTCTGCTGCTATCTAATTTTCCACAGCACCGATGCACACATCAGCAATCCAGCCGTATACAGATAGTAGTGTCGGTTCTTATTGAGTAGATTTTCTTTGGTTAAACCAATTGCAAGAGTGTAGCGAAAAGTTTTGGTTGTAGAACTGGTCCAGTCAACAGGTAATCATTTAAGGAACGTCCGTTAGTGGTCTTGCACGACGCGTCAAATACCACCCGTAGTTTAGTGGTCGTACTGTCCTTGAAGACTGCGTGATGTGGGATGTAGTAATGTTGTGTATCATCTTTGTTGTACGTAATCGCTTCCATATGACCGAGTTGTAGGTGTGGCAAATCTTGTTTAGGCAATTTGCACCTCGGTAATGTTTCTGTAATTTGTTTCAACACTAGAAAGGTTTCGTCCACTGTTGGACCAGTTCCAAAACGTGATTGGAGTTGTAATGTTGTTTCCTTGCGTGCACTTGACGCAAGATTGTTGCCGATAGCTGCAATAGTGAGAGTGGTAGGACGGCAAACAATACCTAATCTCTTGCAGGCATCCTCTGTGAGAAAAGAGGACTGCGATTCTGGATCTATTGCCTATGACACATTTGGCTACTTTACTGGCAGCTAGTGAAGTATGAAAATTTGTTATTTTAGATTCATTTGCTTTAACTTCACTCGAAGAAATTACTGTTAGGAATTAATTGTACCCCATGAATTCAGTCCCATGAATTATAATTTAGTTGAAAAGAACGATGGGCACTTTTGTATGGGAGCTGGCCTCCTCTTCAACAGTTCTGAAATACTTACCAATTTGTTGTATTTAATCTAAAATGACTTTTTAGAAAGGAGTCATCTCTGTGAATAACGGGATTTTTCCAAAAAAAAAATTTTACGTAAAATAAAATCCAATATGTAAAAAACTACTTTTATTCGATTGTATCTTATTTATTTTATCCTATCAACCCTAAATTCATACCAACAGGGGCTGCATATGCTAATCTTTACCTATAAAACAGTAAGAACCGTGCGTGACTGACAGACAACGCACAAGCCAAACCGCTGGACCTAAAGAGCTGAAAATTTTACAGTGCATTCCTTTAATGACTTAGATATCCGCTAAGAAAGGATTTTTCAAAATTCCGCCCCTAAAGGGGTGAATAACGGAAATTCCTTTAACATGACGTCACAGAAATTCTTTTCCACGTCTCTTCTTTGTGCGGATCTTCGTAGGCGAGAACGATCCCTCACTGAGAAGATGCGGGCCAGCGGCATGCACACGGCTGACGGCGAACGGGCGAACATAACTGCGTGCATGGTAGAATGATATATCTGTGACTGTGGTGTCTGCCTAATAACTAGGGGTAAAGTGGGCGACAGCCGCGTATTTGGCATCCTTTGCGTGAGTGACTTGGTGCTAATCAGTAAGAAAATGGTTGAGGAAATTTTATTTGTTTACGGGGAATATGTCCCTCAAACTGTCGTTCCTGTCGTGCCACGTATTCCCTTAATACCTAATGACCACTCCTTTAATTTTAAGAGACTACAGCTCCACAATTTCCCATCAAAGTTTGTTTCGCCTTGACGATTAACAAGAGTCAGGGTCAAACTTTAAAATATGCCGGCGTAGATTTAAGGGAAGATTGTTTCTCCCACAGTCAGTTTTATGTTGCTTGCTCACGAGTAAGTCCGCCCACGAGGCTGGTAATATTAGTGCCGCCCAATAAAAAAACAAAAAACATTGTTTATAAGGAAGTCCTCTGAATATTTATTCACTTTGGCATCGTGGGTGAAATTTGGTAGACCAATAATTAAATTAAACTATTACACAAAATAGAAAATTCAGGCTGTCTACTTATATCAACTAAGTTCTGTAAAAATGTGAAGTTAAATAATAAGTAACTGATTTGTTTTAAAAATTTTTTCTTCGTATTACATTATACCTAATTACATTATACTTCATTATACTTCATATTGTTGTTATAATACGAAAGGTTTGTCCTGTTTTCATGCACAGAAGAAGCAATGAATATAGATAAAGAGGCGAATAACAATAAGAATGTAAAACGATGATGAATCAATGGCACGATAATTAATAACAATCATTCCACCAACCGACCGGGTGAAACCGGGTAGACCGGCTAGTGCAAGTATATGCATGCTGGACAAGCCCTAACTGGTATGAATTCCGCCCATGGTGCGGCTTTAAAACAGACATTTACAATTTTGGTTGTGGGGGATACTCGGAGTGAAGCTCCTTGTACTGATTGGATCCGGAAACCATGGAAACCGGCCTTTTCGGGAGGGCACATAAAATATATAATTTCATTTCCCTACATTATACAATACAAAAAAATACATTTATTTATACATTTAAGTTTAAGAAGTTACACGTGCAGCACGGAAACGTATCACAAAGACCAGTTCAACATATGGTAGAAATAATAAAAATTGGAAGTTATTTTAACTTAACCTTGCTTAACTTAACTTAAGTCTAGCTTATCTAATCTAAAATGGGTTTTTATAAATGTACTGTGTCTGATTGACCAACGGGATATTTACAAAAGTAGTTTTTAAATGCAATACAAATCAATGAAA
This sequence comes from Leptogaster cylindrica, assembly GCA_963082835.1. Lineage (NCBI taxonomy): Eukaryota > Metazoa > Arthropoda > Insecta > Diptera > Asilidae > Leptogaster > Leptogaster cylindrica. Next base: position 32,474,453 of record OY720105.1, read on the forward strand.
ATGCAAAACAATACTTATATACTATATATAGATATATAAAGAGTTTTTAAAATATGTTTTACATTAAAAAAAAAAAATATATAATATATTTAAGAAAATATGTCAGGATAGAGTGGATGTCTAAAGTAAAGTTTTTCGTATTTTTCTCAAAAAAGCTTAAAGTCTATATGTCGCGTTTTCATGTTGACAGTCACAAATACGATGTTCTCAAAAATAAATCTATATATCAAGTTTTAGTTCTCTAAGTTAAAGGGAAGTGGCGTAAATTAGCTTTGCAAGATTTGGCGCCAAATATACATGGAGTGAATTTAATATAAAGTTAATATAAGGCATCGGCCTTAGAAATCGTCAACTATAATGTGTTCTAAAAATTCGCCCGGTGGCTGGAAGGGTTCATATCGACCGATCCCCAAATACCATATTAGAGAAATTATGTGTGCACAAGTGCCAATTGTACGCCTTCCAGCTAAACAAGTACAATAATGCTGTATTAAAGCATTTCTGCCATTACTATCTCTATCTACTAAAACATACGAATTATATGTGCGTGCGCTAACGTGCCTGGATTGGATACGACCACGAAGTAACCAAACATTGCGTTGCATGATGCTGCATTCCTGAAGGTCAGTTAATTCGTTTTCGCTACATACCTCTATTATAAACATACCATCCCGTAAATGTTCTGCAACGTAAGATTTTGCCAGTCTTAAGTGGTAAGTGCCCAAAGCAAACATAATCACATCCTCCTCTACTAATCGCGGAAAATCTTGTAGTTGGCCGTGGACGTCAATTCTTGAATATATTCTTCTTTGTATGTTCAGATTTTTCATCTCGACATAATTGAACAACAGATTAGGCCTATCAATATTTGCATTAATCGCATTAACAATATTCTGAGCGTGCTCATTGTCTACAAATACCGGATGAAACGCATTTATAAGACTAGCAGCAATTCTAAAATCTGTAATCATGTGCGTAAGGGCTCTATTAAAATAAGTCTGTTTTAGTAATTTGAAACACTGTTTAATTCTGCTATTCATGGCTTCCACGACCCAACGACAAATCGTTACTAAACGAGATTTGTTTGCTTGCTCAGTTGTCAACTGAGTGGCACCTCTATCCTTTGTTGGAGGTATATGAGCCTCATAACCGCATGCTTCAATATCAGCTATACTATCTCTAAAACCTCTATCGAGAATTAAAACATCGTCTTGTGCAAACAACCAGTGAAAAGCGCTATTTTCATCATTAACAATGCTTTTCATGATCGTTGCATCTGACGTAGTAGCTCCATATGGACCTAACACATCAATAATATACCCATCACTGCATACTATTAAAAAAGGTTTTAAAAGATTCTCGAATTTATGTAAGCTGTAAGACAACCTTTGAAATAGAAAATGAGAACTTTTTTCAATATAAATATAAGTCCCGTCACATATAGCAATTGCTTTTGTGTTACTGTCATTACCGAAAATGCTTTTTGGTATAGTTAAATTCCTTTCTAAAAGTGTATCTCTATTGATGTGGTCAAAACCTAGGTGTCTATTAACAAATTCAATTAAACATTCTCTTGCAATAGCCAATTTACGCTCCAGAGCTCGACGAGACATATTAAATAAACTAGCTAATCGCTCATTGGATTCGCCAGATCTCAACTTTGATAAATAAACCCCGAGAACTGTCCGAGGACGATTACTTTGTTCTATAAGTGTTGGTGTTTGTCTAAAAATCGTGTTGAATTGCTCAATATTTAAACCGACCCAAAAAAATAATTCGTTATCGCTTAACGCATTTAACACATCGAAATTAAATCTTGCACTGTTAGCGCCTTTAAGAATATTACATACATCAGTGAACTGTGCTGCGTTAAATTCGTGAGAAATATTGCAATGATTGATTAACTGATCCCTATTATTTTGTTCTAAATGTGGTCTACAAACTCTAGCATTTGGAGGGATGTACAAGTTGAATTCACACAATAAATGTACTTTAATAGAATTCGGTATACGGAGTCTAGTTAGGTTTCTACAGTAATTGTAAATGCAATGGTTACCTCTATTTGGAGCTCTTGCATAGTCTGGAACGTCAATTGACCGTTCTACGTTCCTGTTCTCAGCCACTTCTTCTCTTTCATGCCGTTCAGATTCATACGATGCTTGGGGTACAACAACTCCTACTTCGGGCTCCGGGATGTTTACCTCATGGGGAACAGCAACTCTTACTTCAGGTTCAGGAATACCTGGAGCTCTCGCAGTATTACACACTATTTGCCAACAGCGATGACATACAGATTGGATTCCATTAAATTCGACCTGAAAATTATAGATATCTATAAGTGTTCGACTACACAATATCTAGGTTATATCTCTTTTACATTCCGCAATAAATTAAGAACATACGTGGTAGAGTAGAACAGAATGATGCAGCCACAGGGTGACGCAGCCAATTGCTCTTAATTCCCGCATCGTTTGCTCAAATTGCCCTCGCTCAGTAATGTAGAGTCAGTAAAGTTAGTCCAGGCAGGCAGGTAATTAGTTAAATAAAATTAATGCAAAATACATACTACATAGTGTACTAACAATACTTACTTGTACTAAGGCATGTCCACGTATATATGCCGCCAACCCAACTTGTTGCAAAATACTTTGTGTCAAAATATGTCTCCTGGCTCTAAGTACAGAGCGCGGACACATAACACAACTTCTATTTAAAATATCCATTATTATTTATTAATTGCAGCTCACTAGTATTCCAGGTCGAGTATTGAAAAACTGCACAGTATAAATCACAAGAACTTTATAAAACAAACAAACTATTAACTTAAAACTTGCTTACAAGTTGAAAAGATCATCCATTCACGGTTAATAACAGAAGACTGCTTAATAACAAACAACCAAGAAAAAGATCTCTACTACTCAAAATCTAACAGACTCCGCACCTACATTTGATTTTTCAGAACCCTTCTTCTCAAGTTCTTTGTCTACTTCGGTAATAAACTAATTTACCCTAGTCCTCATTAGTAAATCATAAAACACTTTATTATTGCTAGGGTAATTTGGATTAACAGCAAATACTTCGACAAATGCAATAAAATCATTTTTGAAACATGAAATAAAAATGGAATTTATGTTAAACCAAAATACTATTCGGCATTGGTAAATCATAAAACACTTTATTATTTCCAAGGTAATTTGGAATAAAAGCCGCAAATACTTCAACCGAACCAATAAAATAATTTTCGAAATTAAAACGGGAAAGGAACTGCCGTAAATCAAAAATGAAACTGATACATACGTAAGTAAATAATATCAAGAATACCTGATGTAAAATACTCTCTTTTACGTAACTAAAAGTGCCGTTATTTCAGTACTCTGGCGTTTACGGGGCTTGATGTCAAACTAAAAAATGATGCTTATAAATATATCTTTGGAATAGTATACTTTTTTGATGTAAAAATACCCTTTTTTACGTACGTAAAAGTGCCGTTATTTCAGTATTTCTACGTTTACGGGACTTGATGCCATACTAAAAAATGATGCTTATAAATATATCTTTGGAATAGTATACTTTTTTGATGTAAAAATACCCTTTTTTACGTAACTACAATAAAAGTGCCGTTATTTCAGTACTCCGGCGTTTACGGGGATTGATGCCATACAAAAAAATGATGCTTATAAATATATCTTTCAGCGGGTATGCTTTTTATTGCTGTTGGATATGGAGGCCAAATCGCCCATCGTTCTTTCAGTCTTTATCTGAACTCCAGTTGTAACACTCCGAAATATATTTTGCATTTTCGGAACCCGGGTGTTTTATTTAACGTGGAATTAAATTTCTACATGGTGCCGAAACCCGGGAATTGAATTGCGGAGGAATTTGTTTTAAACGAACGCATTTTTGTGTGTTATTTTTCGATCTCCGTTAATTCTATAAACAACGACGGTGGTGTTACAACGTGTGAAGCAAAATGGATCCTACGGTTGCACGTGGTACTTATCGCGGACAACTAAAGCAGGACGCACACTAGTGAACCATTGCACCAGCGCCAGAGTGCCTCTGGTTGCAAGAACCATGGTGTACGTTTTGCTTAACATGAAAACATATGGAGGGCCGCACACTACACACCTCATGGTGCTTGCACCGTGCACCATTGTGATTGCACCATGTTTGGTGTGCTCGAAAAAGCAAACTGTGGTGCATGGTTTATGAGAATGCATGATGAGGAATCATTTTTATGAAAAATAGAAAACAACTGCGGAGCAAAATTCTTTCGGAGGGTTCTGTAGTGTGCGGCAGACAACATTCGAGCATGGTTTGCATGGTGCAAGAGTCCGCCATGGTGCTGGTGCAATGGTTCACTAGTGTGCTTCCTGCTTTACACGTTTATCGAAATCCTTTATGGAATATTTATCGAGCACTGAATCCAAGTTAAGTGCCGAAAATTTAATTAACGCGGATATAATTGAAGAAGAGCTGACGGTGCATATACAACGCCAGCCGCCCATGTAAATTTGACCAAAATTAACGAAGAAATGCGTGCGGTCCCTAGTGCAAGTATTAAAGCCGATGAAAGTGAAAAAATTGCAGAATATGAAGATACTGCTATCAGTACATTGGCTCGGTTAAATGCTCGATTATCGAGGCTAAAAGCAAAAAGTTCTGTGAATCATAGACCTGAAAATTCATCATCGTCCTCACAGCCGGTGCAACATGCCACCAAATTACCGAAGCTGCAGTTAAGAACGTTTAACGGTGATTTTAAGAACTGGTTGGCCTTTTGGCAGCAGTTTCAGTCAACAGTCCACGAGAATCCATCACTGTCCCGAGCTGATAAATTTCAATATCTCCAATCTCTGCTAACTGGGAACGCGGCAAAAGTAATTGCGGGTTTTTCACAATTAGAAGAATGTTATGATGGAGCTATTGCATTGTTAACCGAAGAATTTGGGGATTCGGAAAGTTTAATAGATAAACACATGCAGCAGCTAATGAATTTGCCAACTATACGCTCAAAGACGGTCGTAAAGGGTTTGCGGGACTTGTATACCAGTGTAGTTGCAAGCAGTCGATCTCTGACCGCACTTGGTGTGCCGTCTACACACTATTACATCATGCTAAAATCAATTTTACTTCTATGCCTGCCATCGGATTTACGCGTAGAGTATCACCGATTACGTGAAACAAAGGAGCAGACTGCTGAGAGTAGAGAACGGGCAGAAGATTTAGAGGATGATAATCACATGGGCACGACCGCGAGAAGTACTCATTCAACTTCCTTCGAACGGGACAGAGAAGTTGAATCTTTGGAAAAGGCATCAATTGAATCAAGTTCAATTAAAGCGCATCAGATTTCACAAAAAACCTCGTTACGTCATTCAACCGCTGCGGGACTAATTGCAACAAACGTGAAGGCGGCATGTTTCTTCTGCCACTCGTCAGGGCACACCACCCTAGACTGTAAAGCGTTTTCCTTAAATGAACGAAAACAAAGGTTGCTTAAAGATGGTCGCTGCTTTCGATGTACTAAAAGAGGACATTTATCTAAGCAATGTAAGGTGAAAGGAATAATTTGTAAAAATTGTTCGGGTCGACATCCTTCGTCATTGTGCAATCCAGATTATACTTCGCAAAAAAGGAAAACGGAAAAGGAGGATAATGACAAAGCCTTAACTACCTATGAACCAACTTTAAACCTATGTACGTATTTAACGAAACAAAAGTTATCAACCATTTTTTTGCAGACAGCCTGCGTGATGGCTTCAAGTACAGACAAAAACAATGGATTTTATTTGTGAGACTGATTATTGATAGCGGCAGTCATTATTCCTATGTTACGCAGGAAATCGCACAGAAGTTAAATTTGGAAACTGTTGGGACACATAAGCTAAGTATTGCCGGCTTTGATTGTAAGGAACCTTCGCCGATGAAGGATTTCAAAGAGGTAAAGTTAAGATTAAAAAGCCAATTCGATAAAAAATGCATCATAATAAATGCGCTGGTGGTACCGGAGATTTGCGCGGATATACCGATTGCACCAAACAAATCGCATTTAAAATTAATCCAATATAATTTAGCCGATTCTAATCTTTACAATTTAAAGGCGGAAAATGGTATAGGATTACTAATAGGATCTGATAATTATTGGCAAGTTATAACTGGATCTCACGAAAGAATTTCAAATAAGCTGACAGTTTTAGAGACTATATTTGGGTGGACTCTGCAAGGTCCCTCTTCCGATGATGGTATGAATAAATATCCGCGTAATAATCGTTGCACTACATTATCAGCATTATGTGGGTTTAATGACTTAGAGTTTTGGAAGTTGGACTTATTAGGCATAAAGAATGAGGAAGAGGATAAGTCATTCATCGAAGATTACTCGTGGAAGGATTTAATAAAGCGTCAAGGAAAACAATATGAAGTTGCTTTGCCGTGGAAAAATAAAAATCGTTTGCAACTTGACAGCAATAGAGGAGGTGCACTCAGCCGTCTCAAATCATTAACAAGGAAATTATTAAGGGATCCAGAGAAACTAGTACAATACGATAAGGTTATGCAAGATTACATTTCATCCGGATTTGCAGAAAGAGTCGAGAATGAAGCCGACGGGGATCCTGTGTATTACTTGCCACATAGGGCAGTTTACAGAGGTGATAAGGCGACTACCAAGGTTCGCATAGTATTCGACGCTTCAGCTCATGCAGAAACGAAATTGGCACTTAACGATTGCTTGCACACCGGTGATAATTTATTACCTGATATTTCAGGAGTTATTTTGAATTTTCGCTTTGGCAGCATAGGTCTAGTTGCAGATGTTGAAAAGGCATTTCTGCAGATTCATCTGACACCTGAAAATCGCGACTCACACAGATTCTTTTGGTACTCTAGTCCTGTGCTAGTAGGAAAAGTTTCATCGACTTATCAATGTTATAGGATGACTAGAGTCACTTTTGGGGTCACCAGCAGCCCGTTTCATTTGTGTGCAACGTTTGACAATTCATATTGAGTCCTACGAGAAGCAATATCCATTTACATGTTCAATATTACGTCAGTGTTTATACATGGATGATCTTGTATGCAGCCTAAATACCTTCAGCGAAGCTAACAGGGTTTACAATGAGGCATCGTATATTCTAAGCCAAGCGTCGATGAATTTAAGACAATGGAACAGCAATAGTGAAGAAGTTAAAGCGGCTCTTAACGCCAATGAGTGTCCAGTTGTGCAGAAAGTTTTTGGATTAAGATGGATTGTGCTCACCGATGAACTAGGTATCAGTTTAGATGCCACTCAGGAACTTCTAAGATCTGAATTAGACGCCACTAAGAGAAATGTATTGCAGTTGATGTCTAGAGTCTACGACCCGTTGGGAATAGCAGGACCCGTAACTGTACGGATAAAAATCTTATTTCAAAAGCTTTGGAAAATAAAGAACCCATGGGATGAAATTATGGACGGCAATTTACTAGCGGAGTTTAAGTCATGCTGTGATGACGTACTGCTCTTGAAGGAAGTATTTGTGCCTAGATGCGTGTTTCAGTCAGCAGAACGACAGAATTTGGAGTTACACATATTTGCTGATGCAAGTCCGAACGCTTATGGCGCCGTAGCGTATATTAAGGTAATTGAAAATAGTGAACATAATTTTACTAAGTTTTTATGTGCGAAGAATAGAGTCGCGCCCATAAAGGAGAATGGCGACAAGGAACTGTCGTTGCCTCGACTAGAGTTGACCGCAGCCCTTATTGCGGCACGATTATATACCTATTTGATTAAAACTTTAAGGATTGATCTTACCAATTCTTACTTATGGACTGATTCCCTAATTACACTTTTCTGGATTAAAAATGAAAGGAGAAAATGGAAACCCTACGTGGATAATAGAGTAAAAGAAATTAGACGACATACTAATATCAATATCTGGAGACATTGTTCAGGAAAATCAAATCCTGCTGACCTTCTGACGAGAGGGATTAGGACGAAAAATTTATTGAAATCCAGTTGTTGGTTCAATGGTCCCGAGTGGTTGAATGAATATTTGGAAAACGATCAGGAAGTTCCTGCTGAAATTGAATTAAATTCCACGACGAACTTACTTGCGCAACCTGATAGTACTAGCGTCAGAAATAGTAATACACAGGTATGCCCCCATCCAGTATGAAAATTTTAGCGAATGGCAGCGTTTATTGCGAGTTACTAGCTGGGTATTCAAGTTCATTAATGCTCTAAAGGGACATGGGCGAGGAAAACTTAATAATTTGGTCGCTGAAGATATTGAGCTCGCCGAAGAATTTTGGATTAAACAAATTCAATATGAAGCTTATAAACCAGAAATCGAGAATTTAAAAAGAAGAATATCTATAGAAAAATCTTCAAAGATTCTCGAGATTATCACCGTTTATTGATGAAAGAGGAGTTTTGAGGCTAGGGGGACGACTTCAATTTCTCGAAGACGACAGGAGCATCATCCACCCTATTATCATCCCAAAAGGATCGCACCTATCTAAGTTAATTGTTCTGGATATACATCGCCGCATCTTTCATGGTGGAGTTTCTGCAGTTTTAAGCAAGGTAAGGGAAAGATTTTGGATTCTGCAAGGTCGGCAAATGGTGAAAGGTTTAATAAAATCCTGTGTACTTTGCAAGAAGCTATTTGGGAATCCAGCTAATCAACCATTTTCTCCTCTGCCGAGAGAGAGATTGACAATGTCACGTCCCTTTGACATTGTAGGAGTGGACTTCGCTGGACCCTTGTACATTACGATCTCAACAACAAATCAAACGAGCAAATGTTACATAATGATATTTACAAGTTTGTGCTGTTATACGTGCTATACATTTAGAACTAGTTTTAAACATGTCAACAAACGATTGTCTACTGGCATTGCGTCGCTTCATAGGACGCAGAGGATTACCAACGAATATATATTCCGACAACGCCAAAAGTTTTAAAAAATCGAAGACAGAATTATTGAAGTTCAAGGAAATCTTAAGATCGGAATCGTTCACTGCCTTCCTTGGATTGCATAAAATTAAATGGCGGTTTATCGTGGAAAGAGCCCCTTGGTGGGGCGGATTTTGGGAGCGTCTAATTCGTTCCGTAAAAAAATTACTTAAGGCTGCTATTAGCAAAGCTACGCTGGAATTTCATGAGCTGCATATTGTCCTAGTAGAAGTCGAAAGCATTATTAACTCCCGTCCGCTTACGTTCATAAGTGATGATCCTCTCGATTTGTCCCCTCTTTCTCCATCCGATTTCCTATCGAACTCCCGGTATTTAAAACTTTCTTTACCAGATGTCGAACAGAAGGATGTTACTGGAGGTGACTTACGCAAAAATTGGAGGTTCCGTTTGAATATGACCAGCAAATTATGGAAGCGGTGGAAGTGCGAATATTTGCAACTTTTGAGATCCCTCCATCACGTAAAACATCGGTCCTCAACGCAGATTAGCAAAGGAGATATTGTATTGGTCCATGACCAGATGAAACCACGACTTCTTTGGAAACTGGCTCGAATTGACGAAACGTTCACTGGAAGGGATGGAAAAATCCGTTCTGTGCAACTGCGTTTGGGAGACGGAAGTCTATTGAAACGCCCTATTCAGCTGATCTACCCGCTTGAAATTACATAAGTAGTGTTAAAGGAATTATCGTTAGTTTAATAAGAACAAATTCGTTTATATTTTCAAACACGTTTATTTCTTTGTATTTCCGTTTTCTTCTAATTCTCTTAACTGTTCCGTTGAGTCTTGCGACTCACGCCCGCTCGCCATGAAATTCCGCCGGAGACTGCGTGTCTGGCTCGGCTTCGCCAGTGTTGCCGCTTACAGGTCGGCCATCCTGTTGTGACAACGTCCTCGTGTCATGATCGTAGTCATCAGTAATGGAAGTCTCGTCATCGCTGCTGTCGTCTGAAGGAGGTAGAATGCACCAGGGCTTCCTTTTATCTGATGCGTATACTGCTGAATAAGCACGACACTTCCTTTGCGCGTTTGGGATGTCTTCTATCTGATATCGGTCGTTTCCTAGGACCTTCGTCACGATATATGGTCCTTTGTATTTCGTTTCTAATTTCCGAGAGTATCCGGTGCTTGCGTTCTCAACCACTACCATATCGTCGACTTGGTACAAGGTTGGTTTTTTATGTCGTTGATCATAGCGCTGCTTCCATTTGGTACGTTTTTCGTTTATTCTTTCCGCTGTATTAACTCTTACTTCCTGCAGATCAGAGGTCCTTGGATCATCGTTTTGCAGAGCCAACATCAATTTATTTTTCAGGATGTCTCGAGGTTCGTAATCGAAGACAATTTCATGTGGAGATCGTTCAGTCGTATCGTTTCTGTTTGTGTTTATGGACCACTGCAGAGCTCGTAACTTCGTGTCCCATTTTCTTTCTTCCTCAGTTGATGCAGATAACATTTTCAAAAGGGTTCGGTTAACCCTCTCAATTTGTCCATTAGCTCGTGGTGTTCTAACCGCTGTCTTTACATGTCGTATGTCGTTTTCGGTACAATATTCTTCAAACGCTTTGGATTTTAATGGTGTCCCTCGGTCGGTGATGATTCTACATGGAATGCCAAACACACTGGTTAGTTCCTCAAAAATCTTCAATACAGCAGCTGTTGACGTGCTTTTTACTGGTCGCAATATTACGTATTTGCTGAATGGATCGCTGATTCCAAGGATATATTCGTTTCCTTTGGAACTTTTTGGAAATGGCCCAAGATGGTCCACGTGTAAAGTCCGAAATGGTATTGGTTCGATGTCACTATAGTGCAACTCACCTTCAGTTTTTCCTCCTGGTTTAGCATTGTAACAGCACTCAACACATGCCTTAATATATTTTCGCACGTAACTTCGCATTCGTTCAAACCAGAATGTTTTCTTAATTCGTTCTAATGTTGTGTCTACACTGAGATGCCCCACCTGGTCGTGGCAACTGTGAACGATGCGCCATCGCGCCATTTTTGGGACAACCCATCGTTTATCGTTGTCGATCTTCCGAAATAGTCGTCCATTTTTCAGGATATAATCTTGCTTGATTTGGAGGTCATTACATTGAGGCTCGTTTAATTTAGCTATTATGCTTTTCAGTATTTGGTCCCTGAGCTGCATTGTCAGTAACCAATCTTGCTGATCGATTTCTACCTTGTATATATGAGCTGGAGACTCCTGAATTTCTCCCGGGGGTTCAGATGGTTGTCGGCTGAGTGCATTCACGTGAGTCATCCTCGAACCTTGTCGATGTTCCACGATGAAGTCGAATTCAATGAGGCGGAGCCACCACCTAGCAATTCGCGGTATTAATTCCTTCTTCTTTCTTGTTGCTTCCAACAATGCACAATCGGTTACCACCTTAAATGTTTTACCCAACAGATAGTATTTAAAACGCTCGAGAGTTTCCACAACCGCTAACGTTTCCGACTCGTAACTGTGAAAATTCTTTTCCGACGTTGTTGTCGTGCGGCTGAAATATGCAATTGGTTTGAGTCCATCCTCTTCTCGTTGAAAGAGAACTCCTGCCAAGCCAATTGAACTTGCATCTGTGTGAACCTCGTGCTGGGCGGTCGAGTTATACGCTGCCAATACTGGTTCCGAAGTTAATGTTTTCTTCAGTAATTCGAAGCTGGTTTGTTATTCCAACTCCCATCGAAATTTTTCATCCTTTCGTAATAGTTTGGTAATGGGTTCAGCAAGCATGGCGAAATTTTTAATGAATTTACGAAAATATCCGCACAGTCCTAAGAATGTTCGTACTTCTGTTACATTAGAAGGAATTTTAAACTCGTCGACTGCCACTGTTTTTATTTTACCAGGTCGTAGTCCATCAGGTGTAATTTGATGACCCAAAAAGTCAATAGTTGTCGTTAAGAAACTACACTTGTCTAGATTAATCGTAAGTCCTACTTCGTGTAGAGCATTGAGAACTCTCTGAAGTTTTTCTAAACCCTCTTGTTCAGTGATGCTGCCTATAATGAAGTCGTCCATGTATATTTCGACATCATCCTTTGGTAACGTTAGCTTTATCCGTTGCATCGCGCGCTGAAAGACCGCCGGTGCGTTTTTGAGCCCGAACGGCATTCGTCGGAACTCAAATAACCCACTGTGTGTGATAAATGCCGTAAATTTACGTGAATCCGGATGAATCGAGATCTGATAATATCCACTATTGAGATCCAGTGTCGTAAAGAACTTAAACCGACTAACTCGTTGCAATTGCTGTTCGATATCCGGTGTTGGAAAAATTTCCTTGTTTGTGATTTCGTTGACTTTCCGGTAATCAACGCACATACGATCTTGTCCATTTTTTTTTTTCACAAGAATCACTGGGCTCGCGTAATTTGATTTCGACTCTTGCACTATTCTTACGTCCATCAATTCCTGTACAATATTGTCCAAAACTGCTTGTCGCGCATATGGAATTCGAAATGGCTTTAACTGTATCGGTTTTTCGTTATTTAGTTCAATCTTCATCTCTTCTATTTGGGTATTTCCTATTTCCGATAGATTCGTAGCAAACAGATGTTTATTGACGTTTAGCACATTCACTAACTTCGTTTCGATGTCTTTGTTTATGTTTCCGTAAGTTAGTTGCTTCAAACTTATCGTGTGCGTTTTATGATCGTGTTTACTTTTTTCCTTCCCGTTCACGTTTTTAATTTGCGTCACACATCGTTTAATTTGACATTTACCACCTTCGATAACTACACTAAAGTTTCTTTTCCCGATAGTATCAACTCCCAGAAGCACTTTGTCCGTCATGTATTGATCTGGAATTACCAATAATTCTGTATTAATGTCTACTGAGTCAACCAATACTGTCGCGAACACTTTCATCCTGATCGTCAATGAACCACCCGCAAAACCTAACAACGTTTCGTGCATCATGACGCCTGGCAACTTCAACTCCGTGGCTAACGATTCACAAATTAGTGTTCGATCACTAGCAGAATCCACGATTGCCGTTATGACACTGTTCAATATTTTGATCTCACATTTCACGATATCTGAGTATTTTTCACAGATTTTATTTACTTGCGGTTTACATTCTTCCGTTTTATGTGACGTTTTTCCACAATTTCTACACCTTCCCTTACGTTGTGCTTTAGGGCACTGCATAGAAATGTGTCCCGGCTGATTACAGTTGTAGCAGATCACTTGCGATGATGAGGAGCGAAACGATGATGGTTTAAATGTTGATGCACTTGGTTTCGGCTAGTTTCGCGTATATGGATTTTCGAGTGTCACAGGTGTTCCTAACCCCTGCGTTTGCTGTACGTTTCGGCTGAATAGCCGAATGGCAGCTGACAGTTCTGCTGTAGTCTCGAACTGTAAACTGGCAATACTATTCACGAAAAGTGTATGTTTTACCTCTTTTAAAAAGTATTTGATAGCGTCCGCATCGCAGAGAGCACCCCTTCTGCCCATGGCGACAACACGATGCATAAAATCCTCAATACGTTCGTTTGGTTTTGGTGTCGTTGCACCCAATCTGATGTGTATGTCAGCTGGACTCTCATCCGTAGGAAAATCAATGATCAGCTGATCCGCAAATTCCACAAATGTTCTATGTAGCACATATGGTAAAGCTTTTGAACAGGCGATAAACTGGAATTGTTGTGAACCAGGGACACAAATAAGTCGTGAAATGGACGCCACTGGTCATAATCTCCGTTAAATTTAGGTAGAGAAATTCTTGGTAATGTTGGTTCGCTTGGTGCTGTTATCGGTGGCGTTGTATTCGGACTTTATTATTAACCGTACTTGTATTATTAACTGTGGTAGCGGTTGAAGTTAATTCTCTTAAACCATCGGTTAAAGTTATCATGTACTCGGAATATTTTTCCTCTAAAGTTTCGAATACTTTGTTGACATTGTATGGAATTTCCTTTTCGGGTGGAGCTTCGAGCAGTTTTAGTTGAATTTCATCATCCCGTTTTTCATAATCCATCCATAAACTCTTTAATTCGACCAGTAAAGTTTCATAAAAACCTTGAGTGCGTCTCTCCAGTGCTCTTCTCTTTCCATTTGCAATCTTTTTCTCTATTGTAGCTCGCAATACGTGCTTTCTTGGTTGAGCATCTGTTCTAACGAAGTCATTTTGCTTTCTTGATATTTGCTTGTGTTAATTAATTGGATGACAAGGTCACGTCTAGGTCACCAAAGGAAATTTGCTACTGGATTACACAAAGAAACCAGAAACGGACTGCTTACTGTTCCTGGATGGAACCATCAAAAATTGTAGCGTGCGCAGTTGATTCGTGTAGCGGAAATAGAATTAATGAAATGAAAACGCAAGCAGTCTTGGTTTCTAGCCTCCTTAATGTAATTAGAAAAAAAAAAACAGCAACAAAATTCACAAAACAAAATACATGTTTCAAGAAAAATTCAATTAAAATTCAATATAAATCAATTCGTGCAAAAATGAGTTCATTATAAAAGATTAATTTAAAGACAAAATTGAAAAGTTAACAAAGGAGCAAATTAAGTTATAAAACGATATCGCGATAATTAGTTAACGGCGAACAAGAAGTACATCTTGATTCAATGCCGTTTCTTAGAAACCTGAACCTGCGTACTTTGTTGGTGATGCTTAATGTCCGTCCGAGTCAGACGTAAGGTACTTGAAGAGCGCAGAACCTGGAGTAGAGCTGCCTTTTATATGTTTCTTGCTACCATCCTCTAGTACTGCAAGGATCAGATGTGATCTCGATATTTTTTGTAGCTGCTGGAAGCGAGAAATTTGTCTGGTAAAAATTATGCCATTTATTATTTCTGATGCTCGTACGATATCTAATCTTACGCTGAACGCGCATTGATTTTTTAATTAGCGAAAATCGTTTAATTATTTGATTTGACCCATGTCTGTCGATCGTGCAGGATTTTGGCCGATCTTTGTTATAGCAGATAGAATGTACTCGGTAGTTGTCTATTTTCCTCGCCTTGTCCTTTTCCCACTAATGGGCAACATAAATTTTTTTAAAATGTTAAATTATTTACTGTGGGTTATGTTAAGGAGCCCTTTTTAAGTGTGTTCGTGCCCAGTGAGTTACTCGTCATCTGCTGTGTACGTCAAACCTTGAATGTCAGTTCGCGTTTGTTTACGGTCGAAGTTTCGAGTGCGCTGTTTTTGTACTGTGTTTATACCCTAGATGTAGGGTATATTAGTTTTGAGCGAACGTTTGCAACGCCAAGAAATAATCGTCACTGAACAGAAAGAACTATATATTCATGATTGTGAAGTGAAAAGAAACCGTTTTATGCATATCCAGACGATATCTCGAGAATGCTTGTAGCTAGAGACTTGTAATTTGGTACAATAATATTTGATTAAAATTGAAAGGTCAAGTTCGAAGATGAGGAAAATCGAGCAACTCCTTCTTAGTGTTGCCATATAAGCCTGAGTCGCTTTAATACAAAAATGTTGATTTTGTTAACTGAATGCTTCATTTTGAATTTTTTCGTTAAATATTGTTATAAATACGGATTATAATTAATTATTTGTCAGATATTCTTTTGCACGGTCTTTTTTTACACGATATTAAAATTATAGAAATGGAAGAAAACGTCGGCAGTTTTAAGCTGGTAAACGTAATGGGATTTACATGGAGTGTTTTTTTTATATAGAATGAATGAATTAATTGGAATTTTTCTACTGGGGTAAATTGTTTTTTTTTTTTTTTATATTTTTTGGGGTTGTGTGGGTGGGGGTCGAACCCTCTCCCTTGGAGTTGTCGAATTTGGGGAGTGTGTGATAACAAATTAAAGCTAATGCTGAGTACTATTAAATTAAACAGTCGCGGACAACTAGCATTAGTGAAATAAGAAAATGCATGTCTAGGTTTTTAGATAGAATGAGGATATTTTTCTACATTTAGGGTATCACGTAATTGGTGTGACCAATTGCTTCCCTACTAGTTTTGTGTTAATTTTTAGTGTTTAGTGTACAATTGTGTTATGTTTTATGCGTAAACTCTTTGTTTCGTTCGAATCTGCTGTTTTAATGTTGTTCAAGATGTGTATTTTCGTGTAATTGTTCGTTTTTGTTTTCATGCTGTATTTATGTTGTGATCTGTCAAGAGGACTTGTAATCGTATGAAATTCATGTTTTCTTTTGTTTGTACTTTGTAAATTCATGTATTTATTTCATTTATGTTAATTCATTGTTAATTATTTTATTGTATTCTGTTCTTTATTTCAGATTTTCAACTTAACCTATAAAGTGTGGGGCCAGGCAGCGCCTGGATGTTTCAGCACTCAGTGCTTCACGTTTTCAATTCAATTCATTGTCTTGTTTTGATTTCATATTTTGTTTTTCTCCTTTTAGGTTGGTTTCAAACAACGTGGTAATGCATCCAAAAAACAGTTACTGTTTGGTGCGGTTTTTTTGAAAACGACGTTGGTGAGGCTATCATCGTCAATAGCGAGTCCGATTTGACCCCAATAGACTTTTTCTTGTGGAGTTTTCTGAAGTCACAGGTCTATTCCAATAAGCCATAATCGACTGATGGCCTGACAGTCAACATAACCCAGGCCATCGCTCCAATTCAGGCGGATCTGTGCGACAGAGTCATTGAAAATTGGACCTCTCGGATCCGTGCCACTGTCCATACATAATGGCATACATGGAGATTTCAAATAAAAAAAGAATTTCGTTGATACCTCACACATAGCTTGTTTTATTCCATATCAACATCGACCCGCCCTTATTGGAAAACCCTTTATTTGGCTTTTTTTGGTAAGAGGTCTATTTGAGAATTGGAAATACGTTGTGAGTTATTTTGTGTCGGATACAAATATTAATGCAGGCAAATTAATCGACATTGTTTTGTTTAGTGTTGGGCTTAATGTGGCATCTGTTACTAGTGGCCAAGGGACAAATAAGCGAAAATGCAATAGATTGCTAGGAGTTACAACAGCAGACTCTGTTTTCAATTTTACTAATAAAAAAATTGTTGCATTGTAAGATGTTCCCCATTTAATAAAGTCATTGCGTAATACTTTACTTTCATCAGATATAATCTGTCCAGATAGAATTGTTAAATGGGAGGTTTTATTAAAATTTTAATGAATATGACTCTTCTAGTATCACAAAGATGTGCCCCAAATTAAGAAAAAAACATGTCGAACCGAATACATTTGATAAAATGCGAGTCAAATTTGCAACTCAAATCTTTAGTCGAAC
Organism: Leptogaster cylindrica; assembly: GCA_963082835.1. Lineage (NCBI taxonomy): Eukaryota > Metazoa > Arthropoda > Insecta > Diptera > Asilidae > Leptogaster > Leptogaster cylindrica. The sequence goes on from OY720105.1 coordinate 32,491,641, forward strand.
CGTGGCTGCTGCAATACAAACCTGTATTGATCTAGGTAAATTTGATCCTCTTTTGGTAGATTCCGCAAAAGCAACAAAAGAATTAATTTTAAAAATTGATAAACTTTTTGACTGCTTAAATAGCAGGTGGTCCATACATGAAAAAAATATGTATAAACAACCACTAAGAGCAATTAATGAAGTTGCAAGATATTTGTTGGAAATGAGAGATTATTTAAGCAAATTAAGTTTTCCTAAAGCAAAAAGAAATTATTGTATTGACGGATTGATACAAACTATTAACGGAATTCTTCTAGTTCGCGATGATTCGATTTTTGAAAATTCTCCCGCTTCTTGCCTTTTAACGTCTCGATTTAATCAAGATCCGATTGAAAATTTATTTGCTCAAGCTAGAGCAAAAGGAGGAAACAATAGAAATCCTTCAGTATTTGAATTTAATTATCTCATTGCAAGAATTACATCAATGAAAATTAATCCTGCATCATTATTGAAAAAATGTGAAGATGATACTGATAATTTGTTAGAATGGAATGAAAAAAGTGAAAATACAATGATCTCCGAAGTAAATAGTTACAGAGAATTTATTCTAGAATTAGAATTAAAAAATAATTTATCAGTTGAATCGGATATGGCAGAAGTTGAAATTCCGAATTCCATTCTTAATGAAGGTATATCGCAACATTTTGAAATAAGTTGTAATGCTCGGAGATATGTTATTGGATACGTTATTTCGAAAATTGTTTTAAATAAATTGAATTGCGAAAACTGCAAAAAAAGAAATGCTATAAATAAGTGCGTCAACGCCATTGTTATCAGAATCACATATTTTTAATAAAGATTATTCTAAAACGGATGCGCGATATCTTCAATTACCAGGCTATAACTTTTTTAATATATGCCAGCTTCATTTTAACATTTATGAATACTTTTTTAATAATTGTTTATACATGACAAATATAAAAAAGACTATTGTCAATAAATGTATTCTTGAAACTAATAAACAATATCCTAACTGGTTTTTAAATTCAGATACATGCTACGATCATAGAGTAACCATTCTCAATTTTATTATTCAAGTCTTACTGAAAAAAGTGTTCTTGGAAAACAAAAGTTGAGAATAGTGTTTGCGCATCCAATAAGCATTTAAAAAACATGCAATAATATCATATTTCAATTCCCTTTAATTTTAACCAAACCAAATGCAAAATCGGACAACACCTTCTTATTTAAGGTCCACCCTTAATAAAGGTCTTTTAAGTGGCTTTCTAGGAGGATGCTAAATTAGTGAATGAATAATTATTATTAAGAAAAAAATGGATTTTTCTCCCTATCTTATCCTCCCCAGTCACCAACCGAAAATTCCACAGCGCCGACGTCGAGTGCTACGAAAGGAGAATGGGCACTTTGGTATATTTTTGTATAGAGATGAGTCATACATCATTAGATGGGTTTTTTTGAGTGTATTAATAGTTGCTATGGGGACTTTCTCCAAATAGTTGTCCGTTTGGAGATACAGGGGCCCAAACATAGTGATTTTTAGTGATAGAAAACATCAATTTAACTTCTATTAATATGAATAATCATCTTTCTGATAAAAAAAAACATGTTTATACTTGACTAGCCGACGGCAACGGGAACAGGGTGTGAAGAGAGGGGTGGGGTGGGAGCACAGGACGAAGGGAGGGAGGGTTGCGCACGCGGCGTTCGGGAACACACGATTGAAACAGTCGCCTCTTAGGATTAAGGCCGGCCTCACACAGCCGGAATGGCTTGCTGAATTCAGAAACGGAATCAGAATCTGAAATCCGGCACATTGCCTCACACAGCCGGAATTAAGAAACGGAATCTGCATCTGAATTCACACCACCTCGCCTTGTGCAACTGAAATAAGCTGTCAAACAGAATCTGAATTCCGGCGTGTGTGAGCTTGCTAATTTGAATCATATGAAAAGTAGTGCTTTCTGAATCCATAACCTGAAAATTCAGATACTGAATTCAGAACGCTCCTCAGCACGTTTCTGACAGATCGATCTGAAACATTCAGTATCTGAAATAATCAGCATGTGTGCGCTGCACATTAAAATTATATACAATTCAGACCGTTCTGAATTCACAGCCATTCCGATTTCCGGCTGTGTGAGGCCGGCCTAAGTGAGTGAGTAATAATAATAATAATAATATTCTACAATACTATTATTCCTGATAACAGGACGACGCACTATAGGCACTTATGCTCATGTGCTTTCCATATTGTGGTACTTAGGATATGCCCGCCATGAAAGTTTCCATGCGCCTGCACTGTTTTTAAACGATATAATTTTTGATGAAGTTGATGATGATGAAAATGAAATACACATATAATGTGTTTTCTACTTAAAAAAGTGTATTTTATTTTGCATCATTTCCTACACTTTTAATGTAATTCGTATATCGTACAGTGGACGTCTGTAGGTTGAAATGATGATGATATATTATGATGTTGATGATGATGATGATGAATGTACTATTTTTCTTGCAAGATCTTGTAACCCATTAGCTTTAACAACCTTTATTCTAAGTAAATGTAAGTAATATCTACAGTACTCTGATTTCCCATTCTGTACGCTTACAAATGACAACTCTTAGAACATTGTGACCTTGAAAATATTAAGATAAATAAAATTACCTTTCCAATGACATACGACTCATTGCTATTGCAAAATATACCAGCTTCCATACATTTTCTCCTTTGCAAACTTGCAAAGAATATCAGAAATATCCAGATATCGTTTTCTTTTCACTTGCGCCGCGTAGCACCGTTTGCCCTACTTGTGTGCGGCCCTTTTTACCCACGACGGCACGGAGATGGTATATGCGTTTGGGGTGAGAGGATGTTTGTGCAAACCAATGTCTCCATTTATCTCCAAAACTACTAATTCGATTTTGATGCGGTTTTCAGTGATGGGTTTGGGTTTTATTGGTGCATGTTGTTAGATAGGTGTTACGGTGACAACTCACCAGGGGGCGCTGCAGTAAACATTTGTTTCTGCAAAACCAAAACTACTAGTCCGATTTTGATGCGGTTTTCAGTAATGGGTTTGTGGTTTATTACTGAGGATACTTAAATAGGTGCTACGGCAGTAACTCACTAGGGAGCCCTGCAGTAATATATTTTATATTAGCTCCTACATATTAAGAAACTCGATAGGTGAGTATTTCTGTACAGAGTATCATTTCTACTTATTACCGTCACTTTTACTTATTACTTATTATTTTCATTGTACGTAATGATATCGAGTTGAGTTACAACAAAGCCCCGGGCAAAGTTTAGTTGTAAATACTTATATTTTATTACTATCAAATAAACTATATTGATATGTACTACAATGTACATATTGGCCATGCTCTCTAAAAAGTTTGAAATAAAAAAGCAAAATTAAAAATTTTGAAAAAACCCACGACGGTTAAACGTAATTTAAAAAGGATAAAATAATTTAAAAACCCGCGACTTAAAGAATTTAAACCCAAGAATATCCGTCGGGGGCTGCCATTACTATTTTAAAGTTTAAATATAAATATAAATGGGTATTGCAATATATAAAATATCGCCAATTATTCTCGTTACTATAAAACTGCAAAACTAGTTCATTTAATGCCAGCCCTGGACGGATATTCTTGGGTTTAAATTCTTTAAGTCGCGGGTTTTTAAATTATTTTATCCTTTTTAAATTACGTTTAACCGTCGTGGGTTTTTTCAAAATTTTTAATTTTACTTTTTTTCCTAAAAGATCTTCACTGGTTGTAATATGTATGCTCCGACAAGCGAGAGCTGGCTTCAAGCGGTAACGCTCAATTTTAACATTAAAAAGTTCTGTGGTGTCAGTCATATTTATTTCCCATCTGAGTTTCAAGCTTTCCTGAGCGAAAGCTCTGGCAGTCAATGTTTAACCAAGTCTGAAGCAAAAATTTCTACTTTGTTCAGCTTGGAACCTTTTATTATATAGCTCTTTGTTACTACCCTCTATCCCGAACTCTATTCTAATTCAACCCCTCAAAACCACCCTAACTAACCAACTATTATTGCAGCCCGATCTACCGGAAACGGTTTTATGTATTATACGTCGTATTTGGGAGTAGTTATAAATTTTAATGTAATATGATGCACATTATTATAATTTTCACCGTCCGAGTGTAACAAGGTAGACCTGCTAGTGTAGCAATAAAGCGATAAAAACCCACTTTCAGTGAAAAACAGAAAACAAATGCGGAGAAAAATGCTTTCGGAGGGTGTGCGAAAGGCGGTGATTTAAATTTTGGGAAGAGTTTTAAGCATGAAGCACACTACATTGTCGAAGGGCCCCATATGGTCGATAATGAATCATTATTTACTACTACGAAACATAGCAATAAAGCGATAAACCAGTTTCAGTTAAAAAAACTGTGGACAAAATGCTTTCGGTGGGTCTTGGAGTGACCGAGGGTCTAAGGGCCCAAGGACCTTCTAGTGTCCTTTCTGCTTTAGGGTAGTAAACGTGGATGGATTTACATACGGATTTGGTTTATTATTCTCTGAATAATACACTTTTGTAATCGGTTCGGAATAATTTTGTTAATACCCCTTAAAAATTTTTTCTTTTACGTTTCAATATGCGTAGAGTCCAAAGATGCAATGTCTGTCCGCCGTCCGGCGTGTCAGCGATATCTACCTTAATTTAAGGTCGAAAATAATCGTTCTTTCGCACATAGACTACGTTTGGGTCCTAGTTGTGTCCCGAAGCTCGGCTGCTTGATCAGAGTACCCCCTGGGGTTTTAGGGGTGAAGAAGGGCTGTAAAATTAGGCATTTTTAAAGTTTTTGTGAACTTGGGCATGTTGGATACCTTTTTTTTATATTTTTTAGGGTGAGGAGATCGAATATGAATTCAATTTTGACAAAAGAGTGAAGAATTAAAAAAAAATTAAAAAAATTATTAATTTTTTTTTTAAATGAATTTTTCTTACAAAATAAAATAAATTCTACTTGGGAGGATTACCAATGTTATTGTATTCAGTCAGAAGAGTTGTAGACGTACAGCAAACACAAAGTTAAATAAAATGGCTAATTAAGGACTATGTATTAACTAATTATTAGTAAATAGTTAAAAATGAGCTATTTACCGAATATTTAACGGCTATTTAAGATTTGTGTGACTATCGGCTAAATATTGGCAAGTAAAATAGTTGTATATTAGTTAGTTATTGGTAATTGGTTATTAATTTCATACCGGCAAACAAAACATTAATAATAATTAAAACGGTTAATTAATGGCTAAGTATTAACTATTTATCTGTAAAGAGTAATTGAATATCAATATGTACTATTCGGCGTATACCAGAATAGTTGGAAAGTGTGTATTATTCGGCGTATACCAGAATAATATTCTAACCATAAAATTTGTATAAAATTTTATTATTCGGCTTATACCAGAATAGTAAAATTTTATTTGCTACAATGAATATACTCGGCGTATACCAGAACAAATATTCATTAATTTCAAAATAATTCTCGGTAGAAACCAGAGACTTACTTTTTTTTTACAAGGTTTTATTTAACTTCGTTTTCGGTTTCTCTGTTTCTCTGTTTCTCTGTTTCTCTGTTTCTCTGTTTCACTGTTCGGAACAAATATTGCAGTTTTTAACCAATTTCTACCACATAAATTTTCATGAATTTTTTTTACATAGCACAGATTTCAGGAAGAGAACATGTTCTTAAAAAAAAAATAATATGTTTATTGTCAAAATCATTGCAATTAGAGCATAATTGTTAATCAAGTATTACTGAAATTGCATACGCATTTCAGTCAATTTCAAGGCAAAATTAACATTTGCCAAGAAGAAGACTGCTTACTGCCTGCGCACATTTTTATGTCGCTGAGCAGCGGTGGTTCGTTGCCGAAAACAAGTCTCCTGCTTCGAAACACGAACGCATATTTTCTTTTTGCTCTCAACGAGGGGGAGATTTTTGTGTGCTGGCGAGTTCTGAATTAGGATAAATTTGTGCCTATTTGGTCGATGCACATTTTTGTTATGATTCTTTTTTAGCTGAGGGGAGGGTAATTCTATTCTTCATATTTTTTAAAAGAAATGTTTTCTATTTAGCAAATGAGTAACACCGCAAGAAGTATGGAGTGGGAGCTTTTCTAATATGATTTTATAATCATTTACTAAAGCTGAAAGCACCATTAATTGCATATTATATATATATATATCTATGTAATATTTGTATAACATATTATTTATATTATAATAATAAATAAATACTATATGAATATATTCAGTTGAATATGTTTTGTGGTAAACACCTGGACAATGTAAGTAGGTATATATTTATTGATAACACCGTGCTCTCGGCTCACACGTTAAAAGGTAAGGTCCGCCGAAGGAATCAGAAATAAAATTTTACTTAAAACATTAGATTACAAAATTTTATTTTAAAAAGCACTAAAAACTAAGAAAATAAAAAATTAATAAATTAAAAAAATTAAATAACAATGTTTTATTTTAAAAAGCACTAAAAACTAATAAATAAACTTTCTACTTATACCGCAGTATTTTGGTTACATCTAGTTTAAAATAAAAACTTGGGGTGCTGATGATACCAAAATGCACACACACACACTTCTAATATAATTTTACCGATAACTTAAATTTAAAATTATCAATTGGAAATATTATGAACAGTTAGTGATTGCTTTTACTTATCATTGAAACGAAACATATACAAAATATTAAATTTTATCTAACTATATGCAGATGCACCCCTTCGGCTGATTATGAGACGCATAATAGTGAAGCATTTCACGAAGGTGGCGAAATTTTTTGGATAAACTTAGGGGGTTAATATAATATATTATTCATTGTGGAAATATTTTGTTTCCACATTACTAGGTCTAAGGCGCTATGGAGTGACACATAAGGCGTTAATTCAATATGTGCTAGAGCGAGAAACAAAAAGGCTTACACATTTATAGCGCTTCCTTTTTTATACTCTAAGATGCACCCCAAGTTTTTATTTTAAACTAGATGTAACCAAAATACTGCGGTATAAGTAGAAAGTTTATTTATTAGTTTTTAGTGCTTTTTAAAATAAAACATTGTTATTTAATTTTTTTAATTTATTAATTTTTTTTTCGAATCACTCTCGGCGTATACCTGAAAGCGACTGAATTTTTTGGGAGAATGTCGTTCCTTTTATAGTCATTTTTGACCGGAAAATTCAAACTTGTTCCCTACGATTTTCTACTGTAGTTTTGATTTTAGTTTACTAAGTATTTTCAAATAGGTTGCTATATTTATATTGTTATTTTATGACAAGTTATTTATTTTTAATCAACGTGCTTTTTTGACAACTACTTCGATTGTAATTAATTATGTCGAAGCTGCGACACAATGAAAAAGAAAAGGCCGCGTCAACATTTTATTGGCAATAAAAAAATTTTCGCGTAATGTTTGAAAATTTTGGCAAGTCATACCCAGTAACTATAAAAAAAAGTGTTATTATAATAAAATAATTGATTCTTTGTGCAGTCCTATAGCCATGACACCGGGTAATTCATAGCATTGGAAATTGACCACTGAAATGCTGGAAATATTTCATTTTTTTATGGTTGAACTAGCTGGTCTACCCGGTTACACTCAGTCGATGGGACGATTGGTATTCGTTAAGGTGGCTGCATTGATTCATCAATCTGATTACTGTCACACGATAAATTCGTTTTTGATTTTGATTTCATTCATGTATAGCTTCCGTCCTGTGTATTGTAGCAGTATTATTTTAATTTTTAAAATTTTTTTTCGCAGTCTTTTGACTTTTTATAAATACACCATTTATGCTTGCGATTTTGATATTGTCAATTTCAATAGTGGATTCGAAATCTGGGAATTCAAAATACCTTTCGCTTTTACTATATTTCCCCAAATTCGTTAAATTTTGAAAAATGTCGAAAATTAATTCGCAATCAGTATCTACGAAAACGCCCAGATACAAAGTTTCGTAACTCGTTGATGTTGTAATTTGTTGGTCGGCATCTTTCGTTCTCCATTTTGAAACCCTATATTTTAGGCGAATATAAAATACCTTAAGGTACCTATAGCTGAAAGTACCTGTACTTCACTACTGTGAAAATCGTGCACAAATTACGTATATGACAATAACTTTTTTGTGGGTTGAGGAGATAAAATAATACTTTGACTAACACCGGTAGGAGACTTGAGACTTGAGACATGAGACTTCCGATGGTGAACTGCTGGATAAAAAAAGACAGAGTTTCATAAAACTTCTGATAAACAATGTTTTTTGTTCGCCCCTTTGAGTGCAATATAACCAGATTGTCAGGAGAGCTTACCCCGTTACCCGTGAACAGGCAACATACAATTGGCCGTGGGAGAAACTGTCATTCCGTAAATCCACTCCTGCCACTTTCAAAGATTGACTTTGCGGTTTGTTTATTGTCATGGCGAAACATATCTTAATAGGAAACTGCAGCCGTTTAAACTGAAAGTGGTAGTCGGATGGAATCAAGGGGAATCTAGGTAGAAAAACTGTTTCTCCCGCACCACAGCCTGTGAAAATGGTTGATTCAATAACAATGTTTCTTTATTCTAAACAAAAGACCAAAAAACAGTTTTTAGGAATTTTTTACTTTCAAAATAGCAGATTTTCATAAAAATTTTCATCCCCTATTTTAAGCTCTTAGGGGTGGAATTTCACAAATCGGTTCTTAGTGAGCACCTATGAGATAAGTTGAATAAGTATACAAAATTTCAGCGCTTCCGAAGTAACCGTTTTCACCCTTTTTCACCCCCTTAAGTGTTGAATATTAAAAGAATTGCTTTTCAGTGATAACCTGAGAGGCAAGTTGAATAAGTATACAAAATTTCGTGGAAATCGGTTCAGTGGTTCCAGAGTAACCGTTTTCACCCCTTTTCACCCCCTTAGGGGTGGAAATTCAACAAAACCCTTCTTATGACACATCCAGAGCTTAAGTGGATTCATCATGCCAAGTTTCGAGGTCATACGTTTGGCTGTTCTTGAGATATAGTGATCAGTGAATCAATGAGTGGTATTTGAATTTTATATACACATATATAAATATATAGACTAGCAGGCCCGGCAATGCTTCGCTATTGCCCAGAAAGAGTGAACTGTAGTCGACACGATCTAGTTGATACAAAGTCTCAAAAGGTTTTCGCAACCTGATCTAAATGCACACCATCATGAATTGCGCAATCGGTAAAAGCAATTTCTGTACCCTGTTATTTTAGAATTTGTTAACCGTAAATCGAAACTAGCAAAAAAAAACTCTTAGCGAGTTTAAAACTGACGGGGTGCCCAATAGCGCATTAACTTGTATCCACAAAAGAGTTAATATAAATTTTTGTGGTGTGCGTGCATTATTGTTCCTTAATAAAATCAATAAAAATTTACAAATACCTTTGCGCATGCAATTGTTTCTTTGAGGTATTTGCTTTTATTTGGTGGTATAAAAGTGTCCAATATTTGGAAATGAATGTTTCTTTGAGGTATTTGTAAACTCTTATTGATTTTATATTAAGGAACAATTGCATGCGCAAAGGTATTTGTAAATTTTTATTGATTTTATTAAGGAACAATAATGCACGCACAACACAAAAATTTATATTAACTCTTTTGTGGATACAAGTTAATGCGCTATTGGGCACCCCGTCAGTTTTAAACTCGCTAAGAGTTTTTTTTTGCTAGTATCAGTATGTTTTTTGAAAGCAACCATTATTATTAAGTAAATAATTTTTCCATAAATGTTGAAATAAAATAAATTTTAATAAAACGAAGCAGTTGCTATTCGTTCGCGAAACCGATTGCATTTTTTGCTCTCTTTATTTTGGGTCAGTTAAAATTAAAAATACAATTATGCATTTAAATAAATTTCGTGTATCCAACTTTACCCTACACACATTTGAGGGGTTTGAGAAACTGGAAAATTCGAACTGCTGATGTTAGGTTTGAGGGGACCATCTGCTAGGATTTTACCATTATTTATCATAGTTTTAGAATACGAGTAGGTTCATGAAAACTATAGAACAAAAGCTTGCCTATTCACTTTCTATGGTGTTTTGGACTCGTCAAGGAATGCTGCGATTGAAATTTTTATTCGAACATTTTTCATTCTTTACAAAATTGTTGAAAAACTCACTTTTCCCGGTTCGCGATATTATTCGGATGCCATTTTCTCCGGAACTAGAGTTTTCCCAGAATTCACATGATAAGCCATCGATGCATTTGGTTGTCAGCTACAAACGACTAGTTTTTTAACAAAATTGCTTGGTTCAATTTTGAGTAATAGCCTTCAAATCGAAAATTTGGCAGTGTCACTTTTTAGTTTTTTCTATATTTTTCTTGAACTAGATGGCTGATTATGATTTTCTGGCCACCATTTGAAAACTTAGTTCAATACCGATCGACTGATTCATATACGGACGCCTTTCATTGGATTTTAGTGGAGATATTATATTTTTAAAAAAGTGCATCTGGCTCTATACAAAAGTCTATATCTCGATCAAATTCAAAGGAATCTTAAAAATGTTAACGGATTCTGCAAGCCGCACTTATCCCCGAAAAATAGAGGTATAAACGACAGAAATCGGTTCAACTTTTGTACAAACAAACTATTTGAGGTAGGCAATTTTTCATGAATTTCATGAAAATTAACCGTAAATTTTGGAGGGCTATAACTTTTCAACGGATGGTTCGATTTTAATATATAAGGTACCGTTGGAAAGGTCTTGATAAGTAGCCTCGGAAAACACTATAGCTGAATAGTTTTCTACACCCACCTTTGGGTTATATTGGAAAAACTAAAAATTTGGTCAAATTTTCAAGTGGCCATATCTCGGGTTGTAGTGGGTGGATTAGCAGTTTTAATATATTTTCCTAGTCTATGGCACAACACCTTTCTAACGATACCCAACAGTCATGAATTGAAAGCTTGGTTCTCGATTTCGATTTATTCCTGTATATATAGTAGTGCATTTCAACAACAATCATCAGATCTTCAGATTTTTTGTTTTGCGCACCCCGCGGAGAACTACCGTTCTCCGTGATATTCAATGTATCTCTCGATTAGCAGATTTCCTCAAACGAGCCATTCTGTAGTTCTTCTGAATAAAGCGATCGATCTGAACAGACGTGTTTGATTTCTTCCTTGCCGACGTGTTTTTTTGACTACAGAACTGTACTGTAATGTTTTTAATGTAATGGTTTTTTAATGATTTGTCCTGAAATCAATTCTAGGCCTTAGAAGGCGAATTTTCAAAAACCATAAGTGCGTATCTAAATGTGTAGGGCTGTAGGGAATCTCTGTACCAAGTATGAGCTCTGAATTGTTTAATCTTCTTAAAACGGGACTGAAGATAGCCGAAAATTTCCAACCGAAAATTTCCAGCCGAAAATTTTTTCCCCAAGGTAATGTCGATAGTGCAGATCCAGCCGATAATTTATTCCTAAAGAACATTCTATAGTATTGTTTGACACTTTATTTTTTGAAAAACCTTAAAATTAGTTGAGTCAGCCGATAAAAAAATATTAGAAAATCTTTTTTTTTTATTTATTTAACTAACTAATTAAATGTAAAATAACGACGATTATATCGTCGATATGACCTCCGCGAAAAAAATTTTAATCCTAGAAAGTAGGCTTTTAAATTGAATTTTTTAAAAAAAATTTGTATCGAAAAAAACGGTGTGGAGAGTTCCATGGAGGTTTCGCCTACTTCATGTAAGCCAAAGTGGGAGCCGAATACATGTAAAAATACGTTAAAAAAATCAAATCGTCGATATGACCTCCGCGAAAAAATTGCAACCCTAGAAAGTAGGCCTTTAAATTGAATTTTTTTTTAAAAATTTGTATCGAAAAAAAAACGGTGTGGAGAGTTCCATGGAGGTTTCGCCTTCTTCATGTAAACCAAAGTGGGAGCCGAATAGATGTAAAAACACGCTAAAAACAGCAAATCGTCGATCTCATTTGTCATCAACAAATTTGATTTTTTAAGTTTTCTAATATTTCAAAAAAGTTACAATTTTAAATGATGAATTATTCATTACCTCTGGTGGAGATTTAGATTTTGGTTTGCCAGTTTAATTTATATCACTGTGTCCACGATCGACCACGAGGAGGTTACAGTCCATCGATCCCATCGGGAGTTTAATGAGCGTGAGTTCCCTTGCCTCTCACATAAAATCCGGAGTTTAATTAGCGTGAGTTCCCTCGCCTCTCACATCAAATCGGGAGTTTAATTAGCGTGAGTTCCCTCGCCTCTCACATCAAATCGGGAGTTTAATTAGCGTGAGTTCCCTCGCCTCTCACATAAAATCGGGAGTTTAACTAGCGTGAGTTCCCTCGCCTCTCACATCAAATCGGGAGTTTAATTAGCGTGAGTTCCCTCGCCTCTCACATCAAATCGGGAGTTTAATTAGCGTGAGTTCCCTCGCCTCTCACATCAAATCGGGAGTTTAATTAGCGTGAGTTCCCTCGCCTCTCATATCAAATTGGGTGTCTTATATCATTTACAAAGGGGACAATAAACTTTTTCTGTTTACATGAAGTACGCGAAACCTCTATGGAACTCTCCACACCGTTTTTTTTCGATACAAATTTTTTTTCAAAAATTCAATTTAAAGGCCTACTTTCTAGGGTTGCAATTTTTTTCGCGGAGGTCATATCTACGATTTGATGTTTTTAGCATGTTCTTACATGTATTCGGCTCCCACTTTCGTTTACATGAAGTAGGCGAAACCTCTATGGAACTCTCCACAACGTTTTTTTCCGATACAAATTTTTTAAAAAGCATTCAATTTAAAGGCCTACTTTCTAGGATTGCAATTTTTTTCGCGGAGGTCATATCGACGATTTGATGTTTTTAGCGTGTTTTGACATCTATTCGGCTCCCACTTTGGTTTACATGAAGTAGGCGAAACCTCTATGGAACTCTCCACACCGTTTTTTTTCGATACACATTTTTTTTTCAAAAATTCAATTTAAAGGCCTACTTTCTAGGGTTGCAATTTTTTTCGCGGAGGTCATATCTACGATTTGATGTTTTTAGCATGTTCTTACATGTATTCGGCTCCCACTTTGGTTTACATGAAGTAGGCGAAACATCTCTGGAACTCTCCACACCGTTTTTTTTCGATACAAATTTTTTTTCAAAAAATTCAATTTAAAGGCCTACTTTCTAGGGTTGCAATTTTTTTCGCGGAGGACATATCGACGATTTGATCTTTTTAGCATGTTTTGACATCTATTCGGCTCCCACTTTGGTTGGTTCCCACTTTGGTTTACATGAAGTAGGCGAAACCTCTATGGAACTCTCCACAACGTTTTTTTCCGATACAAATTTTTTAAAAAGCATTCCATTTAAAGGCCTACTTTCTAGGGTTGCAATTTTTTTCGCGGAGGTCATATCGACGATTTGATCTTTTTAGCGTGTTTTGACATCTATTCGACTCCCACTTTGGTTTACATGAAGTAGGCGAAACCTCTATGGAACTCTCCACACCGTTTTTTTTCGATACAAATTTTTTTTCAAAACTTCAATTTAAAAGCCTACTTTCTAGGATTGCAATTTTTTTCGCGGAGGTCATAACGACGATTTGATCTTTTTAGCGTGTTTTGACATCTATTCGACTCCCACTTTGGTTTACATGAAGTAGGCGAAACCTCTATGGAACTGTCCACAACGTTTTTTTCCGATACAAATTTTTTAAAAAAAATTCAATTTAAAGGCCTACTTTCTAGGGTTGCAATTTTTTTCGCGGAGGTCATATCGACGATTTGATCTTTTTAGCATGTTTTTACTTATATTCGGCTCCCACTTTGGTTTACATGAAGTAGGCGAAACCTCTATGGAACTCTCCACAACGTTTTTTTCCGATACAAATTTTTTAAAAAAAATTCAATTTAAAGGCCTACTTTCTAGGGTTGCAATTTTTTCGCGGAGGTCATATCGACGATTTGATCTTTTTAGCATGTTTTTACTTGTATTCGGTTCTCACTTTGGTTTACATGAAGTAGGCGAAACCTCTATGGAACTCTCCACAACGTTTTTTTCCGATACAAATTTTTTAAAAAGCATTCCATTTAAAGGCCTACTTTCTAGGGTTGCAATTTTTTTCGCGGAGGTCATATCGACGATTTGATCTTTTTAGCGTGTTTTGACATCTATTCGACTCCCACTTTGGTTTACATGAAGTAGGCGAAACCTCTATGGAACTCTCCACACCGTTTTTTTTCGATACAAATTTTTTTTCAAAACTTCAATTTAAAAGCCTACTTTCTAGGATTGCAATTTTTTTCGCGGAGGTCATAACGACGATTTGATCTTTTTAGCGTGTTTTGACATCTATTCGACTCCCACTTTGGTTTACATGAAGTAGGCGAAACCTCTATGGAACTCTGCACACCGTTTTTTTCGATACAAATTTTTTAAAAAAAATTCAATTTAAAGGCCTACTTTCTAGGATTGCAATTTTTTTCGCGGAGGTCATATCGACGATTTGATCTTTTTAGCGTGTTTTGACATCTATTCGGCTCCCACTTTGGTTTACATGAAGTAGGCGAAACCTCTATGGAACTCTCCACACCGTTTTTTTCGATACAAATTTTTTTTTAAAAAATTCAATTTAAAAGCCTACTTTCTAGGATTAAAATTTTTTTCGCGGAGGTCATATCGACGATATAATCGTCGTTATTTTACATTTAATTAGTTAATTAAATAAATAAAAAAAAAAGAAGATTATCTAATATTTTTTTATCGGCTGACTCAACTAATTTTAACGTTTTTCAAAAAATAAAGTGTCAAACAATACTATAGAATGTTCTTTAGGAATAAATTATCGGCTGGTTCTGCACTATCGACATTACCTTGGGGAAAAAATTTTCGGCTGGAAATTTTCGGCTATCTTCAGTCCCGTCTTCTTAAATCTTGAGAAACGTTGATCAGTCAGTGAGATGGGCTTTGGCTTATGACTCTCTGAATAGTCTGAATAATACGTGATTCGCAATTCTTTTTGTTAGCACCCCCTCAATTTTTATTTCATGTTTCAAGATGCGTAGGGTCCAAAAATGCAATCTCCCTCCCCTGCTGTCCCCCGTGTCATCAATATTTACCTTAATTTCTTAGAGTACGGTACATTTGGGCCCTAGTTGTGTCCCGAAGATTGGAATGCACCCATGGGTTTTAGGGCCATGGGTGCTTTTTAGGGTGATGAGATCAAATCTGAAGTCGATTTTGCCCAAAGAGTGAAGAATTGAAACAGGTAACATAAAACAAATATATAAAAAACTGAATCAATTTTGAAAAAATAATTAAGATAAAAAAGAAGAAAAAAGTGGCCAAGTGCGAGTCGGACTCGCGCACGAAGGGTTCCATACATCAAAAATAACCAAAATATGGCGTTTTTTTGGATGGGAGCCCCCCTTAAATATTTCTTTTATTTTAATTTTATTATTTCTTATTAAAGTAAAAATACAACTGAGTATTTTGTGAATATTTCAAGTGCCTACATGTTGCCATTATTGATATCGAGCAAAACAGTGCAAAAAAATCGCGTTTGTTGTATGGGACCCCCCATTAAATATTTATTTTATTTTGTTTTTAGTATTTGTTGTTATAGCGGCAACAGAAATACATAATTTGTGAAAATGTCAACTGTCTAGCTATCACGGTTCTTGAGATACAGCCTGGTGACAGACGGACGGACAGACAACGAAGTCTTAGTAATAGTCTTTTTATACCCTTTCGATACGGAACCCTAAAAATGAAGAAAATTTTTAAAGAAGCCGGGATTAAAGTCGAATAGGACAATAATTGTCCCGTTTATTTACTGACTCTCTGCGACCCGCCCCGTTTGGGCACTACTGTTCAGAATTTGTGGCTCACTTTATTCAGGACTCAATCGCAAAGCGTATTTTATTAGAATACTAAATTTTGCCGCGTTTTAAATGTTATAATAGCTGTACCCTGCTACATGTTGGTGAGGCTCAGTCTGGTTAAATAAAAGATAATTTTAGAAAGCCTGTGGTTATACAATATTTTTGATTGTTCCATTTTCTGTGCAGATATAGAGATTTTCTCATCTGTCGACTCTAAAACACGCAACATAATTGACCATGTGAGAATCAATCCGCGTCTAGATCAAACCTTTGTTTATGGTGACTGCAAACGCCACTCGAATTAGGAAGTGCAATCATTTAATTGTAATGGGATATCTGTTGGAATCGTATCTCTATGTCATCTCTATGTTGCTTCTACGGTGTTGCTCGTTAATTTTTTTTAAAGCTGAATACTTCTTTTGGTGGGCCTGAGGCGTGATTGCTGAAGGGGGAATCTTTGGTTTGCCGTCACGGGACACTGTAATACATTTAAATAACTTCTATCCATTCACTAATATTAAATGTTCGTTTTTCCCCGTTTCAGGGGGTCCTGGAGTGGGGTGTGTCAACTACCCTCCTTGGGGTTGTCCAATTTGAGTCGTGTGTGATATCAACTTGAAGGTTTTGTTCAGTATTTTCTATTAAATGGCATATTTTTTTCTTTTATAAGAAACTTTATAACAAACTTTTTGTCACACGAATATCGTTAAAATGCATGTTTTTCGAACATGTGTACAAAGGTGGTGCAGGTTGATGCGATGGGTGGGGGCTGAATTTTCTTTTGAATGCTTTAGCATAGTGTTTTACATCTTTCATGGAAAGATTTCAATATATTAACTCAAACGCAGATAAATCGACGCATCTCACTACACAATATGAATGTAGTCTGTTGTAAAGTTTCTTACAGAAAAAAAATATGCCTTTTTAATAGTACTTACCAAGAGATTTAATTTCATATCACACTCGGCTAAAATTGGACTACCCCAAATGAGATGGTTTGACTACCACCCCCACCCACACAACCCCCAAAAATGAAATCCAAATTAACATCTTTTACCCCACCGGAAAGATCATTTTAAATTTAAAAACCCCAATTTAAGAAAATTGTTAAATCCATCCATGTTTACTACCCTAAAACTTTTCCCAAAATTTATATCGCCAACAAAAACGTGGGGAAAAGTGTTTTCTTAATAACCATCATGCAACATGACTATTATAATTAATCGGCCTTTCTTAATATTTTCATAATGCCACGTGACCGATATTTTATATTGATCCCGTGACGGCAAATGCAGATATACCCAAAAATATTTCGATAATCATTATATTTTCGCTCGAAACTCATATAACGGTACAGAATCTATGTGATATATGCATATTAAATCGCATCTACGTTCTCTTACGAACATTTTGATCTAATTATTTTTTCTCTGCGATACGTAGTTTAGAAGATTATCGGACTTTAATTTAAGTATCTCCACGTTAAAAAATTTTACTTGAAAAAACTGAACAAATTTATTTCACACTAAAACCCGTATAACGGTTAAACATAGAAAATTGAAATGTTCCCATCAAATATGTAGAAATTATGCTAAAGCATTTAAACAAAAAATCAGGCCCCCCGCAGCAACCTACAACCCCTCTATAGACAAATTAGCAAACCACACATTTTAACGATATTCGAATGAAAAAAGTCTGTTGTAAAGTTTCTTTAAGAAGAAAAAAAGATATGCCATTTAATAGTACTCAGTAAGAGCTTTAATTTGATACCTCACACGACTCAAATTGGAGAACCTCAAGGGGGGTGGCTACCACCCCCACCCCCCACAACCTTCCCACAAATATAAAAAGTATAGAAAAACCTGACTGTAGTCGAATATAACGCTGTGTCAAAATTTGAAAGCAATCGGTGAAGAACTTTCGGAGATTAGCGGAGTCTAACAAATGGACATTTACATTTTTATTTATATAGATATAGCAGGTGTCTACCCGGTTAAACCCGGGTCGGTGAAAATCATAGTATAATGTACATCAGATTACGTTTTGAATTTACAATTACCCCAGAACGCGACATACCTGTATCACAGACAATATTGTCTGTGCCTGTATTATATATAATGTTGCAGCGGATATATCGAACCAGACCTCATAAGTGGGTCTCTTTTCGTTCCTCTTTCAAAGCTAGCCCAGGTCAGTCACGCTGCACATTGGTGCACAGATTCCTTACCACGGAACGCCTCGTCAACTCGAAAATTTGGTCGATGGTAACTTGTCGCATGTCCTCCACCAAAGAATGACCTGTGACGCGTCTATTGAATCCTCGAAATCGCCGAACATACACATACCAGACGTACTGCAGACTCTGGCTCGAGTTTTTTTACAAGAAAGGCAAAGCAAATACAAATGCTGATGCTCTCAGTCGCGTAGATATAAATTACAACGAGGATGATGAGCAAAATTCAATAGCCGATGGTCTCTCCACGTCAGATTCGTTACAAAACAATGTCGCCTCGAGGAGTTCTCAACGTCAGGCGATGTTCCAATATCAGAATCCTTACAGAATGAAGTCGATGATCAGGACTTAAGTTCAAGTTCATCCACAATGCATTCTGCCGAAGAAAACTTAGATGATGGTGTACCCATTTCAGAACGACCATTAAATGAATTTACACAACAATTAATCTTTATAAAGACGGACGATTCTACAAAATGCAACATGACATATAAAGTAATTTTTCGCAACAAACCAGGTAAAAAAATACAATTGGTTCGACATTGAGCCAATGCTGAACAGTCTTGGGCCAATACTGAAAATTACTATGGTTGAACCTTGGGTCAACCTTGGATGATAACCATGGCCCAATATTATTTTCATTACTTGGCCCAATATTGGCATCCAATGCCCAGCCAATGCTGCTAAAACAATAAATTTTTAGCATTTGCAATGCTCCGATTTACCCGGTGTTATGGCACAGAGAATATTTTAATTATCCATTTTATTTTATTTTATTATAATATGTATATAATAACATTTTTCATATACCTCGTACTGGGCCCGAGCCCGGACCTCGTTGGTCTAGCTAGCTATCTACCTGAAATGTGGCAAGCTTATACATATATTCATTCTGTCATTGAACCTAGTTTTGTCCAGAATGCATACGTGATTTAATATTGTCCTACAGTATTATTTATAGCATTAGCACCTGCTTGCAGTGTATGTGGTTACATCAAAAAATCATATATGTCTAACTCGGTAATATAACAATTAATTCAAATATAACAATTATTTTTGGATAATTTATTAAAATATGCTTTAGAAAATATTTAATACCTACTTATTTTTTGTTGAGACTATAATGTATCGGTTTAACATTAAACTTTTAATCAGCCAAGCCTTGGGCCAATATTGAATTTCAAGGCCGCGCCAAGATTGGCCCAAGTCTGATACAATGGTCGAGCATTGGCAAAACTAATCAGCCAAGCGTTGACCCAATATTGAATTTCAAGGCCGCGCCAAGATTGGGCCAAGTCTGATACAATGGTCGAGCATTGACAAAACTAATCAGCCAAGCCTTGGCCCAATATTGAATTCCAAGGCTTGGCAAACCAAGATAGGCTCAAGACTGACCCAATTGTTGAGCATTGGCAAAACCAACCAGGGAAACAGCGTCGAACGATTACACAGTCGAATATGAATAACAAACAACTAATTACAGACATCTTAAAAGAACACCTCTAACCCCGAAAATTAGTTGCAATATATACGGACGACGACACATTTCGCACAGTTCAAACAGTCTATTCGATGTATTTTTCACATAGTCGACTATTCAAAATAGTACGATATAAGACAAAATTAAACGATGTAGAAAACCCCAACCAACAAGATAACCATTTAAAACGAACACATTATTTCCCAAAAATGAAAGAAAAAATAACAAAGATCATAAATAATTGCGAAAGATGTCAAATTCTTAAGTACGATAGGCACCCGCCAAAATTAAAATTTGAGTATTCGGAAATTCCTTCAAAACCACTGGATATAGTAAATATAGATATTTATAGCATAAACAATAAAATAATCCTTACGGTACTCGATAAATTTTCAAAATTTGCAGCTGCTTACACTGTACAAGCAAGAAATAGCCTCACTATCATTAGATACTTAAAACGATTTTTCTCCCAGCATGGCATACCAAAGAAACTTGCATGCGATTCTGGAGCTGAATTTACTTCAAAAATTTTCCGAGACTTCTGCAGCACTCTCAATATAACACTGCATATAACTACTCCGCAAAACTCTGCAGGTAATTCACTAGTAGAAAAATTCCATTCCACATTGACGGAAATATATCGTATAATCTACAGCTCAAACAAAAAACACTTGCCTCAAGAAATCCTAAACGAAACCCTTATCACTTACAACAGTTCTATTCATTCAGTTACAAATCTCACTCCTTTCGAATTAATGACCGGACGTACTCCTGAATTCAACGAAAGCATACAAAACGATTCGCCACATGATTACATTAATAAATTACGTGACCACCAAAACGAACTTTATCCCAAAATAAAAGATAAGATCATGCAACATAACAAGAAATTGATAGATAAAGTAATCCAAAACCGTGAAATTCCACACGATTTTAATAAGAACGATATAATTTACGAATATAATAATAGACGTAACAAATTAACACCTAGGGCAAAGAAACTAACAATAGAAAACAATGGAAAAGTAGTAGTAACTACAACTGGTAATAGGAAGTCTCACAAAAATAAAATAAAACGTAAACGTAAATTTCAGAATCACTGCAACAATGGGTCAGCGAATGGAAATACAAGACCTGACGAATAGCAAAGGACTTTTACCAATGAACATAGGACCAGCACAGCTGATCGGAGTCGCATTCAAAATTAATACATATATAATCATCTAACAACATACGAGGAAAATATCTCAAAATTAAAAGATTCTGTAGAGCTTATCAATTATTATAATAGTTTATCTATGACGAAAACAATTAACATTAACCTTCAAGAATTAGAACATAAATTACATACCTTATTGCCAAAATACAGAAGGAACAGAGGTTTAATAAACGGGTTAGGATATATCATAAAGCAAATCACTGGTAATATGGATTATGATGATGCCGTATAAATAAACGAACAATTAGAAGTATTAAAGTCTAACCAACATAATATGAACAATGCCATTACAGATCAAATATAAATCAATGAAAAATGATCGAAAGGTTCGAAAATATTACCAATCACATAAATTCCCAACATCAAATGTTAGAATCATACTTTGGTCAGTACCTATGGAACGTATCACAAAATATTCATGAGGAAAAGGAATTGTTCAATCATATACAATATTTATATCAAATAAATTTTAATATCGAGCTACTGAAAAATCATCTGCAAGATATATCTGAATCTATTATTCTCGCCATATTGAATGTACTTCCTAAGCAAATACTAAATCCAAATGAGCTCGAATTTATCCGGGATCACTTAAAAAACCAAAATATAATTGCAGTATCAGATGAACAAGTTTATGAGTTCTTAAGCGTATTATAACGGAAGCAATATAATTTTTAATGTCCAACTACCCGTTTTATCCAAACAAAATTTCTCCGTTTATCGCCTAATTAACTTACCAATAAACACAACCCTGAAGATCGATCTTCCTCATCCATATATCCTTTTAAATGAGTATTACATCCAATATATGGACGACCCCTGTAAGTCAATTGGGGACAAATTCTTTTGTGTTAAGGAACACCTCCAAGAAGCCTCCTCAGATACATGTGTACCCAATCTCATTAACAACCGAGCTGCATACTGTGACCTACTTCATAGAAGCCTCAAATCTACAAAGTATAACTCAACCTGAAGACCACTACATCTTGCTGATAAATTCACCTGCCGTGGATATGACAACAACGTGTGGAGTAAAGAACAAATCTATATCAGGAACCTTACTTTTGCATTACGAGGACTGCGAACTAATAATTAACAACGTAACTTATAAAAGTAAACAAAATGTATTCTGGGACAGAGTGCAAATTCTTCCGCCAATCTTCTCAACAATAAATACATCAAAAGTAATATCATTAGATTTACAGAAACTTGTAACCTACCATTTCAGAAATAGAGAAGTCCCAATAAAACTACTTGAAACAAAACATACAACACAAACTTGGTCCTCTAACAGCATCTTGGCAGTTCTTACGGTCATAGTAGCATCTATGTGCATTTGGAGAATGATCCAGGTATTAAGGAAATCCGACAACCAGACGAGTCCTTCGATCGAGGAGGGTACCGCCGTTCCACCCATTTCGGAACTCGAAGATCAAAACATCAAGTTCTCATGGGCTACACTTCATTCTAAGGATGGAGGAGTTAAGGGCAACGAATAAGTTCCAAACATGATCATCAGCTGAGTAGCTATTAAGTTCCCACAATCGACAAGGGCCAATTCGAACACCTGAGTCTGATTTCCATGTAAAAACTCTTTAATATTTCGAAGTAAAATTCCCACAGAAGATATGCGAACTTATCAGTTCTTGAAACCGAAAGCAAAGAATATCTATTCAATAAGAACCGAAACTACTGTATGTACACGGTTTGGATTGCCGATGTGTGCATCGGTGCTGTGGAAAATTAGATAGCAGCAGAGACACATTTGCTGAAGTGGGACAACAAAAGTGAGCTTGTCGAACAGGGCGGTTCATATTTGCCACCTAAATCAAAAGTCGCAAACAATCTGACTTGCAATCCGTGCGAATCTCCGAATCGCCCTGCTGCGAAAGCTCTCTCTCAATTTTACTTGTGCAAAGAGCTTCCGCAAAAGGCCGCATAACTTTTTATCTGCTGCCTGTAAAAAATGTGCGGCCCGCTGCGTAAGCTCAGCTGCCAGCCAATTTAAATGTACAGCATGAAAAAACCGTCAGCTGATTGTCAGAGGCAAAGAATTTTACGTCAGAGGCAAAGAAAAACTACGTCAGAGGCTGCGAACTTTTTAGCACCCTTTCCCTCTTGTACGCTGTTTACATTAGATTCGTGTCCTCTCTCTTACATTTTTCTTTTTAATCTTTTTTCCCTATACACTCAAAAAAGAATTTCGGTTCTTATTGAATAGATATTCTTTGCCGAAAGTGATGTCGTGGGAGACATCACCAACCGAGCTCTCCTTATGTCCGCTCTCTCACACTTTTTGCACAGTGCAAGAAAGTTTACAACTTAGCTGTCAAGGTAAACTTGAGCCACATGGCAAAGTGGCTTTAAATTTACAGTGTACCTGAAAGGAAAGCGCAAAGAAACATAGTCCTGCTCGCATGACGGCCGGCGGTCGAATGATGTGCTCTCGACTTGCGAGCTGCTCGTGTACATATTCAAAGCTCTAAAACAGGGATGGGCATGCAACCACAGTCTCAAAATGTGATTGTGTAAAAGCTCTTCAAAGCTCTCTCCGGCCTTTTTTACACTGTTAATTTTGGTGACGTCACCTGTCATGTAAAAGTGAAGCCACATGGCAAAATGACTTCAAATTTACAGTGTACCGAAAGCAAAGCGAAAAGAAGCATAGTCCTGCTCGTATGACGGCCGGCGGCCGAATGATGCGCTCTCGACTTGCGAGCTGCTCGTGTACATATTCAAAGCTCTAAAAGCTGGAGTGCCCGCGGGCATAGGCCTGCCCATCACTGCTCTAAAAGCAGGAATACAACATCCTACCCAGAGAGCAGTGGAAATACTAGAGAGCCAACCCTCTAACAAAATTCGTGCCACCAATTTGTGGGCCGGCATCATACACAGCGCGCAGCGTTAGGGGAGTTGTTTGCAAAAGCTTTCTGGTGTTCTTCTGCGAGCTGAAATCTCACTTTGCCTGCGCACTGCTCTCTGGTTTCAGAGGCACACAAAAAATATTAATTTTCTGATGGTTTTGTATTGGTATGGGTGTGATTCACAGAAGCGAAAAACAGATTGCTTGGGAAGTGCGAAGTAGGGGACGGGGCAGATATTTCATTCTTAGTTTTGGATAAATTTCAGTCTTGAATGAATTTTACGATTTTTGAATGCTCGAAATAAAATTTTATTATGATGGATTTGCATTTAAAATTTTTCTCACGCACAATAGGTGAAAAAAATAATTATTACAATTTGGGAATAAAATGTAATATATAGAAGTATTAAATTATTGATAATCCCTGTTGTCTCTCCTTTTGCATTTTAGCTGCAGTCACTGTTTTTGTTTACGCAATTATTTGATTGAATTAATTACTACTTCTGGAATATAACTCAGTAGTACATTAATCAAATATGATTTTATAAACAGTGTGGATTAAAAATTATTTTATCACCTGTAATGCAATTTAAAATACTATAAAAAAAGTTATAAGTGAACATAATTTTTGTGGGTTTCTTTTAAAATAAAAAACATTTATTAAGTAATTCAATAAATAATTTGTTTATTTCTTACTAGCAGGTCTACCCGGTTTCACCCGGGACGGTGAGAAGCACAATATAGTGTACATCATATTACATTTTGAATAATTGGAAATATCCCCAAACGCAACCTAGACCGGATACATATATGGTCGTAGTTCTCATTCATCGATTATAATTCATCTATATAACTTCGCGAAAACTTGTGTATTTGTGCCGTTAAGGCAAATCTGTCGACTAATCGGCCAATTAACACACTTTCCGACATTAATCGAAATTTCAAAAAAATCTGGTATACGTGTTTCTTTATTTCTAACAAAAGGCCAAATACCAATTTTTTTAAATTTTGAAGATGAAAACACGGATTCAATTTCTAATGCCGAATTCGCGGTTATCGCTCAATTTACCGCCATTCAGACATTTACTACGTTTAAATGTAGAGTTGAAAAATCGAGTCGAAAATAGTTTTCGACCTCGACCCGTGTTTTTGAGCACCCCGGGTTGAGGGATCTAGTCGAAATCGGGTACAAACGTAGTCGAAGTGACAGTTTATTGCACTAATTTGATCTATTATATTAACAGTTTTTTCAATCTTTTCGAGTATCATTTATATTTTATAGACATTTTAAGGAATTTGATTTCGAATAAAATCTTTTGTTTTAGCCAATTACTCAGAAAACTCAGAAACAATCGTCAACCCAGATTCAACCCTGCATGTAAATGTAGTACCTAATAGTCGCAGATACATCATTCCACGGTGCATGCATGCGCATACTCGCCGTATCAGTCGCCCTTCTTCGCTGTGGGATCGTCTTCGCATACAAAAATCCGCACAAAAAAAGAGACGCTGTGACGTCTTGTTGGACGAAAATCCGTAATTCAACCCCTTCGGGGTGAAATTTCGAAAAAACTTTTTGATTGAATTCTTTGCTAATATTATTCTATCAACATGATTAAAACATCCACAATCCCACAGATAGCGGGGTCATTCCATGTCAATTCATCCAGGCCATGACGACACCCATGTTCTCAGAATTCAATGATTTTTTTTTTTATTGATTCCTTATACTGTGCTAATTAACAATATGAATTTCTTTTTTTTATTTCTAATACTTTTTGAGTTACGAATTTTTGAAGCTAAATAGTTTTGCGTTTTTTTCGTTTCAAAAATTTTTTTCGGCGAAGTAAAGGGGTCACAAAAACCCTTTTAACTTGCGTTGTATTGATCGCATCACAATGATTTTGGTCTTAAAATTTTTAGAAGACCCCACAGATTAAGATAGTAATATATTCACAAGCATATACCTAACGCATTTTTGAGAAAATTATAGATTTTTTGAAAATTTTGGAATTTTAAACTTAAAATTTTCAGATCCTTTTTTCGATAAAAGGCGTAGCTGGGAACAGGTTACTTATATTTTTTAAATATTCTATAGGCCTTGAAATTATAGAATCTAAAAGAAAACCTGTGTTATTTTGCCTGACAATTTTTTTACAAATTTTTTTTAAAAAAAATTTTTTTTTCAAGTCATTCCAAGAACATTCTACCAATATTGGAAAATTTGTTTGACTTCATGTGTTTCGATTATTTTATAATTTTTTTTTTATAAGATATTCGTAAGTAGTATGTAATAGATTTGATGGTTTTTCAAAAAAAAATTCCGTTTAGTTTATAACGGGACTCGAAAAATGACAATTTTGACAAATTTTCATATTTCAAAAAATCACTACTCTTGCAAATATAGTTATATTTTAACAATTTATATCTCCTTTTATAGATAGCACTTTTGAGTTTTAGAAAAAAATACACCGAAATAAATTTTTCTCAAAATGGCCGAGAGAGATAAATTGTTGACCGTTATTTTTGAATATTTCAAAATCCATATTTTTTTTTTAATTGATTTTTCTTTATGTTATGTGTAATAATGTTCTTAAACACATATTTCAATTTCAAGTTGGTACAAAAATTGGTTTGGCAGGTAGCACTTTTTATATCCCACCATGTCAGGTGAGAATATTGTTCGGTGTTACTCACATCGAAAATTTTTGACATGGTGGGAGAGCAGAAATATTTTAAAACAAGAAATGTCATTTATTTGTCATACATGGTACATAACATCACACATTGTTATCTACAATGACGTCATTGAGGAACGATGCAGGAGCAGTAAATCGACGGTACGTCGTCCGGCCAGACATGTGCAATAATGCTGAATAATATTATTGTTGTCTGTTTGATTGTTTTTGTTCAAAACATAACAATAATATATTTTTGATCTCTATATATTATTCAGCATTATTGCTCATGTCTAAAATATTTCTTTTCTTTTCTTTACTTTACTAATGAGGCGGGTACCACGTTCTATACATGTTTGCCTAGATGAAAATTATAATGTAATGTACATCAGATTACATTTTGAATATACAACTACGCTCAAACGCGACGTATAGAATCGTTTCCCGTATAGTTCGTATAGTTAGTGTAATTGGTTCGATCGGGGGGGTAGTGGAATCAGGATAGGGGCTTGTAGTTCTCATTGGGTATTTTTTCTAACCACAAGAGCGAAAGACCAATTTTTTCGAAGTATAATTTCAAAAATGGCAGTTTTCTATACAAACTATCTTTCCCCAATTTCACCCCCTTAGGGGTGGTAGTTCCAAAAATTCCTCCTTATAGCACATCTACAACTTAAGTGGAACTCCCATGCCAAGTTTCAAGTTCCTACGTTTTGTCGTTCTTGAGATATAGCGATCAATGGATCAATGAGTGGTATTTGAATTTTATATATTGTATATAATATATATATACATATATCTCCGAACGGACAGGGATTTGGGACAAGTCGCCATAGTAAAAATTGTTTCTATTGGAAAGACCTATTCAACGACACAACACTCATTGCTATTGAGTCGGGGCCCAAAATGCCCATTGTCCTTTAATAAAACAAAAAATTGAGACAATGACAAGCAGGGAAAAACTTGCTGTTTTAGAATATGATGAAATAAGCATAAGACGAGAGCTTACATATAACAGCAAATCTGATTTAATTGAAGGTTTGGAGGATTTGGGGTTCTCAAAAAGTCCAGCTATAGGAAAACAAGTTTGCATGTTCATGGTTAGTGGCTTAGTAGACAACTGGAAATGTGTTTTAAATTATTTTGTCACTGAAAAACCGATGGAAGGGAAAATATTGGAAGATATAGTAGTACAAACTTTGAAATTATGCTACAAAATGGGGCTGACTGTAAAGGTTGCTGTTTATGACCAAGGTTCGAACAACCGGAGATGTAATTCACTTTTGAACATTACACCGGAAAAACCATTTATTAGTACGAGCAATGAAAATGTTTACTTTTTATATGACTTCCCCCATTTGATCAAGTCTTTTAGGAATTTGTGGTTGAAAACCGATTTAATGACTCCGGATGGTATTGTTTCATTCAACGTTGTTCGAGAACTGTACGAACTAGAGAAAAATAACGTGACAAGAATGTGTACAAAACTGACAGAGAAACACATAAAGCCTAACGCATTTGAAAAAATGCGAGTAAGTCTGGCTACTCAAGTATTTAGCAAAAGTGTAGCAGCTGGAATTAGAACAGTAGTAGAACTCGGAAAGTTTGAGAAAAACTCCAACGAAAGAGCTATTGCCACAGCTAATTTCATAGAGAAAATGGACAAGATATTCGATTGCATGAATAGCAAGTCTTGTTACGACCGAAATATTATGAAAGCTGGTATTAAAAAAGATGGGCCTGTTCTGAATTATATTGAGGAATTTGTAAAATATTTGAATGATATTACAATACTCAATCCAAAACAAAAAACTGTATATTGTCTTACAGGTGCAAACCTAACATTGTGCTCTACACTTCTACTTGCAAAAGATATTTTTGATTCACATGAAGACGTTACAACAATTTTGACAGGCCGTTTAAATCAGGATCGGTTGGAAAATCTCTTTGCCCAACTTCGAGCGATGGGCGGAAATAATAATAATCCTTCAGTAAGTGAAATAAGCAAATTGTTAGCAAAAACTATTTCCTTTAAGCTACTGCAATATAGCCCTACAAGTAATTGCGAAACGGATGAAGATGAGATGCTTAATATAAATCTTGAGGATAATGATGCATCTATGAATAATGAAGACACAGAAGAATATCGTATCAGAGAAGATTCAGATATATATGAAATATACGAAAATTTACTTACCGAAGATTGTTTTGATGGTGACACTAAAATTGAATTTACTTCATCGCGATATTTTAGCGGTTATTTACTGTATAAAATATTACCCAAATTGAATTGTCCTGATTGTGAAAATATACTTACCAAAGAAGATGAAGTGTTGACTTGTCCTTCTGAGCTCCTAATATTTGCTCGAAATTACTGCGAGAAAAGCGATTTCGGTACTTTGCGTGCTCCATCCGATATATTTTTTAATATTTGCAAAATTCATTTTTATGTTTTTGACAAAATATTTACCAGTCACAAGGAAATAACCGGAATTAAGAAAAAAATAGTAGATGAATGCATTCATATAACAAATCAACATGCATTTTATAATGAATGGTTTAATACCGGAAATATTTGCGAAGAGCACAGAAAAACAATTCTTGATTTTGCCATCCTTGTTTTGTTTCTAAACTAAATTGAAATTGAATGAAATTTGATTAGCATTCTAAGCCCCGAGTTGGCATACGCACATCAAAATTCAACCGTTTACGGTTCTTTGAATGTGCTATTCACCAGCTCTTCTCCTAACCCTACCCTGATAATAGTCCAAGTTCCAACGATGTTTTCTCGACGAAATCCTCGCGCGAAGTGTCCAAGCGTTCTCTTCGTTGCTAGTTTTATCTGCAGTTTTCTGGTTAATCTTATTTATTGGACGTTCCGGGTGATGTTTTTAAACATCCTCCCGCCTGTTGAACCTGTCGTTCAACCACTCTCTTACGAATTTTCGTAATTCCTCGTCTGTGGTGTTTGCGAAATATCAGTTGTCCATCTGGTTTTATGCGGAATTGGACCTGAAATTTGTCAGGCAAATTGATTGTAAAATCCCGTTTGAACGTTTGGATTTTCTCGAAATCCAGTCTCTTCAAGACCCTCTTGGGAATGTAGATAGTTTCCCCTTCACACGTCACAAAGCGTTGTACATCGTTTTCCAGACGCATTTTGATGTCGGCCAGGGTGGTTGATGTCCGTAGGATGTCCAGGCTGGTCTTGTAAACTCCATTTATTCTTACAGGCAGCTGGATCCCCTTTAGCGATGGCTTTGCACAGGGCTTCTTGGTTACCGTGTTGGAGAAGGTCGCTTCATTTTGTGTACCAGAAGTGCTGGGCTGGTTCTGGTTGCTTGATTCTGATATGGGTTCGCTAAGCTTAGCTGGATGGGATGCATTGACTGGTACAGGATCTTCTGCCAAGTTGAAAATCTCGTCATAGTACAAATCAAGGAAGTCATAGTCACTGTCTGAGCTTGTCATCTAAGAATAAAATTAGGGACTATTAGTAATTTAGGTAGAGGACAACACATAATGACACGACGTCACAACCCCACATTTACCAAACCTCTGTTATTGGTTGGGTACATTGAGTGGACAGATCTTCGTTATTGGCCTCATCAAGGTGGTTTGATCCTTAATGCGCACCTTTACTACCCGAATTAACCCGTCTCTTCCCGGAAATACTTCCTCAATCACTCCCATTGGCCAATAAGTAGGTGGAGTGTTCTCGTCTTTTATGAGAACTACATCGTTTATTTTGACATTTTGTTCAGTGAGACGCCATTTATTACGTTGTTGTAGTCTATGTAAATACTCTGTTTTCCATTTTTTCCAAAATTCCTGGGTTAGCCGTTGGAGATATTGCCACCTTTGTGATGGAAGTACGTGTAATTTTTCCGGTTTCGGTAGTGCATGTAGGGGTTGACCTATTAAAAAATGAGCTGGCGAAAGAACTTCCAGATCTTCTACATTGTTGTTTATTGGACACAGAGGGCGTGAATTGAGGCATGCTTCGATTTGGGCAAGGACCGTGGCCAATTCCTCGTAAGTACACGATGCTGTTACACAATGTCCTACGCAAATGAAACTTCACCGATTTCACGCCTGCCTCCCAAAGTCCACCGTGATGCGGAGAAGCAGGGGGATTAAAGTGCCAACATATGCCTTTATTGGCTAGTATTTCCGCGTATTCCTTAGTTTGACTTCGGATTGCTTGTTTCAGTTCCTTGTCAATTTGATTTCTTCCACCTATTAAATTGGTGCCGCAATCGGAGTATATGTCTGCACATATACCCCGCCTGGCTATAAACCTCTTCATCGCTGCAACGAATGCAGCTGTGGTGAGATCCGAAACTGCTTCCAAATGAATAGCCTTAGTGGCCATGCATACCGTAATGCAAATATATCCTTTATATTTCCTAGTACATCTATGTGTGGGGATGTCTTTATTAATATTGGGCCCGCATAGTCCAAACCGACATGAGTGAATGGCTTACTAATATTTACGCGGGCAGCCGGAAGGTCTCCCATCAATTGTTCTTTCGTTTGCTTTCGATATCGAAGACACCGAACGCATTGTTTAATACGTTTTGTGATCACGCGTTTTGCGTTTAGGATCCAGAACTTATCGCGACTATTATTGAGTGTTAATGTCGGTCCACCATGTAAGTTATCTACGTGATATTTGTCTATCACTAAATTGGTTATGTGATGATCAGATGGCATAATTATTGGGTGCTTTCTAGCGTAATTGATGTTGGCTTTACTCAGTCTGCCGCCGACGCGCATTAATCCATCCTTGCAAAGTATTGGATTCAAGCTCAACAACTTGCTTTTCTTGGATATTGTTTCGTTCTTCAGTAGCTGTGCATATTCTGTACCGAACTCATGTTTTTGCATTTGTCTGATTACTGCATTTTCAGCTTCCTTTAGTTCCAAGGTAGTTAACCAAGTTGATGTATTGCGATATCGTCGATACCTAGTCAGTCGAAGTATCCTAGCAATGACTCGAATTAGGCGAGTATATGATGAAAATCTAGAAAAGATTTCGTGATCTAGATTGAATAGACACACAAAGGACATGGTAGTTTTTGCTTCTAGCAAGGTTTGACCAACTATTGGCTGATAAGTTGGCCAAGTGTGAATCGGATGGGTTAGCCAATGTGGTCCGTTCCACCAAAGTTCATTTGTCTGCAGTTGTTCAGACGTACAGCCTCTTGTGGCTAGGTCAGCGAGGTTGTCCTTTGTATTGACATACTTCCAGCAGCTAGGAGCTACAGTGGTCTGAATTTCTGAGACACGGTTTGCCACATACATTTTCCATCTTGAAGGATGTGCTTGTATCCACTGAAGGGTTATCATTGAGTCGGTGAACGCAAATATTGTTGGGTTGTTCAGCTCCATATCTTCTATAGCAGATCTCAGCAATCTCGCAAGTAAGACGGCTCCGTTCAATTCCAATCTTGGGAGGGTAATCATCTTAATTGGTGCTACCTTAGTTTTGCTTGTTAGTAGCCGGCAGATCATTTGTCCATTTTCAGACACAGTACGCAGATACACCGTTGCTGCGTACGCCTTTATTGATGCATCACTAAAACCGATAACTTGTACCTCATTTGCTTGTGAGGTCCACCCTATCCATCGGGGTAATGTTATTAATTTGATGTTGTCAATATCCTGTTCAAACTCGTTCCACGGCTCATGCAGTGCATCCGGTAAAGTTTGATCCCATGCAATACCTGCTGTCCAAAGGCGTTGCATTATCATCTTTGCTTTGATGATTAACGGCGATATCCAGCCCAATGGATCATATAGAGAGGCTATAATTGACAACACCGTTCGCTTAGTGCATTGTTCAGGTTTGGTAATTGGAAGTGTGAGAGATAAGGTATCAGTAGTTGGATGCCACATTACACCAACTGTTTTGATCGCATTTTGTTCTGATATATTACAAATGTCCTTCATTTCTCGCTGATCTTCTGGCAAATCCTGAACCAAACTAAATTGACTACTGGCCCACTTCCTTAAATTGAAGCCACCAGATTTGAGCATGAGTATCAACTCGTCCCTGAGCTGCCTAGCTTCGCTCACCGAATCAGCTCCGGAAAGTAAATCATCTACATAAAAGGATGATCTGGCTGCTTGTGCAGCGAGTGGCCACTGATGTTGAGTGTCTTGAGCAAGTTGTAGCAACGTACGAACCGCAAGATAAGGTGCTGAAGACGTCCCAAAAGTCACAGTATTTAGCTGATAATCCGATATTTCGCCTTTAGAGTTGTACCACAGTATCCTTTGGTATGTACGGTGTCTTGGATGCATCAGTATCATGCGGTACATCTTTTCTATGTCCGCCGTTATTGCTACTTTGTATTTTCTCCATTTGAGCAAAGTAGCGAAAAGTTTGGGCTGTAAAGTGGGCCCTGGAAGTAACTGGTCGTTTAGAGACTTCCCGTTACTGCTTCGAGCAGAAGCGTCAAAGACCACCCTTAATTTGGTGGTGGTGCTGTCTTTGAAAACAGCGTGGTGAGGAACATAATAATTAGGTTCCCCAGGTGATGGTGCGCTTACTTCCTCCATCTGATTCTTCGAGACACTTTACATAGTCCGCCTCAAGACTAGGGTTAGCTTGTAATTTCCTTTCCAGATATCGAAAACGAAGCATAGCTAAATGACGTGACTCTCCTAAGTCAGCTGACTCTTTAACAAACGGCAATGCAACTTGGTATTGGCCACCAGGTAATCGCATGCAAGACTTCTCATATAAGTCTTCACACTTCTGGTCCTCTATTGTTAGGATCAGCTTGTTTGGAACTTCTTCATGTTCCCAGAATTTTTGTATTAGGTGCTCTAAATTGTCGTCCATTTTTACCGACAAATTGCAAGATGACACTTGCGGATTTGGATGATTATGGTTGCTTCCTAGCACTATCCATCCAAGTTGAGTATTAATTGCTACAGGTTGTTTGGGTCCTCCCCGTTTTATGCCTTCTTTCAAAATCGACGCATAAACATCAGCTCCCAGTAGCATGTGTATAGGCCCAGGTTTCCAGTAGAATGGATCCGCTAGCTTCAAGTTGTGCAAATGCTTCCATTTCCGCGCAGACAGGTAACCGGGCGGAAGAGTTCCGGTTAATTGCGGCAACACTAGGGGCTCTATAGTTAAAATAAATTCACCTTGATGTGAGTAGAGTGGTATTCTAATCTGCTTAGTAGCGTAAGTATTACCACTTGAATTGACCCCCCTTATGACAACTGAAGTATTATACATTTTGGCTTGAATTTCTATACATGCTGCTTCAGTTATAAAGGATGTCTGTGACCCAGGATCCAAAAGACATCTTAGTGTTTTTAACCTTCCTGTTTGGTCAGGTAATTTCACAAGTACTGTTGCTAACAATGCATTATGAAACTCGGTGGGCCAGTTGCATAGGTACTTCGGACTGCCTCATTCCCCTTAAACTTCCGAGTAATTGTATTAACAGAAGCCTCTCCTTGAGGTTCTGTACCTGATGACTTAGACTTCGCGACATGATTAGGAGTGGTTCCTTCTAGGTGTAGCAGTATGTGATGACGCTTGTTACATTTAGAGCAGGAACGCTTACATTGCACTTGCATATGCTTTCCAGAAAAGCAACTAAAGCATCTTTTCGCGGCCTTGATAACGTTTCTTCGTTCAGATATACTCAAATCGAGAAACTTTTTGCAATTTCCTACATAATGTTGTTCGGAACATGCTGGACACTCATTATTTGTTCTCACGTGAAAGATTTCCGTCTTTCGGTCGGTAACCCTTTTATGTGGTGATAAGTTGCGTGCATCGTTTTGCAAAGTTACTCCAGTAGTGGAGGCAATTGATTCTAGTATTTGATAACGAGTTTGTAAAAAGTCCTTGAACGTTTGTAACGTTGGAGGAGTTTGTGTGTTTTTTAATTCAGCCTCCCAACATTTTATTACGTGTATAGGCAATTTCTGAACCAAATTGTAAATTATAATTGTGTCCCAAGAATCCACGGGTTGTCCTAGCTGCTTTAATTGTTCCAGACATCCTTCTGTATTATCTAACATAGCTTTAAGATTGGCACTGGTTTCTTTAACTAATTTCGGTTGATCGAATAATGACTTGAAATGTGCATTTATAAGCACCCGTTTGTTGTCATATCTGGCTACTACTCGATCCCAAGCCAATGTATAATTTCCATCAGTTACCGGTATATTTTTTATGATGGTTTCGGCCTCTCCTACCAAGCATTCTTTTAAATAATGCAGTTTCTGAAACGATTCGAGCTGAGGATTATTGTGCACTAGCGACATGTAATAATCCCGAAAAGATCTCCATGATAAGCACCGCTAAACTTTGGCATCTGTATCGTCGGAAGAGAACTATTCGGACCAGCCGTGTGGATAACTGTGGTAGAATTCGCAGTCGTACTCGTAGATAACGTTGAACTTGTGTTGGCTGCTTCCGTTTTCTCTAAAACGGCATTAGCCACTGTGCCCATAAATTGCAGATATTTCATCTGCAAGTCTGCATACCGTTTATTCACAATGTACGGATCTTCACATATAATTTTAGCCTGCGCTATACTTTCCTGTATTTGAGTATCTCGTTCATCAAATGCATTCCAATTCACCTTTAATTGTTCGATTATAAATTGCAAATTTCCAATGTTGGTTTCTGTGCCTATTACAGATTTACTGTTATCAATTAATAATTCTATTTTCTTTGCTACTAATTCCTGTGTAACTAAAAGGTTTTCAAGTTTAGGAGCCATTTTGTTAGATGACAAATGGAAACAATTAGGGCTTGATTATATATGATATTAACGACACTTAAACGATTTTAAAATGAAAAGAAGGCCAAGTTTTATTGTGTGCACTGTAATAACCGTAAGCCAAATCCGGCTCGAAGGACCAAAAAATGTTTTGAAAATAATAAAGACGATTTTTTGTTGATGGCAATCAACTCGAAGGACCAAAATGAAAATAAAAATAACTGAAATAAAAAAGAAAGAGAACCGTAGGTTTGCTGATTTAAAAGAATTGCATCGGTTTTATTACATTTATTTCACACTGCAAAAAAACTTCACCTTCTTCACATTACACTTCATACAAATTTCTTTAAGTTAATTCAAGTTAATTCAAGTCAATTTTTCAAATTATAATAAACAGGAAAAAAAAGAAATTATTTATGAAATTAAATCTGAAAACAAAAACTAAATTGAAATTGAATGAAATTTGATTAGCATTCTAAGCCCCGAGTTGGCATACGCACATCAAAATTCAACCGTTTACGGTTCTTTGAATGTGCTATTCACCAGCTCTTCTCCTAACCCTACCCTGATAATAGTCCAAGTTCCAACGATGTTTTCTCGACGAAATCCTCGCGCGAAGTGTCCAAGCGTTCTCTTCGTTGCTAGTTTTATCTGCAGTTTTCTGGTTAATCTTATTTATTGGACGTTCCGGGTGATGTTTTTAAACATTGCAAATGGGCTGTTACCGCAGTTATAAAAAGTAAACATCCACGCTTAGAAATATTGGAGTCATAAATATTGGAGGGATAAGGGCAATTTAATATTAAATGTTTGTATCTTAATTATTGTTCATTAATGTTGTTTAGATAAATTACAATAGTATTAATGTTTTAATGCATGACCTTAGAAGTTTTGCAAAAATAAATAATACTGCTTTAAAAATCGTCCTGCATAAACCTAAAATTCCTTACTGTCCGCTTTGCATGCAGTTAAGATTTGCTTTCAGCGTGGCGCCACGTTTGGCAAACGAGCCTGTTCAAGCCTGGGAACTTGATCGGGTGAATGTTGGTTTTGGGTATAATAAGTGCATCTGCTTTTCTACCTCAAAACCAGCATGTCTAATTCGGCCACTTATCCTTAAATTATTTTTATAAAATTTACTTATTATGTATCTATTGTACATACATTAATCTTATTTTTTTTTAAGCGTCTTTTAATATCATCTCCATATTCATAATTGGTAAAATTAAAAGTGCAATCAATACGAATTTTGGTTTTATTATAATTAAGTGAATAAATATGTAGCCCTAAAGAATTCCTTTTTTCCCTATATTTCCTTATTATAAGACAATAAAATATAAATTATTTTAGCATATAAAAAAAACCATTTACATTTAACCTGAAAATTATAAAAGCATGCAATTCCCTTTTGTGAACAAGCTAAATTTGTGAATGAAAATTTGGTAACAACCATATTCGCGGTTCCCGGGCGCGCCGTCAAAGTCCCACTCCAGAAATGTGCAAGCGTAAAATACGAAAATTCTTAAGAAAAATCGATTTTGCACACACCTCGTCCTCCGCGTTTCACCGCGCCGACGACAAGTGCTTTGAGATTTGAAAAGAAAATCAAAGCAACATTTCGCTCGGTTCCTTGCAGAGAGCAGTGGAAATACTAGAGAGCCAACCCTCCAGAGAGCAGTGGAAATACTAGAGAGCCAACTCCAGAGAGCAGTGGAAATACTAGAGAGCCAACTCCATACAAAAATTTTCGCTTCAGATTTTCATACAAACCATTTGAAAGCTGCATCCAATAAAAACTCGCGTCCCATATAAGCTCCCGACAAAAGTTCTGCCCGCCAAAGAAAACTCTGAGAGAATACGACCAATATCTGAGAGAAATTTCAGATGCAAGGAAACTGACTTACGAGTGACGTAGGCGCTGGGACATAATGTGCGTGGATTTTTCTGCATACATACGCAGCCGCTTTCTACTTATTGTTATAGCTAGATAATAGAAAACCCAATTTTTTTGCTTTTTGAGGCTTCCTCCGCAGGTCGATATAGCAAGTGAATAGATATGTATATTCTTATGCTACTGACCAAACGATCCATATATTCTACCGAAAGGGCCGGTCTCCATGGTTTCCGGAACCAATAGGTACGAGGAGCTTCACTCCAAGTATCACCCATATCCCTAATTGTAAATCTTTGTTTTAAAGACGCACCATGGGCGGAATTCATACCAAATTAGACTTGTGCACCATATTGGTATGAATTTAGGGCCAATAGGCAAATAAGAAATAAACAAATTATTTATTGAATTACTTAATAAATGTTTTTTATTTTAAAAGAAACCCACAAAAATTATGTTCACTTATAACTTTTTTTATAGTCTTTTAAATTACATTACAGGTGATAAAATAATTTTTAATCCACACTGTTTATAAAATCATATTTGATTAATGTACTACTGAGTTATATTCCAGAAGTAGTAATTAATTCAATCAAATAATTGCGTAAACAAAAACAGTGACTGCAGCTAAAATGCAAAAGGAGAGACAACAGAGATTATCAATAATTTAATACTTCTATATATTACATTTAATTCCCAAATTGTAATAATTATTTTTTTCACCTATTGTGCGTGAGAAAAATTTTTAATGCAAATCCATCATAACAAAATTTTATTTCGAGCATTCAAAAATCGTAAAATTCATTCAAGACTGAAATTTATCCAAAACTAAGAATGAAATATCTGCCCCGGCCCCTACTTCGCACTTCCCAAGTAATCTGTTTTCCGCTTCTGTGAATCACACCCATACCAATACAAAACCATCAGAAAATCAATATTTTTTGTGTGCCTCTGAAACCAGAGAGCAGTGCGCAGGCAAAGTGAGATTTCAGCTCGCAGAAGAACACCAGAAAGCTTTTTCAAACAACTCCCCTAACGCTGCGCGCTGTGTATGATGCCGGCCCACAAATTGGTGGCACGAATTTTGTTAGAGGGTTGGCTCTCTAGTATTTCCACTGCTCTCTGCAACCTAGACCCTATCGTAGACCCTATCTTATTTTCAAAAAGGAACATTTTTTCCTAACATACATGAAGCTTAACTGCATTCGCTTACCCCTCACGGCACAAAGAGGTGAAAAAAAATCAGAATGTTTCACTTTGGAGGGGGGTTTTGCCATTAGGGTTAGGTCTGAGAGAATTTTGATGTTCGCAGACCCCACCTAAAAATAGATGAGGAATATTTCTTCCGAAAAACATTGTTATTTTTCCTAACGGTTCACTCTGTACGACATGTCTGTTTCAGAAATTTGCAAAAAAAATGGGTAAGGGTAGGGGGCGGGTGGGAGTGTGGTGATAAAAAATATGTAGAATTAAATAACGAACAACTTTGCCTAAGACATAAATTTGATTGGAGTTCAAAATAATGAATTACAGCTAACGATTTCAAAGGCAGTCCAGTTGACCTTGAACTGTAAATATCTCAAAATTTTGACGACCTACAGCAAAACGGATGATAAATTCGAGCTCAGCGGCCCAATTTTATCTTAGAATCGTTTAGTTTGCTCAATTTGCGTAAAAAATTTTAAATTTTGTTGCACAGTGTTATGAGATGCATAATAGTGAAGCATTTTACGAAGGCGGCGAAATTTTTTGAATAAACTTAGGGGGTTAATATAACATATTATTCATTGTGGAAATATTTTGTTTCCACGCTACTAGGTCTAAGGCGCTATGGAGTGACACATAAGGCGTTAATTCAATATGTGCTAGAGCGAGAAAGAAATAGGCTTACAAGTTTATAGCGCTTCCTTTTTTATACTCTAAGATGCACCCCAAGTTTTTATTTTAAACTAGATGTAACCAAAATACTGTGGTATAAGTAGAAAGTTTATTTATTAGTTTTTAGTGCTTTTTAAAATAAAACATTATTATTTAATTTTTTTAATTTATTAATTTTTTATTTTCTTAGTTTTTAGTGCTTTTTAAAATAAAATTTTGTAATCTAATGTTTTAAGTAAAATTTTATTTCTGATTCCTTCGGTGGACCTTACCTTTTAACGTGTGAGCGGAGAGCACGGTGTTATCAATAAATATAATACTTATATGCGCAATGCGCATACATTGTCCAGGTGTTTACCACAAAACATATCCAACTGAATATATTCATATAGTATTTATTTATTATTATAATATAAATAATATGTTATACAAATATTACATAGATATATATATATATATAATAATATGCAATTAATGGTGCTTTCAGCTTTAGTAAAAGATTATAAAATCATATTAGAAAAGCTCCCACTCCATACTTCTTGCGGTGTTACTCATTTGAGAAATAGAAAACATTTCTTTTAAAAAATATGAAGAATAGAATTAACCTCCCCTCAGCTAATAAAGAATCATAACAAAAATGTGCATCGACCAAATAGGCGCAAATTTATCCTAATTCAGAACTCGCCAGCACACAAAAATCTCCCCCTCGTTGAGAGCAAGGAGAAAACATGCGTGCGTGTTTCGAAGCAGGAAACTTGTTTTCGGCAATGAACCACCGCTGCTCAGCGACATAAAAATGTGCGCAGGCAGTAAGCAGTCTTCTTCTTGGCAAATGTTAATTTTGCCTTGAAATTGACTGAAATGCGTATGCAATTTCTGTAATACTTGATTAACAATTATGCTCTAATTGCAATGATTTTGACAATAAACATATTATTTTTTTTTTGTAAAACATGTTCTGTTCCTGAAATCTGTGCTATGTAAAAAAAATTCATGAAAATTTATGTGGTAGAAATTAGTTAAAAACTGCAATATTTGTTCCGAGCAGTGAAACAGAGAAACAGAGAAACAGAGAAACAGAGAAACAGAGAAACCGAAAACGAAGTTAAATAAAACCTTGTGAAAAAAATTAATAAATTAAAAAAATTAAATAACAATGTTTTATTTTAAAAAGCACTAAAAACTAATAAATAAACTTTCTACTTATACTGCAGTATTTTGGTTACATCTAGTTTAAAATAAAAAACTTGGGGTGCATCTTAGAGTATAAATAAAAAATTAATAAATTAAAAAAATTAAATAACAATGTTTTATTTTAAAAAGCACTAAAAACTAATAAATAAACTTTCTACTTATACTGCAGAATTTTGTTTACATCTAGTTTAAAATAAAAACGATATCCAACAGTCATGAATTGAAAGCTTGGTTCTCGATTTCGATTTATTCCTGTATATATAGTGGGTGCCTTTCAACAAAAATCATCAGATCTTTAGATTTTTTTGTTTTGCGCACCCCGCGGAGAACTACCGTTCTCCGTGATTTATAAGCAATATACCATATTTCATAGCGTGACTCGACGATATGCTATATGGCGTATCGCTTATAAATATATCAAAATTCCGGAATATTATATCGGCACATCAAAGGAATTTTGATGGGTTCAAATTTTCCGAGTCACACGACATAAAATTTTATGTACACAGATTTGAGATTACTGCTCTTACGGGTGTCGCGGTAGTGTGTGAATTACAAAATACAGGTTGTAAGCTCATTTTTGCTTATCGTATAACTCGATGTCAAGAAAATATCCCACCAAAAATATATCCTTATAAATATGACGTTTATCGTATGGTCTGACTCCGGCTTTACCAAAAAACTGTCAATTGCTGATCTCGATTCTGAGGTGACTCAGGCCTTAGGCCTAGTACCAAGCTCGCGGCAAAACTAAATTTTGGGCCCGATTCTAGGTAAAAGATAAGAGCTCTTAACCTCTTAATTGTAAAATTAAAAGAAACGGTATTCCAGGTAGCCAGTTAAGAGACGTCAAGAATCAGCTGATCTCTTAACTTGAGTGGTGAGTTTTAATTAACAGATTTGGCATTCTGCTTACAAAATTAAAAGAAATATCTAACCTCAATCGTCTCTTAACTTAAGAGGGTCAAATTCATAGATCTCTAAAGTCAGACGCTGCTGTAAAACGCTTTCAAGTGTCAACAAAAAATGGAAAGTGTTGTGCCAGACATGTTTTCATGGATAATTGAGAGTGCGTGAAATCGAGGAGAGAAACAACATTAAGTAAGGCAAAAAAACGGATAGTAAATGTTTTGCTAAATAATTTTTTTTTTTTAAGCCAAATCCATCGTACAGTAATGCGAAACTTGAGAGATTATCAAAAAACCCTTTCGAGATTTATAGTGTGGTGCACTTTATTAAAAATTTGTTCGACAGCTGTGGTGAATCTCTTAACTTTTAATTTTTAAATTCACCAAATTTCTGCTACCTAGAATACCATCATCTCTTAAAAACCTTTAAAAGATATAAAGAGATCTATTAAAATTCTGTTACGACTATAAAGAACAGTCGACAGGAATTTATTAAATAGTAATATATCTAAGAAAAGAGTTGCATGGGCAAAATTAACAGAATTTCTTGTTTTGGAGGTCTGGAGTGCAGCAATTGCAAAAGCAATTACGAGATGATGATGCAAAGTGCACAATAAATGAAACAGCATTTGATTATTGCTCAAATAATCTTTTGTTGCTTTTTTCCCTTATCATAACTGCTATCGCTAACTTTACTTCTATCTGAATATCAATTTTTAGACAAAAAGGAACTCACAAAATATGTTTGCAAAATGTAAACAAATAGCAACTGTCAAAATAAACCAACTGTCCAATGTGTGTCACCTATTTTGGTTTCGTTCTTGGTTAACCGGAGAGTTGGTTAACCAAGCTCTGTGTGTCCATGGTATAAGATTGCCAGCGTTTCCATTTGATCATCTGTTGAACCATTTCTAATAAAAGTTGTTTTCCCGATATTTTAGAACACAGTAAACATTAAACAAACGCCTTGTGTTTCTTACATGAAAACAAACTATCCTGAGGCTCTGCTTTTCTCCGCTGACAAACTTTTAGTAGCAAAAGAATGACCGACTAAATGCAAATCTCCAAAATTTAGTTTTGCCTAGGGATGGGAAAAACCTACCAGTTTAAACCGAAAACCGGTGTTTTGGTTCGGTCAACCGGTGTTTTTTCGGTGATGTTTTTGGTTCGGTTTTCACCGGTGATTTTTTTTAAATGCAATAACCGGATAAAAAAAACCGGCAAATTAAGTTTTGTAAACAGAAAGAAAACATGGTAATTTTTACACCTTTCGGTGACATTTTGCTTTTTAGAAAGAAAAAAACCTAAATTGGAATTGAATTATTGATTGAAAAGGATTTGAATTGGAAAACGCTGCCGCCAACGGCAACGGCGGACACGCGAGGAAACAAATCAGTAAATTTAAACTCATCAAAGTAAAGCTTTTAAACTTTAAAACTTTAACCCCAGTTTGTTATTAAAAAAATAAACAATAATCAATATTGAATATACATACATACTTTTATACTTTTTTTGTAACTTAGGCGTTCCGCGCTTGGCTTAAAGTTATAAATAATTAAAAAACGTTGGTTTTATTGAAAGAGCTGTATTATTTTATTAGCGAAATCCCTGGAAATGTTTAGCTGTTTTCGCTTTTGAATGAACATTTTGATAGTTGCATTTATAGTATAGCTTTTGCATCTGAAGGAAATACATATTTTTTTACAGTTTGTGTTTGATTTGAGGTTTTAGTTTACCTTCAGGCTACAGCTGCTCAGAACCAGCTCCATATTTGCTATGCACTATGCAGCAGTAGCGAGCTTTTGGTGTTTAAAAAATAAAAGTTTTTAAAAAACACCGATAACCGGTTATTTGGAAAACCGGTGATTTAGAACGGTTTAAACCGCCCGGTTAAACCGCAGGTGAAAAACACCGAAATAACCGAAAACCGGTTATTTTGCCAACAACCGCCATCCCTAGACTTTTGCCTCGAGCTTAGTACTAGGCCGTACATCTTTAAGCTAAGAAATTATAATTTTCTATACCAACGCCATCTTACGTAAAGCACAGGAAACACATTTAATTTCTTTCGAGCAGTGTAACACCATTGATTAATGATTATATAAAGAAGTAGATGTGTCATTTCGATGAAAAGGTGTTGTGCCATTACCATGTGTGGCGGCTCTGTAGTCGCATATTTTCGATTTTTTAGAATGGTGCTTACATTTGCTAAGGTAATTCGAAAAAGCATCAAAGCTTCTGTTATGCATTCGAAACTATCGCAAGCTGTTTTTTGAAAGCTCGGATATCAAAAAACAAAGAAAACCATGTTCTAATCACATCTGAATATATGACGCTGGAATGGAACCGGTTTTCTTCTAGGCCTGCTGCTAGTATAGCCTAGTCGATGTCCTGTATAAATTTTACAGGGTACGTAAAAGCTCGAAAAAGAGCCGCTCGCGAGCGAGCCGCCTGGAGTGGCTCCTTACATTTTGGGCTCCCGGCTCGGAGCCGGAGCCGGTTTTTTCAAGAGCCATCAAA
Organism: Leptogaster cylindrica; assembly: GCA_963082835.1. Taxonomy (NCBI): domain Eukaryota; kingdom Metazoa; phylum Arthropoda; class Insecta; order Diptera; family Asilidae; genus Leptogaster; species Leptogaster cylindrica. The sequence goes on from OY720105.1 coordinate 32,535,191, forward strand.
TGGCTCGAACTCTCGAGCCGAAAGAAGCAGCTCGATTGAGGAGCCGCTCCTTTTGCGAGCCGGAGCTCGGGAGCCGGCTCTGGACAAAGAATATCTACTCAATAAGAACAGACACTACTATCTGTACATGGCTGGATTGCTGATGTGTGCCTCGTGCTGTGGGAAATTAGATAGCAGCAGAGTGACATTTGCTGAAGTGGGATAACGAATTAAGGCGTGCTCGCACAGGGTGGTTCATATTTGGCGCAATTTTTATGTTATTTTGAAAAGTTTTACTCTGTTAAAAAAAATATCCACTGCCTCGCGTTTGAGGTGAGAGTTTATTTAAATGATATAAATACATTCTACTTTTGTGTTTTAAAATATATTTAAAAGATATAGAAAATTGAGGGAAATTCTTTCAAAACCTAATAAGCCCGTTTGCAGTCATCTAATCGAACTAAAACATTGCAGCTGCACTCGTTGTCGATGACAATGCATTTTCTGACAATTTTATCCCATTATCGCAGAACGAATGGAAATCTTTAATAATAATGAAAATGACAGTGTTTGCACTTGCATAAAGAAAATGTTCATAATATCAAATCATCATTGATTTTTGTTAATAAATTAACTTTTATTGTAACTATTTTGAAAATAATGAATTATAGCAACAAGTTTTGTTTTTATGGGTTGTTTTTTTCTATCTTCTACATACTAAGTACCTAATATATGCTGATTATTGTGAAAATTCCTGTACTGTTTACATTAATGCCAGGAGTGTTTTGGGAGTGGTTTGAATAAAATTCGATAGGTGATACTATTTTTTTAATTTTTAATTTAATAAATTTACTGCTATTTTGCCAGTTGGAGGTTGTTCAACTTCTGACCATACTCTTTGCTGATATTTTTAATCCAAAGTTCTAAAAAGAACTGTTGTTGAAAAGTGACCGAATTGTACATGCTGATTTTAAAAAGGGTGGATATCCACCAGCCCTTCTCAAAGTCAACATTCACCTATTCGAGTTCCCAGGCTCGACGAGGCTCTTTGCCCGCACTTGGCGTCACGCTGAAAGCATAAAATTGTTATAGCATGCAAAGGCGGATTGTGCAGGGGTATACATCTAATTCAAGAAAAATGAAAACATGCACATTTAAATTACGACTTTATAATGAGGAGATATCTACTTTACATGTACCGAAAATATTACATAATACCAAATCATGCATAAATATCAATTACACAAATATCATGCTTTACATAATATAAAATTTAACTAATGTCTACAGAACGACTATCTAACTTATAAAAATATACACCTATTTTGTATAATCTAACTTGTATTATTAAGTATGAAAATGGAAATACCTAATAGATACTAGCGTGCCTACAAATGCGTAACGCTTAACAATTTATTTCTTATATCTGGCTTTCTAATTTTGTTATTAAAATCTTTAATAATATAATAAATTCGAACTCTGATAAAAAGTCTAATCAGATAATCCTTATTCTCTCTAATACAGCAGTTATAATTAAATTCTTCCCTAAGTATTCCTAGCAATTTGTATTCTATATCCTTCTCTACACTAATTCTATCAAAAATTTCTAAAAATTTTTCATCTACCTTTTTCAAATTTTCCATAAACGATTGATTGGGTATAACTAAATTTCCATTTTCATACTCTTTGAAACCTATGAATATCGTTGAGTCACATGGTTCTCCATCTAATGTTTGTGTGCACTCATGATATTCCCTATACTTTTTTAAAAGCTAACCGGCGAACTAAAGAAACGCGTTTTTGCCGCTTATGTCCATGGCTTTGTAATTGGAATCGATTTTAAAAATCTGTCTGCTAGTATTTTGGGAGGAACAAGTATCAAAATACAGAAATTTAGTTCAATATTTGGCAAATCTAAATTTTCGTGTGGCTCGCAATTACCATTTGATAAGGCTTGTTCCATGTAATTGGCTGAAAAACTTTTCTTGAACGCGCTGCCAAATTGAGAAGGGGTAAGTGATCTCCCATTCCCCGCCCGTTTCCGCAAGATTCCAAATGTATTTCCTAACACGTCTTGATTTAAATTACGTGTTAGCAAAAAGGTGAGTTTGTCTGATTTTAAATCAGAAAATAAACTCTGCAGTGCATTTATATTCTGTAACCAACCATCAAGAAATTTCATTGACTTCGTTACATCTTTATCCCCATCGAAGAACTTCAGGCCCTCTAATAAATTTTTCATTTCAAGCAGAAACTCTAGCTGATATTGATTCGCTTGAAATGGTCGTCTAAAAATTTTTGCCACGCGGAATTTGGAAGAATTAAAAAGATCAAAAAGTTTGTCGAACTTTTCAATTATTTCCGCAGTGTGGATGGCTGTTGCAGGGGCTGCATTAAGGCTAACGAGTGTGTACAAACTTGCAGCAACTGTTGCGCTAATCGCTTGTGCAGCAAATTTTACCCTCATCTTTTCAAAATTATTGGGTTTTACATGCTCGTTCCTTAATTTTGGAGCTAATTTAAAATGTTGAGTTTTAGAATGCTCGTATAAATGCAAAACATCGCGCCAGGAAGCTCGTTTGGAATCTTCGAAAACGATGTCATATTTAATAAAATTTCTCCAAAGCGATTTAAGGAGATGGGGTGTGTCGAACATATAATATATTTTCAATCCATGTAGATTGAAATATGGACTGCCTTTGGAGACCCCGAGAAGCTTTATTAGGCTCTGAAAATTTGTGCCTTGATCAGAAATGATTAACCGTGGTCTCATATTTATTTCCTTTAAATGTCCGACACATTCGGTAATGCATTTTTTCACAAGGGATGCAGCGCAAGGAGTATGAACCGAGTAGTACCCTACTAAGTGGTTGTATCGGTGAGTAATACCTCTAACCATGACAACTAAGTTATACTTAGCAGGTAACCTCGTCTTATTTTCACCGTCATCCTCCAGCCCAATAATTTCTCCAGTCGATTTATTATAATATAAATGACCTTTCAGAGATATTTCGTCGATGCAAATCAGACAATCTTGTGCAATATCTGATAAATGCTGAATTTTAAGTTTGAGGGCATGAAACAAAATTTCATGAATACCGGGGCCAGATGGCCAATCTTTAATAAATCTGCACAAAGTCCTTTCGGTTGGCAAAGTCATACTCTCGAAAGGAACGAATACGTGGAGGGTGACATAAACCAAATACTCAAACAGAATTTTTTGACTTCTGCCGAGTATCGGAACCCTCGGGGATCGCAGGTCAAGTTGCGCAATTGGCTTTCCAGAAGGTTTGCCAAATTTGGTGAAAACATTTTTTTGCATTGTTGCAAAAATAAATCCCTACTTTCCAAATGTTGCACCTTTTTTTTCAATTCTGCGTTTTCTTTTTGTAGTGTATCCATCGCTGTATCCATTTGAGAGGATCCTTCGCCGAATGGGTTATTGAGCTCACGGTTGGTAGACAAAATAGGTGTAGCACCTTGCAGCACCATATGTCTCACCACCTGCTCATTGCCGGTTCCCAAACTTTGGCAAGTGTTTACATTCTTTTGTAATGTCCATTCTCTATTGGTATCCATCATTGTATCCATTTGAGAGGATCCTTCGCCGAATGGGTTATTGAGCTCACAGTTGGTAGACATCATAGGTGTAGCACCTTGCAGCACCATATGTCTCACCACCTGCTCATTGGCAGTTCCCAAACTTTGGCGAGTATTTACATTATCTTGATAGTTGATAATGACTGAGCTAGGAATTGCGCTCAGTTTTAGACGACCGGTGTTTCCAATAATCATGTGTGGCCTGAAATGCTTTTCGCATATCCGCAAATCTACCGATATGTGTTGGTTAAACAAATCCCTTCTATTTATGTTTGTTAACCATAATTCTCTCCTGCAAAACAAAAAATATTTGAAGCTCGTAAGTACTTACCTACTAAAATATATACTTTTTTCAAGGGCAATGAATTTTTTTCGGTTGATTTTTCGCTCCATCATAACCAAATATTTGAATCTTAACCATTATTTTTCAAAAGTTATTTTAACTATGAATTATTAAAACTATTTAACACTTCTGTAAGTAGAGAAGTAACTTCAACTACAGTTTTCTCAAATTATTTTTTATTATTATTATTTTAAGTTTAAACGCTAAAGGTCACTGGGTATCTTAGTATAGAAACCATACTCACGGTGGACACGAACAAAATATAGCAAAATATAGCGTCAATATATGAGCCTTATTTATTTTCCATACATTGAAGTGATTTGCAAAGCACATTAAACGTGTTTTTTTTTTTCTCAAAAACCCAATTAAAATCATTTCAAAACCATGCGCACAAAGTAAAAAAAAAATGATTTCTATCACAGTCAGTGTTTCATTCTTGATATTTCGTAAAGCAGATCTTTGCCCAATGACCTTTATTAATATTATTTAATTACTAAAGTTAAATATAGGTATATTGTGTAAATAATACTTGTTATTGAATAATGAGTTAACTCAATTCTACATAAGAGCTTGATTTGAAAGTAATATTGTTTGAGATTGTTGTATAGTTTTTATAAATAAATAAAAAATTCTGGAATATTCAATTATAACAATTAAAGCAAATCACCTTTTCTACTCTATATATTTAATATATTTAATATTAATAACCGAAACCAAACAAAGAACAACCATGAGCCCCCTTATCAGCACCTTGCAATAACGGCGTAATTAGGACCGAATCATCGGGAATAATGACATTTTCGACATTCCAAAAAAATTCTCTCACAATATTTCAAGTTCGTTAACTGAGTAGCTGTGTATTGCGAGGTGCTATTGTATTTACAAATAATGCATACTTACTTGGCTTGATTTTTGGGTATGAAGTAGAACTTAATCATCTGCCCGCTATCAGCCTTTTTAGCGCCACACACTAAACACTTAATATGACGGCGATCCATTATATTTGTTTGATTAAAATAAAATTTACTTAAATAACAACTTATAGTAGCAACACAAAGTAAAAAGTAACTATGTTTAAATCCCTAAATTATTATCTATAGTTAATGTTAAATTTAGTAGAAGTGGTAATTAGGTAGCAAAATGTTTAGCAAAATGCAAAAAGCAGAACAGATTATTTGCGAAAAAACTATCACCCAAACAAAGCACAAGCATCTCCATCCAAAGCCGCAAACAATCTAATTTGCGATATTGCGAACTTCCAAGTCGCCCTGCAGTGAAAGCACTTGTCAACGCAGTTTAAACAGAGCTTTTGACTTGTTACAAGCTTTCATTTTGAGTTTAGAACAGTGATGGGCAGGCCTATGCCCGCGGGCACTCCAGCTTTTAGAGCTTTGAATATGTACACGAGCAGCTCGCAAGTCGAGAGCGCATCATTCGGCCGCCGGCCGTCATGCGAGCAGGACTATGCTTCTTTTCGCTTTGCTTTCGGTACACTGTAAATTTGAAGTCATTTTGCCACGTGGCTTCACTTTTACATGACAGGTGACGTCACCAAAATTAACAGTGTAAAAAAGGCCGGAGAGAGCTTTGAAGAGCTTTTACACAATCACATTTTGAGACTGTGGTTGCATGCCCATCCCTGGTTTAGAAGCACTTAAAGCTCATGGTTGCCCATTTAGAAGTGCGGCATGAAAAAACCGCCAGCTGATTGTCAGAGGCAAAGAATATCGACGTCAGAGGCAGAGAATTACTACGTCAGAGCCGACGAACTTCTTGGCACTCTTTTCCCCTTGTACGTTATTTACATTATTTTAGTGACCTCTCTCTCACATTTTTCTTTTTAATCTTTTTTTCCTATACACTCAAAAAAGAGTTTCGGTTCTTATTGAGTAGATATTCTTTGCTCTGGAGCTGGCTCTTGGGGGCTGGCTCTTGGGAGCTGGCTCTTGAGCTCCTGGCTCGAATGAGTCAGCAGAACAAGATGAAATCGCACCGAGTCGCAATTCATGCCGCATGCCGTTGTTATGATGTGAAGTTGTATATTTGTGCCGTTGCGGGCAAATCTTTGGACAGCTAATTATCCACTTATTGAGCTTAAAATTTGCAGATATATTCATTGTCGATGACAATTAGTATTCTTCTCAAATTTGTCTCCCTTTATATATATTATAATATATTATAATTTAGCATTTTGTATTGTGTAATGTAGGGAAAATGAAATTGTATATTTTATGTACCCTCCCGAAAGGGCCGGTTTCCATGGTTTCCGGAACCAATAGGTACAAAGAGCTTCACTCTAAGTATCACCCAATTATCTGTAAATATCTGTTTTACTACGAATACTAATTGTCATCGACAATGAATGTATCTGCAAATTTTAAGCTCAATAAATGGATTAATTAGCTGTCCAAAGATTTGCCTGCCCGCAACGGCACAAATATATAACTTCACATCATAACAACGGCATGCGGCATGAACTGCGACTCGGTGCGATTTCATCTTGTTCTGCTGACTCATTCGAGCCAGGAGCTCAAGAGCCAGCTCCCAAGAGCCAGCTCCCGAGCCAGCTCCCAAGAGCCAGCTCCCGAGCCGGCTCTCGAGCTGGAGCCGAGGCTGTCACAAAGCTCCGGCTCGAAGAGCGAGCCAAGTAAAAACCCGTAGCTCGCGGCTCGGGAGCCGGAGCCTGTAAAAACTTGTTTTTGGCTCCCAGCTCGGAGCCGGGAGCCAGTTGTGATGGCACGGCTCGCTCTTCGAGCCCGAGCTCGCAAAAAGAGCCGCTCCGGAGCCGCTCCCGAGCGAGCATTTACGTACCCTGAAATTTTATGAAATTTCTTCCCAATGTGAGAATATACCTATTTGCCGATTAGCTGCCATGGCTCTCAATTAAGAAATTTTGATTTTTTATCTAATTTGTAATACACATTTACAAAAACAATTATATATTTTAATTGAAATCAGATAATGGATTAACATTTAAAATGCATTTTGCTTGAATTTCACTATTCCACGCAAGGTCGTATCCAGCAGACGGTGGGTGGTTGCTCACCCCGTTGGGGAATAAAAAAAACTACAATTGACGTAATATTTAAATATATGTATTAAAAAAATGCTTTCTTTCTTACTTCTTATCCTCAAAATGTAGCTCAAAAACTTATAGAAACTTGAAACAGGTCATGTTTCAGAATATTTTACCTTCCGAATATTCCAGTTATGATTGTTATGATTCTGCAAATTTAATACGTGATATGCCTCTGTCATTCTTAAACTCAAATTTCCATTACTTTGAAGAAGATTCTAATGTTGATTTTGAAAATGAAAATAACGAAACCAATGAGGAATTACAGGAAAGTGATTTGAAGTCGAAATAACTGAGGATATGAATATATTTTAAAATAATTGTTTAGTGTATTTCTTTGGATTCATGGTTAATAAAATGGTGAATTTAACGAAATGTACCTACATATTGTAAAGAATATCTCCCACAAAAACAAAAATGGGAAAAAAGGCCAAGTCCCCACAAAAACCGGCCAAAAAAAGGAGTCAGATCAAAAATTTATGTCCAAGTGCTTCGATGAGGACGAAAACTAAAACTGTCGGCATATGAAAGGAGTGAGATCAAAAAAGGGGTCCAAGTTCATTGCTCAAGACAACTTGAAATTTTCTTGAAATACCTTTACGCTGCTGTCTTTGTTATTCTAGTACGAACATTTATTTTGAACTTTTAAATTACGATTACAGTTAATTAAACCCATTTCCTTCCACATGGTCTTATTTTCAACTTGGCAATGTTTTGTTTTCTCTAAGGTAATTTTTATTCTCTGGGATAACTTGGGCCAGAAAAAAAACAACACAACACTGCGTGTTGTAGACGGGAACTTGGCCTAGATCATCTAGATAAAAAGGCAAAATTAAAAATTTTGAAAAAACCCACGACGGTTAACCGTAATTGAAAAAGGATAAAATAATTTAAAAACCCCCAACTTAAAGAATTTAAACCCAAGAATATCCGTCCAGGGCTGCCATTAAATGAACTAGTTTTGCAATTTTATAGTAACGTGAATAATTGGGGATATTTTATATATTGCAATACTCATTTATATTTATGTTGAAATTTAAAATAGTGATGGCAGCCCCCGACGTATATTCTTGGGTTTAAATTCTTTAAGTCTGGGGTTTTTAAATTATTTTATCCTTTTTCAATTACGGTTAACCGTCGTGGGTTTTTTCAAAATTTTTAATTTTGCCTTTTTATTTCAAACTTTTTAGAGAGCATAGGTATTATATGTACATTGTACTACATATCAATATAGTTTACAGTTTACTTAATAGTAATAAAATATAAGTATTTACAACTAAACTTTGCCCGGGGCTTTGTTGTAACTCAACTCGATATCATTACTTAGAATGAAAATAATAAGTAATAAGTAAAAATGATACTCTGGACAAAAATACTTACCTATCGAGTATCTTAATATGTAGTAGCTAATATAAAATATATTACTGCAGCGCCCCCTAGTGAGGTACTACCGTAACACCTATTTAAGACCCCTCACTAATCAGAAACAAACCCACTACTGAAAACCGCATCAAAATCGGACTAGTTGTTTTGGTTTTGCACAAACAAATGTTTACTGCAGCGCCCCCTGGTGAGTTGTCACCGTAACAGCTATCTAAGAACATGCACCAATCAAACCCAAACCCATCACTGAAAACCGCATCAAAATCGAACTAGTAGTTTTGGAGATAAATGGCGACATTGGTTTGCATAAACAAACATCCTCTCACCCCAAACGCATATACCATCTCCGTACCGTCGTGGGTAATGATACATAAAAATCCTGAGAGATATGATGAGCTTCAGTTAATATATTATAAAACGTTTTCCAGAAATCTGAAGAAGAATTAGATAGAAATTTAAACAGCTAGTAAAAAGTACCAAGTGATTCTTTCAAGGGCGATTTGTTTAAGAGGCAAATTTACCAAAACGTGCAAAATTGGTCCACTTAATGACCTGTTTTCTCTGTTATTATTTGTTGAATCTAAACCATTTTTGTTTTTAAATGATAAAACAAAGGGTTTTATGTTCTTTAAGTGGAGCACATTTTTGAAAAAGTATTTAGTTTTTTTCTATGATCGTTGAAAGTTAGGACCAACTCTATTTTTTGACCAACTTAATGACCAATTTCCTCGAAAACTATTGGACCAAATATAGCAAATTTTTTTTCCAGAGATACGTTAAAGGGTTTTATGTTCATTAAGTGGAGCACTTTTCTAATTTTCGACCCAGGAATTTCCCGAGCATTTTCCGAATGAGTTCGGTTTTTCCAAAAAAAATTCATCACTTTTTTATTCTCTTTTTCGTATTTTGCGATAAATTTTCCTAATGTTTTTCATAATGTTATGAAGATTAAGGGATTGGTAACGGATTCCGTAAAAAATCTGATTATGTTTCATGGAAAATATTGGAAAAATTTACAAATTGAAAGTGCTTTTTTTGCCTAATTTTCCTGAGTTATCCTATGCAAAACGGGGACCACAACCAAATTCTCGCAAATTTGGTTCGAAGAGTTGAATGTAGATGGCCATTGGCCAGAATTGCTAGAATTGGTAGAAAATACGTCAGCTGCTTTCGATGCAGTAAGTGGATATTTTTACACACACATCTTACTAGCATGCTACACTTGCTATTGTGTAGGAAAGCGCAATTTTTGCTTGTTTTCTGGGGTGATGTTATTTATTAGTTTTTTGCCCCACAACCAGTTTAGGTAGATGGAACTTTTGCGGGTGTGCGCGGTGATGCCGATGCTGAATTGTAGTTCTTCCTGATTATTTCAGTGCCGACAAGAAAATGAATTTCTTTTGTGCTGCGGCACACTTTTTTCATTCTATATTTAGATTTGATTTTCTGAGCAGTCGTCGCAGGATTATTTTCCCTTTTTCATTTTCTGGCCAACATTTTCGTATAAAAAAGCAAGTGTTTTTCTGGTCTTGAAAATTTTGTTTGGATTTGTTTTTTAGGATGCACGTATTATTGAGTAAGGTGTGAATTTTTCAGTTCTAAATAAATAGTCAATGTCAACAAAAATTTTGTAATGAATATTTTATTGCAATTTCAAACAATTTCAAGTATTATTGATTTGAATGATAGTTGGGTCATTCCGCGCATCAAATAAAAATATGATTTGTCACACTCAACCATCATCTCACATTTTGATGAGATTTTGTAATTTTTATCTATGCATAGTTATGAAAAAATACCACATTTTATCTCTTTAGCCCTATTATTATTACAATTAGGTAACTATATTTTAGAAAACAAGTTTAATAACAATAATTCCCTACAATATTGTTGAAATTGACTATTTTTTTTACAAATGAAAAACCCTCACCTTCCTCAATAATTCGGTCACCCTGAAATAAAAAACAAATCCAAAAAAAAATTGTCAAGGCCGGAAGAACGAGCGCACTTGTTTTTTCAAAAGAAAATGTTGCCCAGAAAGCGACGGCTGCCTGGGCAGATCTTGGTTTTCGAAAACCAAATCAGAATATAAAATGAAAAAGAAATACTCAGAAAGAACATCAATTCGACTTCCGCATCACCGCAGTGCATACCCCGCAAAAGTTTCTTCCATATGTTACATTCACGTTGCCTGCGGTGGCAAAAGAATAATAAAAAAGATCACCCCAGAAAACAAGCAAAATTTGGGCTTCAATAGCAGGCAAGTATGTGTCTGAAAGTGTAAACCGAATATCGATCCACTGCCATTGAATGAAAGCAGCTCTGTGACGTATCTCTAACCACTGTGGTATCTCATATGGTTACCATCAATAACCATGTATCATAAGTCCAATTTCAGCATAACAAGTGCATCATGCATTATTCCTGACCTTAAAAATGACAAGGCAAATTATAGGAAACGTGCACTGCCTAATTACGAAACACACCCGCGGTATCAACTCACATTACCAAAACATGGTAAAACGAAACGTGAGCACGCGAGGCGTAATCGTCCAAAGTACTGACGTACAAAACATATGCACATATGCGGAATTCCTCGGGTCAGCATAAACACCTCAAGTGGTTGCTGACCCAAAATATGCAAGTTGGACAAACTAAGGTTATTGACGGTAACCAATAATTAATAATGAATAGGCAATAAGTAATAAAGTAGTAGGGATAACTTTAAGAACAAACCATTGTATAAATAGGCTAATGAATTTAATAAACTAGGTTCAGTATAACATAAAGCTTGCATTTATTAAGGAGTTACGCTTCCGAGCCGCTCCAAACTGAACCCCTATCTCGGAGTTACGCAAATCATTGCCGCTCTAGAGGAGTAACGCCTTGTGGCCGCTCCCAGGAACACTACCACCCCTCGAGTAATTGTAATCGTAAACAACGATTATCACATGGCGACCGTGATCTAGAGGGAACCAACAACAATCCAACGGAGAAGCGAAGCCCGAAGTCGAAGACGATAGAAGACCAATTATAGACTGGGCCTCGATTCTCGAATCATTCGAAATGAATTCCGCATACGGAAACTAACCATTTTCGAACGATTCTCAAAATTTGTGATTCTCGAATTCCGCATGCGGTTGTTTCGAATGAAAATCGTTCGGATTCAAATCGACTGGTTATTTCCGTGTGGAATTGTAAATTTTCATGCGGTTTCGTGTCGAATTGATTTATTGTTGGCGGAAAAAGGAGAAATTTTTATGTTTCTCTTGGTTGGTGTTTTTTTTTTTTTAGTAATTCAGACAAAATTATAAGAAAAATATATTTTTTTGCAAATAAATCCAGAAAAGAGTTCTTCGCAAAAACATTCATTTTATCCTAGAACTGCTATTGCTCGTCATAAAATGGATAACAGTTATTCAGGAAGCGTTTTACGATCTTGTTTACGCCTTCAACAAATTTAAACCAGATTTGAGCATCCTTTTCCTTGCTGAAACAGCCTCATGCTCATCGGCGGAACTAGCCCAGGCACATCGGCGAAACCTGCTCCACCAACATCAGCGGAGCAAGCTTCCCAAGCGGAGGCTATGCCAAAGCCGTCATTAAAGCGAAAAGCTTTAAATAAATCTAGTAAGATTGAAGAATCTTATTGTCATCTTATTGCGAATTTAATATTCTTTTAATATTTGTCTAGCACCGAATAAACCACGAGTGGCTGTAAGACGGTTAGAAGCAACTTTAGGAACAGTGCAAACTATAACCGAGTTTGCTCAACAAAAGTTCGAATTTAAAAAATATTATTAGATACCAAGAAAAATGAAAAATTTTGAACGATAAAAATGTAATTTTAGGCCACATAGGCAAAACTGTAGGTGAAATAAGCAAAAACTTAAAATAGTAGTAGAAAATATGTATATATTTCAATTTATTAATTTAAAATAAAAGTTAGATTATATGTGTAAAACTTGTGGTTCATTTATGTGAAGTAATTTCTTGAAATTTGTTGACGTATTTGTCGGCCTATTTCTAGTATCAAGGATAAATCTTCCAATCCCTCCATTAAAAAAAAAAATAAATAAAACACTTTTAAAAACTTCTAAAATCTTCACAATATTTCATTACGCAAAGTAACAACAATTGCAATTACAAACTAACGTAAACAAACAATTTTTTGACAGCTTAAAAATCCACCACAATAAATCATTCGAATGTGGTGAAAAAGTTAACGAACGACAGCGTTCGGAATTCGAGAATCGCTGTTTTGCAAATCGTTCGTTAACAGTCATGCGGTTTCGAAATCGTACGATTGAATTCGAACGAACTCGAGAATCGAGTTGTTAAAGTTCGTCCATGGAACTCTTGGACGAATTAACAGCGGCGGAAAACAAGGCAACAATGATTAAATTTATCAAAACTAGGCTAACGGTGAAGGCGAGATCCGCGATAACATCCGAAATAAACTCCGTGGCTGGCATAAAACAAAAATTAAAACGAAAATTTACAGCCAGCATGTCATCAGATGCAGTATTATCACAACTGAGAACATGCCAACAAGGCGGTAAAAAGCTTGCCAACTTTACTACCCAAATCGAAAATTTGTACAGCCAGCTTACGCAAGCATTTATTGCAGAAAAGGTGGCAACCGGGGAGGTAGCCGAAAAATTGGCTGAAAAATTCTCGGTGCAATCATTCATCAGCAACATTGCTAACCCGGAAACGGCGCTAATACTGAAAGCAAGCGATTTAAAAACACTTGCTGAAATAGCCGCCAAAGCTCACACAGTGGATAAACAACCAGCAAATAAGGTTCTGCATTACAACGCAAGACACCAGGATGGGAGAGCGCGATCTCACCAGTACAATACACAAAATCATGGGCAACGAAGAAATTACAATGCTAGACCCACATATAATAATAATTACAGACAAAATAACCGCCAGCAAAGTTTTGAAAACCGCAGAGAACAGCGGTATTATGGAAATAACAACAGCAACAGAAACCAATGGCCTGCGCAACACCAAAGCAGTGTTAATACCCACAACAGGCATCAAGGGAACCAACGCAGGGATAATTTTTCCCATAATAATGGTCACAACAGGAGAATCAACCACTACGAGTCGGGGGAATACCGGATCCCCCAGCCAGAATTAGAAAGCAAAATGGAACGGTTGGGGGTCCCGACAGATAGAGCTCTAGAATATTAACGTTAAACCTGGCACTAACGAATTTTGCTAAGGCGTATGTAGAAATGTGCGGAGCAGTATGCACTTTCATAATAGATACGGGTGCAGATATTTCCATATTTAAGAGGGGAAAAATAAGTAACGATCAATATTACGAACCGAAAAATACATGCGTCATTCAAGGAGTAACAGATTTTAAAAAGCAATCACTCGGTGCGACACACACAACTTTAACTTTTAACAGGCACTTTCTAGTCCAACATACGTTTCAAATAGTTAGCGATGACTTTTCAATCGGTGCCGACGCGATCTTGGGGTTAGACTTTCTAACAAAATATAAAGCAACAATAGACTACGACACTTGGACACTTAAGTTTAATACAAGGGATGGATTAGTAGAAGTACCGATACTAAGTGGCCCTTCCTCCGATTCAGTCATTATTCCCCCACGTTGTGAGGTCATTAGAAAAATTAATTTAACTACAGAAGACAATTCAGATATAGTAATTACTAGGCAAGAAGTTCAAACCGGCATTTTCATTGCGGGAGCAATTATCTCTCCTAGTAACTCAATAATTAAAATCCTAAATAGAACAAGTAAAGTAGCCACAATCCACAACATTAAAGTAACTACACAGCTACACAGAATTAAGGGGGTGATGGAAAAATTAAAACTAGAATCGATCCCAAGCTACGCAAGATCCCAATTTGAAAAGTTATGTGTCGAGTTCCAAGATATCTTCGCGTTAGAAAATGAGCCATTAACAGCAAACAACTTCTACGAACAGCACATAGAATTAGCTGATAGTGCAGCGGTATATACGAAAAATTATCGAATCCCAGAAACACACAAAACCGAAATAAACCGGCAAATAGAAAAAATGTTAGCGGACGGAATAATCGAAGATTCAGTGTCTCATTTCAACTCGCCGATATTGCTAGTACCGAAAAAATCCAGTAACGAACAAAAAAAATGGCGTCTGGTGGTTGATTTTCGCAACTTGAACAAAAAAGTTCTCGCTGACAAGTTCCCTTTGCCGCGTATAGAAGAAATACTCGACCAAATGGGGCGAGCTAAATACTTCTCAACATTAGATTTAATGTCGGGATTTCATCAAATATCCCTCGACAAACAATCTAGAAAGTACACAGCGTTCTCAACCACCAAAGGCCACTATCAATACACGCGTCTCCCTTTCGGACTTAACATTAGTCCCAATAGCTTTCAAAGAATGATGGCAATCGCGATGGCAGGATTAACACCCGAAACTGCATTCCTGTACATCGACGACATAATTGTGGTGGGATGCTCACAAGCGCATCACCTGAAAAATCTAACAGCAGTTTTCAAAAGACTACGAGATAGAAATCTCAAATTAAACCCGGAAAAATGTAAATTTTTCCAAACAGAGGTCACCTTCTTGGGTCACCGAATATCAGGTGAAGGTATAAGCCCAGACATTTCGAAATACGAAGCCATTAAGAGCTATCCTGTACCAAAAAATGCGGACGACGTAAGACGATTTGTAGCCTTCTGCAACTACTATCGCCGTTTTGTGCCTAATTTCGCTGACATCGCACTACCACTAAATAAACTACTCCGGAAGAATACACCATTTGAATGGTCCGAGACTCAAGCAAGAGCCTTCGAAAAACTAAAGTCTATTCTAATATCCCCAACTATTCTGCAGTACCCCGACTTTCAAAACAAATTCATTATAACAACAGACGCTTCAAATACAGCGTGCGGGGCAATACTATCACAAAATACCAACGGTAAAGAATTACCCATTGCATACGCTAGCAGAACGTTTACGCAGGGAGAACGAAATAAATCAACAATAGAAAAAGAGCTTGCTGCCATACATTGGGCAATAATGTACTACAAACCTTACGTATATGGTCGGAAATTTACAGTGCGAACCGACCACAGACCTCTCGCATACCTGCTGCATAGCTGCTGATCTGCTGGAATAACTCCGCGCGCGCTGCCCGAATTGTCTTCTTTGTTTTGTCTTCTTTGCAAAGTGTCTCCACTACTGTGGTAAAATGTCCATGCTAAGAAAACGATTTCTGCTCTAGGTAAATTTGCCTCTTAAGTTGCACGCCCATTTTATAGATATATTTATTCAGTCAGAAATAATAAACCCATGTGGAAAGACTTTGCAGCGTTTTTAATATAAAGCAAATTTTCTAAAAAAAAAAAAAAACTTTTTTTATACCCTATACTCTTTTTATACCCTAGATGTAGGGTAGGTACGGCATATTAGTTTTGAGCGAACGTTTGCAATGCCAAGAAATAAGGGAAAAGAAACCGTTTTATGCATGTCCGCCTGTTCGTTATCTGTCCGTTGTCTGGTCTGTTGTCGAGAACGCTTATAGCTAGACCTAGAGGATCGAAATTTGGTAAATAATACATACTTCGGTAAAAGATTAAGTTCAAGTTTAAATACGATCAAGATCAGGCGACGCCTTTTCCTCCTTACCCATATTGTAGCCATAGAAGCCTGAATCGTTTTTATACAAAACGTTGATTTTGTTTAATGAATATTTACATTTTGAGTTTCCTTCATTTAATATTGTTTAATAAATAAAAACTGTTCTTATAAATAATATCATTTACATATTATTATATTAAAGCAAAAACTTTTTCCATCGACATTGCGATTGCGGTTGCGAATAGAGGAATGACCTGCATTCTTGCTGGTTAACTGCGATTATAAAATAATCAGTTGCGGACAACAACCCTCGGTTACATAAGAAAATGCAGGTCTAGAATTTTATGTAGAATGAGTATATTAATTCTACATCTGTGATCCCCCTGACTTATGATTCTGTGATGCATACAAAACAAACTAATTTCCAAAAACATAAAAATCTAAAAAGCAAGGCGACGACATATTTATTTGTACAAATAAAATATAAAAAGACACACAACAAGTGAAGTACAAAAGCATATAAAATGGGTGCAAATTCGAAATTTGAAATCTTTTTAATCTTTCAGATCATATTCTTATGCATCAGGGGTGGGCAAGCATCATTGCAATGAGAGTTGCTTTCTTTCAATACAATGTAAAGAGCCAAATCCATATTCCATCCAAGTATGCAACTTAATATATTAAATAATTTCAAAAAGAAACATAGAATAACAAGAAAAACAATACTTAATGAAGACCTTTGTCAAGTCCTTGAAATTTGCAAATAGACGGCAAGCTGCCTTTTCTAATTGTGGATACTGTGATTCTGACACGAGTTTGCCGAAATATTAGATTTGTGCCACATTTTCAATGCTTGATCTTTCATTTCTAATATCTAATTTTCCAGCTACTTTTTCAGTTAGTATAATTTCAGAATTTAAAAATCCTTCTTCTTTAAAAATATCGCAAATAAATAAGTTTAAGAAATATGAAAATGTATATCTCAAATAACTACAACATGAATTTTGTTTAATAAAATATTAGTTATTTAGGCAAGTTTAAAAACATTCGGTGAAAACAGATTTCCAATAAAAAAAAAATTTTTAATGTGAGTCGCCGATAAATTAACAATGAGCCGCATGCATATCTCGGAGCCACATTTGCGGGTTGCCACAGATATCTGGTTACTTAGAAAATTTAAAATTTACGCACATATCAATACATTTCAACACATTTCAGAGGCCTGCTCAAATTCGTACGAGAAGTTTATATCACCGTCATATATATTGTTACAGTTCCATCTTAATGTGTGTGTTGCGATTTGCGAAAAAGCTTTTCGTTCGAAATTGAGATTCGAATTTCTTATTTGTCTGCACTTAAATAATCAGTGTCTTCACTAAAAATGATAAAATGGTACAAGTATTGCCATCTATCGCGGTAATGTCAAGTTGCAATTGGCACATCTACTTCTTTATATAATCAATGGTAACACCATAACACCTCAAGAAAGGGTTGGATCCTAGCAGAGGGTCCCTTGACAGTTGATAGACATTTGAGAGGCGGAGTTTACACTAAAAACATGTGAATGGTTCTTACCGATATGTGAATTAAAGTAAAAGCACGCACTTTTACTTGACATTAGAGTATTAATTCATATAATAATGCATATGCGTGCTTGTCGATATGCAAAAAAACTAGAAGCACGCACTTTTACTTGAAATGACAGCTCGAGTTACTGTTGACAGGTTTAGAGGAACCCTCTGCTAGGATCCAACCGAAAAATTCCTTACGCGCAGCATACTGACCTTTATAGTAAAGTTTTTGAACGCTCTCCTTGAGTAGGGCGATCATCATGATACAAAAACATAAGGTAAAGTACACATTTGACAACTGCCTGCTGTGACGTCACTGGCCTGAAACTTCAAAATTTTTGACATTACAAAGTTAAACAAACAAATGAAAACATTAAGTAAATTGCACTTAGAACTAGCAGAAAAGTCGATTAGAAAAACTGTTTAGTTATTTAATTTGAAGACTTGCTTCGCAGCTCTTATTAAATCCTACGATTCAACTGTAGAAGACTTTTCGGCAAAAGTTGACTTTCGCGACCTGGGGCGGATTTCAATGAAATTTTGTGGAGACATGTATTTTAGTTAAAAAACCAAGAATATGCAAAAAAAAAGTTATGCGACGTATATACTTTTGGAAAAAAAATACAATTTACGATGAAAAAATTTCATGTAAATTTTCGGTTTTTGACGTATTATATCCACAAAATTTAGTTGCAAAAACCACTAAAACCCGCCACAAGTCCATTTAAACACATTTATCACGTTTTTACACTTCACAACACTATATTAATCAAGAAATCTCTGTAAAATTTTCATTGTTTACAACTTCACAATTTGACATATGCTGACATGTATGTGCCAATTTGATGAACGTTGCAATTAAAATTTAGTATTGATTTAGAATTGAAATTAATATATAAATAATTGCTGCTTGTCGATATGCGAAGTAAATTCGAAAGACGCACTTCTGCCCAAGTCGCGAAACTCAATCTGTTCCCACTTCACCATTATAAAACGTTGTTTTTCCTTGATTATTAAACCAAAAATCACTTTTTAATTTTCTAAAATTTGTAAACAATGATATTGACAGAACAAAGTTTGACGTTTCAGGTCAGTGACACGCAAGATGGTAGAAGCACTAGTCAAATGTACTTTACCTTATGTTTTAGTATCATGGGCGATCATTATAATTTTCTGAACACTCCTCAAGCTGAGTGACAGTGTTGACGTTTAATACGAAGTGGAAATTTAGATAAACTCCTTTTTGTTTTCTTAATTAATTTGCATTATGTCTGATAGAAGGAAAAACAAGAAATCAGTAGGGAATGAATACTCAACACAATATATAATCTTTGAAGATATTTTCAGAAAGAAGAAATCGCCAGGGAATTTGATTTACCTGAAAGAAAAAGCAAAATCGCAACAATTATGAAGCAAGACGGTCAAGCATATTGTATTTGCCGATCTTCCGACTGCTCCAGATTTATGATGTAAACATTTTTTGGTTACCTCTTCGAACATGACTTAATAATATCAATTCCAGTGGCTGCGATGGCTGCGAGGAGTGGTACCATGGCGACTGCATAAACATCTCGGAAAAAGAAGCGAAGCACATAAAACACTATTATTGTCAAAAATGCAAAGAGGAAGATCCAACACTACAGACCGTTTTTCGTGTCGTACCAGCCACTTCAACTCAAACTCCTACAATTGTTGAAAAAGATATAATAAAGAAGAAAAGAGAGAAGCCAGTAAGTAGCTCTAATCCTAGATGCGGAGCATGTGAAGCGTGTCGAACACCCAATTGCGGTGCTTGCGATGGTTGTCTGACAAGAAAACTGAATCGGAAACCACGATGCGAGAGGAGGATTTGTGTAAATCAGAAGAAGCAAAAAGGTTCCGCGAGGTTGAAGAAGAGCAAACGTTCAGTGAGCCCAGAATTGTTTTTAAATCCCGAACTGGAAGGAATTCGTCAATGCTACGGACCTGGTTGCAAAATGACCTGCAGACCGCAGTCAAAATATTGCTCGGATGCATGTGGAATGAAGCTTGCCACAAATCGCATCTTTCAGGTGCTACCGCAAAGAATTCAAGAATGGAATTTGTCTCGCTGCAGGGCAGAGGAGGAGAACAAACGACAGCTAGATGGCGTCCGATCGAAGCAAGCAATGGTTAGAATGACCCTTGCTGAATTAGACAAAAGACACGCTGAGTTGGATCTCCTCGTCCAGAGGGCGAAACGTTGCACCTTGGATCCGAAGGCTTTAGACAATAGTGATGTTGAAGATGAACAGTCCATGTACTGCATCACATGCGGTCATGAAATCCACTCTCGCACAGCCATTAGACACATGGAGAAATGCTTTAACAAATATGAGAGCCAGGCAAGTTTTGGGAGTATTTTCAAAACGAGAATTGACGGCAATTCTATGTTCTGTGATTTTTACAACCCAGGCAGTGGCACTTACTGTAAAAGGTTACGAGTGCTGTGCCCAGAACACTGTAAGGATCCTAAAGTGAATGACACAGATGTTTGCGGATGTCCGTTGGTAAAGAATGTCTTCCAATTAACTGGAGAATTTTGCAGGTTTTTTTTTAATTATTTTCACTCAACCAGCAATCTTATCTTTAATTCTCAGGGCACCAAAAAAGAGTTGCTTTAAACATTACGTGTGGGAGAAAATTCGACGGGCGGAAATCGACTTGGAAAGGGTAAGACAGTGGCTGAAAATGGATGAACTTTTAGAGCAAGAGCGGCAACTTAGAGCAAGCATGGCTTCAAGAGCCGGAGTACTCGGATTAATGTTGCATTCTACTTACAACCATGAAGTGATGGAGGAATTGTGTCGACAGCAGCAGGCCGCTCATAATAAACGGGTATAAAAAACAATTGTTTCCATTTTTTCAAATAAATTGTTTACTATATTTTTTACTGTTTTCTTTCGTTCGTAACCAGAATGGGCTCTATGAGTGCGGGTAGATTTCGATTGCCGTGGTTATGCAAAAGTTTAAAGAGTCCAGTTCCAATGTTTGCAGGCATTCCAAGAATGATTCTTTCAGAAACACCGTCAATTGCATCCGTTTGCCCATAATAGGAAGCGTCAAAAAGATGGTCTGCTGTTTTTTCGAACTGTGGAAAATATTTAAAATGTAAAGTAAAGTATACAAATATACATAACTCACCGATGCCAAGTTAAATACACTCTCTCTCATTTTGGACAAACCATGTCTTGTAATACCCAAAACTTCACCACGACTCGTCATTTGACTGGCTAGCAGCATAATATGTCTATGGTCAACACTCATACCATGCCCTTCCATCACTTCAGTTATCTCGTTCATGATTGTGGTTCTTGCAGCCTCGATTCCTAAAGTATTGTACACTTCCCAGATGTTGTTGCTGCGAGTCTTACAACCAATGACCCCATATGTAGCCATAACTTCCCTGAGACCTGCGCCCTCAACGCATAATTTATACCGATGCGGAGATACAGTATCATCCACAGCTATTACAGCCCGAGACACATTCGGTAGTCCTGCAACAACCACTTTCTGAATTGAACCCACCAAGCGTTGAAGTTCTGCATTTAGAGCACTGCCATGTTTGGATGAATCTGGACGAATGATCAGAACTGTTTTGCCATGCACTTCAACTTTACTAGGAGTAATTTTGAGTTTTGACGTACAAATTCTGCAGGAGGCATAAACAATGTAATTCATGGAAGGAAAAAAAGTAAAATTCCCTACGAGTATTTGATGGTTTCGGCGTTAATTTCCAGGCCCAAAACTTTTATTCTTCCAATGTCCAACTTAATAAAGAGAAAACAATCGTCGAGTTTATACACTTCCTCCAGAAAAGAGGAAATCTAAAAATAATTGAAAATACACATACGCATTGAATCTATGAAAAAGTGTTACTTCTCCAAGAGTAGTTTTTTCAATTCGTGCTTTAACTTTGCGCGCGAACTCCATGTCGACGTTATTTTCTATTTCAGCTGTGATGATAGGCGTTGAAATTGATTTCGTAGCATTAATAATTTCGACAATACGAGGTACTCCCTAAAATGATCAAAATTGACAACTTAAACCCATGAATTTCATTTCTTCTTAAATTGTAAAAAAATGTAAGTACTATACTAATATTTAGTATAAAAACCAACCCGTAAAAACAGTGTATTTTTACTATAATTCAACAACATACTATTTGCGGCGGAATTGTGACAATTAAAATTAAAAAAGAAAAAGAAATAATGGATGGATTTTATGATAATTTTTTGTTATACATTCTGCAGAACGCTGTCTTTTTGCATTATTATTAAAGATTTTATCCGTTCCTTCTGTGATAACGGAATAAATATTTGATAGAATGAATTGTCATCGACGTTCAACAACGAGCCTATCTGTAAAGTTTTAGCTCGATTGGATGACGCGAAGTGTGTTAACTAGCGGTCGAAATGTTTGCCTTAAAACGGCACATATCCACAAATAAACAAACAAGTACGTTTTCGAGAAGTTAATATAGGGGGCATTTCACCTGAAGCGGACAGGAAAAAAAGGTTCATGTTTCCGATTTCAGTTATTTTTGAGTATGTTATACATGTATGTATTGTATATGTCCTCGCCACAGATACAAAATATTTTTACATTGGCAAGCCTGGTTCATGAAATATGGGTCTTTGAAGATTTGAGTAATTTTGAGGTATGCACTTCTTCGAATGCCATTATTCAGTTTAAACAAGGTACATTCAAAAAACTTAACCATTGGATTTTATTCTTTATTTAACCCTAGATTACTAAACTATCCCACGGGTGGTTGTTACTAAACATTCGTAAAAATTACGACATTGAAATAAAAAATAAATAAATGAGAGAATCATACATTTTTATTATTTAGGAACTTGTAGGTAGATTCATTGGTTTTAACTTTAAGAGACCACATAATCATGATTATAATGATATATGTATATATTTTCATTCTGCACAGTTCGAACACATGTTCAGTTCATGTTATGTGCCCTTCTCTTCAGGTGTGGAATCGTTATTTTTTCGAGGTCTGGAATCGTTATTTTGTCGTCGTAATTTTTACGTTAGTTTAGTAATCTGGGGTTAAAGACTTTTTTAACCTTATACACAGTTAAATTAAAAAAAAAAAATACACTGATAAAAATAAAAACAATATTTTTTATCGTTTTTTACAAAGATCGCATATTTTAATTTTTTTTTAAAGTTCATTAAAAAAATATCTTATATTATGTTTATATTCCATGCCAAGTTTAATAGTGGGCCGCGCAGGCGTTTAGGAGCTATAAGTGTTATAATGCTGAAACCCGACTGAAAATGAAATGTAAAATAGTACATTAAGCAATAACATCGTTTATATCTTTGCAACCGTATAACTTAAGTTAACTTAAGTATAACGTAATTACGTGCAGAATTTTGGTATCGGTGCTTAGAAGAAACAATGTACTACTAAAAGACGTGTGTATTATAAAACTAAACAAACAAACAAAATTTGTTCTATCGCGGAGATTAGTCAAGGTGCCGCACTGAATTTTTGCAGGGTAGTTGAGATTCTCAAAAAGAAGCACCATTTTAATTTTTATACGTCTAGGTGGTTTCGTTTTCAAGATACAAGTGTCATTCATTGTTTTTACTGACGGAAAAAAACACCATAAATTTTCAATTCATCGTCCACCTAGTGGTATCTTTCCATTGATTTATGATTTTTCTCGTACATACCACCATACACACTATGTATGTTCCAAATTGCAGGGTTCTCGATCGATTCATATTACCCCATCTCTTTCATGATTTCCATAGTCCGTTAAATTTAATTTAACTATAAGGTTAAGAGGCAAGGACAAATTTTCTCCGTTATTATTTGGAGAATCTTTATCAAACTTTTTTTTAAAGATAAGACAAAGGGTTTTATTCGTAATGAGCGGAGCAAATTTGTTAAAAAGTACTTAGTTTTTTTTTTATAACCCTTGAAAGACATGACTAACTCCAGATTTTGATCGCGATTAGTAAAAATTTCTTCGAAAACTATTTGATCAAATATAGTAAATTTTATTTCCCGCGGTACATTAAAGAGTTTTATTTGGAAAGAGCGGAGCACTTTTCTCATTTTCGACTTAGGAATTTCCCGAGAATTTTCCGAATGAGTGTGGTTTTTTCAGAAAAATTTCTTCAGTTTTTTATTCTCTTTTTTGTATTTTTCGGTAAATTTTCCTAATGTTTTTCATATTGTTATGAAGATTAAGGGATTGGTAACGGTTTCCGTAAAAAATCTGATTATGTTACTTGGAAAATATTGGAAAAATTTACAAATTGTAAGTCCTTTTTTTGCCTAATTTTCTTGAGTTTTCCTATGCAAAACGGAGACCACAACCAAATTTCCATTTTTCTCGCAAATTTGGTTCAACGAGTTGTATGTAGATGGCCATTGGCCAGAATTAATTTTTCGCAAGTGGCAAAGCCTGAGTTTTTTCCAACAGTTAGAGGAGGCTGACATGCGTGAGAGAATACGTCAGCTGCTGTCTATGCGCAGTAGGTAAGTGGATAATTCTTTTCACACACATACTACTAGCTTGCTACACTTGCTATTGAATAGGAAAGCGCAATTTTTGCTTGTTTTCCGGGGTGATCTTATTTATTATTATTTTTTTGCCACCACAAGCAGCTTAGATAGAAGGAACTTTTGCGGGTGTGCGCGGTGGTGCGGATGCCGAATTGTAGTTCTTTCTGATTATTTCAGTGCCGGCAAAAATATGAATTTCTTTTATGATGCGGCACATTTCTTTTTATTTTATTTTTAGATTTGATTTTCTGAGCAGCCGTCCCTGGATTATTTTCCCTTTTTCACTTTCTGGCCAACATTTTCTTATGAAAAAGTAGATTTCTAAGTGTTTTGATTGCGTTTATTGGGGTAATTTATGTCAAAATCGAGAATTTAGTTATGGATGTATAAACTACTCATCAAGAGCTTTTTAACGATACCCCACAAGACGTGATTTAGAAAAATTCGAATTTTTACGCCCACCACCACTGGAACCCCACCGGTGGTATCACCGTTAACCTCATAGAGAGTGCTCTCACTTATGCGAATAAAGTTTCTCTCTAAACTTTATAGGAGCCGAGATATAATTTTTAAGAAATTTCAACACCCTCCCCCAGCCACCCCCGTTGGGCCGATTTTGCTCATTAACGAACTTAACCGAGATATTAACCCCAGAAATAACATATTAAAATTTGATTCCAATATCTTCAAGAATTTTCTTCGAAATTTACCTAAAAAAACTAAAGTAGTCAATGAAGTTTTAATAAAAACACCAACATACGTACTTGAGTAATGTTCATGGAAGCTACACCAGCAAAATGAAAGGTCTTCAATGTCATCTGAGTGCCTGGTTCCCCGATACTTTGAGCGGCGATAGCTCCAACAGCAGTTCCCGGCTCGCTCACAGCCCGATTGAACTTATCATTAACTGTGTTTAAATATATTCGTAACTGCCCTTCAGTGCATTTCTCAATTTCATTCGCTAGATTTTTATGCCTTTTGTATTTTGATTGTGTGTTGCTTATTTGCTTACCAACCTTTTCCAGGAAATTACTTAAAATAAGACAAAAAATGCTTTCAGATTTTGTATTTAATTAATAATCAAATAGTAAGATTTGTCATGCAACAAAAATGTCTAATACTAATACATGCAAATAGCTTTCTGTTGTTCATCTACTAATGAGAATTTAATTTAAAACTAGTTCGGAAAGTATACCTCATTGGTTTAGGCCAATTAAAAAATAGCAACGTTTGTCAAAAGTCGGGTAAAAACCGAGCAAAAACTATTTTTCCATTGTAAAAAATAGAAATTCATTCTAAATTATTAAAACGCATGTAAAAACGGAAAGTTTTTGGTATCCGTAAAATTTTAAGATAGTGTAAAAAAAGTTTCTTGCAAATATGTAATTAATTTTAATATACAGGGTGTTTCGCTAGCAAGTGTTCCAACATACACCAATCGATTCCATGAAGTGTTCTGATCCACTATTACCATGAGACATTTTGTAGTACAACCCCTCCTTCACCCCTTTCTTAAGGGTTGAAATTTTTCGTCTGTGCAGGGAGGTGAGCTCATAAAAAGTACGCATTATGGCCTTTCCAACAGTGTCTCATCTGTATCGATGCGTCGGCAAATGTGGCAAATATGAATGTTCAAACTTAAAATTTTTAAAAATTTTGCTTAAAAATTTACATTTTTATACTTCGTCCTTAAAAATTTTCTGCATAACAAGGATTTATTTAAAAAAAAAAAAACATGTACCCTTAAGTTATATTTCTAATAAAAAAGGAATCATGTCAATATCTTTAGTCTGTCGAGAGTGATTCACATTTTTGTGGAGTCATTATCAAGATTTTGTGGGCTCAGTGAAAACATTTTCTTCCCGGAATACATTTTGCAGCAATTTTTTTCCAATTTGGTACTCCACTGACTATAATGCGTACTTTTTATTGACACCATGTTTGACCTTCTGCCGTATTCCGAAGACAAGTTATAGCGTGTTTTATGAGCTCACCTCCCTGCACAGACGAAAAATTTTAACCCTTAAAAAAGTGGTGAAGGAGGGGTTGTACGACAAAATGTCTCATGAGATGAGATGATAGAGATGAGATTTTTTTTTGTACAATATATTCTTGAAATTCCTTCGGAACTATAAAATAGAGCAAAAACTGTAGTGTAAATGTGATATGCACCTTTTTATACCGATGAAAAAATCATACTTTTTTCAGTTATGTAAAAATTTTGAAAACACTTTTTTCACAAAATTTTTTGACTTTCTCTGGTTCAAGTACAAGGATGGCGAGTTAGTAAGTCTGTATGCTATGAAAAGTTAGCTACTGATAATAGAAATACTTGACACTATACAATTTGGTGTGAACTTTAAAGGAAAAAAAAATATCTTTGTGTTTCATCCTACATGCCGTTTCAACCTACAAGACTCTCCCCTATATAAAAAAAAATATATTAGGGGGCACGGTAGTGCCCCCGCCAAGTCGAGCGCGAAGCAAACACTGCCGTACCATCCTTTACTGGAACCATTTCGCCGCATTTTCAAGCCCCTATTTGAGAATCTCTGGATAAGACCAGAATGCTGAAATTTTCGTCATCCAGTAAGCTATAAAATCACACTTAAAATAAAAAATTTCAAGTCTGTAGGTCATTTAGTTCCGAAGTTAAGCGAAAGCAAAGTTTCACATTTATGACACTCACTCACTCATGATCATCAGAATAGAACTAGTACTTCCCATAAACTCAGAGAGCTGAAATTTGGTACAGAGTTAGGGTTTAATGGCCACATAAAGGGAAAACTATAAAAACTAGGATAATCGAAGATATGGAGTACCTGGTGACCCTTATTTGAAAACACAAGAGCCCAACCAAACTATTAAAGATCAAAGTATGCTTTGATTTCAAAGTGACAATTCTGGCATAAACATAACAGTTATTGCATGAGGAGAAAGAAAACGAAAAAAGGATTCGTTTCAGTTTGCCGTTTTGGATTTCCTCGAACTGTGACGGAATAGTGAGCAAAATAGTGAAAAACTACTTCTAAAAAGAAAAAAAAAGTGTCAAATAAGAAAATCTAACTGCCGTGCCCCCTAATCAATATGCCCACGTTTCTACAAAAAGAAGTGAAATCCCACCAAAAACATTCTGTAAAAAACTAGCCAAGTCTCGATGGAGCTGCTTGTTTATCTCTAAAAAGTAATGAAATCTAGACAAAGTCGTGCCAAGTTTAAGGTTCCTTACTGCGATTTATTTATTATTATAGTTAATGTTGTGTGACTTGGCCGTTGAAGGGTACAAAACCAGGTGCTCCATGACACCATTGCACCAATCTGTCGCCAGAACCGCTACCCATTGACGATGGAAAATTGCCACTTGGAAAACGTTGATTCAATAACCAGTCAATTGTAGGCTTGATAAAGCTGCGTATTTTAATAATACTTATGTGTAGGCGAACCTGAAACAAACAGTATAAAAATTTATTTCCAGTACAGACGGACTTCTAATCATTGATAGAACGGCCAACGGCCAAGTCACACAACATTAACTATAATAATAAATAAATCGCAGTAAGGAACCTTAAACTTGGCACGACTTTGTCTAGATTTCATTACTTTTTAGAGATAAACAAGCAGCTCCATCGAGACTTGGCTAGTTTTTTACAGAATGTTTTTGGTGGGATATATTTTACATCTAGCTAGGGTATTATTATTTAAGTTGACTGAATATTCAAATGCACACTTACAGAGTTTCAGTTTTAAAATCGTCTCTACAGTTCGAAAATACTTCCTTCTCCGCAAGAATCCTTTCAGCGGTAGATATAATATTTCCCCCTTTAAGGGATTCTTCATCACGATTACAATAAACTGCTCGAATGTGATTTAATTGTCTGACTAAATCAACGGGCTTGTTTTTCACTTCCATATAAACTGGATCTAAGCCATCGCCTCCATATATCAGCTCAACGATTTCACCAATAGCGTTGCGCACGGTTCCATCGTAATGAATAACTAAGTCTTCGAGACACTGAACGAAAAGTATTATTAAATTGAGATATTTTTATGTGATATAAAAGTCAACGTACTTTTACGAGACGCCGTTGCAAATATCCAGTTTCTGCAGTTTTTACAGCAGTGTCAACTAAACCTTCTCGCCCGGCCATTGTGTGGAAAAAGAATTCGGTAGGAGTTAAACCCGAGAAAAAGCTATTCTGAACGAATCCTCTGGCCGCTGGGATTCTAGCTGATAGGGAATATTATTTAAGTATTTAAATATGTGATGTACTTGTACATATTTAGAAAAAGTGTTTATGGAAAATTTCTTTGTTCTTACGTAATCACGTAAGAAATTCTGAAACACGTACTTACAAAATTTTTCGAAATGAGGGAGAGATCGATCCTCAAAACCATTAGGAACTCTTTTACCATTTAAGGCTTGTTGACCAACACAAGCAATCATTTGTGAAATGTTAATGTTGGAGCCTTTTGATCCTGACAATGCCATAATGAGAGCACTATTTGTTGGATGCAGCTCTTTGAAGCATGCCTTTGCAGCTTGTTCACGAATACTGGAAAGTTCTCGAAGGATAACAGCTTCTAAGGTCTCTTCAGCTGTGCATCCTGGTTGACATTGCAGTGTTCCAGTTTCCATTTCTAAAATGTATTCATCGCATTTGCGGTACCCTTTTTCCAGTAGTTTCTGTTTTTCTTCCAAAAGTTTTTGACTGGGAGTTACATCACTAATGCCGAAGGAGAAACCGCGATTCATCATGAAATAGGATGTCATCTGGAATATTTGAAATGCGTCAGGAAACAAATAATAAAAAAAAATGGAATAGACATACCTACATACATAATATTATTAGTGAACAAAAATAATCTACTAAAGAAATAGTTTTTTTTACAAATAAATACAAAATGAACCCAAAAATAATTTTTTATTTAACTTGACCCTCTCAGACTTTTTCCAACTTTGTTCAACTAAACTGTTTATGCTCCTGAATTAAAATTTAATTTAAAAAAAAAACATATTTCTAAATTATATCAAAAATTTAAGTATAAGTTACAAAAAACAAATGTAAGCCAGTTCCGGACATACATATTTTGTTTAAATTACTTTTAACTTTATAAAATGACCCAGCAATATTTATTACCAAGCTTAATACAA
Source organism: Leptogaster cylindrica (assembly GCA_963082835.1). NCBI lineage: Eukaryota > Metazoa > Arthropoda > Insecta > Diptera > Asilidae > Leptogaster > Leptogaster cylindrica. The sequence continues at coordinate 32,564,476 of OY720105.1, forward strand.
GCCAAACAATAACAATAACAAAACTTAATAAATAAATAATCAAAGGAAGCAAAAAGGGACTAACAACTAAATTTACAAGGTCAAGCTTGATTTCAAATTTCAATATGGCAATTTCAGTTTTAAGCTTTACTTTAAGAGGCAAATTTACCAAAACGTGTAAAATAGGCCCACTTAATGACCTATTTTCTCCGTTATTAATTGTTGAATCTATATGAAACTTTTTTTAAAAGATAAGACAAAGGGTTTTGTGTCGACTAAGTGGAGCACATTTTTGAAAAAGGTTTTAGTTTTTTTTTTATGATCCTTGAAAGAAAGGTCTAACTCCATCTTTTGACCCACTTAATGACCAATTTTCTCGAAAACTATTTGACCAAATTTTGTAAATTGTATTTCCAGAGGTACGTTAAAAGGTTTTGTGTCGACTAAGTGGAGCACTTTTCCAATTTTCGACCCAGGAATTTCCCGAGAGTTTTCCGAATGAGTTCGGTTTTTCCAAAAAAAATTCTTCAGTTTTTTATTCTCTTTTTTGTATTTTTCGGTAAATTTTCCTAATGTTTTTCATATTGTTATGAAGATTAAGGGATTGGTAACGGTTTCCGTAAAAAATCTGATTATGTTACTTGGAAAATATTGGAAAAATTTACAAATTGTAAGTCCTTTTTTTGCCTAATTTTCTTGAGTTTTCCTATGCAAAACGGGGACCACAACCAAATTCTCGCAAATTTGGTTCAACGAGTTGAATGTAGATGGCCATTGGACAGAATTGATTTTTCGCCTGAGTTTTTTTCAACAGAATACGTCAGCTGCTGTCTATGCGCAGTAGGTAAGTGGATAATTCTTTTCACACACATACTACTAGCTTGCTACACTTGCTATTGAATAGGAAAGCGCAATTTTTGCTTGTTTTCTCGGGTGATCTTATTTATTATTTGTTTTGCCACCACAGCAGCTTAGGTAAAAGGAACTTTTGCGGGTGTGCGCGGTGATGCGGATGCCGAATTGTAGTTCTTTCTGATTATTTCAGTGCCGGCAAGAATATGAATTTGTTTTATGCTGCGGCATTTCTTTTCATTCTATTTTTAGATTTGATTTTCTGAGCATTCGCCGCTGGATTATTTTCCTTTTTTCATTTTCTGGCCAACATGTTCTTATAAAAAAGCAAGTGGTTTTCTGGCTTTGAACACTTTTTATACCCTAGATGTAGGGTATATTAGTTTTGAGCGAACGTTTGCAACGCCAAGAAATAATCGTCGCAGAAAAGAAAGAACTATATATTCATGATTGGGAAGTGAAAAGAAACCGTCTTATGCATGTCCGTCTGTCTGTCTGTCTGTCTGTCTGTGTGTCTGTCTGTCTGTCTGTCCAGACGATAACTCGAGAACGCTTGTAGCTAGAGACTTGTAATTTGGTACAATAATATTTGATTAAAATTGCAAGGTCAAGTTCGAAGATGAGCAAAATCGGGCAACTCCTTCTTAGTGTTGCCATATAAGCCTGAGTCGTTTTTATACGAAAATGTTGATATAAGAATGAGTATATTTTTCTACATCTAGGGTATCACGTAATTGGTGTGATCAATTGCTTCCTTACTAGTTTGGATTTGTTTTTTAGTGTGCGCGTATTATTGAGTAAGGTGTGAGTTTTTCAGTTCTAAATAAATAGTCAATGTCAACAAAAATTTTGTAACATGAATATTTTATTGCACTTTCAAACAATTTCAAGTATTATTGATTTGAATGATAGTTGGGTCAATCCGCCAACAAATAAAAATATGATTTGTCACACTCAACTATCATCTCAGATTTTGATGAGACTTTGTAATTTTTATCTATACATAGTTATGAAAAAATACCAAATTTTATCTCTTTAGCCCAATTATTATTACAATTAGGTAACTATATTTTAGAAAAAAGTTTAATAACAATAATTCACTACAATATTGTTGAAATTGACTATTTTTTTTACAAATTAAAAACCCGCACCTTCCTCAATAATTCGTTCACCCTGAAATAAAAAACAAATGCACAAAAAAATTGTCAAGGCCGGAAGAACGAATGCACTTGTTTTTTCAAAAGAAAATGTTGGCCAGAAACCGACGGCTGCCTGCCTGGGCAGAAAACCAAATCAGAACATAAAATGAAAAAGAAATACTCAGAAAAAACATCAATTCGACTTCCGCATCACCGCAGTGCATACCCCGCAAAAGTTCCTACCATACGTTACATTCACGTTGCCTGTGGTGGCAAAAGAATAATAAATAAGATCACCCCAGAAAACAAGCAAAATTTGTGCTTCAATAGCAGGCAAGTATGTGTCTGTAAAGTGTAAACCGAATATCGATCCATTGAATGAAAGTAGCTCTGTGACGTATCTCTAAACACGCTGCTGATCTGCTGGAATAACTCCGCGCGCGCTGCCCGAATTTTCTTGTTTGTTTTGTCTTGTTTGCAAAGTGTCTCTACTACTGCGGTAAATTGTCCATGCTAAGAAAACGATTTCTGCAAATTTATCAAAACGTGTAAAATAGGCCCACTTAATGACCTATTTTCTCCGTTATTAATTGTTGAATCTATATGAAACTTTTTTTAAAAGATAAGACAAAGGGTTTTGTGTCGACTAAGTGGAGCACATTTTTGAAAAAGGTTTTAGTTTTTTTTTATGATCCTTGAAAGAAAGGTCTAACTCCATCTTTTGACCCACTTAATGACCAATTTTCTCAAAAACTATTTGACCAAATTTTGTAAATTGTATTTCCAGAGGTACGTTAAAAGGTTTTGTGTCGACTAAGTGGAACATTTTTCCAATTTTCGACCCAGGAATTTGCCGAGAGTTTTCCGAATGAGTACGGTTTTTCTAAAAAAAATTCTTCAGTTTTTTATTCTCTTTTTCGTATTTTGCGCTAAATTTTCCTAATGTTTTTCATACTGTTATGGAGATTAAGGGATTGGTAACGGTTTCAGCAAAAAATCTGATTATGTTTCATGGAAAATATTGGAAAAATTTAACAAATTAAAAATCCTTTTTTCGCCTATTTTTCTTGAGTTATCCTATGCAAAACGCAGACCACAACCAAATTTTCGCAAATTTGGTTCAACGAGTTGAATGTAGATGGCCATTGGACAGAATTTATTTTGCGTAAGTGGCGTGAGTTTTTTCCAACAGTTAGAAGAGGCTGGCTGCTGCGTTCGAGATACGTCAGAGCTGCTTTCGATGCAGTAAGTGGATATGCTTTACACACAAATAGTACTATTGAATAGGAAAACGCAATTTTTTTGTTTTTTGTGGGGATCGACATGCAGCGAGGTTGGAAGGAACTTTTGCGGGGCATGCACTGCGGTGATGCGGATGCCGAATTGATTGATGTTGACATGTTGTGATTATTTCAGTGGCGGCAAGAAAATGAATTTCTTTTATGCTATGGCACATTTTTTTCATTTTATATTTAGATTTTATTTTCTTACCCGCCATCGCTGGATTATTTTCCTTTCTTTACTCTTTGGCCTACATTTTCTAATGGAAAATCAAGTGCATTCTTCTGGCCTTGGCAATTTTTTTTTTTTTTTTGCATTTTTTTTCCAGGGTAAACGAATTATTCGGGAAGGTTCGGATTTGTAACGGCTAAAATCTTTTGAGTAACGTTTGTAACGTATATTTCACTTTTTCGCATGCGGTAGGGTGAAATGCTTTTAGCAATTTTTATTCTTGGTTTAGAATACATTCACTTGGTACTAGCAGTGACAAATTGTAAATATTGAACAATTTGTGAATTAGGCAACTTGTAGAATTTAGCGGTTTTTGGTTATTTGGTTTCAAGTTTAAAAACTTGAACGTGTTTGAAAATGATGTTGGCGCAAAGGAGATACGTCTATTCGTCATAAAGGCGACGATATTCCCTACAATACTGTTGAAATTTCTAGCTTTTAGAAATGAAAAACCCGCACCTTCCTCAATATAATTAGTTCACCATGAAATGAAAAACAAATCCAAAAAAAATTATCAAGGCCGGAAGAACGAACGCACTTGCTTTTTCATAAGAAAATGTTGGCCAGAAAGCATAAAAGAGAAAATAAACCAGCGACGGCTGCCTGGTCAAAAAATCAAATCAGAATATAAAATGAAAAAAAACTTGCCGCATAAAAGAAATTCATTTTCCTGCCGCTACTGAAATAATCAGAAGAACATCAATTCGGCGTCCGCATGACCGCAGTGCATACCCCGCAAAAGTTCCTTCCAACCACGTTGCCTGTGGTGACAAAAGAATAATAAAAAAGATCAGCCCAGAAAACAAGCACAATTTGGGCTTCAATAGCAAGCGTAGGAAAATATGTGTCTGAAAGTGTAAACCGAATATCGATCCACTGCCATTGAATGAAAGCAGCTCTGTGACGTCTCTCTAAACACGCTGCTGATCTGCTGGAATAACTCCACTCGCACTGCCCGAATTTTCTTCTTTGTTTTGTGAGGCAAATTTACCCAGAGCAGAAATCGTTTTCTTAGCATGGACAATTTACCGCAGTAGTGGAGGCACTTTGCGAACAAGACAAAACAAAGAAGAAAATTCGGGCAGCGGGCGCGGTGTTATTCCAGCAGATCAGCGCATGCGTGTTTAGAGGATACGTCACAGAGCTGCTTTCATTCAATCGCAGTGGATCGATATTCGGTTTACAAACACATATTTTGCTACACCGACATTTTGCTTGTTTTCTGGGGTGATCTTTTTTTTTTATTCTTTTGCCACTTCAGGCAGCGTGGCTGGAAGGCACTTTCGCGGGGTGTGCAGTGTGCACTGCGGTGATGTGGATGCCGAATTGATGTTCTTTCTGATTATTTTGCGGCAAGAAATGAATTTCTTTTATGCGGCACAGTTTTCTTCATTTTATATTCTGATCTGATTTTCTGACCAGGCAGCCGTCGCTGGTTTATTTTCTCTTTTATACTTTCTGGCCGACATTTTCTTATGAAAAAGCAACATTGACTATTTATTTAGAACTAAAAAACTCACACCTTACTCAATAATACGTTCACCCTAAACAACAAATCCAAAAAAAAATTTCAAAACCTCTCTGCAGAAAATCAAATCTAAAAATAGAATGAAAAGAAATGTGCCGCAGCATAAAAGAAATTCATATTCTTGCCGGCACTGAAATAATCAGAAAGAACTACAATTCGGCATCCGCATCACCGCGAACACCCGCAAAAGTTCCTTCTACCTAAGCTGCTTGTGCCGGCAAAAAAATAATAAATAACATCACCCCAGAAAACAAGCACAAATTGCGCTTTCCTATTCAATATCAAGTGTAGCAAGCTAGTAGTATGTGTGTGAAAAGAATTATCCACTTACCTACTGCGCATAGACAGCAGCTGACGTATTCTCTCACGCATGTCAGCCTCCTCTAACTGTTGGAAAAAACTCAGGCTTTGCCACTTGCGAAAAATTAATTCTGGCCAATGGCCATCTACATACAACTCGTTGAACCAAATTTGCGAGAAAAATGGAAATTTGGTTGTGGTCTCCGTTTTGCATAGGAAAACTCAAGAAAATTAGGCAAAAAAAGGACTTACAATTTGTAAATTTTTCCAATATTTTCCAAGTAACATAATCAGATTTTTTACGGAAACCGTTACCAATACCTTAATCTTCATAACAATATGAAAAACATTAGGAAAAGTTATCCAAAAATACGAAAAAGAGAATAAAAAAATGAAGACATTTTTTTGAAAAAACCAAACTCATTCGGAAAACTCTCGGGAAATTACTAGGTCGAAAATTGGAAAAGTGCTCCGCTTAAAGGAAATAAAACTCTTTAACGTATCTCTGGAAAAAAAATTTACTATAATTGATCATAAAGTTTTCGAGAAAATTGGTCATTGAGTGGGTCAAAAATTGGAGTTGGTCTTTTCTTTCAAGGATCATAAAAAAAAACTAAATACTTTTTTAAAAATGTGCTCCGCTTAAAGGAAATAAAACCCTTTGTCTTATCATTTAAAAAAATATAGATTCGACAAATAATAACGGAGAAAACAGGTCATTAAGTGGACCTATTTTGCACGTTTTGGTAAATTTGCCTCTTAAAAAAATTTTGCGATGGGCTTCGCCTTGGTGGCTTCTGCTGTGCTTCTTTACTACTTGGTTTTCTTGCGCATCTCGGCCAGTGCTTGGCGCTTGCGGAAAAAATGATTCTATGGGAAGCGCGAAGTAGGGAACGGAGCAGTTGTTTCGTTTATAGTTTAAGGGTAAATTTCATTCTTGAGTGAATATTACGAGTGTGAATTGTAAATGCCCGATAAGAAATTTTGTTGGATGAATTTGTTTTCTTTTAGTTTGAATTTTCTAGACATTTTAGAGTTTAGATTATTATAAAAAATACTTCCAATTTGAAGTAATATTACGGAATTGTTATAAATTAATTATTGATAATCATCCTTTTCTCAATCTAAGAGGGACATATTTTTGCATTTTAGCTGCATTCTGGGCTTCTACTTATGAAAAATTTCGATTTAATTAATTTATATACAATTGATCAAATAAGAGTATGATTTTTTAAAGATTATTAATTAAGAGTTATTTTCTCAACTTAGTGGAATAAAATTAGAGAGAGGTGGCGGTATTAATTGACATACGTACTGATTCGGAGGTAAAAAATAAAGAAATGATTACATAACCTACTCACTTGGCATTTCAGTAATTTATTGATTTGCCTATTGACCCTAAATTCAGCGATGGCCTTTTGGTTTTGTTTGCTGTCCCCAGAAAAGCAAACCATTTTTTGCATGTAGTAGCTTTGTGCGAACATTCGCTTGAGAATTTGAAAAATGAACTGTTTAAAGGACAAAGGATCTCTAGAGTGAATTTACAACAAAAAGTATTATCGTCATAACTATTTTATTGCATTTTATTGACCTTCCTCACTTATGAAAAATTAGGAATCATGGAATTAACTGTCTGCAAAAGCACAATTTTTGGGTTTGCACTGTTTGACACTATGTATTGTTTGTTCTATGTAATATATGTCACGTTGCGTTAGGGGTAGCTGTAATGCTTCAAAATATAATAGGATGTATATTATTTTATGATTTTCACCATCCCTGCTAGTTATTTATAAGCTAAATTATCTAACAAATAAAACGAGAACAATAGTTCAATTGGTTTAGGTAAATTATGCACTTACAAGAGCCACGTTTGTATAGGAAGCATGTAAAAAACCCAGTCAAATAAGTTTTCCCAAAGTGAAAAGAGAAATTCGTTATTTATGTAAATTAATCAATAATGGAAAAGGAAAATTTTTGGTTGGTATCTGAAAAATATCGAGATCGAGTAAAAAAACCGTATAAAAACAGTTCCGTTAAAATAATTAATTAGTAATTGTAATACGCATTACTTTTAACGAAATATTATTGTACCGTATTGCAATTCTCTAGCTGGAAGCGTTTCCGCATTATCCTCTGGAGAGACAGGCAGAAACAGAAAGACATGCATAAAACGGTTTCTTTTCCCTTCCCTATCATGAACATATAATTCTCTTTTTTGTCTTTATTATTTCTTGGCATTGGATACGTTTGCTCAAAACTAATACACCCTACCCTACATCTAGAGTAAATAAAAATTCAAATTAAAAAAAACAATCCCATGAAAACAAAATTTCTTTTCAGGCATTCAAAAATCAAAATCGTAAAATTTACACAAGAATTAATTTTACCGAAAAGGCGAAAACTAGCAACGAAAGATCTGCCCCGTCGTCTACTTCGCCTTCTCCAAAGCATCATGAAGTTGCATATTATAATATAGCATGAAAACTGAATACGGATTAGTACGTCATAGTTAAATGTACCCAATTATTTACTACGTATGTTTATATTAAATATTTTTCTTTCTTTACTTGTTTTTCAGTCTTATCTACCTACATACGAAATTATCCAAATTATTATAATATTACAGCAACTTGCATTTTTACAGACAAGTTGCATATATTAAATTGGTACTAGAAAGTAGAAATTCCTAATAGAAAGGCAAACTCCTTTTTTCGAACGTGCGAAAATCCTAAAAACATGAATGAAAATTTACTAACGAAATATTGTGTTCGCTATTTACGTCACCCTCCCTGTCATAAAATACATAAATTCACAATCCATTGAAAAATGCAAATGCCAATAAGAAATCGTTTTGCCCCTTTATATGCCCTCCCCGTCCCTAAATGTGTCAAGTGGCTAAATTGCCTGAACAAGATAAATGTGCATAAGCAAAAATCCACTTTTCTCTACATTGCATTCCACTAGCCATCCTGAAATCTTACACCTCCGCAGCGCAGCCTCCAAGTGCTTGTTTTTTGCAGGTTCTTCTACGTCACTCGCTACGTCGCTGAAATTTCTCTCAGAGGAATCGTGTACATGAACGGCGGCACGCTCATATGATACACAAAGTGCTTGAGTGAGTTGTCAAGAAATTGTGATTCAAAAAGTGTGAAATTTACCTATCCTTAGGCGTTTTAGGGTAAATTCTCTGAATTTTACATTAAAATATTGCTAATATTTATAGTCGGTTTTTCTAATTTTTTCGAATTATATTTTTTGTCAGGATAACAAATAAAATCACCGCTTCCAATAGTCCAAATAATATTTATTCATTTCCAATAATTTAATCACCAATTTACATTTTTGCTCGACTCGATTCTCGCGTCACTCAGCACGCTTACTTCGTTCCCGGTCTAAAGCCAACTCCTCGAGCAGATCCCGTTTCTGCCTACAGTTCTCTTCCGAACAAGTGTAGACTCTAGACAAGCTACCCGCCATGTGCAAGCCACTCATCGATCACGCATTCCTTTCATGGGATTTCGAGTTCCTCTCCGAATTTGTGCAGCCCGTTATTGACCACCTGCACTTGCCAATTCTGTCTCTCGTTGCTGTGCACGACAATATTGTGCGTCGCAACAATTTTATTACTACATATTATGCATTCTTTTATCGAAAAATTTACAAAAATAAAAGAAATGACACTTCTCTGTGTATGAATGCAAGAAAATCTGAAAAAATCCGTCCAAAAACAGGGGAAAAATGCATATAAAAAATTCAAGAAACTACTCTCAGAAAAATGTCCTTTATGAAAGATCTAGGACCTTGTTTAAAAATTCCCCTATTTAACTCCTATTCTAACCTTCAATCTATTAAATGATCTAGATTTCATTAAAATCCATGCAGAAATAAAGGAGTTATGAGTTATCAACTTTGGTCAATTTCGCGATTTAGCTGTATCCTCCTCTTAACCAAAGAATATCTATAACTAAGAAAGTACACCTTCGTCACTCTGTGTGCGAACTTGTTTTCAGAAAAAAGCAAAAAATGAGAACAATCCAAGGGTACAACTCTGCAAGCTCGCACTGTTTCTGCTCGGCCGAAACGTGCATCATATGTTTTTGCCTCGTTTTTATACCCTAGACTAGCAGGTCTACCCGTTTTCACCCGGGACGATGAAAGTCATAACAAAGACTATATATTTATAATAAGACGACTCAAGAGGCCAATTTTGCATTTTTCATAGCAAACATGAGTGCGCCAATTGTAGCAGGCAAAACTTTTATTGAGTCGATCCAGACTCCAGAGCAGAGATGGGCAGGCCTATGCCCGCGGGCACTCCAGCTTTTAGAGCTTTGAATATGTACACGAGCAGCTTTCAAGTCGAGAGCGCATCATTCGGCCGCCGGCCGTCATGCGAGCAGGACTATGCTTCTTTTCGCTTTGCTTTCAGGTACACTGTAAATTTGAAATCATTTTGCATTGTGGCTTCACTTTTACATGACAGGTGACGTCACCAAAATTAACAGTGTAAAAAAGGCCGGAGAGAGCTTTGAAGAGCTTTTACACAATCACATTTTGAGACTGTGGTTGCATGCCCATCCAAAGAATATCTACAATAAGAAGGGTCACAAATGTCTGTACACGTTTCGAGTTGCGATTGTGTACAGCAAGCGTCATAGAAATAGATGGCAAGTGAATTACACTTTGTGAAAAGGGAAAGGAAATGTAGGCGTCACGTTTCAACCAATGAGTGCTCGTAAACAACACAGAACTTTAAGTTATGCGCGCGAAACTTTAAAGTTCCGCTCGCGATGCTTTAAGTTCAGCCCGCGCAGATTAAAGTTCCGCTCGCCTTTAAAATTACATACATTACAAAAACAAAATGAAAGTTCATGAGCTGCGTTTGCATAGGTCAGGATAAGGCGGTGGTTGTATATAATAAAGCGCTATCGAAGACAGCACCCCACATTTTAACAAGTAAGAGATAGTTCGAACTCTTTCTCTCTAAATAACATTTGACAGCATGATAGAATATACCTGCTTCCACTTATGACGCGTTTTATTTTTTCTTTTTGGACAAAAATGTACCCACACAAATATGCAGTAGAGTGACCCTTCTTATTGTAGATCAGAGATGGGCAGGCCTATGCCCGCGGGCACTCCAGCTTTTAGAGCTTTGAATATGTACACGAGCAGCTTTCAAGTCGAGAGCGCATCATTCGGCTGCCAGCCGTCATGCGAGCAGGACTATGCTTCTTTTCGCTTTGCTTTCGGTACACTGTAAATTTGAAGTCATTTTGCCATGTGGCTTCACTTTTACATGACAGATGACGTCACCAAAATTAACAGTGTAAAAAAGGCCGGAGAGAGCTTTGAAGAGCTTTTACACAATCACATTTTGAGACTGTGGTTGCATGCCCATCCCTGTTGTAGATATTCTTTGGCCCATCCCTGCTCCAGAGGGAAAAAACGCAAGTTGTTCTGAATCATGCGCTCTCGAAAGCTTTTGGCTTGTGCGGTGTGCGCATGCGCTGCCTTTGCAAAGGGGACCAGCCTAGCACTAGGCGAGTAGGCGAGGCGCGCTAACTCAGTCACTGTTTGTTGATCACGCAAGTAGGATAACATTTCCTTGTGTTTTTTCCATTGCTAGTAAAATTTAAGATGATGCAAATCAATATTGAAAAATCAGCCTTTTTAAAGGCTAAAAAAAAGAGAGAAAGATATTCGTACTGTTGTGTGGGTAATTGCGATAAAAATTCCACACGACGTAAGGTGAGGTCATTTAAATTTCCTAAATGGAATAAAGAGTTAAATGAGAAATGGGCGATAAACTGCAATATTTCTCAGGATGTCACAAAGGGAAAATTTGTATGCGAAAAACATTTCGAGAAAAACTGCTTTCGGAAAACAAATTTAAAATTTGGTTCTGTTCCCACACTTTTATTGACAAGTAGCCCTATACATATTTTCCTTCGACTCCAATCAAAAAACCTCGCATGAGAAAATGCATATTGGAAACATGTACAAATATAAGTACAAATTGTCGTATGTTCAAGTTTCCAGTTAAAAATAGAGAATTATGCGATTCTTGGGCTAAAGCTTGTGGACTAAATCCCTCAGACATTTTCACAAATAAGTTTCTTTGCGAAAAACATTTTAAAGGAGAAGATTTGGGAAAAGTGAAATTGTGAATAGGTGCTATCCCGATTTCTCTAAGTTCTGATAATGTTTTTACATTTACACATAGCGAGTCCCTACTCAGTACAAGTGCTGAATTTTCTTACATGGGTCATTCCACATCAAATCATCCAGGAAAAGTGCGATTTGTCACCCACCACCTCCGATTTTGATGAAACTTTGTAATTTTTGTCTATATACATAGACATGAAGAAATACCAATTTTTTTTTTTTTTATCTCCATTAGTTTTTTTTTATAGCCACTTTAAATGTGAGCAAATTCGACATTTTTGAAATTTCCGAGACCTTCTGGTAAACGTGTATAGTTCATGAAAAAAAATCGTATCTTGGCCATTTTTGAGGATAGAGCTATGAAAAAATTTATTATTATAAAGTAGACTGTGGTGATTTTAGAAAAAAATAAGTAAATACTACATGTTCACTTGTTTAGCTTACAAAAATATTTTTAATAATATTTTAAGAGCTTTTTTTGCACAAAAACATGTTTTACAAAAAAGTCTATATCTCTAAAAGGCACTGCAGGAATTTCGTCAAATTTTTTTTTAAACTGATCTACACAAAATTTGCTATCAGGTCGAGTAATAAAAGTTTTGCGTATTTGCCTGCTTTATATACTATAGCTGTCTGTTGTCTCTTGTCTGTCTGTTGTATGTCCGCCAGACGATAACTCGAAAACGCTTATAGCTACATGATTGAAATTTAGTACAATAATACTTCGTTATAATTGCAAGGTCAGTTTTGAAAATGAGCAAAATCGGGCAACACCTTCTTAGTGTTGCCATGCAAGATACATTATCTTTATAAAAAAACTTGGATTTTCTTCATAAATGCAATTATAATGATTTTTTTCCTTAAATTTTGTATTTGACGAAGTAGCGATTAGAAAAGATCTTGTGTACTGTTTGCATGGAGATCAAGTTGAAGGTGTTATTGATTATGGAAACGGAGACAGAAAGCCCGAGATCGGAAAATATATATGTGTTTTCTTGATTCGTGGTATATTTCATAACTGGAAATATGCTTTTACTTACTTTGTCTCCGATAAATGTATTAGTGGGGAGAAACTTAAGGAAATTATTAAAGTAAATTTAAGAATATTATTTTCACTAGGTTTAGATGTAAAAGTAGTTACTTCTGACCAAGGTACAAATAATCGAAAAAGTTATAGATTACTTGATGTAAACGTTTCTAAACCATTCCTTTCCTTTGATTCCAAAAAAATTTTTGCCATTTATGATGTTCGTCACCTAATAAAATCTTTAAGAAATACGCTGCTTACTACAGATATATCTTCCCCAGATGGTATTGTGAGTTGGCGAGTTTTATTAAAACTTTTTGAATATGACTCCTCCCAAATTACTAAGATGTGTCCAAAAATTACAAAAAAACATATCGAACCAAACACATTTGACAAAATGAGAGTCAGATACGCTACTGAAATTTTTAGTCGTTCTGTAGCTGCAGGAATTCAAACATGTATTGATACCGGTAGATTTGAAGATGAATTTTTGGATATGGCAAAAGCTACCAGGGCCTTCATTTTAAAAATCGATAAACTATTTGATTGCTTAAACAGTAAACTTATAAATGAGCCTAATATGTATAAGGCACCTTTGAAGAAAAACAATGTAGTATTCCAATATTTAGTTGAAATTCAAGACTATACCTCCGGTGCCTTAAACTTCCTCAAGGAAAAATCCATCGGTATATGAATTTAATCAAGCCATCGCCAGAATTATGTCAATGAAAATAACAACATCTTCGTTTACTAAAAATTGCGAAGATGACGCAGATGATCAACTTGAATGGAATGATGTAAATTCAAATTTACTGTCATCTGAAGTAAATTGCCCAGTTGAAAATACCTCAACTAATAGCAATTTAAATCCAGAAAACCTCATCGAGGAAGTTGATTGGAATGCAATTGAAGTTACTCATGATACTTCAACCGGAAATGTATCAGAGAATATTTGTATAGAATCCAACTCTAGACGATATTTCATTGGCTATGTAGTTTTTAAGGTTATCCTTAATAAGATAAACTGCAACGACTGCAAAAACGATATGATAAAGAATGAAGAAAACGTCTTGGCTTTATCTGAAAGACTAATAATTAACAAGGATTATTCAAATACTTCCAAAAAATACCTTCAGCACCAATGCAACGGATGAATTTTTCAAAATATGTAACCTACACTTTGATATATATGAACATTTTTTTAAAACATCTTTACATATAACAAATTTAAAGAAAAATATTTTAGATTTTTGTATTACCGAAACCAATAAACACTTCCCTTATTGGTTTTTTCAATCAAATCCTTGTTTTGAACATCGTAAAAAAGTTCTTGACTTCATAATATTAGTTCTTTTGAGGAAAAATTGCTCATGGAAAATGAAAATGGAAAAAAATGTTTCGGCTAACAGTAACAAATCAAAACCAATCTTTCAATAATAAAATTATTACGAAAGTATAATATTAGTATCCCCCTCCCCTTTCACAGATTTGGAGGTGTCAGCGTTATCCTCATAGAGAGTACTCTTAATTATGCAAATAAAATTTCTCTCTAAGCTTCATAGGGGCCGATATAATTTTTTTAAAAATTTGAATCCTCTCCCCCGGTCACCCTCTTGGGGCGATTTTGCTAATTAACGAACTTAATCGAGCTATTAACTTAACCAGAAATTATATATTAAAATTTGGTTCCAATATCTCCAAAAATACGGCCGCTAGCGTGTAAATATATATATATATATATATAAACTTTCGAACGGGGGTGGTTTCGTACTCAGGGAGACATGAAACGAAAAACTATTAAGGAATTTTTCGAAAGTCGTGACATGGTATACATTTCAATAGGTAGAATTTTCTTCGAAATCTACCTAAAAACCAATGTTCAGTTCAAGATTTCGCCCCTAAGACATTCGAGCGCTACATTGCAAATTTTAACCGTGCCAAACATCAAGAAAAAAATTACACAGTTTTCGTGAATCGTGATATGCACGAATCGCCCAAAAACTAGTTTTTTCTTCCCTAATCCCTAGCATACTTCGCCGACATTCATATCGTTTTTTCCAAGCTGGAGCTTTACTCTCAGCAAAGCTCTGCCGTCTGCAATCATGTCACTGATGTTAGATGTGCGAAAGTGAACTGCTTCGGCTTGACTCATCTTATTATTTTACTGTCTTTGGTCATAATATAATGTACATATAATGTACATCATAGTACTTTTTGAATTTACAACTGCCCCCAAACGCGACATATATTACTTAGAGCCGTTTCCTGTAGGACGGTCAAAATAATAGTTGTTTAATTTTCTTCAGTCAAGGGTGGTTTCGGGGAGTTGAATTAGGATAGAAGTCGATAGTTCTTATTTAACTTTCTTTCTAACCAAAACGCCATACCAATTTTAATGATTTTCTTACTTCAAAAATGGGGAATATTCGTAAAAACTTTCAACCCGCAGTTTACCTCCTTAAGGGTTGAATTTCAAAAAATTCTGATACAGGTATTTCTTTATTTCTAGCAAAAGGACGAATACCAATTTTTTTGTATTTTTTACTTAAAATATGGCGGATTTCTAACTAAACTTTCAACCCCTATTTTACCCCTTTAGATGTGGAATTTCAAAAATTCGGCCTTAGTGGTGCAAAAATTTCAGCTTTTTAGGTCCAGCGATTTAGTCCGTGCGTTGTCTGTCAGTCAGTTATGGAAATTGTTAGTGTAAGTATAGTTGATCTACCCGGCTTTACACGGGAATGCTTTATCATCAATATTCAATATCCGTGCTTTGCTACGGTGTTCCACAAAGTAAAGATATTGGTTATATTTAATAAGCTGAATTAAAAATTTGCAAAAGGTAAAATAATATTCTTCACATTTATTGTCAAGCAAACCGTCATTTACAATATACATGATATATGGACAAAAACTCTTTGTTCCCACCACCTCCCTCGGGTAATGGCATATAGACGTATGAGGTAGACGTAGCCAGTGATATGATCTGATTTATCGTTGTTTCTTGAATGTTTTCATTTTTTTTTTGTGCAGAATACTTCCCTATAAACCATCATATCTGGTAATTGTCCACCTCCATTTTGCAATTTTCGCCCGTTTTCACCCCTTAAAAGTTGAATTTCTCTGATTCTCAGCGATTACCTATTAGGAAAGTTGTAGAAGTATTCCAAATTTCAGTGAACTGGTGCAGTGGTTTGAATTTGTGGTCATGTCTAAAACTGCAAAGTCACTTTACCTTAATAGGTGATCAAAATGATTGTTCGTAAAATGTAAATAAATTCGCTTTAAAAAAATCTATTCTCAAAATGCACTACCTTTTTTAAGAAAAAAACAATTTTAAATGTACATATTAGATTTCACTGTTTGGACACAACCGCACGGTATGAATAATCGAATCATTGAATTGAGTGTGAATAATCGAATCATCGAATCGAGTCGAGCTGTCAAACGACAGGCTCGCCACCAACACCATCTGGTTGTGAAAAGTGCATTTTCATACAAAATGCAGATCACGATTTTTTCGATTTTCCGGCTTTCCCTTTGAGTTTTTCCGAATTTTCTTTTTTCCTAAACCACCCCTATATTGAGACAAAGCAAACTAAAAAAGAATCATTTAAATCGGTCGAGCCGTTCTCGAGTTTTTGCGAGACTAACGTAATGCAATTGATTTTTATATATATAGATAGATGTAGGGTATAACCACTAAGCATACAACACATAGAGGACTCAGTTCTAATAAAAATTTGTCGACGAAATTTTTCTTCTTCTTTGCCTTACCGTGGGTCCCACATTATTCATTCTCTCAAAAGAGTACAGAATGAACGATAAGAATTCATTTTCATTGAATTGGGATCTGGCGGTGCTGTAATGTGGCTGTCGCTGACTAAATGACTGCTGGCTCGAGCAAGATGCGCACTGTGCGGCGGCTCTTTTCTCCCGTATGCAGCGTGTCTTTACCAAAGAAATGCGAGTGCTCACCTAAATAACGATTTTCAAGTCGATTTCGAAGAAAAATCTACCTATTGAGATCGGTACCAAATTATGACTTATGAATAATTCTTTCATAGTTTTTCGTTTCATGCCTCCCTGAGTATGAAACCAGCCCCTTTTCACAAGTTTATATATTATATATATATCCGTACCTCAGAGCAGAAGGGTATTAAGTCCAAAATTTCAATTTTTCGGTTTTTTTGCTCACCTAGATTTAAATTTCACGCTCTATTCAGAGATTTACAATAGAAGACGATTGGACTGAAAATGACGGAAATAGCATTTTATAAAAAGTATTAAGTCCACCTCGCTCCTGGACCAAACAGTATTATCTTTATATTACATGTATTAAGTCCAGTATAGACATATACCACCCAGGGCAAAACCATATTATGTTCAAAAAAAGTATTGTGTCCCACGTTTTTCCCCGCATAAAATCTCAAAACTTCTATTTTATCATAATTATGAAGTGCAAAATAAAAATATTAAGTCACAGTCATGAAATTCTTCTGAAAATAAATAAGTATTAAGTCCATGTGTTCTGTAAAAGATTCAGTCTTCAAAAACTTTGATAAGTGTAAACACCACCCATTATCATTATTCTTAATATAAATAAGTATTATCTAGATCAAGTTTAAACTATTAAATAGTACAGGCTAGAAAACAAGTGTGACAAATTATTATTTCTGCATGTTTTATAGCCTAAACAATGAAATTATTGTATTTTACGCTCTCCTGTAAAATTTACATTTTGTGACTTAATACCCTTCTGCTCTGAGGTACGGATATATAAGCGATAAATTTTGCGTTTACTGAAACAAAGCACGAATTTTTTGGACCACCTGCTTCCAAATTACAGTAGGTCAAAGTTGGACGAATTTAATTTTTCATAAGAAAATGTTGGCCAGAAAGTAAAAAAAGGAAAATAATCCAGCGACGGCTGGTCAGAAAATCAAATCTAAATATAAAATAAAAAAAAATTGGCAGTTATAGGGACTGCCGATAGAAGTGAAAACTTAGAACTTTTAGTATTAAAATTTGAAATTTCATAATGTTTGAATTAAAATTATCAACATCAATCTGGTTTTCACATCTATTGACACTCCGAGTAATAATTAATTATATGCATGTTTATGTACAAGATTATGACAAAATATAAATACAATTCAATTGAAATAACAATTAATATACAAGCACATGATTTATGGATAGCATTTGTATTTACATAAATTTCTATGTACTTGATTTTTACACAACTGCCAAAAAAGGAGTGTTATGTTTTCAGGGTGAATGTATGTATGTACGTACGCTTTTTTTTATTCCACCACACTTTTGAATGCTTTAACCGATTTTGATGTGTGTGGTATCCTTAGAATCCATATGTTATCCCGAGTGTCATAGGGTACCTAAACTTTCAAAATGTCAAATCATATGGCCAGCAAATTGATTAATTATAGAATTATTGGCACGATATTGACAACTGCGGAAATTCCAATTTCCGGTATTTTCCAAAGGATTGTGGGACGCTGATCACGGGAAAAATAATGAAAAAAAAAAATAAAACGTACCGTTTCCGAAATATCCTTCCAAAAAAATCGGTTCACTCACATCAGAAAATCATTCGGAAACCGGTTGTTCATCACTGTACGACACTTGCAATGGGCGACAATGATTTATTTTATTTACTTATTTATTTGAAAATCCGAAACATATACAATATAAATTTCATTTTAGTGCTAGAAGAGATCAACTTCGTTCATCTTTAATTAATATAATTGTAGTCTAGCGGAACGTAATCATCATAATTAATTTAATATTTTGTGAAAAGCAATTTCTGAAAACCCTTTGAATTAACCTAAATCTACTTATTCTAAAACTTACAGCTAACTATCACAAAATTGCCTGACCAACTGGTTATCTGATACTTCACAGCCTTCAAGGAACTTATCAGTTAAGGTATTAACTCTATCCTTAATTAACTCTGTGTCGGCAATCCTATGCAGCTCTGAAGTGGAGAAGTGCCATGGAAGGCTAAACATCCTTTTTGAAAATTTTGTTTTGGACGGTCTGTAATTTGTTCCGATGCACACTAGCACACTGAGACCAAATTGGAGCACCATAGAGCATAATAGCTCGAAATATAACTTTAAACATGATCAGTTTATTTTCTCTACTTAGGGGGGAATTTCTGTTAATAAATGGGTACAAAATTTTAATTAGTATTCCAATTTTTCGGACAGTTTACTCTATATGTTTAGCAAAAGTTAATTTCTTATCCAGGATAATTCCTAGATATTTTACTTCATTACTCCAAGAGACCTCATGCCCGTTTAGTAATAAATTGGTGCTGGGTAGAAAGCGGGGACTTCTCCTGCGGGTGAAAAATATCGCTTGGAATTTATTTGCATTAATTTTAATTTTCCACTTATGAAAGTAAGCCGCAATGATATCAAGACCAATACGTAGGTTTCTACAGATGTGAGTGCAATCTTCATGCGAGCTATATATGGCCGTGTCATCTGCATAGATAGAAGACGAGCAGTTAGATATTCTAGGAAAATCGGCTGTATAAATGTTGTAAAGAATTGGTCCTAAAACCGACCCTTGAGGTACCCCAGCACTGATTTGACGCGGTAATGAAGGTACTGAACCTAGATGTACTCTAAATGTTCTTTTAGTAAGAAAATCACGGGTTAATACTATAAGCCTTGTAGGAAATCCGAAATGGATCATTTTATGTATTAGAGCGTCGTGCCATACCGAGTCAAATGCAGCTTGGATGTCAAGGAGAACGAGACCGGTAGAATTCTTCAGTGCAAAATTATTTTTAACATGCTGACAAATTCTATATACTGGTATTATGACCAGATCTAAATCCAAACTGCTCATCTGGTAAAAGATTTGCATCCTCTGTGTGATCAATAATTCTCTTCTTTATAACTTTTTCTAGTATTTTTGCTAAGTTACTCACAATCAGAAGACTTATAGGACGGTATCTACTAGGTTCATTAGGTGACTTGCCTGGTTTCATAATAGGGATTACTTTAGCTTCTTTCCAAGCTACAGGGAAGTATTGGAGCTTTAGGCAGGAATTCACAATGAATGTGAGATAAACGATTCCCTCACGAGGAAGTGCTTTCAAGCAGACATTGGGGGCGCCATCGATTCCGCATGCTTTTCTGGCGCACGATAGTTTAATTATCTTTCTAATTTCCTTGGGGCAGACTATATATACTGTATCGATCTCCGTATTTGGCGGTTCTAATTGTCTCACGGATTCTTCTACCGTCTGTTCAGTATTGGCATTGCTCAGATTGTCGGATATGGAAGAGTTACCGGCAAATATTTCAGCAAAAAGTTCAGCCTTTTCATAGCAAGTAATATATTTATTATTTTGGTGCCTGAGTGCTGGTATTGGCGTGCGTTTGTTTTTGATGATTTTTGGCTATGTTCCAGAACGGTTTCGAACCTTTCTTCAAACCTTGTAAGAGTGCATTCCATTTTCTGTTTCTATGTTCATAAATTAACTTTTTGATCTGATAATTATGCTCGACTAGCGCCTTCTTAAAACAGGGTAATCTATAGCGCAGCCAGTTCCTTCGCGTCATATTTCTAATAGCTATTGTTCCTAGTATATGCTTTGGCAGTTTTTCTTGAGTTGTATTTAGAGGAAAATTAGGGCTGGAAGCTTGAATGCTGCCATTTATAGGATCCGTAAAAGTGCTGATCATACTATCCACCTGAGATTTTTGTTGAATAGTCGGTAGTGATGGGGTAGGTAGATCATTTAATTTGTTTTTAACGAGCCTTTGGTAACATTTCCAGTTTGTGAGTTTTAGATTGGGTCTTTTTGTATTATTTCTGACTGGGTCTCTGTAAAGTGTGAGAAAAACAGGCAGATGATCCGAGGAGAGATCGTTTATCACATATGGTTGTGAAAGTAAATTTGGGCAGTTTGTTAAATAGAGATCAGAACAGAAGGGTTTGCTCTGGCTTGACTAGGTACATATGTAGGGTCAGTTGGATATAACAATGTAAATGGGCAATTCGAATTAAGGTCATTTAGGATATTGCCCCAGCAGTTTGCTCGTAAGCAGCCCCATGCTTGGTGTCTGCAGTTGAAGTCCCCACCGATAATAAATTTATTCTGCATGCGAGTTAACTTTCTGATATCAGATTTGAACAGGCTTCTTACGACTTGCTGTCTCTACCTCCGGGAAAATATGCACAAATGACGTTTATTGTTGTGTTTTCTTTAATTTCTATCAGTGCACCTATGGTTTCAATAACATTCGTCCGTAGATGAAGTAAGGAATTAACTTTAATGTGCTTGTTTATAATAAGGGCAACCCCTCCACCTCTGGAGCATTCCCTATCTACTCTAAAACAGAAGTAATTCTGATGTGATAATGATATATTAGAGTTTAAACCAGTTTCGGTAACCATCGCTATATCTATTTTATTTTGCTGCATGAAATGAAACAGTTCCAATGTCTTAGATCTGATGCATCTGGCATTCCAATTGACCATATTAATTTGATTACGAATCATTGCTTAAATACTTTAACGCTAGTTCTGTTACAACATTGAACTGTTCGTATTTATCTTTACAACTTCTTAATTTAAAAACTAATTCTCTAGTAAGGGTTTGAATTTCTTGTGGGCTAAATAATTTATTATCACTTATATTAACAGTGCTGTTGCTTGCATTGGCGCTGCTATTAAATATAAGTGAGGACCAATTAAACTTACCACTGCTATTTTGGTTGCTTGAAAATTTGGCCAGCTGCGGGAACTCCTCTTGGTGCGGTTGATAACCTCGATTCGCTGCAGTCTTTCTTACTCTCATGGACATCTTTTTCCTGAAGTCAATTAGTCCATTGAAATGTTACAAAATTTTGACCGAACCTTGCATTTTGGGTAGGACAAAATTTTTTTTTTAGAATGTGTAGGGGGGGTCAGTGTAAACCTAAATCTCGGTTTTCGGGGTTGACCTCCCCCCCATTTGGCGGCCATTTCGAAAAAAGGATAAAAAATTCTACCTGCCATACTAATTTTTTCCCCAACTTGAAATTGAGATATGTGTTTTCTAACGTTATTATACATAACATAAAAATAAAATAAGAAAAATAAAAACTATGTATTTTGAGATATTCAAAAATAACGGTTAATAATTTATCGCTTTCGTTCATTTTAGGCAACATAATTTTCTTTGTATTTTTATCAAAAAGTGTAAACTCTTTTCTGTAAAATGAGGTATAAATGATTAATATACAATAATATTTACCAAAGCAGTGATTTTTTGAAAAATGCACGTTTGTCAAAATTTTTAATTTTCAAGTCCCGCTATCTACTAAATGGGGGCGATTTTTGAGAAATTACCGAACATGTTTCTTTCTACTTACGAGTGCTTTATGTAGAAAAAAAATCAAAACAATCTGAGCACATGTTGAGGTCACAGTCATTGGTGGAAATTTCATGTTTACCTCTTACGTTGATCTCTTTGCAGCGTCCTAACACCTCTCGAAACAAGAGAAATTTAAAAAAAGAATAAAAAGAATTTTTCACCATAAAATGGTCGACAAGAAACATGTTATGTGTTTTTTCAAAAATATCAATAGAAAAAAAGTTATAGCCATTTAATGATCTTTTTCTTAAAATTTTTCCCTATGTTTAATTATATCATTTTCATTTTCAATTTTACGGTAAAAAGTATTTAGACCAATATTATAGACAATTTAATTCTCTACACAAAGAGTCTAAAAAATTGTTCGTGAGACTAACGGTTCTCAAGATATCGCGGAAAAACTTTTGCACCCCTTTTTTCAAAATGGCCGCCAAATGGGGGAGGTCAACCCCGAAAACCGAGATTTAGGTTTACACTGACCCCCCCTACACATCCTAAAAAAAAAATTTAGTCCTACCCAAAATGCAAGGTCAATGTAACATTTCAATGGACTAAATGTAGTTCTTACGACTGGGGCAGCTAGGATCCGTGGATATGTGGCTTCCATGACAATTAGCGCACTTAAAGGCACTTTGGGTCGGGCAGTTTCCTGTTGTGTGATGCTGCGAGCAAATTCCACAGAACGTCTTTACATGACAATTTTTAGCACCATGGCCAAACATTTGACAGTTATGGCACTGTGTAATTTTATGTGGGAGTTTTCTATGGAATTCCCATCTAACAACGGTGCGGTCGATGACATTGAACTTTTCTCTCAATTCCGTGAGGGTTATTGTTCCTGTAGCAAAGTAAACAATGAAAAATATTTGCTTGTAATTTGAGGCCTGCTGTAGTTTCCTAGTGATAGGCTTTATTTTTAAGGACTCAGTCCCAGCAGCAATAAAATATTCTTTTAAAGCATCAATATCTGTTGTCTCAATTCCAGATAATGTTACCTCAAACGGCAGATCTGATCTCAAACTATGTGTGTAAAACTCACACTTCTTTACACTTAGTTGTGAACAAATTTTCTTGTATGCATCCACTGTTTTAGGCAAGATTTTTATCCCAATAGACAAATATTTAATCACATAGTCCGAAATATTAGCTTCAGCCAAGATTTTGTGAATAGTATCACCATTGCTCTTAATCACATTTACGGGCGGCGGTTTTGTAGTAGCAATCTTCCTACTATCCGCTTTTGTGGTATCATTGCTCTCATCAAGATAGGATTCCTCTACGGCATCAGCCATCGTTTGTAGTGGTGCGAAATAGTTCGGTTGCTTGATGATTTTGTTGCTTTATCACGCATATTGAAAAAAATATCACTTATAAATCTTTTATTAGTTTTTTCACTAGGATCAGAGGTGGACTCTTCAGAGTCCACATCGTTTTCGTATGCCACTCTGTCGCGTTTAATGATTGTTTCAAGATTAACAAGATTAACAAGATTAACAAGATTAACTTTCTTAACTAATTTGATCGACGATAATAACTCCGTATATACAAGTGTACGCTCTCACAGTATAAGCGAGACTGATGGGCAACAATGAGAATTAATTTATTATTGTACTTTTAGTTGATTTTGTAAAAGTGAGTAAGCCCCAAATATATGAAAATTTTATAAATATGAAATATCACAAAACCAAAACTCATTTGACAGTTCTTTGTTTTGATTATTTCACAACGGTTTATTTTTGGAATTTAGTAAATTACACACAAATTATGGTTAATTAAAATGATTCATTTATTGTTAAAAGGAGCCTACATTGATATTAAGTCCTTAAGGTGGCCTGCAGTGATTAACAACCGGTTTTCTGAAGGATTTCGTGATTTGAATTAACCGATCTTTTACGAAGGATATCTCGTAAACGGTATGCTTTTGACTTTTTAAATTTTTTTTCCCGTGATCAGCGACCCAAAATCCTTCGGAAATCTTTAACAAAGTAAATAGCCGCAGTTTTCGGTATCACCCCGAATTATTAGAAGAAATATTAAGTTTTCGTGTAGTTTTCCAAGGAATCTAAACCAATAGAGTAAACAAAGTTGATATTCGAAATATCAAGTGGTTCTTCGTTTTTCATACGAGTTTCTGAAAAAGCAGAACATTTGACTTTTGTACGATAGCATCATATACGCGCACAGCACACGGCCGGTGCTCGAGACATGAGCATGTCGGTGACGGGAACCCATAACATTTTCCCCTACCTGAAAGTGCCCAACGCGGCTAAAGAAGTTTTCACTTCAAAAAGTGCCCTAACATAAAAGAAATTCATTTTCTTGCCTCCACTGAAATAATCAGAAAGAACATCAATTCAGCATCCGCATCACCGCAGTGCACATTAGGCAAAAGTTCCGTCTATGCACGTTGCCTGCAGGGGCAAAAATACAATAATAAGGATCACCCCAGAAAACCAGCCAAAATTGGGCTTTCCTATACAAGTGTAGCAAGCTATAGTAGAATGTGTGTGCAAAGCGAATGTCCACTGCCAAATTGCCATTGAATGGAAGCAGCTCTCCGACGTATTCTCTAATACGATGCGCTGACTGCTGGAAAAAACTCAGGCCACTTGCATAAAATCAATGCATGCCACCTAAATTCAATTCGTTGAACGTTGAACCGAAATTTGCGAGAAAAGTGCAAAGTTGGTTGTGGTCTCCGTTTTGCATAGGATAACTCAAGAAAATTAAGCAAAAAATGAATTTTCCTTTTGTTATATTTTCTAGGAAACATTATCTGATTTTTACTGAAACTGTTGCACAATCCCTCAATCTTCATAACAGTATGAAAAACATTAGGAAAATTGATGGAAAAACACGAAAAAGATAATAAAAAACTGAAGAACATTTTGTTCCTATAGGTTGAAAATAAGAAAAGTGCTCCGCTATTTCCAAATAAAACCCTTTAATGTACATCGGGAAATTAAAAATTTACTATAGTTGGTCAAATACATAGTTTTCGAGGAAATTGGTACTAAACTCGATCAAAAGTTGGAGTTCGTCATCGGTTTTAAGGGTCGTATAAAAAAAAATTAATACTTTTTAAAAAAATTGTTCATTCCAAATAAAACTTTTCGTTTAATGTTTTAAAAAGTTTGATATAGATTCAACCAATAATAACGGAGAAAATTTGTCCTAAAGTGGGTTTTTATATAGTAAAACCAATAGCCAGCTTGTTAATACTTTATTTCACAGTTAAAACATATTTTTGTCTGACAGCTGTTATAACCAGATTTTTTATATCGTCAACAAGATGTTTTTGGAAAGCATGTACAGCTCCAGTATTATGGTCGAGGTAGTCACTTATAATGCAAAGGCTTCGGGAACAGATTGGCTCTTCATTACCATTCCTGTAATAATATACAAAAGGATGTAAAGTAGCTTGTGGAACTTTGTATTTCATCTTGTACCACAAATGAAAAATTTTCCGAAAAGTCACCCAGTACAATGCATACATCATTTGTTCTTTAAGGTGCTTTGATTGGCTCTTTGCAATAAAATGATGTGTTTTTAACGTTATTAATTTTTCAACCAAAGTCTGAAAAAATTCATCACTTGACATAACTTCCGTAATGAGTGTTGCTCTGCCAGTACTAATCCATTGTTTAAACGTTATTTCTTCCGGCATGTCAGCAGTTCCATTTTGTAAAAATTCATGAAGGGACTCTTGTCCTGGACATAACTGACATTTCCCCCCCCCCCCCCCCCCCCCCCCGAAATTTTGTCAGTTTACGTTTTGAGATATGTAGATTTCAAAAAACGAATAAAAAAAAATCCGTCCATCCGCCGTCCAGGCTTTTTCTCGGAAACTACTGGATATAAATTAATTAAATTTGGCTCAAAATTCAAGTGACAAGGGAATTGAGGAATCAAATATTGAAAAAATCATATTTCCGAAATTGTTCAAGCTTTTTTCATAAAACTCGGAATATACAATGCTTTAATATTACTCAATAGAACACATTTTATTGCATGAATTTATATCAATTGGTTTTCGAGTAATAGAATTTTGAAATTTTTAATCTCCATAAATTATTCCATTTCTTGGTGGATTAAAAAACGTGAAATCATTTCACATGATCACTACTGCCATCTTGCCGTGACTTGAAAAATGTCACATTTTTTGGAAATAATAAACCGTTGTGTAAAATTTGCAGTGTTTTTGAAAGATCTGGAAGAATTCCTTTGTTTGTACGAGGTCGTTAGTTAACCTTACTAAATATTCAGTAACTTTGAATTCTTCACAGATTTTTTGTCTGGACCAAGAATTAGGTAAAAGACTAATAATTTTGATTTTTTCTTCCTTGTTTGCAACCAAACACTTTTCCTTTAATTTTTCAATTAAGTTTTCATACTCAACCGATAATAAGTTTGATGTATTTTCAGCTGGTTTGTTTTTATCTAAGTTTAAGTTTTCCTCTAAAGATGTTTCCAATTTTCTTTTTATCGCAGTAGAAATTTTGTCGGTTGTTTTTTTGTAAGGCGGATTGAGGTGTTTTGTTTAATTTTATCAATTTCGATGCTGGTGACAAATGTAATGCTTCACAAACTGTATCTACAGCGAATAAATTTCCTTCTTGAATTGCTTCATTTCTTTTAAATGTAGAATCTGTATCAGGTTTTTCTGACTCTTGTTTAGTACGAAATATTTTTTTTTGGCACGAGGCGCATAATGATTTCCCCGGTACTAAATTTATAGAAAAGTTTTGTGGTGTATGTAAATGTTTTAGACGGATTTCTCTCAAGCCATTTCTAATGCTTTTTTTATGCGTTTTTAATGGATCACTACAAATTTTTCCAAAAATATGATGGTATTTTGTGAGATATTTGTATTTGTGGTACTGGCAAATACTTTCAATATCTTTAGCACCCCTTAGTTCTAATGAAAGCTGCTCAGTTTCACTTAATTTATTTCATTTACAAGTAATCCCAAAGAACACTCCATTTTGAAAATACACACTGTGACTACAAGAAATTTTATGTTCTAACCATCAGAATGCAAGCACTTTTATGTTTGTCACGGACAACGTCCAACACGAGTATATGAGTTGTAAAGAGACCTATTGGGCATCCGTATTCTCCGAGAGAATGAGAATAGGGAGACTTGGCGGCGAACTAAATCTCTAGGCCTGGAACTCGGAAGACTCAGAATTTTAAGTAAACTTTATTAATACAAACAACTTTGAAAATGTTTGCTTTCAATGTGGTTTTTGTGTTTTGAAGTCATTTAAGATATTTCTTGTCTAATTTTATGCGGAAAATCGAAATCGTGATTTTGCAACATTTTGCACTAATGTAGCTGGTATACTAATAGGAACTTCATGATGAAATTTTGACAACTTATTACTGTATATAAAGAGTTACTTGTGCAAAATTTTCAGAATTTTAGAACTTGTCCTTCCAGAGATATATCAGTTTGAATTTACCCATTTTGGAGAAATTCGAATTTTTGGAGGCTTATAAAAAAAGAGGATATAATTTTGAGACCTGAAATTTCTCCTGGAAGTAATTTCATATAAACCCTATCCCTCTGCAAAAAATTTATGGTGGGTCTATAAGTTTTCCAAAAAATATTGCGTTCCAAAGTTTGGTTAATGTATGGTTTGCACTACAATTTTCAAAGATTTTTCAGCAACTTCCCTATATGTGAACTTAAATATGATCCAAATAATAAATATAGTATGTTTTGTAAATAGCACGGTGGTTTTTGTTTTATCTTGATATCTTTAAAAACAAGCGAGTTATTTAAGTTTCCGCCAACCTCTATAAAGTGTGAAATTGGCTAACCTCTCCAAACAAAATGACCGCTAAAAAAAAGATGATCACAAAAATAAAATAACCACCATTTCTTACTCTCAAGACATCATAAGACTTTGTGACAAAAAATTATAAACAAATAAATTTCATCAGCAACATTTTATTTTGGAATTGGATTATTTCAAATGGATTGACCCAGTATTACTATTACAGATTAATTAATTATTTATTTGAAAATTGGTTGCCGGAAACGCTTAAACATATGCAAAAATTTGCTTAACCAAAATCCTACGATAACTACGAAAATTTGAATAATAAAACAAAAAAAATACAGAAATATCTATTGTCACCAGAAATCTACCCACTTGCCAAATTACAATTTAATCGGACGACTAGAAATAGGTCAAAATTCACTTGCGAGATTCTCCCCGTACAGACTCGTACTGAAACGTATATAAAGCTTATAATAATAATAAATAAAAAGGTGTCCAAGTTCATTACTCAGGGCAACTTAAAATTTTCTTGAAATACCTTCAGCCTTCTTTGTTTGTATTCCCAGTACATATGAACATTTATTTTGAATTTTGAAATTACAATCACAGTTCATTAAACCTCACTTCCTTCAACATGGTCTTATTTTCAACTGTTCATATGTTTTTTTCTGGCCCAATAGTTAGTTATCTTAGAGAAGACAATTTACCTTACTGAAAACCAAACCGCAGGAAATTTGTGCGTGTTTTCAAGCAGGAAGCATATTTTTGGTAATGAACCATCACCATACAGTCTAGACATGAAAATGTGCGCAAGTAGTAAACATTCAACTGCTTGGCAAATGGTAAGTTTACCTAGAAACTGACTGCAATGCGTATGCAGTATCAGTAGTACTTAATTAACAATCTCAAACATAAAAGTAGAAACTTGTGGCGTCCGGGAGATCTCGGCAGAACTTAACCCAAATCGACACCACTATATGCCATCATGTATAGGAAGCGATGAGAGAAGAAGGATGAGTCCAAGATCGGCGATGGTCGTGCACGAAAAATATTTTATTTATATATTTTATGTTTGCATTTAGCGGGAATCAGACGATAACAAAAATCCTACATTTATACGCAATTTTGAAAATTTTGAATACAAAACTACATGAGACCTGAGTGAAGAGACTCACAAATCCTGAACAATAGTCAACGAACACTTCAACTCAACTGACGCGGAACGTAAGAAATCATTGGAAAAGCAGGACAATTATTGGCTGAGTTGGCTGTGATCGCGGCCTCTCTGTGAATGCACACTTTGCGTAACATTTTACACAAGAAAAGTAATACACCAGAATATTTGCACAATTGCACAATTAACGCTTTTATTTGAAAATAAACAACAAATAGAAAACTCTATTATAGAAAGGAAAGTATAATTCATCCGGATTAATTAAAAATACCCCAGATGTAGAACAGAAATTTTTTAAGGATAATCAACTTTTGTTTATATATAGAAAAGTCATTAAAGTCATGTATAAATAATGTTAACAAATTTTATTAATCGTAGAAGGCATGTGTAGAACAGTATATGTGAAAAAGTTAAGTGTAAAATATAATAAGTAATATATAAATATAATAATAATATAAAAATTCTTTATATGTATTAAAATATTTAAGTTTATATGTAGCATTGTAGCCGAATGTATTTCTGAAGAAAACCAACATTTTTGGATAACAATTTTTGAGTCTAACATGGTAACACGAAGAAGGTGTTGTTCGATTTTGTTCATATTTGTATTTGAATCTAAAATTTAACCGAAGAATCATTGTACGAAAATATAATCATCTATAGCTATAAGCATTCTCGAGTTATCGTGACTAAGTAGTTATGAATTAAGCATTTCCCAAATTTTTAGGTAAATCAGCATGAGCTTCCAAATCCATCATTATTTAGAAGAGTTATGATGCAGACAGTAGAATAGGCCTAATTCCTTTTTCGAAATTGGTCACGCCACCCCCGCCAAAAGTTGCTATAACAGATGTTGCGACATCCTCAACCTAAAACTCCTGGGCAACGACTGTCCTCGTTTTCACGAATTTCAGGGAAAGCAATTCCCCCATTGCAACATACTCCAACTACAACAGTCAGTAGTGCATTGAGCAATGCACTAACCAGCTTTGGGAGCAATCACCCATGTTGCGTGCAAACGACCGCAATTCTGGATGTCGAAACATTATTGTCGGCAAATCGCACCAAGGATTAAAAGAAGTTCCGGAACCGAGAAGTCTTGTAGTCTATATAATAGGAATCGCCGCCTCGTACGGACTTACTTTCGATTGCTATCACCCTAGATGTACTCATACCATAAACCTTTTAGTATTCGCTAAGATCCGACCCTGTGTACGTTTGTTACATTGTTTTAGTGATAAAAGTGTTAAGTTGAAACTCTCTGCGTTCTTATCTTCCACTAGATCACCGCAAAACAACAGAAAAAACCAAAACTCCAAAAGTAGTTTGAGGTGGCAAGTTCGAAGATGAGCACGATTAGGCAACTCTTTCTTAGTGTTGCCATATAAGCCTGACTCGTTTTTATACAAAAATTTTGATTTTGTTTACTGAATGTTTACATTTTGTTATATTGTTATAAATACGAATTATAATTAATTAATTATTTGGGCCTTGTGTGATATCAAATTAAAGCTCTTGGTGAGTATTATTAAATTAAGCAGTCGCGGACAACTAGCCTTAATGACTTAAGAAAATGCATGCTAGATTTTTACATAGAATAAGCATATTTTTCTATATCAAGGGTATCACGTAATTGGAGTGACTAATTGCTTTTTTACTAGTTTTGTATAAAAGGTCAAGAAATAAAGAGCAACATATTTGAGTTTGAAGTCAAACTGTGTATATTACTATGAACCCTTGGAAAGACGGCTTCTGAGTTTACCGGGCAGCCTACCAATATACCGAAATATCAGATGGACATTGCTACGCTTCGGTAATTTTTATTTTACAGATACCCCAACATTACAACCCTATATTTTTAAAAAATATTTTGTGTGAATGGGTGGGTTTTTTTCAATTCGTGTTTTGAAATCTACATATTGTCTCAAAACGAAAACTGTTAAAAAAAATTATTTTGTTGCTTGATTTCAAAGGTTACTACTGGAAAAAATAAATCAAAATAGGTAAAAAATATTTAAAAAAAACATTACGAGTCCCAATAAATAACTTTTTCAATTTCGTTTATTAAAAGATTCATAATCTATATACTTAAAGTGGTAGTCCTGTTTCCATTTCAATCCAATCTAAAAATGACCCAACTCTGGCAAATCCTGATGGCAAAAATTCTGTGCATTTAAACTCTGCGGCGTATGAGTTGATTCCAATTTGAAAACTTTTTCCATTGTTGGTAACGACAAGTGCTCCACCGGAATCTCCACTGCAGACATTTTGATTGGTTTTATCGGCACCCTTAGCACAAACTCCAGAAGATGTCATTGCATGTGGTCCGTAAGTATCAATGCATACTTGATTGGGTACAACTTCCACAAATGCTCGAAGGAGATCGTTAGAGAAATCCAAAATTTCATCGCTGGTATATCCGAAGCCAGAAATCAAAGCCCTTTGTCCAAGGAAGAGCTCTTCAGCCTCTAATCGTGACACGAGACTAATACTTCTGATTGTATCCGTGAAGGGTAATGAACTTGATAGTTTTATTAAAGCAATGTCATTCTCCAGAGTTTGGTGATTGTAACTTGGGTGTTGAATGAAGTGCTCTGATAGCATCGATGTGGGTGCTGGTACTTTAAGCTGAATACTTCCAAATGATAAATATATTGCTTTTTTTTTATACACACAGTGAGCTGCCGTGAGGACCCAATCAGGTGAAATAATCGAGCCTCCACAAAAGAATCCTTTGTTGGGCTTCCTACTTAATATAACTTGCCACGGAATTTCCCCCAAAGAAGCCTTTTCACCTGAAATGATCCTCGATTCTGGATAAGTTCCCAAATTTTTCAGGGTGTCGCCATTTTCTTTAAACCCTGCTGTTCCATACTAAAATCACGATAAATTAATAAATTCTTGAGTCTACGGTTATATGAATTGAAATCTTTACCTCTGTTGTAGCAAACGCTATGCTTATTAATAGAAAATGAATTAAAAACTTCATTTTTTTTTATATAATTCTCTGAGTTCACCTCTAAGAAACGCAGCAACAAAGTGATCAATAACACAATCGCGTTTAATTGTTATAGATTCCGCGACCATATCACTAATAAATTAGTTGATAACCGCTTATCTCACTCTTTCTATGAAGAAAGACTGAAGATAGCTTCTTTGCAGCTTCCGGTTTACACGATTATACATGTACGTAGGTAAAACATAATTCAATACAAGCGAAATATCATGCTTTTAAAAATAAAGAACACATGTCTACAATTGTACCTAAGAGGTACATTGCTGTTTTATTATTTTGATCTAATATGCGTGCATATATCATGAACTGAAGAATAAAATAATCATGATAAAATGAAGTTGTTTTTGCATAAAATGTTTTAAAAGTTTACAAGAAAGAACTAAGCAAGTGTGAAACCTAATATTTCCGAATTCCGAGTAAGTATTATTTATTCCTAAAGGTGCTTTTCCACCAAAACTGCGCGCTAGCTTCACACGCGAACATTGTGTTCGCCACCTGTTTCCACAACAGCCAGTGTGCGCAAGCTGTTTATCATTTGCTCACTGCACAGTGGAAAATGGTAGAACAAAGACAGATCAAAAATGATTTTTAGCAATGTCGCTATTGACATATTATTTTAATTTTATAAGAGGTATAAGAGTCAAACTTTTCTAAAACTTGGGTTTTTTAACCGACGAAAAGCGGAGGAGGCTCGCAAGTCAACGTGTGGCTTTTGGTTTATTATTTTCAATAATAAACCTATGTAATCGAACACGAAAAAAAAAATTATAACCCCCCCTGAAATTTTGTCAGTTTACGTTTTGAGATATGTAGATTTCAAAAAACGAATAAAAAAAAATCCGTCCGTCCGCCGTCCCCCGTCCACCGTCCGCCGTTCAGGCTTTTTCTCGGAAACTACTGGAGATAAATTAATTAAATTTGGTTCAAAAATCAAGTGACATCTGACAACGGTCCTAACAGCTCGTGGGTCCGATCGACGTATTTTGAGGGGGGGAAATTGAGGAACCAAATATTGAAAAAATCATATTTCCGAAACCGTTCAAGCTTTTTTCATAAAACTCGGAATATACAATGCTCTAATATTACTCAATAGAACACATTTTATTGTATGGATTTATATCAATTGGTTTTTGAGTAATAGAATTTTGAAATTTTTAATCTCCATAAATTATTCCATTTGTTGGTGGATCAAAAAACGTGAAATCATTTCACATGATCACTACTGCCATCTAGCCGTGACTTGAAAAATGTCACATTTTTTGGAAATAATAAACCGTTGTGTAAAATTTGCAGTGTTTTTTATTTATGACCACGCCTAACTTTTTACTGAGTAGTCGGATTTCGATGTTTTTTTTTTATTGCATAGTGTATGCCGCGAAGTTGGTCCCATGTAAAATTGAAAAAAACCAATTCCACCACCAAGGAAGCTAAAGAGTATAATTGATTTTTTACCCACGGTAGTTTTATATATTACGATATGTTACCACGTTACAACTTTGTACTGGGTCATCCGATTTCGATGATTTTTTTTTTATTGCATAGAATGTATCTCGAAGTCGGGGTCCCACTTATATAAAAGAAAATATTTAAACCCCAAGGGTAAGAAAATGGATCATGATTGATTTTTCACCCACTGAATTTTTACCTGTTAACCGATTCTACCACGCATAACCTTGAACCTTAAACGTAATTGGTAGCTTTTAATAGTAATTAGTAGATTTTAGACACATAAAATAAAAAATAAAAGCTCTTTTAAAAAAAAATTAAACTAAAGTAAAAATACACTGAAAAGTGACGAATAAAAATATACCTTTTTTCATTATAAGCTTTATACAGGGTGTTTAAAAACAACACGGCAATATTTAAGGGGGTGATTTCTGAGTTCATTTCACGAAAAAAAGTTCATATAAACATTGGTCCGGAAATGCATGGTCTCCAAGATACAGGGTGTTAAACTTTTTATAAAATATCGGTTTTTTAACAATATCTGAAATATCTTTTGTCCGATTTTTTTCAAATTTTGCAGCATTGTTCGCAGTAATAAGGAGCTCATTTCACCTTAACTAGACTAAGGTTATTAAGTCCAGTGGCGTACGTGCGGGCGACTTAATCAATATTATTGACAAAAAATGTGTACGCCACTGACTTTTATCTTATTATGATATATTTTATAAATAAAGCAAGCAAAAATACAACTTTTTGGTCTCTTGAATTTTTGACGTATCTTCCTTTGTTTTCGAGATAAAACGCAAAAACCATTTGATTGCATGTCCTTTTACCATACAAAAATAGTTATGAAAAATTTGAACCATTTTTTTTTTTTTGGTAAATTTTGGTAATATTATGTTGATACTTCTTGTCAAATAATTGTTTTCGCCCTGTAGTGCGAAACAAAGCAAATTAGAATAGTTCAAAATTTTCTTAAATATTTTTGTATGGTAAATGGACATTCAATCAAATGGTTTTTGCTTTTTATCTCGAAAACGAAGAAAGATACGCCAAAAACTCAAAAGAACAAAAAGTTGTATTTTTGCTTGCTTTATCTAAAAAAAATATCATAATTAGAAAAAAGTCAGTGGTGTACACATTTTTTGTCAATAATATTGATTAGCTTGCCCCCACGCACGCCACTGGACTTAATAACCTTAGTCTAGTTAAGGTGAAATGAGCTATTTATTACTGCAAACAATGCTGCAAAGTTTCAAAAAAATCGGCCGAAAGATATTTCAGATATTGTTAAAAAACCGATATTTTATAAAAAGTTTAACACGCTGTATCTTGGAAACCATGCATTTCCGGACCTATGTTTATATAAACTTTTTTTCATGAAATGAACTCAGAAATCACCCCCTTAAATATTGCCGTGTTGTTTTTAAACACCCTGTATATGTTTCAGTACGAGTTTGTACGGGGGGAATCTCGCAAGTGAATTTTAACCCACTTCTAGTCGTCCGATTAAATTGTAATTTGGCAAGAGGGTAAATTTCTGGTGACAATAGAAGTTTATGTATTTCTTTTGTTTTATTATCCAAATTTTCGTAGTTATCGTAGGATTTTGGTTAAGCAAATTTTTGCATATGTTTAGGCGTTTTCGGCAGCCAATTTTCAAATAAATCATTAACATTGATTATACAGGGTGTTTCAGACCACCCGTCCACCCCTAAAATCTCTCGAAATTGGCATCCGATTGGAAAATAAAAAAATACGTGTCAAATATTCTTTGAAAACCTATGCGATGATACCAAACTTGACCCCCCGCCCCACCCCCAGTGGGTGGGGCGGGGGAGAACTTTAAAAAGTTAAATGAGAACCCCTATTTTTTATTGCAGATTTGAATTCCTTACATCAAAATAAGAAACTTTTGTTTGAAACATTTTTTTAATTTCATTGGTTATCGTAGAGAAATTTAGAAATAAAAAAAATTTAAGCAAAAATAAAATTACAAATTCATAATGAAGAAAGTTTAATTGTTGCTTGTAATTACTTACATTTATTTTCAAAATAAACTATTTCAATCGGAGCAAAAATTCCACTATGTTTTTTATCGTTAGATTGAAACTAATAAACCTCTCTTTTATACGATTAATTCGAAACCAAATCGGAAAAGTCCATGCATTTCCATGTATTTTGTTCATGCCTACTGACAATTGACATTTCATTTTATTTTGGGTATGCCTGCTAACGGTGTGGTGTTAGAAGTCTACATATTTAAAATCGATGCCAAAAACGTAAAATATTTCTAAAATATCAAATCTCTCGTTACAACAAAATAGACATCCTAAAGAATAAATAAGATGAACTTTCACTAAATTAGTTGGGTAGTTTTGGAATAATAGTGAACCGCGCTCAAGTCCGTCCTTGAGCCTCAAAAGTCGATTTTCGCTAACTCTCAAGATCTTCAATATGACCCAAATAACACATGTCAGGTACCAAATTATAGAGAAAAATCTCCTGAATAAAATAAATGTAATATTGTTGAATTTGGACCATTAGAAAGTAGAACAATCGAGAAAAATGCTTTTTTGGCAGGGGGAATCCCGAATCGCCGAAATGAGCAACGAATCTTTATTTCAAAATTTTTCTACGATAATCAATGAAAATAAAAAAATGTTTCAAACAAAAGTTTCTTATTTTGATGCAAGGAATTCAAATTTGCAATAAAAGAAAAGTTTAAAAAACTTTAACCCGACTACGAAAAAATATAATTATAGGAAAAAGTTCCAAAATCTTTAACCCGACTAGGGATAAATAAAATAAACTAAAAAGTAAGAAACAAGTTCGGTGCTGATTGCTATCATCGTCTTATTGAGTAAGACTAGCCTTTTGATATGTCTGGCAGTTCCACATCAAATAACGTTATACTTCAATTCAAATGCTGTGGTCGTGCGTATTTTTTTATTATATTATTTGTCAACTATGAAATGCAAACATTCTAATTTGATAGAAAAATAAAACTTTTTATGTAGTTAAATATTTATAATTAATTATTATATATATATATATATATATATTTCTTTTTTTGGTTAAGTACCTTAATTTTTGTAATGTTTTAAGTGGCTTATTTATTACTCTGCCCATACATACATACATCGACTGCTAAAATTATAACCCTTCCTTTTGGCTTGGTCGTAGTCGGGTAAAAATACGCACGACCACGGCATTTGAATTGAAGTATAACGTTATTTGATGTGGAACTGCCAGACTTCAATAGAACTTAATAAACAGCAATATACTTAACATATCAAAAGGCTAGTCTTACTCAATAAGACGATGATAGCAATCAGCACCGAACTTGTTTCTTACTTTTTAGTTTATCTTATCAAACCAATGGAATCAATAGATAGATATTACAATCCCGCTTACGCTTACCATGGTGTAGAGAAATTTACTTAGTAAAATACTTTTTCTGTCGCTTGGTATATTTTAATATTACACTATATTTATATTTTTGAACTCAGAATTTTCTTGTCTTTCATTTGACATCTCACTCGATATGATAACAAAAAATTTTTTTTTTCAGCGCCCCCTTTTTTTCGATGTAACATCCGTTATATTATCATCCGGATGTAACATCCATTCTATTGTCACTTGGACCGTAATTACGAATCGATTGACACCTCATTCATCAAAATCGGCTCAGTAGTTTAGACGCTACGATGGAACATACGTACATACATACATACATAGACTCCTATTTTTATAACCCTTCTTTTTGGCTTTGCCGCAGTCGGGTAATAAAAAATAGGGGTTCTCATTTAACTTTTTAAAGTTCTCCCCCGCCCCACCCACTGGGGGAGGGGCGGGGGGTCAAGTTTGGTGTCATCGGATAGGTTTTCAAAGAATATTTGGCACGTATTTTTTTGTTTTCCAATCGGATGCCAATTTCGAGAGATTTTAGGGGTGGACGGGTGGTCTGAAACACCCTGTATACAGTGGCCAAGCGTGGTAGTGTTCAAGGTGTTCACTGAACACCCGAACAAAATACAAACAAAATTTGTATGAAAAATAAATGTTTAGTAAAATAAAAAAAAATTGCTAAATTCTGCTAAGATATATACTGGCAGTTCAACATGAAAACTGAACATCGATACGCCATACAAAAATTTAAGAGTTGAAAGACTCAGTGTGCAACATAAAATTTGAACGCCAATGCCTCATATATAAAAATGAAAATTAAAGAGACTTTTTCTGCCAAGCCCTATGGGATGTAAAAATCTCCGAATGTTCAATGTAAAAACTGAACAGCATTTGCACATCCCGGTCGCATCGTTCGAATAAATGTGAATAAGAAAGAGAACTAGTCAAAGAGAATACTTCTCACTCAAGTCCTCTTTGTGCTTATTCGCATTTATTCGATCCGATGCGATCGCGATGGTGCAAGGCTGTTCAGTTTTTACACTGAACATTCGGAGATTTTTACATCCCTATGGGCTTGGCAGAAAAAGTCTCTTTAATTTTCATTTTCATATGGAGCAAGGGTGTTCAATTTTTATGTTGAACATTTACGAGTACAAATATGAAGCACGCGCTGAGAAATTGAGGTTGATTGAAAATTCGCCAGCTCTTGCTTTTTGCAAGAATGCAAAGAGAGGGCGAGAGGATTCTTTGATTTTGGCGTTTGTGAACTTATCTGGCTGCGACTTTACTTTTTTGCAATTGGGTGTTTTATTTTGCATAAATTTTAAATCTTTAATAAAGGCAGCTTGCGTTTTTGCGGACTAACTGGACTTCTGAACACCCAATAACAAATCTTTAGCTTCGCCACTGCCTGTATACAAATGGATAAGTAATGACAGAAATTATATGTTTCAAGGCTGTCACGTTTGGTGCGCTACTATCGTTTATGGTAAGAATCCCAGGCTTTGGATTGAAACAATGATAACTGAGTAGCTTTTTAAAATAAAGCTGAGAAAACTTAGCCGGCTGTAAGTTGTCTCAGAGTCAGAGATAAGTAAGCTAAGGCCGGCGACATACTATCCCACTTTGCGGTCCCGGCAAGAATTCATTGCCGGGAATGGGCTCAGTCACACTGTCCTGCTACGCGGCACCCGCTAAAAACTGCGGGAAGCTGCTGCCGCTGAACGGGAGACCGGGACTGCGGGACAAAGCTCAGAGAACATTCAATCAAATGGTAGCAGTCACACCATCCTGTTCTGCGGGACGAATTTTGAAGGAAAGTAATGTTTGACACGGCAAATTTCAACTGTTCAAAGTTCAACTGATGACGGTTCTCAGATTTTTCGTGCCGCTGCGCGGGATAGTGTGCCTGCGTAGCCTCATCCCGCAAAAACGCACACCGGCATCAGCGAAACGGGATAGTATTTCGCCGGCCTAAGCATGTGTCTGCTAGATGTGCGATGCAGGGAGGCCCGCCAATTCATTTTGGAAAGCTGTTTGTTCATATTTATAGCTGAACAGCTACATAAACATTCTCATAATTTTTTGAAACTGTATTTGATGGTGAAATAATCATATCGTATGGATAGTAAATTCCCTCGGATATGTGTTACATTTATCTTTTGCTACACGGAGATCCGCAATAATTCCCCCGTAGAAGTTTTCCCCAAAGAATATCTAAACTAAGGGCCCAGTCCCATAGCCACCGTTGGCCGTCGGCCGTCAAAACGTTCGTGCTCATTCGGGTAGTCTTCGGCCCAAGAAAATGTTCTTGAGAGAGCAAA
This sequence comes from Leptogaster cylindrica, assembly GCA_963082835.1. Classification (NCBI taxonomy): domain Eukaryota; kingdom Metazoa; phylum Arthropoda; class Insecta; order Diptera; family Asilidae; genus Leptogaster; species Leptogaster cylindrica. The sequence continues at coordinate 32,603,538 of OY720105.1, forward strand.
GTTGAGCAAATCTTAACGACGACGGCGACGACGGCCTGTATTTTGCTTTCATCTACGAGTCTGATTCCCCTCATATTGAACCTGTTTTCCGATGCTTGCTACGCTTCTTCTGCATGTACAGTGGTCGAAAATGAATGAGGGGAAGCAATTTCATCGAAGAAATTTAATTTTGATTTCGTTAACTTACTTTTTCCGGAAATGTTGAAAGGCTTTTGATAATTGATTTTGAAAATATGTATAGAAGAGCAGCATAAATATAAACTACTAATACTAAATATAGCTCTTCAAAAATTAAATTTATTTAATAAAAAATAAAACAATTCTTTAAAAATAATAATTTAATATAATTAGATGACCATTTCTCCATTTGTAAACGTTAAATACTTATGTTTTAAGTACTTATAATCTATATGTTAGTGTTATTTCATAATTTATTTATTGTTAAAGAACCACTAAAGAGTTGTATTTGCATTTATTTTTAATTTATATTTAGGTCTAGGAATGTAAGCAATATATTATAAAAAAAGTAAACATATTTCATTCAAAACAAAACTCGAATTACTTTACTGTACGTAGTACTTAACGTAAACAATGTTTCCCCTCTAAAACATTCGTCAGAACCGAAGTAAAAATTCTCTCTTGACGGTCTTGACGGTGGCTTGACGGCGTACTCTTTTTCCTTCCCCTTAACTTTAATTTGAGTCTTCGGGTTTTGTTTCCCATACAGAAAACAAGTTTTTTCAGGGCGAAGAGTGCCCGAAGTGGGAACGAACGTTTTGACGGCCAACGGTGGCTATGGGACTGGGCCCTAAGAAGGGAAACTTTTGCTGCAAACGTATTCTTTGCTTTTTTCAAAAAAAAAATTAGAATAGTTCAAGAGTACAAGAGTACAAAATGCACATAAGAACGAAGGAGCTCGCACTATTTCTGCTCTGCCGCAACGTGGTTTCATATGCTTTTTCCCCGTTTTTTATAAATACGATTTTACATTACTCCCTAATCTACTCTCTGTTCATTTTTGTTTTTCGTTTTTGGCCACGGCAAAATGTGCGACGACTGGCCAGGTCTCTTCATTTCTCCCTCACACAACTGCTATACTGTTGCTATATACTGGCGGCAGACTACCGCTAAGCAAACGTGTTTCACAGACAGTGTTTACGGCAGGTTTCCCTTCGTAGTTCCGTCATGCGAGCAGGGCTATTTTTTTTGCGATTTGCTTTCAGGTACACTATAAATTTGAAGTCATTTTGACATGTGGCTCAATTTTACCTTGACAGCTAAGTTGTAAACTTTCTTGCACTGTGCAAAAAGCGTGAGAGGGCTTTGAAAAGCTTTCACACAATCACATTTTGAGACTGTGGTGGCATTTATATCAACTGAATACAAGTTAATGCGCTATTCGGCACCCCGTCAGTTTTAAACTCGCTAAGAGTTTTTTTTGCCAGTAATTGTATATACCTACACGAAATTTTGAACTTTTTACCAATGCCACTAAGCCAAATGACCTGGGTACTGCTCGAAAAGTCTTGGAACGTAGACCCCAAAAAGGCATAAAAATTGGCAAAACGGTCCACGGGTACCCTCAATACTGGGGTATGTAATAATTTACTTAAATTCAGGCTGCACTTGCCGAGACCTTTCCAACGGTACCTCGACCATCAAAATCGGTTGACCCATTCAAAAGCTAGGGCATTTGGGCAATGAAAATGGATGGCGTTTCTGTAGGTTTGTAGATTTGTGAATCTAATTAAAAGCTTTTGGAGGCTGAAAGCTATTAAAAAAATGAAAATTTTTTGTTACCTCGAATAATTGAAATCGAAAGTGTCATATTTCAAATTATAGGCGCGCAACATTGACGTAAGAGGCTCTGACTTGCCATAATTCGTACGGTGAAATGGAATATGGAAGAAAGAGTGGTCTCTCAAAGAGCGTGTGGGGATAGAAATCTTGAACAAAGAAACAATCATGGGTAAATTAATTCTTTCCAACATACAGTCGTGGGCAAAAACAATTCCAGCATTGGTACGGCGTTGTTCCAGAGATTGCAACGAAAGCAGTTTAAGAGGCCAATTTACCAAAACGTGTAAAATAGGCCCACTTTAGGACACATTTTCTCCGTTATTATTTGGAGAATCCTTATCAAACTTTTTTTTAAAGATAAAACAAAGAATTTTATTCGGAATGAGCGGAGCCAATTTTTTAAAAAGTACTTAGTTTTTTTTTTTATAACCCTTGAAAGAGATGACTAACTCCAAATTTTGATCGGGTTTAGTACCAATTTCCTCGAAAACTATTTGACCAAATATAGTAAATTTTATTTCCCGCGTTACATTAAAGGGTTTTATTTGAAAAGAGCGGAGCACTTTTCTCATTTTCGACTTAGGAATTTCCCGAGAATTTTCCGAATGAGTGTGGTTTTTTCAAAAAAATGTCTTCAGTTTTTTATTCTCTTTTTCGTATTTTTCGATAAATTTTCCTAATGTTTTTCATATTGTTATGAAGATTAAGGGATTGGTAACGGTTTCCGTAAAAAATCCGATTATGTTTCTTGGAAAATATTGGAAAAAATTTAACAAATTGAAAGTCCTTTTTTTGCCTAATTTTCTTGAGTTATCCTATGCAAAACGGGGACCACAACCAACAATTCATTTTTCTCGCAAATTTGGTTCAACGAGTTGAATGTAAATGGCCAGAATTAATTTCATGCAAAAGTTTATTCCAGCAGTCAGCGCATGCGGTTAGAGAATACGTCACAGAGCTAGCTCTGCTGAGAAAGCAGCTGCTTTCATTCAATGGCAGTGGATCGATATTCGCTTTACACACACATTCTAGCTTGCTACACTTGCTATTGAATAGGAAAGCCCAATTTTTGCTTGTTTTCTGGGGTGATTTTTTTATTATTCTTTAGCCACTATGTAGGCCGCGTGAATAGAACTTTTGCGGTGATGTAAATGCCGAACTGAAATGATGAATTTCTTTTATGCTGGGGCACATTTTTTTCATTTTATTTTTAGAGTTGATTTTCTGAGCAGCCCACAGTGGTCCGAAATCGAAAAAAGGTGATCGAAAGTCCATTTTATAAAAGTGTGAAATGGGCCCTATACTTAGTCGAACTTGGTTTTTAAAGCTTCAAAATAACATATGTGATAATAAAAAACTCAGTAGAAAGCGAGCATACCCTTATTTAAGAAGTTCAAAATTTCATATAATGAAAATGAAGTTAGTCGTACACTGTTACACGATTTTTTCCGTTTTTTGTAAAACCAGTTTCTCAGCTAATTACCATCGAAAGTAAACAGAATTTTTTTTTGCGTATGGCCCCAACCTTCGTCTTCAAGAAAACTATGCGACTTTGCTTGCTTTCCTTACCAGAGTTGATTCCGAAAGCTAAATTGCTAGGAATAAAATCAGGTTCTAAAAAATTACAACCTCCATGTGTGCATAGACGAACAAATCGATTCCCGCCGATTCCAGTCTTGAACGTTAGCTTAAAATAAAGGTTGAAACAACCATAACGCAAGCGAGAAAGATTCAGCTGCTAATATCTGCGATTCTTGGCATTATCGGAAAAACTCTAACTGCAGGTACTGAGCGGTCAGCTATTTCAGGCTAGAAGACGTTTTCGTTCATTTTACCCAATATAGTTTTCTTTGTATTTTTTTTCTAAAAGTATAGACCTTTTACTTTAAAATGAGATATAAATCATTAAAATACAGCATTATTTGCAACTGCAGTGATTTTTTGTAAAATGCACGTTTTCCAAAATTTGAAGTTCTCAAGTACCGTTATAGAAGCGTGAAAAATCTAAAAAAAAACCATAAAGTTTAATTTCTTTTGCCAAAAATATGCGAATGGCATTCAAAAATCCGTTGCTGTTCGTGCCTGGAGTTTCTATCACCTTTTTTCAATTTCGGACCACTGTGCAGCCGTCGCTGAATTATTTTCCCTTTTTCACTTTCTGGCCAACATTTTCTTATGAAAAAGCAAGTGCTCTTCTGGTCTTAAAAATTTTTTTGGATTTGTTTTTTAAGGTCAGTAAGCTGCGCGGAAGGAACTTTTCTCTCCATTTAAAGTCTATATAAAAAAACACTCAAGAAACGCTGAAGAAAGTGGTCAAGGAAATATTCGCACTTTCCTTTCTTGAGGTGGTACGCTGCTCGAAAGAAATTAAATGTGTTTCCTGCGCTTTACGTAAGATGGCATTGGTGTAGAAAATTATAATTTCTTCGCCAAAGATGTACCAATGTACCATGATACTTCTTTGGAACAGAAATTTTGACATTTCGTGTGTGTTGTCACTTGTCAGCTTGTAAAGTGAAAGCAAATGGATTACAAACTCCAAAACCCTGAAACAAATGTCAAATTAAAATACGACGCGCCAATTGTCAAATTCTTCTTCCGCTGTCAGAATTTCTTCGACAAAGTTGTACCAGAAAATTTCCTGACCGTTTTCTTCGAGGCAGCATACTGTTCTTTAACGTCACTACATGCACGTATTCTCTAATGCTTTAAGGTGAACGAGTTATTGAGTAAGGTCTGGGTTTTTCAATTCTAAATAAATAGTTAATGTCAACAATAATTTAGTTGGTAATGAATATTTTATTGCAATTTCCAACAATTCAACAAGTATTGATTTGAATGATCAAATAAAACTAGTAAGTGATACCCTAGATGTAGAAAAATATCCTCATTCTATCTAAAAATCTAGACACACATTTTCTTATGTCACAGGCTAGTTGTCCGCGACTGCTTAATTCAGTACTCATCATGAGCTTTAATTTGAGATAACACACGCCCCCAATTGGACAACTCAAAGGGAGATAGTTCCACCCCCACCCCCACAACCCCAAAAAATATAAAAAACAACTTACCCCAGCGGAAAGATCCCAATTAAGTCATTCATTCTATATCAAAAAACTCCTTGTTGTTAGATTAAACGCAGGGTTTGTAGATAAAACGCGCAATGAAACAAACACGGATTACAAGAGATTTATTGAGATTCGACAGTAATATCATTGACACACTGCTTGGTTAACCAAGTGGAGACTTGGTTAAGAGCTAAACCAACTCAAATCAGGTGGTCTCGACTTGGTTCCCCATACAAGTGACTTGGTCAGAAACCAAGCAGAAGTGACTTGGTTAACGAGTTAACCAAGTACTTTCCAATAACTTTCCAACAATCCGCGTCAAACTTCACAGCAAGCCTTCCAATATCTTGCTGTCATTTGCGATGATTTTGACATAGTATTCGTGTGTTCCGATCAAATTTTAATACATTCTAATATGATATCTTATTTATAAAAAAAGGCAATACAGTCTTCTTTTATGATTGTTTATTTCAAATATTCGTACGTTTCGAATTCTGCTTAATTCTTCACTTTCTTCTTATTTTTATTATTTGAATTTCAAACAGAATTCGAAACGTATGGATTTTCGAAATAAATAATCGGAAAACAAGACTTATAAATAAGATATAAAATAAAGAACAGTCGACAGGAATTTATTAAATTGTAATATGTTTAAGAAAAGAGTTGCATGGACAAAATTAACAGAATTTCTTCTTTTGGAGGTCTGGAGTGCAGCAATTGCAAAAGCAATTACGAGATGATGATGCAAAGTGTACAATAAATGAAACAGCATTTGATTATTGCTCAAATAATCTTTTGTTGCTTTTTTCCCTTATCATAACTGCTATCGCTAACATTACTTCTATCTGAATATCAATTTTTAGACAAAAAGGAACTCACAAAATATGTTTGCAAAATGTAAACAAATAGCAACTGTCAAAATAAACCAACTCTCCAATGTGTGTCACATTTTTTGGTTTCGTTCTTGGTTAACTCGGAGAGTTGGTTAACCAAGCTCTGTGTGTCCATGGTATAAAGTGAAACGAAAATAATAAATAATTGTTATTAAAATTTTGTTCTAAAATACAGGGTGTTTAAAAAAAACACGGCAATATTTAAGGGGGTGATTCCTGAGTTCATTTCATGAAAAAAAGTTCATATAAACATAGGTCCGGAAATGCATGGTTTCCAAGATACAGGGTGTTAAACTTTTTTTAAAATATCGGTTTTTTAACAATATCTGAAATATCTTATGTCCGATTTTTTTGAAATTTTGCAGCGTTGTTTGCACTAATAAGGAGCTCATTTCACCTTAACTAGACTAAGGTTATTAAGTCCAGTGGCGTGCGTGGGGGCACCTTAAGCAATATTATTGAAAAAAAATGAGCACGCCACTGACTTTTTTCTAATTATGATATTTTTTTTAGATAAAGCATGCAAAAATACAACTTTTTGGTCTCTTAAATTTTTGATGTATCTTCCTTCGTTTTCGAAATAAAAAGCAAAAACCATTTGATTGCATGTCCATTTACCATACAAACATAGTTATGAAAAATTTGAACCATTTTTTTTTTTTGGTAAATTTTGGTAATATTATGTTGATACTTCTTGTCAAATAATTGTTTTCGCCCAGTAGTGCGAAACAAAATAAATTAGAATAGTTCAAAATTTTCTTAAATATTTTTGTATGGTAAATGGACATGCAATCAAATGGTTTTTGCTTTTTATTTCGAAAACGAAGGAAGATACATCAAAAATTCAAGAGACCAAAAAGTTGTATTTTTGCTTGCTTTATCTAAAAAAAATATCATAATTAGAAAAAAGTCAGTGGCGTGCACAGTTTTTGTCAATAATATTGCTTAAGGTGCCCCCACGCACGCCACTGGACTTAATAACCTTAGTCTAGTTAAGGTGAAATGAGCTCCTTATTAGTGCAAACAATGCTGCAAAATTTCAAAAAAATCGGACATAAGATATTTCAGATATTGTTAAAAAACCGATATTTAAAAAAAAGTTTAACACCCTGTATCTTGGAAACCATGCATTTCCGGACCTATGTTTAAATGAACTTTTTTTCATGAAATGAACTCAGGAATCACCCCCTTAAATATTGCCGTGTTGTTTTTAAACACCCTGTATTTTAGAACAAAATTTTAATAACAATTATTCAAATCAAAACTTGAAAATGTTTGAAATTGATGTTTTTGCATAGGAGATACGTTTATTCTTCATAAAGGCGACGATATTTCCTACAATATCGTTGAAATTGACTTTTTTTTAAGAAATAAAAAACCAGCACCTTCCTCAACAATTCGTTCACCCCGAAATGAAAAACAAATCCCAAAAAAATTGTCAAGCCCAGAAGAACACACTTGATTTTTCATAAGAAAATGTTGGTCAGAAAATATAAAAGAGAAAAACACATTACCCTCCTTTTTTGCCGAAGTCGGGTAATAAACCAGTGACGGCTGCCTAGTCAGAAAATCAAATCAGAATATAAAATAAAAAAAAATGTGCCGCAGTATAAAAGAAATTCATTTTCTTGCGCCACTGAAATAATCAGAAAGAACATCAATTCGGCATCTACATCACCGCAGTGCACACCCCGCAAAAGTGCCTTCCATCCACGCTGCTTGAGGTGGCAAAAGAATAATAATAAAAATCACCCCAGAAAATAAGCAAAATTTGGGTTTCAATAGCAAAATGTGTTTCTGTATATTGTAAACCGAATATCGATCCACTGCGATTGAATGAAAGCAGCTCTGTGACGTATCCTCTAAACACGCATGCGCTGATCTGCTGGAATAACTCCACTCGCGCTGCTCGAATTTTCTTCTTTGTTTTGTCTTGTTTGCAAAGTGTCTCCACTACTGCGGTAAATTGTCCATGCTAAGAAAACGATTTCTGCTCTGGGTAAATTTGCCTCTTAAATCTCTACTTTTTGGTCCTTTTTCACCTATCATTGTTAGAAATAACTTCAGACTTGCGTTTTTTTTTTAACTAGGCTATCTTTAGTAGGTACTTTAGACAATCAAATAATTACTTCATTAAGAAATAACGCGCAATGCTCAGAAAAAGAATTAAACTTTTTCATTTTATGTCAATGCCTGGACATAACTTTGACTAACTGCTGTTAAAAAAAAATGTATCGAACAGAATCAGCAAATGATCTTAAAAACTAGCCTGTGTCATGTACTTTCCAAAATGGTATAACATTGGTAACTTTTTTTGCCAAAAGCCTAGGAATTTCAATTTTTGTCATGAAAGACGTGCTAATTGCGAAATAATTACTTATTATAGGGCGCAAGCGTCTTTTATGGACAAATTAATAGTGCATGAAACGACCGAAACTCTATCTTGGCTATCTTGCTCTTTCATTCATTGTTCTGTAGAACCCGGTGCTTGTCGATTCTCGGTAGAGATAAGAAAGGGACTAAAAATTTACTAGTTGGCCTTGCGTTTAGTACTAGACACGTGCTTTTTCTGCTCTCTCCCTGTGAACCTTCTTGGTTTTGCTTTTGATTGGATTTTGAACTATTTCTATCAGGGAGTCATCATAACGTTATACATAACGTTATTTTTTCGGTCAGAACTATACCGGTTCATTTTCCATAAAATAAAACGATATTTTTGTACCAAAATTATTTCGGTTGCATTGAACCGAAATCACTCGACCGAAAAGATTTCGGTCCAGTTGAAACGTTTCGGTTGGACTTTTTCAGATAAAGGTCTGATCATAAAAGTGTGTAGCTACCTGTGACCCGGCCCATACGCGAGAGATTTTTGCCTCAAACTTAGTCTGCAAAAGTACAGTTTTGACCGTGTATGGCGGGATTTGCGGGTTTAACGAAAATTTTGTGAAAATATGTAAATCTTTTGATATTTTAGGGGCTGGACCAGTTTTATGAGGGGTTCACGGCTGAAAAGTACTGAGGATCATTAAATTTCAGAAAACATTTGACCGTGTGTAGCCGACTAGCCAACCAGGATTGCAAACAGTTTTGAGGAAAAAATGTGTCGTGTATGGGCCGGGTGAAACACGTGTTGGAAAATCCATCTGTTTCTCTTTTTTATGACAGCTTACAGGACTGCTCAACAACGAGCAAGATCCGCGCCTGGCTTAACAGCCGACAACTACACAGCAAGTAGCGCAGATCCACATCCTTAAGATGGACCGATATATTCAAAGATCTTTATTTTTCGGTCCTGGCAGACCGAAACAGAAAACAACCGAAATGAAACGTTCAAGGTTGTAACAAAATTTTTACGAAACGTTTCATCGCAAACGTTTTACGTTTCGGTCGGAATATAACGTTTGGTTTGAACCTTTTCATATTTTGGGATATCGGTCAGGTACCCTGATTTCTATGCTCGTAATGACGACAACTCTACGCTCTTTTGGACTCTCGATTATCTACTTTGCGAATGGGTACGGTTTTAAAATTGCCATATTGCAATGGCAAATCAACAAAACGAGGCTGTTTCATCTGTACAACAAACAACAACAAACTGAAATTTGTCCATAAAAGACGCTTGCGCCCTATAATAAGTAAATTCTTTTGTTTGAAATTATTTCGCAATTAGCACGTTTTAAGAAAATTTTGAACTGTTCTAATTTGCTTCGTTTCGCACTACAGTGAAAACAATTATTTGACAAGACGTATGCTATACTATTAAACGAGCAATATTTGTATATATATATACAGGGTGTTTCAGTTAAGGATGTCAACCTTGAAGGAGCTGATAGGGGAGCTCGAGAAACGAACAAAATTGTATGGGCAAATTTCAATTCGCCTAACGGTTTTCGAGTTATTCGACTTAAAAGGACATTTCTTCTTGAAAGTGCAGGGTTTTACGTTTTTGCTTATATCCTCAAAACTAAGCAACATATGATAACGATCTGACACGCATTTTAAAGCAGACAGATCATTCTTAAATTGTGCTGAATTTGAAGACTGCACATGAAGTAGTTCTCGAGATATGAAAACTTGAAGTCGAATTTTTTGCTTGAAATTTTACATTTTTTGTGTTCAAGGTCAATTATCTCAAAAATTTGCCCTATTTTTTTTCTTTTTTAATTACCTTAAAAGAAGAGTAATTTTGTCTTCTTTCAACTGCTTTTTGTTTCATCCAATTATCTTTGTCCACTCAAAAGTTATGGACCTTTACGCTCCGCCTTTACTATTCATTATCTGAATTTTTATGACAACGCACAAACGAGGCTAGTGAAGAAAGAGGCTAGACTGGTGAAATGATCTATTTTTCTTTGCAAACATGTTTTTGTGTTATTGAGAAGTGTTGAAAATATGATTCCTTTTTTGATTATCCTTTTCACAGGAATTTTAAATATTTATTAATTTTGAAAATCCTCCAGGACTCAAAATTCAGGTTATTTTATTGCAGCATCATAAAAAACACAGGAATCGTTTTGAAAAATTGTCCTGCGCGTGTAGTTCATCATAAAACGATCAAATGATTAGCTATTTGAGCCTTTTCATTCTAACAACAGACATCGGGTCGTATAAATGGGCGTATAAAAATGCGCTGATGAAATCTTATTTAAAACTCCGGTTAAAATATCATAAGTCATTCTTTAGTGTGCATTAACGAAAGGAACTGCTGTAAACGTTTTTCTATATGAGATAGATACTAAAGCGGTTTTTTAAAATTCAACTTTTAAGGGGATGAAGAGGGGCGTGAAAAATCGTGGATGCATAAAATAGCTAACACGTTTTAGTTATGTAACTTAGAAGAATTCACTGTCCTACTTAGCTCCCAAGAAAAACGATTCCAAAACGAGTGCCCACAATTTTATAACCAAGTTTTTAAAATCTTGAGTATCAATTGAATATGTATATCTTGAGTAGATTCGCTTTCACCGATCTACATAAGTATGTGTTAAGCCGGATTCAGACGATAGCAAAAACCCCGCATTTATAAGTAATTTTGAAATTTTTTTATCGTGTGACGCGACAATATGCAATGTGGCATATCGCTTATAAATGTACCGAAAACTTCGGAAAATTTTCAGCAAATTAAAGAAATCGGGAGAGTTTCACATTGTCCGAGTCACACGACACATAACTTTGTGTACACACATCATAGGTTGCTGCTCATGCGCAATGCTCATTCTCAGCGCTCAGTCACAACCTTAGAAATTTTTAAAAACGAAGATCGCGTGACTCGGAGACACAAAATTTTATAATTTTCTCGGCCGCAATAGAAAAGTAGACATTTGCTTATCGTGAGACTTGATGTCACAAAAATATGTCACTAAAATATTTTCTTAAAGATTTGTGAATTTAGCTATCGTCTTTTGCTCCGGTTTTATCCGGTTTAAAGTGGCAAAACATCGAAGAGCGAAGTCACCGGAAGGTATTCTTTTGCATATATGCATAGGAATGATCGAGAAGCGCGAGTTACATATCTGACACAACGTAAGCATAAACATGAAACCATTATGCTACCAGAGTCATATCAAATCCCCAGAAAACCAAAGCCAATGGCTTGGTAATAGAAAAAAGCTTTCGTTTGCAAATTCCTTTGCAATCTCGCTGCACTAATCAGTGCCACCCTAGTTAAGATATCTTAAGATATCAAGTTTGTTTTTCACCAGAGGAATTTCTTCTGCAGGAACTTTAAGAATGCTTACCTTGCCAAAATTAGAGCTAGAGTTAAGAAAGGAATTAAATCAGAAAAGTCAGTGAGCTTTAGACCACTGACCGAAGTACTTGTCCGGTCCAGTAATTTTTTTGTGTCGTTGCCCGAAGTGAAGGTTCGTTCAAGTCCGTTTTATTTGTCGAATATGAGCAAGTTCGTTTAAGTTAGTTTTGTTTATAAAAAGTTCGTCTAGATTAGTTGATTTGTATTTTTTCATAAAATAAATGTGTAATCGGTTCCCGATGTGTTGTAATTGAACCAGAGCACCAAGTCTGTAAACATCGGTGATTCAATTCGTCTTCTCTTACTTCAGTTCGCTCCCTCGATATTTAAGTGGCGCAGCCGGTAGGATCCTGTTCGAATGAAATAGGATCCAGTGATTAAAAACAGGACAATAAAGTGTGAAACGCAGCAATCCAGTTAAGTGATATTGCGGAGAAACGACCACAGCTCCTGCAGAAAGCAACCTGGAGAGAAGAAATCATCGAAATCAAATAGCAGACAGAAATCGAAGAATGGCTCAACAACCGGAGAATATGATTGAACGATGTCTAGTAGTTCTGACGGAACTGGTCAGCAGGCAGGCTCAACTACCCACGATACGAAGTCAAATAGAGAAGGATATTCGCTACATACCAGCTTTTGAGGGACAGGAAGGCACTTTACCTTCATTTATATCATCAGCGGAAAGAATAATCTCGGAGTACGAACAACATGGGCAACAAGTATTCACCATCATCTACAACGAAAAAATTACTGGACTGGCAAAATGTTACTTGGAGACTTCACCCCCACAAAACTGGCTGGAATGTAAAACCAAATTGAAGATGCAGTACAAACCAACTAAAGACCAAGGACAGATAATGAGGGAAATCAGCAGTTTAAAAGTAAGTTCAATACTTGAATTAATGGATAAAATAAGAATTTTTGTTAGTAATATAGCGGAGTGCGCATTATTTAGCGACTATCAAAACGAAATAGCAAACAATTTAAGTAGTGTCTTAATATTAAAAATCAAAGAAATTACGGCTGGTGCTTTAGCAGCCGAAGTATATAATAAATATAGTTTAGAGGATATAAGACCAATTATTAATAAATATGTTGGCCAAGATTTTTATAATTTGAAATTACCACGACATTTTGAACAAAACTGCACACAAAAACTTAACGGACAGACTAACCGACAAAACAACTCTTTTAATAGACAAAATGGTCAGAACCATACTAATAAAAACTTTCCACATAATTCGTCTCAATTCAGAAATAATAATCCAGTGCGGAAAACGTTTTACAATAATAATAGCGCTCATTTCCGAAATTCTTCAAATAACTTCAATAACAATAATAGTACTCGATTTCGAAACCCTTCTAATAACTTCAATAGTAATTATAATCCTCAATTACGAAGTGCACCCAATAATTTCAATTATAATCAGTCGCGAAATCCACAAAATAACTTCTATAACCATGGTAACAATAACCAGGGAGAACCAATGGAAGTTGACTCTATTAATACTAGAAAACATGAGGTAAATCACTTAGGTAACTCGAGAGTAAATGAGTTTTTTACAAATTAGCCTCGGACACAAACAGAAAAATTTTTTTTTCAGTAACTTTAGATAAGCTAAAGTTAATCGCTATGTTGGACACGGGATCAACAGTAAGCTTATTAAACTCCAAAGCGGTACCACAATATCTATATAAGACTATGAAAGGGGAAAATATACAAATTAGTACTATTGAAGGACAAATTAAACAGTCCACTGAATATGTAAAAACCGAGTGTCCTAAAGAATTTCAAGAAGCAAGTAACGCTAGAATGCGATGGGTAAAAATTTATTTAGAAAAATCATGGGATCTTTTAATAGGAATGGATTGGGTTGAAAATAACGTTAAATGGATTGATATGGAAAATAAAGAGATAATATTAAAAAATAATGTTCGATTACCGTTTCTGAATAAGACATTAGAAGAAGAAGTAAATATGTTAGAAGAAAGTGAAGTAGAAAATATAAAATTAAATCATTTAAACACCGAAGAAAAATCCGGAATATTACATTTATTAGGGAAATACAGAAAATTATTTTATAAAGAGGGAGATCAACTCACAAATACACGGAGTATTGTACACGAAATAAATACCACCACTGATGAGCAAATAAATTCTAAAATGTATAGATATCCACCACAACACGAACAAGAAGTCCGACGACAAATGAAAGAAATGGAAGCCCAAGGCATTATTAGAAAAAGTAAGAGCAAATATAGCTCTCCTATTATTGTAATTCCTAAGAAAAAGGACCAAACAGGAATTCAAAAATATCGAATTGTGGTAGATTACAGACGACTGAATCAAGTAACAATTGATGATAAGTATCCTCTACCAAACATCGATAGTATCCTAGATAAATTGGGAAAAGCTCAATACTTTAGCTCATTGGACCTGGCTAAAGGATATCACCAGATTTTAGTGGCAGAAAAAGACATAGAGAAAACAGCATTTGTTACCCCGGCAGGTTTGTATGAGTACATCAGAATGCCGTTTGGGTTGAAAAATGCGCCAGCCACCTTCCAACGATTGATTAACGAAATACTGAGGGATCATATTAATAAAACCTGTGTCGTATATCTCGATGACATTTTGATCTTTTCAACAACTTTAGAGGAACATTTAAAATCATTAGAAGAAATTTTCAAAAAATTAGCATTTCATAATTTAAAAATTCAAGCTGATAAATGTAGCTTTATGAACAAGGAAACAGAGTTTTTAGGTCATGTATTGACAAACGAGGGAATCAAACCTAACCCGAAAAAAATTGAAGATATCCAACGAGTTGAATTACCAAAAACGGATAAACAATTAAGAGGATTTTTAGGTATGACCGGGTTCTATAGAAAATTTATCAAAAACTATGCCAAAGTGGCACACCCTTTAATTAAGTACTTGAAGAAAGACGCCAAAATTAATATTCACGATCCATTATATATAGAAGCTTTTGAACAACTAAAACTTTTAGTGTCATCTCATCCAATTCTAAAATTTCCAAATTATGAGAAAAAATTCACAGTAACAACGGATGCTAGTGATTATGCGATAGGAGCTGTACTGTCACAAGACAGTCAACCAGTTTGTTATGTGTCAAGAACACTTAATAACCATGAACGAAATTACAGTGTTACCGACAAAGAATTCTTGGCAATTGTATATTCAGTAAATTATTTCCGACCTTATTTGTATGGACGTAAGTTTACTATAATTACGGACCATGCACCTATCAAATACTTGAACTCAAAATATAAGGGAAAGGAATTCTCTCCCCGAAATCAAAGATGGATTCTTAAATTGCAGGAATATAACTTCGACATTGAATATCTCCAAGGGAAGGAGAATAAAATTGCAGATTTTTTAAGTAGAATTGAAAATAGCCCATTAATAAATATTGCAAACAGAAGTGAATCCAATATGGACCTTTCTGAAGCAGTTTATACACTCGATAACCAAATCTCCGATTTTGTAGTTACTAAGGAGAATATAATTAACAAATATAAAACTCAGATTATAATAACATATAGTCCGACTAAAGAACTATTAACTCTGCATGGTAGAAAAATAATACAAATTAATCCATTAAGTGAAGAAAATCTTCTTAAGAATATTTTAAAACGCCACATAAGTTCAGGTCAGATAGGAATATATTCCGAAGTAAAAGAAACCGATTATATTAAAGTCAAACAAATTATCATAACCTTATTTTTGGGAAACAACAAAATTAAATTTATAAAGGCTACAAAAAGAGCACAAGAAATTGAAAACGAGGAAGAATGCCATAAACAAATTTCACTGTATCATATAAAAGAATCTTTGCACAGCGGTATCATCGAATCGTATAAAACACTAAAATATAAAATTTATTATCCGAAGTTATTAGAACACATACAATTAGTTATTAACAACTGTGACAAATGTAAAGAAATCAAATATGACAGAAAACCTATTAAACCTAAATTCAATATAACCGAAACACCCAGCAATAAAGGAGAAATTATCCATTGGGATGTCTTTCATTACAAAAAACAAACTTTTGTAACTGTCATTGACAAATTAACTAAATTTGCAGTAGTATATCTAATAGAAGAAAGAAATTGGGTAAAGAAGATTGCCATAATTGAAACTTATTTAGCAATTTTTGACAAACCTAAGAAAATTATCATGGATAATGAATTCAAATCTGAACAAGTTTTAAGATATCTGCAAGAAAAGGGAATAGATGTCCATTGGACTAAGCCAAATAGCCATACTGGCAATGCCGATGTTGAAAGATTACATTCAACATTAATTGAAAAAATTCAGGCAGTCAACCAGGATACATCGCTAGAACACAAAATCCAATTAGCCGTAAGTAATTATAACGATAGACATCATTCGACCATAAAAATGACCCCTAGGAATGCTAACCAACTAACAGATCTTTCAAATTTAATAAATAAAGTAAAAGCTGAAAAAGAACGATACATAAATAAACAAAACAAGAATAGGGATAGTTATGTAGAAACCAGAACACAAGGGTTTATTAGAAACTACAAAAGATTAAGGCACAAAGATGAACCGTATTATAGAAAATATCCATTAAAAAATGTGCATGTTTCGAATATTAAAAGACCGTATAAATTTGCAGTTGACAACAATACTACTGATAATGATGATAGCCACAGCACAAGGGCTACTGCAGGTACACCCAATCAAGGAAGAAAACGGATATTTAAGAATAAAAATTAAGGAAGTAGAAATAGCAAATGAAACCGATACTATTTTACACATAATAGACCCAACTCAGATGGGAAAAATTTTAGATTACTTAGAAAATAACATACAACATTTATTAGAGGAAGACAGAGATACACTTTATACAGAAGTTAAAATAATTAGAAGTAAACTTAAAACCCTACAAAATCCGATTTCAAACAGACAAAAACGAGGACTTATTAACATGGTAGGAACTGTTAACAAATGGTTGTTCGGAACCATGGACGACGCAGACAGACAAGACATAACAGAACACTTACAAGTAATAGAACACAACAATCATAATGCTATTCAAAATTTAAATAAACAAATTAAAATAAATGAATATTTCAATAAAACATTGACTGACTTAAAAACTTTAATTGAAAACGATAGAGATAAAATTTTAGACTCTTTTAATGCAACCAACAGGAATATAAATGAATTAAATTTTAAAGTTATATTTTTAGATCAAGAAACAAAATTACGATATTTTGAAAATAAACTAAATCAAATCTTAGATAATATAATGGCTACTAAAAACAATATTATACATCCTAGTATGTTAACTTTGGAAGAATTAGAAGCTTATAACATAGATTTCCACAAATTAAAATTGCTAAAAGCAGGCGTTATGAAATATAATAATCTCTTGGTATTTGCAATTAAAATTCCTAAAAATTATGTATTAACAGAAATATCAATGATTAAGTCAGTACCCAATTCAGAAAAATTAGAAATCAACCAAAAAGATGAAGCAATAGTAGAAATAAATGATAAAATATATAAATACAGAGAAGAAACTCTATTAAAAGATTTGAAAATAAGCGAAAATTGTGTATTCCAAGAAAATTGTAACTTGATATTTAATAACATAACCAGTATAGAAGAAATAGATGAAGAAACTCTTTTATTAAAAAACATGTATAACGTCCCCTTATTGCAAAATTGTGACAACAGAAAAATTGTGTTAACAGGTAATTTTCTAATAAGTTTTAGTAATTGTACTTTAGGAGTATTAAACAAAGAATTCTACAATAAAAAAATATCATTCCTAGATAAGTATTACTATCCATCAAGACAAATAAAGCAGACTTTTACTAAGCCAATAAATTTTTCCAAAATTGCTTTTGAAACTTTTAATAATATAGAAGAAATAAAAGAACTTAAATACCATAGAAACATTATGTACGGGACAGGTATAAGCATTTTTACAGTAATCATTATATGTATCCTGATTGCAGTTTTATATATATGTCTGAAAAAAAGAACAAGAGAAGTAAAAAATATAGTTAATCTGAAGCCGGAGGCTTCTGAATTAAAGCGGGGAGGAGTTACATATCTGACACAACGTAAGCATAAACATGAAACCATTATGCTACCAGAGTCATATCAAATCCCCAGAAAACCAAAGCCAATGGCTTGGTAATAGAAAAAAGCTTTCGTTTGCAAATTCCTTTGCAATCTCGCTGCACTAATCAGTGCCACCCTAGTTAAGATATCTTAAGATATCAAGTTTGTTTTTCACCAGAGGAATTTCTTCTGCAGGAACTTTAAGAATGCTTACCTTGCCAAAATTAGAGCTAGAGTTAAGAAAGGAATTAAATCAGAAAAGTCAGTGAGCTTTAGACCACTGACCGAAGTACTTGTCCGGTCCAGTAATTTTTTTGTGTCGTTGCCCGAAGTGAAGGTTCGTTCAAGTCCGTTTTATTTGTCGAATATGAGCAAGTTCGTTTAAGTTAGTTTTGTTTATAAAAAGTTCGTCTAGATTAGTTGATTTGTATTTTTTCATAAAATAAATGTGTAATCGGTTCCCGATGTGTTGTAATTGAACCAGAGCACCAAGTCTGTAAACATCGGTGATTCAATTCGTCTTCTCTTACTTCAGTTCGCTCCCTCGATATTTAAGTCGCGTGCGTGTGTCGCAGAGCCGAATATCGCTAGAAGATCCTTTGTGACACAACCAACCTCACGAGAAGTGTTGGGCCGGAGACATTATTTATCGTTTGTTTTTTATTGAATGGGAACTAACTGGAAGAAGATAGTTAAAAAACAAAAATCGTGATCAATCGTGTTTTGAGTACTGACAAAGTTTACTTGCGATAGAAAAACAGAAATAAAAAAAAGGCAAGAGCGAAATAAAAAAAGAAAATGGTTGTTGAAATATACCGTTGGATTGCATTTAACTTTTTTAAATTGGTACTTCATTTCAATTTTAGTGTTTTTTTCTTACTAAAATTTACTATTGGGCTGCACCTGGAAGCTCAAATTTTCAATTTTTTTCTAGAAAAATTTTTATTCACTTTGTTGTGTTGTAATATTTAAAAAAAAAAAGAAGTCCGGATTGACTGACTGATTCATTAACACCCAGCTTAAGCCCTTGAACCTAGAAATCTAAAGTTTTGCACAGAGGATGCTTTTGGGATGTAGACATGATGTAGGGCAGGATATTTTGAAAGTTCACCTTTAACGTGGTAACGGAGTTTGTATAAAGTAAAAGTAAAGTAGAAGTAAAGTAGAAGTAAAAACATTCATAAAAATTTGTATTTGGCCTTTTGGTTAAAAAAAAAGCTCAATGAGAACTGCTAACCTCTATCCTAATCTAATTCAACGCCCCAAAACTACCCTTAACTGGAAAAAACTAACTAACGAAGTATTATTGCAGCCCGATCTATCAGAACCGGTTGTATGTATTGTACGTCGCGTTTGGGAGTAGTTGTAAATTTTAATGTACAATATGATGCATTGATGCACATTATAGATATTATAATTTTCACCGCCCGAGTGTAACCCGGTAGAGTTGCTAGTATATTATAAATGGCAAAAAAGCTTTTCCGTTCGTGACTTTATAAGTCCAGAACCACATATCCAAATCACGTGGTTTTTATTTTTAATCATAGATATATCCCCTGGCCAGGCTTTAGGATATATTTTGTTACGTTAGGTAATATGAGGAAGGAGGAGTAATTAATATAATCCAATAGAAAAAAAGCTTCCCGTCAACATGTTCTTTTTCTGTTCTGGGTCTGTCTTCGATAAAGCTTTATCCTATGCAATCATAGAGAGAAAACTTTCTTTTGTATGTAATACCCCGTTCGCACTGAGCCAGAATTACATGATTTTGGCTGTTTTGGTTATTTTGATGCAAATTATGAAGGAAATTAGGATGATTTTGCATACATAAATTATGAACAAAATTACCTCAAAACCGCGTACACAAACCTGGAAAAAGCTTTAATTGCAATTCAGCACGTCAATTTGACATTTCGATCATTCATGTCAAACGAGGAACCAGGTAAATTTTGTGAAATATTTATTTGTGAACTATTTCCGACTAATGTAAGATTATTGTGATATTTGATTTTATCAATTAGTTTATTTTGATGGTTGGTTGCATATTCAGGATTATTTTTTTGAAATGCCGCAACGTAGAAAAACTTCATTGGGTAGAAATACGGTTAGAAGTCTAAGACAACGCGCAGCAATTAACAATGAAAGCAGCGAAGAAAGGCAGATTCGTCTTAGTCAGGCGGCCAATCGTATGCGATCTTTTAGAGCATTAAGCTTGCAAAATAAATCTGCACCAAGACGTTCCAGTCGACTTGCAGATCACATTAGCTCTGTTAGAAATAATTCAAATCGCAATATATCTGATGAACTGGTTCGTAGTCAATGGAAGAATAAGGAGCTTTCTGCACTAAGGTATAATATAAATGTCGAATATAGACAAGATGAATTTGTTTCTCTTGGTCTAATGGAAGCTGTATGTCGTTTTTGTAATGCAAAAAAATTTAAAGACGAGTCATCTGGGTTGTGTTGTCAACAGGGTAAAGTTAAGTTACAGCATATTTTGCCCCACCAGAACCGCTACTTTCTTTGCTTTCAGGAGAGCATCCCTTACATAAGGAATTCCAAAAACATATCCGATCCTATAACAACGCCTTTCAGATGACCTCTTTCGGAGCCAAACAAATAGTTGAGCAAGGATATATGCCGAATTTAAAATTCAAGGCCAGGCTTATCATTTAGCTGGAAGTGTGCTTCCATTAGAAGGCGAACATAAATTTTTACAGTTATATTTTATTTCCGACTACGAATTGCAAGCAACTGCGCGATGCAATAATACACCCTTATGCCGGGTCCACATTGCACAAATCAAACGCAAACAAATGTATATGCATTTGCGTTTGCCATGTGTGGACGTCTTTTCAAACAATTGCAAATTGTATAAAATGATTGCTTGAATGATTGTTCATATTTGTCTCGGTTTTTTTGTATGTGAATTTGAGTCCAAATTTGAATGAATACGACAAATCAATGACAAATCAATTTGCACAGTTTGGACGCTATCACAAACTTTGTAAAAACAAATTTGCAGTAAGCGATGTCCGGAAAAAGTATAAAGAGCATGGGCTTACCAATACCAGATGACATTATAAATTCAACCGTTAACAATGACTACATAAAAGAAACTTCATATAATAGATTGGAACTGCACACTACCGCAACAAAAAATGAGCTATTACTTAATTCAGATCAGAAAAATGTTTATGATCAAATTATTGACAGTGTTCAGTCAAAATCAGGAAAATTTTATTTTTTGGATGCCCCCGGAGGTACTGGGAAAACTTTTCTTATTAACCTTTTATTAACAAAACTTCGATCAAAAGGACAAATAGTACTTGCTGTTGCTTCCTCGGGGATTGCGGCTACTTTGCTGGAAGGAGGTCGAACCGCCCACTCTTTATTTAAGCTGCCACTTAATACAGCAACGAATGATAATCCTGTGTGCAATATAACCAAACAAAGTGCTCTTTCAAAATTAAGGCAGGAGTGCAGCCTTATAGTTTCGGATGAGAGTAGCATGTCCCATAAGATCTCCCCAATAATAACTGCATAATGGGAGGTCTCACATTTTTGGCTGCAGGAGATTTTCGTCAGACGTTGCCGGTAATACAACGCGGGACACGAGCTGATGAAGTTGAAGCTTGCTTGAAGAGATCGTATTTATGGGCACAGACTAAGAAACTTTCGCTTTCCATAAACATGCGTGCTCAGTTATTTGGAGATAACAACATTAGCCAATTTGCTTCTATTTTACTTCAACTTGGAAACGAAACCATTACAGAAACAAATGGAGAAATATCGATTGAAAATAATAACCTATGTACAAATATTAATACTCTGCAGGATTTGATTGAACAAATTTATCCAGATGTTCAAAACATTACATCGAAGCCTCTGGAATGGTTTCAAGAGCGTGCTATTTTAACAACAAAAAATGAAATTGTCGAAGACATCAATGAAACGATCCTGAATGTGATTGAATCACCTTCCCGAATGTACATTTCTGTAGACAGTGTTGTTGAACAAGAAGACACAGTTCACTATCCTACTGAATTTTTGAATTCTCTTAATCCATCAGGTTTGCCTGTTCACGCTCTAACTGTAAAAATTGGTGCGTTTGAGAGATTATGTTATTGAGGCAACTATTATGACTGGCACTGGTATGGGGGAAAAAGTGTTAATTCCAAGAATACCTATGATTCCAACGGATTTACCGTTCCAATTTAAACGTCTTCAGTTTCCGATCAGGGTTTGTTTTGCTATGACTATTATTATGAGTTGACCTCCGACAGCCATGCTTTTCACATGGGCAATTATATGTCGCATGTTCACGTGTCAGTTGCAGTAACAATTTGTATATACTTGCGCCCAATAAAAAAACTAAAAATATAGTTTACAAAGAAGTTTTGCGGTAAAAATTTTGTTTTAATGGACATGGAAACCAAATATACCTAACTATATACCTACATAACATTATAACTACATACCTACATAAAATATAAAAACATAAGTATTGTTAAATTTAAAAAAAGTCATCGAGCTACCAAACGGGAACGGCAGAGCTAGGCCTGCCGGGCCAGCTAGTCTAATATATTTAAAATTGGTTTTTTTCGTAAAAAAGGTAGTGCATTTTGAGAATAGATTTTTTTAAGCAAATTTATTTACATTTTACGAACAATCATTTTGATCACCCATTCCATTAAGGTAAATTGACTTTGCAGTCTTAAGCCGGAGGTACACGTTACGGAAAACGTCATATTTATAAGGAAATATCTTTGTGGATGTCACTTTTGACACATCGAGTCACACGATAAGCAAAAATGAGTTTGCAACCTGTATTTTGCAATTCACAGATTACCGCGACGCCGTGCCGCCCGTAAGAGCAGTAATCTCAAAACTGTGTTCATAAAGTTTTGTATGGTGTGACTCGGGAAATTTGTACCCCGCAAATTGCTTGGATGTGCCGAAAATATTCCGAAATTTTTGGGATATTTATAAGCGATACACCATATTGCTTATCGTCGAGTCACACGATATGAAATATGGCGTATTGCTTATAAATACGACGTTTTCCGTATCGTGTACCTCCGGCTTTAGACATAAGCACAAATTTGAACCATAGCACCAGTTCCATGAAATTTGGAATACTTCTACAACTTTCCTAGTAGGTGATAGCTGGGAATCAGAGAAATTTAACTTTTAGGGGGTGAAAACGGGCGAACACTGCAAAATAGAGATGGACAATAACCCGAAATGATGATTTATATGGAAGCATTCTGCACAAAATAAATGAAAACATGCAAGTGACAACGTTAAACAACATCAAATGACTGTCTACGTCTACCTCATACGCCTATATGCCATTACCCGAGGGAGGTGGTGGGAACAAAGGATTTTGTCCATATATTATGTATATTGTAAATGACGGTTTGTTTGACAATAAATGTGCAGAATATTATTTTAACTTTTGGAAATGTTTAATCCAGCTTATTAAAAATACCCAATATTTTTACTTTGTGGAATACCGTAACAAAGCACGGATATTGAATATTCATGATAAAGCATATCCATGTAAGGCCGGGTAGGTCAACTATATACTAACAATAAGACAGTTCCATAACTGACCGACAGGCAACGCACAGACTAAACCGCTGGACCTAGAAAGCTGAAATTTTTGCATAGAGGTTCCTTAACAAGCACTAAGGCCGAATTTTTTTAAACCCCACATCCAAAGGGGTAAAATAGGAGATGAAGGTTTGGTTAAGTAAAAAATTCAAAAAAATTGGTATTTGTCCTTTTGTTAAAAATAAAGAAGTACCTGTATCAGAATTTTTTGAAATTCAACCCCTAAGGGGGTAAACTTGGGGTTGAAAGTTTCTGAGAATATTCCCCATTCTTGAAGTAAGAAAATCATAAAAATTGGTATGGCTTTTTGATTAGAAAGTTAAATAAGAACTACCGACTTCAATCCTAATTCAACTCCCCGAAACCACCCTTGACTGAAGAAAACGAAACAACTATTATTTTGACCCGTCCTACGGGAAACGGTTCTTTGCAATATATGTCGCGTTCGGGAGCAGTTGTAAATTCAACGAGTACAATGATGTACATTATATTATGATTTTCACCGTCCAGGGTGAAAACGGGACGACTTGCTAGTTTTTTATATTTTTTGGAGTGCCTATGAGAATATTAGGCCAGAAATTAAGGCGCAATAATGTCGTAAAACTCGTAGGGTTGGATGGCGGTTGCAAAACAATTTTCTTTAAATGGAGGTCCTACATAAGTTTAAGAACTCTTTTCACCCCTTACAGTAAAAAATGTGCATACTTACTCTAGCAAGTCTCCACATAGATTTCGTAGAATACATTTCTCCATAGTCTCTAAGAATTATGTAGAAAATACAGTTCTTCGTGCCCGAGCCCAATATGCTTTTGTCTACACATCCGCAGAGGAGCTCGGAGTTACGGATTATAACCCCTATAATAAAATAAAAAGAAACAATTACTAAACGTTCTAATACGATTACTCCTTATACATACATGAGTCTTTTACGCACATGTCAAAATTGGAGGTGTAGTTCTTTCCTTTGGCGGATAAATTTGCCTGTACTGGACAATCTTTATTTGGTCTTAGAATCAAGCTGAATATTTGTTTTCCGGTCCAAAACCGCCGTGGTTTGAGAATAGCGGGTGGTGGTAAATCGATTGTCATATTGGAATCTGGCCCAGCTAACATACAAGCTGCTAATTGCATTGCCTGCTCTTTTGTCAAAAATTCATCCTTCTGAGTGAGTAGATAGCCACCTGTGATGAAATCTTGAGTGGCTGCAATCAGAATTTCTCCGTTTTTCGGTGTGACTAAATTAGACTTGTTGCCCATTAGAACTAAAGCTTCCGCTCGCGCTTCCTCCGTTTGTAAAAGGTGCATATTCATCTCATCCCCATCGAAATCAGCGTTATACGGAGTGCAGACACATTCATTGAATCTAAATGTTCGCTGGGGCTGAATTTTCGCTTGGTGGCACATAATACTCATTTTATGTAAACTCGGTTGCCTATTAAACAGAACAATGTCACCATCGCACATGTGTCGTTCCACAATGTCGCCACATCGTAGGTCTTGTGCCACTTTGTCTCGATTTCCAAACCCCAGATATTTTTTCGTACCTTTCATTTGCACGTAATTTGCGCCGGGGTGGACAAATGCACCATTTTTCACTAACATTTTCATTTTTTGAATATTCGCTGTTTGCACCTTTTCTGGATAAGTAAGGATCTTTGCCACTCGATCGGGAACTCCGACTTCGTGAATCATAAGATTAGGATCGGGAGAAATTACAGTTCTCCCGGAAAAATCTACACGTTTTCCTGATAAATTTCCACGAAATCTTCCTTGCTTTCCTTTCAGGCGTTGAACAATTCCTCGGGTGGATTTCTTTGGGACCATGTGACTGGGAACTCCAGACATGTCGCTATTGAAAAAGAGAGCAACATGTAGCTGTAGAAAATCCCAATCTTCTTGAATCAATTCTACTTTGCCACCAGTAGACATATGCTTGCTAATAACATCGTTAATCAGAAGAACTTCACTAAGTTTCATCGTCAAATCGTCTTCCGTTCTAATGATATTAAATAGAAATTAGAGATAAAATTAAACATATTTTTCAAATTGTTCTTTATACTTACGTTCCCGCCTTAACATCAGAAAGTACAGATGGACGTATGCAAACTGGAGGCACAAACAGTCGGGTTACGAGTAAATCTGCAGGATGAGAGTCAGGAGCCATTCCAAGCAACGGAACATCGAATTTTGGAATGCTTTTAAACAAGTCTAACACTACAAGGGGATTTAGCTCTTCGATTAAAGATGACGGACCAACAACCTGGTGAAGTTCTTTGTTATCATCCGTTATAGAAAGTAGCTCCTCTAGTGCATTTGTAATAAGTGGATCAGATGTTTTTTTGCCTTTATAAGTATCATGAATGATTTTCAGTACACCAGCAACTTTCCTCACACCACCATTCACAGCATCACAATGCGGACATTTTGTGTGTTTCTTCGCTTTTATTAATAGCTGATTATGAATTACTTTTTTGGATAGGTATGAAAGATCAGGATTTAGTAAGCGTTTGGAGAAAGACTTCTTGTCGCCTTCTTTTAACATAACGTAAGAGCAGTTCTTGCAAATCATTTGCAGTATAGAAATGGTGGCTCGAAAATGACCAACATGGAACACAGGCAAAGCAAGGTCCAGGTAACCGAAATGGCCAACACATTCATTTAGTCCTTGATTACAAGTTCCACATTTGCTTTCTCCTTTAGTACAAACTCCCTAATAATATCCAAAATATTGTTATGTAACAATTGAATGTACTTGATACCATACCATACGCCTATCAAGAACTCCATACGGAACCGGCTGTCTTGTCTCAGAGTACAAATTTTTGGACACAATGCGTATGTGAGATTCCTGTTGAATTTGTTGTGGACTTGCGACAGTAAATCTGACATGTGATCTGACAATCTGTTTGTTACACAATGTTTTTTAAAGAGCACATTATATACCTACATTTTCTTAATTACATCTGCCTTCCGAAATTGCTCCTTTGGCATTTCAAATTAATGCTTTTTACCACTATAATTATCTTTTATTGAAGTTAAAGTAACAAGTAGTATCATTGGATAGTCAACATTCGTAGCTAACCTGAAAATTGTTAACTCTTAGGTTGGTTCTTACTTTAAGCGGTAAAGTGTAACTAATAACAATATTTTTGACGTTCGACGTAACCAGACTTTTGGCAGCTTGATGAATACCAAGATACAAGAAACAAAAGGTATTCCAATGATTTCTCACCCGCGCCATTTTGCTCGTCATCGGGTTCACCTAATGAGCATTCAATGGTTTGACAACATTTTATTTACAAATTCGTGTATAAGTTTTTAAAGATTTTTAATATTTTAAACATTAATTCATACCATTTTGCATTTAAAATGGTTATGTGTGTAATAAAGAACTGTAAAAATATCATAAACAGAAAATGTGGTGAAGGATCATTGAAATATTTTGCTTTGCCGAAAGACCCAGAAATACTGTTAATAAAGGCAAATGATGTAAATGTAGTAGATGTAAATGTAAATGTAAATATAGTAGACTTGAAGAAGTTATTTTTTAGATGTAGAATGCATTTTAAAATATTTGATATTTAATTAGAAATTAGTCTAATGTTGTCAGTAAACAAAAATTAAGAAAATAAATAAAAACTGTGACATAAAACTTGGTGTTGGTGTTTTTCGGCTATATTACACATTTAATTATTTGATAATGATTATATTTTTTAGATGGACTGTTCAATTGTTATTAATTGAAAAATATTTGCCCTAGACAGTAAAATATGACAGCCAGTTTTACACAAATCATTATTAATTAAAAAACTAGAACTTTTAGGCATTTTAAATAATTTTTCAGGCGAGGGAAATGCTTTCAGTAAGGCCTCAGGTACGATACGAGCGGCGAGCGGCAGCTTATACTCAGTACTGCTTACCCCTCACGGCAGAAAGAGATGAAAAATATCAGAATGCTTTACTTTTTAAGGGTTTTTTAACCAGTAGGGTTGATCTGAGAAAGTTCTGGTGCTCGTTGACCCCACCTAGAAAATTGATGAGGAATATTTCTTTCCAAAAGACTTTCTTACTTTTCCGAACGGTTCACTTTATACGGCATGTCTTCTTCAGAAACTTGGAAAAAATGTGAGTAAGAGTAGGGGTGGGTGGGGTATGGTAATAACAAGTATGTAGAATTAAATAATGAAATTTTTTTCCTAAGACACAAATTTGATTGGAGTTTAAAATAATGAATTACAGGTAAGAATTCTGTTAAGGCTGTCCAGTTGCCCTTAAACTGCAAATATCTCAAATTTTTAGCGGCCTATAGCAAAACGGTTGATAAATTCGAGCTTAGTGGTCCAATTTTATCTAAGAATTGTTTAGTTTGCTCAATTTGCGTAAAAATTGTTTGTTACAAAGTGTTATCGAAGCGGGACATTTTCGCCGCTTTTATCGTAGCTACCCGCGCCTCTGAAGATGCCGCGTGCCGCCTGCCGCACGCCGCTTGCCTCTCGTAACGTACCCGAGGCCTAAGGCGAAGGCCTAGTACTAAGCTCGAGGCAAAACTAAAGCCATTAGGACACTGGCTATTTTATATGCTTAAAAAGTACGTAAAAAGTCTTGCGAATAGCGTACAAATATATTTCATTGTGATTTTTCAGTAGGAGTAAAACGAGCAGACCTATTGATAATAAACTGGAAAAGCAGCACACAATTCGAGCTCTTTCAGCGTTTCCAGCTATTAAGTGACCGAAAAGATCGAGCTGAGGGTACTTTTCGAGCACTTTTCGTGCACTTGTGCTTACTCGATGATAGTTGCTGTCAATCAAATTGTTTTGGCATGATTTCGGTGACGAGCTCTTTTGGAAATTCGCAATGGATAAATTTTTAAACGTTTTATATATGTGTGGAATATCGATAAATTTAGTGTATATTTCGATTTTACTCTTAAAAAACAAAAATGTGAAAAGATTAAATAAAATAAATGTTTCCTGATAACTGTCAACTTCAAACTACGCGAAATAAGTTATTGCTTGTCTCTTTCTAACGTTTCCTATCCTTTTCATGCTGTGCTTACAATTCGGACAGAATTCCAGCATGTAAAATAGCCAGTGTCCTAAGGCCTTAAATTTTGGAGACTTGCATTTAGTTGGTCATTCTTTTTCTGCTAAAATTCGACAGCGGAGAAAAGCGGAGCCTCAGGATAGTTTGTTTTCATGTAAGAAGCACAAAGCGTTTGTTTAAGGTCAGTAAGCTGCGCGGAAGGAACTTTTCTCTCCATTTAAAGTCTATGTAAAAAAGCGCTCAAGAAACGCTGAAGGAAGTGGTTAAGAAAATATTCACACTTTCTGTTCTTGATGTTGCTGGCTGCTCGAAAGAAATTAAATGTGTTTCCTGTGCTTTACGTAAGATGGCGTTGGTGTAGAAAATTATAATTTTTTCGCCAAAGATGTACCATGATACTTCTTTGCAACAGAAATTTTGACATTTCGTGCGCGTTGACACTTATCAGCTTGTGAAGTGAAAGCAAATGGATTACAAACTCCAAAACCCTGAAACAAATGTCAAATTAAAATATGACGTGCAATTGTCAAATTTTTCTTCCGCTGTCAAAATTTCTTCGCCAAAGATGTACAGAAAATTTCTTGACCGTTTTCTTCGAGGCAGCATACTAAGCTTTAATGTTTACTGTGTTCTAAAATATCGGGAAGATAACTTTTATTAGAAATGGATTCAACAGATGATCAAATTGAAACGCTGGCAATCTTATATCCTTGACACACTACAAAATTTAGGGCCCGATTCTAGGTAAAAGTTAAGAGCTCTTAACCTCTTAATTGCAAAATTAACAGAAACGGTTTTCCAGGTAGCCAGTTAAGAGACGTCAAGAATCAGCTGATCTCTTAACTTGAGTGGTGAGTTTTAATTAACAGATTTGGTATTCTGTGTACAAAATTAAATGAAATATCTAACCTCAATCGTCTCTTAACTTAAGAGGGTCAAATTCATATCTCTAAACGTCTCTAAAGTCAGACGCTGCTGTAAAACGCTTTCAAGTGTCAACAAAAAATGGAAAGCGTTGTACCAGAAATAATTACATGGATAATTGAGAGTGCGTAAAATCGAAGAGAGAAACAACATTAAGAAAGGCAAGAAAAACGGATAGTAAATGTTTTGCTAAATAATTTTTTTTTAAAACCAAATCCATCGTACAGTAATGTGAAACTTGAGGGATTATTAAAAAACCCTTTCGAGATTTATAGTGAGGTGCACTTTTAGAAAAATTTGTTCGAACTCACAAAATTTGACACACTGCTTGGTTAACCAAGTGGAGACTTGGTTAAGAGCTAAACCAACTCAAATCAGGTGGTTTCGACTTGGTTCCCCATACAAGTGACTTGGTCAGAAACCAAGCAAAAGTGACTTGGTTAACGAGTTAACCAAGTACTTTCCATTAACTTTCCAACAATCCGCGTCAAACTTCACAGCAAGCCTTCCAATATCTTGCTGTCATTTGCGATGATTTTGACATGGTCATTCGTGTGTTCCGATCAAATTTTAATACATTCTAATATAATATCTTATTTATAAAAAAAGGCAATACATTCTTCTTTTATGATTGTTTATTTCAAATATTCGTACGTTTCGAATTCTGTTTAATTCTTCACTTTCTTCTTATTTTTATTATTTGAATTTCACTGACGAAATCAAGTAGAATTCGAAACGAATGAATTTTCGAAATAAATAATCGAAAAACAAGACTGTACGGCCTTTTTTTTTATAAATAAGATATAAAATAAAGAACAGTCGACAGGTGTTAGGGAAATGACTAATGGCCAAAACCCATTGAAAATCTCCGGGGGGAAATGACCCAATGCCAAAACCCAATGAGATTTATTCCACCAAAAAGTAAGAACCGAGAAACCACCACAATAAAACTCGATATTCAACTCAACAATTATTAACAATATTTATTCATTTTATTACAAATTCCGCCATTAAACTAAAACATTTTCTGTGATAGCCGCGCCGTCGCCACTAGAGCGTTTTCATGACCGACATGCTCGGACAACAAACCAAAACTAACTGTGTGAATCAACGCCTGCGTGTGTTAGTTCACGGGCATTTGATTGCGCGTTGCTCGCCCTCTGTTGGAAACTTGAATCTGT
The DNA here is from genome assembly GCA_963082835.1 of Leptogaster cylindrica. Lineage (NCBI taxonomy): Eukaryota > Metazoa > Arthropoda > Insecta > Diptera > Asilidae > Leptogaster > Leptogaster cylindrica. Next base: position 32,633,951 of record OY720105.1, read on the forward strand.
TGACTCACCGTCGCTGACGTTTTCCCGAATCCGTAACATCCGGGCGCCCGCTGGAACGGTAGTTTCTGAACCAAATTCCTCGGATAGTAGTACGCAGATCTTCTGGATTGGTCGTTGCTTGGTATATGAGCGACCATTCCTCCGATCAAAATGCCTTGTGGTAACGACACGTACTAGGCCATCCCTGCCTGGATGCAACTCACTAACGCGACCAATGGACCACTGATGCTGAATGGGCGATGACGGTTTACTCTGCATGCTGGTAAGTCTCCCATTCGTTGCTTGGCCACGTTTCCTCGTTGAAGACGACATGTCATACACTTATTGATGTGTGATTTGATGGCCGCTCGACCTCCAATGATCCAGTATGTTCGACGAATAACGTGCAGCATTAACTGTACCCCGCCATGTAAGGTTTCCTGATGTACACTTGCAATGATAAGTGCTGCCAACTTGCTCTCCTTTGCCAGTATGATGGGATGTTTCTGACCCGTATCCAATGCTGCTCGTTTGAGTCTGCCTCCTACACGAAGTACGCCCTCTTTGTCCATCCATGGATTTAATGATAAAAGCATGCTTCTATTAGGTAAGTCCTTTGATTGTAGACACAAATCAATTTCATCATGGAACCATCGCTGTTGATCCAGCCTAGCCATTGCGAGAGTAGCTGAACGAAGCCGTTCTGCACTACATACGTCTCCATCCTCTTCTACCTGCCTACGCCTTCCTGCATAGAGTATCGTTGCAATGATTCGCTGCATCTTCAATAAGGAATTGGTACGCTCGAACAAATCTATGGACGTCCCATCTGCACGCCGTGTCCTAAGGATGCCTCTATTCGTTTGTCGAGTATGACCGATGATAGGTACCTTCTCTTCCTTTCGCATGCTAACTTGCTCGGTTTCAGTACACACTGGCTCCTCTACCTTAGCACATTTATTGCCCTGTTGTAGGAAATCAGGACCTGTCCACCATAGTTCGTGTTGCCGTAGTTTAGAAACTGATAGCCCTCGACTGGCACAATCCGCAGGATTATCTGCTGTAGACACATGATTCCATGCTGATAAGTCGCAATTTTGTTGTATGTAGCTAACACGATTTGCCACATATGGCCGGAAACGACAAGGTAATTGTCGCAGCCATCCTAAGACGATTGTCGAGTCCGTCCATAAAAAATATTCGACGTCCTGGAAATTCATCACCTCCTGTACCATCTTCATAGTATTCACCAACAATTGTGCACCACACAGCTCTAGCCTTGGTATCGAAATAGTTTTGACTGGAGCTACCCGTGTTTTTGATGTGAGTAGCCGAACTGCTGCTCTGCCAGCTTCGTCAATGGTCCTAACATAGATGACCGCTGCATATGCGTGCGAAGACGCGTCACAAAATCCATGCAATGTTGTATAACGTCCTGGGAGCAGACCAATGTAGCGTGGAATTTCCAAACTTTCCAATTCGAATAGGCCCTGTCGATAAGTGTGCCACTTATTAATCAATTTACTGGGAATTTCTTCATCCCAGCCAATGCCAGCCAACCATAATTCCTGCATGAACATTTTTGCAACAATCACAACAGGTGCCAACAAGCCAGTTGGGTCGTATAATTTAGCGATGTCACTAAGAATTGTGCGCTTTGTACGAGTCATTGTGTCGTCCAATGTGACATTAAAAGAGAATACATCTGCCGCACTGCTCCATTGTATGCCTAAAACAGATGTATCTGGTGTATTGATTGATAATGGAAACTCACCTTGTCCATTTTCAATTGCCATTGCTTGCCATACTGTGTTGTCGTTTGATTGCCATTTCCGCAACTGCATGTGCCCTGCTTGTAGAATGCGATCCACATTTTTTGCCAATTGGATTGCCGATGTTGATGTGGGTGAACTGGTCAAATAGTCATCCACATAAAAGTCTTGTTCGATGCTGTTAACTGCATCAGTTGCCTGCCTAGTATCCTTGATGATCATGTGATTGTCCCGTGCGCACTGTACAAGTGTACGCACAGCCAAATATGGACCTGAACGGGTTCCATATGTCACTGTATTAAGCCGATATGTTTGCAATATATCGTTGGGTTGTTCCCGCCATAGTATTAGTTGCCATTGTTGCTGCTCCGGGTTGATTTCGACTTGCCGAAACATTTTCTCGATATCTGCCACTACTGCCACAGGAAATCGTCGAAATCGGAGAATAATGTTTGCCAATTTTTCCTGTACCACTGGTCCAATATGCTGGGTGTCATTGAGCGACACGCCATTTGTAGTTTTTGCCGACCCGTTGAAAACAACACGGAATTTGGATGTTACTGCGTGATGCGGTATGTAACATGCATGACCTCCTTCAGTTAGGTCGCCTTTGTATGGTGCCATGTGTCCTAATGCTTCATATTCGCGCATGAACGCGATGTATCTATGCAACAATGCTGGATCAGAGTGAATACGTCTTTCCAGCCTATAGAATTGTTGCATAGCCATTCGCCGTGAATCTCCTAGCTGTGGTTCGCCAGGGAGAAAAGGAATGCTAACGATGTATCGTCCATTCGCCTGCCTTTGAACAGTCTCCAAGTAGAACTGTTCGCATTCATCAGTCGGCTGATTGCTTCCTGACTTAGCCACCTCCTCCAATTCCCAAAATTGAATTAAAGCCTGTTCCAAATTTTGATTGCCTAGAGTGTGTAAACTGTGCACGTTGTGACAGTGTGCCAAACCAACTGGGCCTGATATTACCCAACCAAGATGCGTATTTTGAGCGTGGGGCTCACTCGGCTTCCCATTGATGATGCCTTCCTTCACCACTTGACTCCATATGTCTGCACCAATAAGCAAATCGATACTGCCTGGGTTGCCGAAGTTTGGATCCGACAACTGCAATCCTTTTAAATGATTCCAAGAACTCACTCGGATTCGCCTAGTGGGCAATTCTGTCGTAATTTTAGATAAAATAAATGCATTTACCTGCAATTTAAAGCCCATTTCATGCTTAGATAGTAATTGTAGCGTTGCTACCCCTCGTGTGGATGGACCTCGGATGTCCCCTGCTCCAGCGACTGCCATGTCGAATTTTTGGCGTTTAAGCTGCGAGCGTTGCATAAATCGCTCAGTGATGAAGGTTATCTGCGATCCTGGATCACATAATGCCCGTATTGTAATACGGTTGCCTTTGACGTCCAATATATCAGCTGTAGCTGTTGCCAATAATGTTGTTTGCCCATTGTACGCAAATGACGTCACTGCTGGTACTGGGCCTCCTGTTTCTAGTCATTGCGTTGTTGTAGTTGTCGACGGATCACTATACGCCGACTCCTCCTTCCTCTGTGATACTATACGGCACAATATCGTATGATGCTGACCAGTGCATTTCAGACAACGGTTTTTAGAACTGCACTCCCTCGTAGAATGACCTGGATTTAAGCAATTATAGCATAAATTGGAACCTTTTATTTTCGCAAATCGCTCAGCCGGTGCCACTGCCTCCAATGCTGAACATCTCCCCACGAAATGTTGACCACCGCAATAGTAGCATCCTCCTCGTTCGGGTTTGGATATATTAGATTTCATCGCCTTCATCCTTGACCCCGCGGTGCTCGTATGCGTCTTCGGTGTAGATGCTCCCAAACCAGTTTTCCTTGTCGTGTTGTTTCCTTGACCAGCTCTGTCGCCTGTCAACGCACCCATGTGGTCCAATCCTCGAGCCCGTCCTTCTAGAAAAGCCAGTAAGTCTGCGAGGTTTGGTAACTCAGAACCTTGCTGTTGCATTTCCCAATTAATGACTGTAGACCTGGGAAGTTTCGACACTAGGATGTGGACTAACATATCGTCCCAATGTTCGACCGGACGCTTCATTGCACTTAACGAGCGAGTGGTTTCGTTTGTCAAGTCCACCAATTTCCTTAGACCGGTATTTGATTCTTTTTGCAATGTCTCCATTCCAAAAAAACTGTTGAGATGCGAGGAGATAATTAACCGATTGTTATCGTACCTCTCCTTCAATGTTCTCCACGCTGCCTCATAATTGTCATCTGTGGGTAAGAACCCCGCCACCACTTGAGCTGCATCACCATCCAGAGCCTGCATAAGGCGTGTATATTTTGCTGCAACCGTATATGTTTCCTGGGAATTTACCATTGCCTCGAACATATCCCGGAAACTTATCCACTTATTAAACTCGCCAGAAAACTTGGGCAAATTAATTTTCTCCAACCGAATATCACTTATATTTGATCGTTTAAAGTCACTTTGTCCTGATATAGCTGCTGGTGCTGCTGCTGCAGTAGCTGCGACTGCCATTGCCTTGTCAGCAGTTTCAATTTTGTCGCACAAAACTGATTTCACTTTAGTGTATTTGTCTTCCACAGTATCCATTAGTTCACAATGACTGGCTAATTCATCTTCCTTGGCTGCGCCTATCAACAACAAATGCGCATCTTGAAACCTCTTGTAGTGAAAGTCCAAATTTTCCAATGTGACACGCTGCGTTGACAGCTCCATCGCAGCCAACTCCCCATTGTCCACCTTTCCTGCTAACCTCGTGATCGAGGACACTGCACTTGTTCGAATATTGAGCTCTGCCATGTTAAATGATATGCAAAATAAGCCTAATGTCAACAACTATCTCGCACTTGCTGTTCCGCTAAGATCGCGTCTTACCCGAAACGCACAACAAAAACAATACTAAGAATTTATCGCATGAAAGGAGTCACTTTGATAATTTTCTGTTGTTTTCAGAAACCAAATTGTAAAGAAACCAAATTATTCGATAATTCGAAATATTCGAATGCAACCAAATTGCCACTAAATTTGCACGTGATCGAATTTTAAGCTCCGCCTTCGATCACCGGTTTTTCAAAGCACCGTTCGAGTCTTGTACGATGACGCACCAAATGTCTAGACGTTGTTCCGTTCGAAATTCCTTCGGGTCGGAACTTGAATGTTCGTGGCTGGAACTGCCTGCCTGGATACCGTACACTTTCCTTTGTGTAGGTACTTGAATGTTCACACAATTGCACTGTCGCGTGTGATTGAACGCGTCGGAGCAAACCTCGCTATACACGTCCACCAAATTGTTTTATTAATTAACCACTGTCAATTAATTCCTCACAGGAGGCACCAAAATGTTAGGGAAATGACTAATGGCCAAAACCCATTGAAAATCTCCGGGGGGAAATGACCCAATGCCAAAACCCAATGAGATTTATTCCACCAAAAAGTAAGAACCGAGAAACCACCACAATAAAACTCGATATTCAACTCAACAATTATTAACAATATTTATTCATTTTATTACAAATTCCGCCATTAAACTAAAACATTTTCTGTGATAGCCGCGCCGTCGCCACTAGAGCGTTTTCATGACCGACATGCTCGGACAACAAACCAAAACTAACTGTGTGAATCAACGCCTGCGTGTGTTAGTTCACGGGCATTTGATTGCGCGTTGCTCGCCCTCTGTTGGAAACTTGAATCTGTTGACTCACCGTCGCTGACGTTTTCCCGAATCCGTAACAACAGGAATTTATTAAATTGTAATATGTCTAAAGCCGGAGGTACACGATACGAAAAACGTCGTATTTACAAGCGATACGCCGTATTTCATATCGTGTGACTCGACGATAAGCAATATGGTGTATCGCTTATAAATATCCCAAAAATTTCGGAATATTTTCGGCACATCCAAGCAATTTGCGGGGTACAAATTTCCCGAGTCACACCATACAAAACTTTATGAACACAGTTTTGAGATTACTGCTCTTACGGGCGGCACGGCGACCCGGTAATCTGTGAATTGCAAAATTGCACTCATTTTTGCTTATCGTGTGACTCCATGATACAAAGAACATAAGGTATGCCAAAGATTTCGTACCCGCGCCATTTTGTGCGTCATCGGGTTCACCCAATCAGCATTCGATGGTTTGACGGCTTTTTGTTTACGAATTCGTGTTTGGGCTTTCAAGTTTTTAAAGGTTTTTAAGAGTTTTTAACATAAATAATATAGTGTTTGTAGTGAAAATGGTGAAGTGTGCAATAAAGAACTGTAAAAACATTACGAAAAGAAAATGTGGTGAAGAAGCGTTGAAATATTTTCGTTTTCCGACAGACCCAAAAGTACTTTCGGAATGGTTGAAAGTGTGCCGAAATAAAGAAAATATTAATGCAAAAACTGCTCGTGTATGTGTATATGTGCAATAGACGTAAAATATAAGCTGCTATTTACTCAAATCATTTTAAACACTTTCTCAGATACTTTCTCTAGTGCTTATTTTTCATTTAAATTAAATTCTTAAAGATTATGAACTTTCACTTAGTGAAACTATTTTTCAGTCACATTTGAAAAGTGCGGCTAGAAATTACGCATTTGAAATAATGTGCACGTAGTGACGTCACGGCAGCTGTCAAAAAAATCTTTGGCATACCTTATGTTCTTTGTATCATGGTGTGACTCGATGTGTCAAAAGTGACATACACAAAGATATTTCCTTATAAATATGACGTTTTTCGTATCGTGTACCTCCGGCTTAAGAAAAGAGTTGCATGGACAAAATTACCCGAATTTCTTCTTTTGGAGGTCTGGAGTGCAGCAATTGCAAAAGCAATTACGAGATGATGATGCAAAGTGCACAATAAATGAAACAGCATTTGATTATTGCTCAAATAATCTTTTGTTGCTATTTTCCCTTATCATAACTGCTATCTCTAACATTACTTCTGAATATCAATTTTTACTTTTTAGACAAAAAGGAACTCACAAAATATGTTTGCAAAATGTAAACAAATAGCAACTGTCAAAATAAACCAACTCTCCAATGTGTGTCACCTATTTTGGTTTCGTTCTTGGTTAACTCGGAGAGTTGGTTATATCATTGACACACTGCTTGGTTAACCAAGTGGAGACTTGGTTAAGAGCTAAACCAACTCAAATCAGGTGGTTTCGACTTGGTTCCCCATACAAGTGACTTGGTCAGAAACCAAGCAAAAGTGACTTGGTTAACGAGCTAACCAAGTACTTTCCAATAACTTTCCAAGAATCCGCGTCAAACTTCACAGCAAGCCTTCCAATATCTTGCTGTCATTTGCGATGATTTTGACATAGTCATTCGTGTGTTCCGATCAAATTTTAATACATTCTAATATAATATCTTATTTATAAAAAAAAAAGGCAATACGAATACAGTCTTTTTTTATGATTGTTTATTTCAAATATTCGTACGTTTCGAATCCTGTTTAATTCTTCAGTTTCTTCTTATTTATATTATTTGAATTTCACTGATGTAATCAAACAGGTGTAAAATACGGGTTTTTCTGATAAAATACTTTATTTATTTCTAACTTTATTAACATTTATTTCTCGATCACGTTTTAATTGCGTTCTACACGGCGGCTGTCAAAATCAGACTTGTTCTCCCTCCTCAGATCTTGTTCTTCTTTATCGCGGTCACCCCTTAGAGACTCGAGACTCGTTCCTCAGTACTGCCTTGTTTATTAGTACTGCCTCATTATTAGTATGAAATTGAGATTTTACAGCTGGGCCAATCTGACAAGTTTCGTCGCCCTCGATCATCTCTGGTACGTCATCATCTAGGAACTCGTAGTCTTCATATTCGTCGTCCAGGAACTCATAGTCTTCGCATTCGTCGTCGGAACTTCCATGATCAAGATTTGTTGTTTTCGTTGTTGTTTTAACACCGATCCCATTTAAACTGGAAACTGATGATGATTTCAAAGCTGTATTACTATTGATTTGTTGTCCAGTCGCAGAGCACTTAGATCCCGAAGGACCTTGCCCTCTGGTTCTGGGAGCAACGGGCTCCAGATAACGACGAGGGGAGGGGGGCTTCCTTTCAGGCGTTCTGGTGCTTTCTTTCGGGGGTCGATTCCTGTTCAAAGCTCTGGAACTGTTGTTGTTTCTGGTGGATGCCGGTGTAATCTTTCTGGGTGTCGTCAAATCGGGAACACTCTTTGGTGTTGGAGGAAGTTTAGGTTTCTGGGATTTTGATGAATGTTTCGGGGTGGATGAGACAGATACTTGTTTGTTAAATTCTGCCTTAATATCACTTTCTTGTGAACGGGAACTAACAGAAGGAGTTTTCTTAGTGACGGTGGCTAGAGATGCTTCAGATTGGCTGGGCCTCAGCGCTGGTGGCGGATATAGCCTCGGGTTTGGTGATGCAATTAATCGTTTTGTGGTCACTTTTGGAATAACTCCAGCATTTTTTCTGGTCGGTGTTCTGGCTTGGCCCGGATTTAATTTCAGACTAATTGCTGCAATGGCTTCTTGCATAAATCGCAATTCCGGATCCTCATCGCTGTTAGTAGAATCGGTGTCTTCATTATTACGAGGTTTCTGAGCTGCGTTCACTTCAGTTAATAGTCGTTGTCGATATTTGGGGTTTCGGCATCCCTGGCGAGGATGTCCTGGTTGCCAGCATCTAAAACACACGTCCCTGGGTCTGCTCTCGTAGGGGCACTGTGGTCTAATGTGTCCTGTGTTCGAACAATTGTAACATCTGGGGATGTTTTCTTCAGTCGGCGGTCTGTTTTCCTCCATCGGTGATCTGCGGTGTCCTGTGTTGGTTGGTCGGGTCGTCCTTCTGGCTTCCGTAGAACTTCGGTAGCTTTGCGTCGGTGTATTGATTATATCGGAATATCTGGCGACCAATTCCTTTAATTCAGAAATGCTTCGTGTTCCTCTTAAGGTGGCGGTCGCAGTACTAGACAAATTCATATTTATAATGATTATGTCCACCACTTGAGTTTCTGTTAGCCGGTCCCTTCCCATCCTGTCTCGTAGTCTTTGCATCTCTAGAATAAAATGCAACGCCGTCATTCCCCTCGAACGGTTCCACATTTTTTCCCGCATTACCACTTCGATGTCTGCCGGGGTAGTATTTCTCTCGAACTCCTCTATCAAGCTTCGTCTCAGTTCCTGATATGTTGATGCGTCGGACGTAAATACAACGGTAGCGGCGGCTCCTGTCAACGACCTGCGTAAATATAAAAGTCGTTGAATCTCGTCGGTTCGTATCAAATTCATCATATCTTCGAAATCGCTGAGAAAGGTGCGTACTCCGTAGATGATGTCATCTCCGCTGAACTTCACTAGGGAACCCTCAATGTCTCGGAACTCGATTCTGCAATGGTTGTTGGGTAGCGCTACTGCTACCCGAGGGGATGCTTCGGCAGGTTCCGTTGTTTGTTTCGGTTTTCCGATGGCACCTTTTTGTGCTGCCTCGTTAGACTCGATCAAGCATCTGGTAACCAAGTCAGACGCGATCTCTTGTTCCTCCAGCTCGCGAACTCTCTTCCGCAGGAGGAGGAGTTCCTCCTTTTTCTTGATCAGCTTCAGCTCCTTCTTTGTTTTATCTAACGCTAAATCGACATCCGTGTCGGTATCGGATTCGTCCGGTTTGTTACTACAGTCGTCGTCATCGGCGGCTTCTACATCACTAGCATTGTCCTGCTCAAATTTCTCACGAATTTCAGGCAACAGTTCGTTGTATAATTCAGTTAACTCGGCCAACCACATCCGAGCGCTGGACTCGATGCCATTTTCAACCAAGATCTTAAGGATCTTATCTTTAGTGATCCTCGGCATCTTTTCACTATCGTCTCTAATTAGTCGTCGAACTGAATAGTTTATACCTAAAGTCGCACTTAGGATTCGTCGGGCGGCGGTTTAATCAATTTCTGCGGCGGATGATTAATTTTTCTCACGCGGTATGTCGCGGCGGCGGTTTTAGTTTTCGGCGGATTTCTCGACGGTTTTACAAATTCCCGGGATTAGATCGCACACACGGTTCAACCCCACACCTGAGTTGTAAAATACGGGTTTTTCTGATAAAATACTTTATTTATTTCTAACTTTATTAACATTTATTTCTCGATCACGTTTAAATTGCGTTCTACACGGCGGAGCTGTCAAAATCAGACTTGTTCTCCCTCCTCAGATCTTGTTCTTCTTTATCGCGGTCACCCCTTAGAGACTCGAGACTCGTTCCTCAGTACTGCCTTGTTTATTAGTACTGCCTCATTATTAGTATGAAATTGCGATTTTACACAGGATTCGAAACATATGAATTTTCTAAATAAATAATCGAAAAACAAGATTGTATGGCATTTTTTTTATAAATAAGATATCAAATAAAGAACAGTCGACAGGAATATATTAAAATTTAATATGTCTAAGAAAAGAGTTGCATGGACAAAATTAACCGAATTTCTTCTTTTGGAGGTCTGGAGTGCAGCAATTGCAAAAGCAATTACGCGATGATGATGCAAAGCGCACAATAAATGACACAGCATTTGATTATTGCTCAAATAATCTTTTGTTGCTATTTTCCCTTATCATAACAGCTATCGCTAACATTACTTCTTTCTAAATATCAATTTTTAGACAAAAAGGAACTCACAAAATATGTTTGCAAAATGTAAACAAATAGCAACTGTCGTTCTTGGTTAACTCGTAGTGTTGCGGACCCGATGACCCGGCCAACGACCGCTCACCTCTAGATCAATGACCGATCGAGCAGCAGCTGATCTAGCACTCACGTGGACAACTCACGTTGCACCTGAGCCACAATCGATCACGGCTCAATCAGGGTAGAAGGCAGTCTTCATCAAATCGGCACCGGGATCTGTTGTTCTTTGTAGTTAATGTATTTTTAGAATCGTTTGTTGTAATACCTTACTGCCTAGTCGTATATTGTCTTAGTGATTTCGGGAATTTTGTTAATTGTTCAACATTTAGTAATAATAAAAATCAAACGTATCTTAACTCTGGGGCGTTTTAATTCCTCACACCTTTTTCAGTTACGCACACGTAGAGTTGGTTAACCAAGCTATGTGTGTCAATGGTATAAGCCATGACACAAACAACTTGTTTGCTTGAATCAGATGTAAACAAGAATAAGTAATTCTCATTAAATTTATGCACTTCACCATTATAAAACGTTGTTTTCTCCTTAATTATTAAACCTAAAATCACTTTTTAGTTTTGTAAAAATGTAAAATATGTAAACAATGATATTAGTCTACCGGCCACCTGAGAAAATTCCTTCTCTAACCCGAATCTCGTCGGTATCTCTTCTGTATACTTACAACAGGTATGGATGTGTTCAGGTCGTTGTGTAGATCACGAAACTGGTTGTTGTAATGTTGTTTAGTGGTGGAGGGGACAGCAGTGACGTCATAAACATGGCCGCTGACGGTTTTTGTTTTTTGTTAATTACATCGCATCTATTAGGTCTATTTGCTTGTGTATGTTTCGTTTGAAAGCTTATTAAATGGTCTTTAATTTATTCTCAGACACCTAAAGCGTATCTATTATATTTAAAAAAATATTTGACAAAATATGATTTTTTTTAAAGCGATTTCAAAAATATTCTTTTTTTACTGAGAAACCGCTCAACTTACGGTAATTTTGTTTAATGTAAAAATTATGCAGAATTCTATTCCCTATTTATAAATGTTAGTTTCATTAAAATAGGACTTCAAACAACTGAGTTACGCGCACATTTCTAGACGCACGTCGTCGTCGCGCATGTAATGGCCATTGAGTTATTCCACACCACATCATCCAGGCCATGTCACCCACCACCTCCGATTTTGATGAAACTTTGTAATTTTGGTCTATATACATAAACATGAAAAAATACCAATTTTTTTTTTATCTCTATTAGTGTTTGTTTTATAGTCGCTTTTAATGTGAACAAAACAGACATTTTGGAAATTTACGAGAACTCGAGAGGAACGTATACTGTTAATGAAAAAATTCGTGTCTTGGCCATTTTTAATGATACTTCTATTAAAAAATTCAGTATTATACAGTGAACTATGCTGCTTTGGCTGTCAGAAAACATTTAGTAAGCACTATATGTACATTTGTTTGGTTAAAAAAAATAATATTCGTAAGATTTTAGGAGCTTTTTGTGTAAGAAAACATGTTTTACAATAAAGTCCATATCTCTAAAAGGCACTGTGGGAATTTCATCCAATTTTTTTTTAAACTGATCTACACTGAATTTGCTATCAAGTCAAGAAATAAAATTCTTGCGTATTTGCCTGTTTTATTTACAATAGCTGTCTGTTGTCTGTTTTCTGTCCGCCAGATGATAACTCGAGAACACTTATAGCTACATGATTGAAATTTAGTACAATAATACATCGTTACAATTGCAAATTCAAAGCCATCTGCTTTCTAACCTACCCACTTTGTCCAACCTCCTTACAAAAAAAATAAAAAAAATAACGGTAAAAGTAAACTAACAGAACGTACGTATACACTTAAGTAATATATTTATAATAATATATGCATAATATTTGCATATATACAAAATTTAAAGAAAAAAAATCATTATAATTGCATTTATGAAGAAAATCCAATTTTTTTCATAAAAATAATGTATCAACACTAAGAAGGTGTTGCCCGATTTTGGTCATTTTCGAAATTGACCTTGCAATTAGTATAACGAAGTATTATTGTAGGGGAGCGGCGTACAATGTGCCTATAGTTTTGAATTTAGACCTCTTAAGGGTATTCAAAGGGGGTTTAGATAAGGAGTGAAGACATGAGTCGAAAGGAAATTTACTAAGCTTTGTTATTACTGAACAAATCATTATTCAGTTGTAGATATTTTCGGAGATATTACTCGAAAGCACAATTACAATTACAATGTAGCGCACTGTTAAAAGTGGAAAATTGAAGTAAATACAATAGATATTCGATGCTTTTCAAAAATTTATTAGTAAATAGGTTAAGTGTGCGAAAACATTTAAAAATTCTTGATCGGCTTAATCATCAATAGTCGAACACACAACGAATGCAAATATAGAAACCAGTGGATATATTAGCACATTTCAAGAGCTTTTTCAGTTTTTCCTCGGCACTAGAAGGAAGTACAAAATATGTCGTAGTTAAAGGAGCAATAAAACATTTGAAAACCATACCATCTTAGTCATTGAACAAACCCAAATAATGCGCCACTTTGTACGAACCGCGTGCGCCACATTGGAATTTTTCTGTTATTTTGAAAAATGATCGAAGTTATCAGAAAAATTGAAGATAATCCAAAATTAATTATGATGCTTAAAAGAGGATATCACAGTGAGTCTTTGCATATAAAGTTTTCATAAATGTCTTAAAAATACTAGATATTGTGAAGGAATGAAAAAAATTTAAAAAAAACTAGAAAAATGGGTTTTTTGGATTTTTTTCACAAGACCTATTAAATGCGCACTTGATCGCTCCTGTTACTTAGACAAAGTTGGACTAATTGACACACTTATGACACCGGACAGATTTCATCTACCAATTGTTATAATACCAAAAAAGGCTCTGCGCCACAATATACGCCGCTCCCCTACTAAATTTCAATCATGTAGCTATAAGTGTTCTCGAGTTATCGTCTGGCGGACAGAAAACAGACAACAGACAGCTATTGTAAATAAAGCAGGCAAATACACAAGAATTTTATTTCTTGACTTGATAGCAAATTCAGTGTAGATCAGTTTAAAAAAAAATTGGATGAAATTCCCACAGTGCCTTTTAGAGATATGGACTTTATTGTAAAACATGTTTTCTTACACAAAAAGCTCTTAAAATCTTACGAATATTATTCTTTTTAATCAAACAAATGAACGTATAGTGCTTACTAAATGTTTTCTGACAGCCAAAGCAGCATAGTTCACTGTATAATACTGAATTTTTTAATAGAAGTATCATTAAAAATGGCCAAGACACGAATTTTTTCATTAACAGTATACGTTCCTCTCGAGTTCTCGTAAATTTCCAAAATGTCTGTTTTGTTCACATTAAAAGCGACTATAAAACAAACACTAATAGAGATAAAAAAAAAAATTGGTATTTTTTCATGTTTATGTATATAGACCAAAATTACAAAGTTTCATCAAAATCGGAGGTGGTGGGTGACATGGCCTGGATGATGTGGTGTGGAATAACTCAATGGCCATTACATGCGCGACGACGACGTGCGTCTAGAAATATGCGCGTAACTCAGTTGTTTGAAGTCCTATTTTAATGAAACTAACATTTATAAATAAGGAATAGAATTCTGCATAATTTTTACATTAAACAAAATTACCGTAAGTTGAGCGGTTTCTCAGTAAAAAAAGAATATTTTTGAAATCGCTTTAAAAAAAATCATATTTTGTCAAATATTTTTTTAAATATAATAGATGCGCTTTAGGTGTCTGAGAATAAATTAAAGACCATTTAATAAGCTTTCAAACCGACACCATACACAAGCAAATAGACCTAATAGATGCGATGTAATTAATAAAAAACAAAACCGTCAGCGGCCATGTTTATGACGTCACTGCTATCCCCTCCACCACTAAAAAACATTACAACAAGCAGTTTCGTGATCTACACAACGACCTGAACACATCCATACCTGTTGTAAGTATACAGAAGAGATACCGACGAGATTTTTCAAAATCTGGTCGTGGCCGATCTACTATGAATGTAGATGGCCATTGGCCAGAATTGCTAGAATTGGTAGAAAATACGTCAGCTGCTTTCGATGCAGTAAGTGGATATTTTTTACACACACATCTTACTAGCATGCTACACTTGCTATTGAATAGGGAAGCGCAATTTTTGCTTGTTTTCTGGGGTGTTGTTATTTATTATTTTTTTGCCGCCACAACCAGTTTAGGTAGAAGGAACTTTTGCGGGTGTGCGCGGTGATGCGGATGCCGAATTGTAGTTCTTTCTGATTATTTCAGTGCCGGCAAGAAAATGAATTTCTTTTATGCTGCGGCACACTTCTTTCATTCTATATTTAGAATTTAGATTTGATTTTCTGAGCAGTCGTCGCTGGATTATTTTACCTTTTTCAAGCAAGTGTCTGGTCTTGAAAATTTTTTTTGGATTTGTTTTTTAGGGCGAAGGTATTATTGAGTAAGGTGTGAGTTTTTCAGTTCTAAATAAATAGTCAATGTCAAAAAAAATTTTGTAATGAATATTTTATTGCAATTTCAAACAATTTCAAGTATTACTGATTTGAATGATAGTTGGGTCATTCCGTGCATCAAATAAAAATATGATTTGTCACACTCAACCATCATCTCAGATTTTGATGAGACTTTGTAATTTTTATCTATGCATAGTTATGAAAAAATACCACACTTTATCTCTTTAGCCCTATTATTATTACAATTATTAGGTAACTATATTTTAGAAAAAAGTTTAATAACAATAATTCCCAACAATACTATTTTTTTAGAAATGAAAAACCCGCTCCTTCCTAAATAATTCGTCACCCTGAAAAATAAATCCAAAAAAATTATCAAGGCCGATAGAACGAACACAACTTGGTTTTTCATAAGAAAATTTGGCCAGAATCTATAAAAGAGAAAATAAACCAACGACGGCTGCCTGGTCAAAAATTCAAATCAGAATACAAAATGAAAAAAAAATGTGCCGCATAAAAGAAATTCATTTCTTGCCGCAAAATAATTAGAAAGAACATCTGTATCGGATGCGAAGCACCCGAGTTGATAATAAATATAATAGATTAAGAAGAACATAATAGAGTAAGAAATGCAATAGATTAAGGCATAGAGGTAGTAGGTTAATAGAAGAAAACGTAGTATTAGAGATGAGTTTGTGACAAGAGGATAGTGCTGGCGAGTGAAACGGAAAGCGAAAATAAATGTTGGGTTTTTTACCAAAAGGTTTTCCCAACTCAAAAAAGCAAAATCTTTTATTTGACCTAAACATTTGGTCCTTCGAACCGGATAGTGTGAGCGACCTATGTGCGAAAAGTGATTGTGATTTAAGAGGAGGATACACCTAAAAAATTTTCCGAGTTGCAAACTACTACAAACAAGTCAAAATTTTGGTCACCCACATAATCGCAGGTCCCTTTTGCTTGTGTCAGTAGCTACCGCCTTTTTGTTCTCTGCTCTCTGTTTTCAGAGGCACGCAAAAAAATATCGATTTTCCGATTGCCTTCGCCTTGGTGGTTTCTGCTGTGCTTCTGCTTTCTTGTCTTGTGCATCGAGATCACCTCGGTTAGTACTTGGCGCTTGCGGAAAAAAATGATGGATTGGAAAAGGGATGACGTAGGGGACGGGCAGATCGCAGGTCTTTCGTTCTTGGGTAAATTTCATTCGTGAGTGAATTTTACGATTGTTATTTGTAAATGCCCGATAAGAAAATTATTTTTGGTTGGGTTTGTTTTCTTTTAGATTGGATTTTTTAGAAACTTTACGAATTTATATATTATAAATAATAGTTCCATTTTGGAGTACTATTATGGAATTTTTATAAATTAATTATTAATAATCACCTTTTTCTCAATCTAAGAGGGACATATTTTTGCATTTTACCTGCATTCTGTGCTTCTACTTATGAAACATTTTGATTTAATTAATATACACTTGATCAACTAGGAGTATGATTTTTTATAGATTATTAATTAAGAGTTCTTTTATCAACTTAGTGGAGTAGAATTAGAGAGAGATGGCGGTATTAATTTACTTAGTGATTTGGAGGTAAAAAATAAACACATGATTACATAACGCTCTCATTTGGCATTTCAATAATTTAGTGATTTGCATTTGACTATTGACCCTAAATTCAACGATGGCCTTTTTTTTGCTTGCTGTCCCCAGAAAGCAAGTTATTTTTTTCAAGAAGTTTGTGTAAATATTCGCTGTGCGCATTTGAAAATTAAACGGACTTTAGATTTTAGAACCACGATTTTTGGTTTGCACTGTTTGACACAGAAACGGAATATGTTTATTTCAGGGGTATTTCTTCTATAAAATAATCGCTAGTCAACTACTAATCACCTTCTTTCGCGGCTCGAAATTTGAATCAATTTGGATCAATGAAATGGACGGAATCAGAGTATCTCTGGAACCGCTGAACTGAACCGCTTTCAATAAAATTTGGAATACTTCTACAACTTACCTCATACGTGATTGCTGAGAAGCGGTTTTTTGAAATTCAATTTAAAAGGGGGTAAAATAAGCGATGAAAGTTTCTATGAAAATTCAAGTAAAAAAAGTCTGTAAAAACATTTCCGTTCAAATAATTAGTACTTATAATACGTATTTATAACAATATTTAGCGAAAGAAAGTTAATATATAGATAAATAAAACCAGAATTTTGGCATAAAGTAATGGGCTGCATTACACCAAGAAGGAGTTGCCCGATTTTGCTCATCTTCGAACTTGACCTTACAATTTTAACAAAGTATTACTATACCATATTTGAATCCTCTAGCTAGAAGCGTTTTCGAGTTACCCTCTCGAGAGATAGACTAACAGCAGACGGACATACATGAAACGGTTTCTTTCCCCTTCCCTTTCATGAACATATAATTCTTATTTTTCTGTCTCCATTATTTCTCAATGGCGTTGAAAACGTTTAGTCAAAACTAATATAGGTACTCTACATCTAGGGAATAAAAAAACAAACCCGTAAAAACAATGGTTTTTACTAAAATTCATATACATATATAATTATGTATAGACGTATAGTAGTGGGTATTGTCAAAATGGTGAGAATTAAAATTTTTTTTTAAAAAGAGAAAATATGACTTGCTTTTATGATAACTTTTTTATATACATAGTGCAAATCGCTGTCATTTTGGCATTATTATTAAAGACTTTATCCGTTTTCTTCTGTAATAACGAGATAAAAATTTGATAGAATGCATTTTCATCGGCAACGAGCCTAATTACTGTAAAGCTTTAGCTCGATTAAATGACGGGAAGTGTATTAATTAGGAAAGGTTTTCCTTAAAACGGAACAAATACACAAATACACAAATAAACAAACATGCAAGTTTTCGTGAGGTTAATATAGATGAATTAAAAAAATTCAAACTAAAAGAAACAAACCCATCAACACCAAATTTATTTTCGGGCATTCAAAATCATAAAATTCATTCAAAAATGAATTTTCCCCAAAAAACGAAAACTAAGAACGAAAGATTTGCCCCTGCTCTAATTCACCTTCTTCAAAGCATCATCAAGTTGCAAATTATAATCTAGCATGAAAACTGAAGATGAATTAGTGAATAGATAAATGTAATTATTTTCTTGCGTATGTTTATATTAAATTATTAATTGTTTTCTTTAGTTGTTTTTCAATCTTATCTACCTATGTACAAAATTATAAAAATTATTATAATATTACAGACAACTTGCTTGTTTACAGACAAGTTGCATATTAAATTGGTACTAGAAAGTACGAATTCCTAAAAGCAAGGCAAATTCCTTTTCTCGAACATGCGAAAATCCTAAAGTCATGAATGAAAATTTACAAACGTTTATGTCACCCTCCTCGTCATAAAATACATAAACTCACAATCCATTGAAAATACAAATTACAATGAGAAATCGTTTTGCCCCTTTTTCTACCCTCCCCGTCACCAAATATGTCAAGTGGCTAAATTGCCTGAACAAGAAAAATGCCTACAGGCAAAAATCGAATTTACTTTTCTCTACATCACATCGAACTCCTGAAAACTTACATAACCGCCGCGCCGCAGCGCAGCCTCTAGGTGCTTGTTTTTTACATGTTCTGCTACGTCACTCGCAGCGTCGCTGAAATTTCTCTCAGAGGAATCGTGTACATGAACGGCACGCTCATATGATACACAAAGTGTTTGAGTGTATATGTTGTCAAGAAATTGTTGGTCAAAAAGTGTGAAATTTTGCCTATTATTAGGCGGTTACGATTAAATTCTCTGAATTTTAAATCTAAATATTGCTAATATTATGCACTCTTTTATTGAAAAATGTTACAAAAATAAAAGAAATGACATTTCTTTGTGTATGAATGAAAGAAAATCTGAAAAAATCCGTCCAAAAATAGAGGAAAATTGCATTTACAAAATTCAAGAAACTACTCTTAGAAAAATGTCCTTTATGAAAAATCTAGGACCTTGTTTAAAAATCGCTCTATTCACATCAAATGCGAACCTTCAATCTATCAAGTGATGTATTTTTCATTGAAATCCATTGAGAAATAAAGGAGTTATCTGGTATCAACTTTTACCAAATTCGCCAAATTTAGCAAATCCACTTTTTTTAAACTGCTATAAAAAAAAATCTAGGACCTTGTTTAAAAATCCCCCTATTCACATCAAATGCGAACCTTCAATCTATCAAATGATGTATCTTTCATTGAAATCCATTGAGAAATAAAGGAGTTATCTGGTATCAACTTTGGTCAATTTTCCTCTTAAGAGGAGGATACACCTAAATCGCGAAATTGACCAAAGTTGATACCAGATAACTCCTTTATTTCTCAATGGATTTCAATGAAAGATACATCATTTGATAGATTGAAGGTTCGCATTTGATGTGAATAGAGCGATTTTTAAACAAGGTCCTAGATTTTTTTTTATAGCAGTTTTAAAAAAGTGGTTTTGCTAAATTTGGCGAATTTGGTAAAAGTTGATACCAGATAACTCCTTTATTTCTGAAGGTATTCCAATGAAATATACTTCAGTTGATAGATTGAAGGTTCGCATTTGATGTGAATAGGGGGATTTTTAAACAAGGTCCTAGATTTTTCATAAAGGACATTTTTCTAAGAGTAGTTTCTTGAATTTTTTAAATGCATTTTCCTCTATTTTTGGACGGATTTTTTCAGATTTTCCTTCATTCATATACAGAGAAATGTCATTTCTTTTATTTTTTTAACTTTTTTCAATAAAGAAGTGCATAATATTAGCGATATTTTTATGTAAAATTCAGAGAATTTAATTGTAAACGCCTAAGAATAGGCAAAATTTCTCACTTTTTGACCAACAATTTATTGACAACATATACACTCAAACACTTTGTGTATCATATGAGCGTGCCGTTCATGTACACGATTCCTCTGAGAGAAATTTCAGCGACGCTGCGAGTGACGTAGGTAGACCATGCAAAAAACAAGCACTTAGAGGCTGCGCTGCGGCGGTGTAAGATTTCAGGATAGCTAGTGGGATGCAATGTAGAGAAAAGTGGATTTTTGCTTACGCGCATTTTTCTTGTTCGGGCAATTTAGCCACTTGACACATTTTGGGACGGGGAGGGTAGATAAAGGGGCAAAACGATTTCTCATTGGAATTCGTATTTTGCAATGGATTGTAAATTTACGTTTTTTAGGACGGGGGGTGACGTACACAGCGAATACATTTCGTTAGAAAACTTTCATTCTTGACTTTAGAATTTCGCATGTTCGAGAAAAGGAGTTTGGCTTGCTTTTATGAATTTCTACTTTCTAGTACCAATTTAATATGCAACTTGTCTGTAAAAATGCAAGTTGTATACAATATTATAATAATTTGGATAATTTTGTACGTAGGTAGATAAGACTGAAAAACAACTAAAGAAAAAAAATACTTTAATGTAAACATACGTAGTAAATATAAAATAATTAGGTACATGTATCTATGTACTAATCCGTATTCAGTTTTCATGCTATATTATAATATGCAACTTCATGATACTTTGGAGAAGGAAGTAGAGGACGGGGCAGATCTTTCGTTGCTAGTTTTCGCCTTTTCGGTAAAATTTATTCTTGTATAAATTTTATGATTTTGATTTTTGAATGCCTGAAAAGAAATTTTGTTTTCATGGGTTTGTTTCTTTTAGTTTGAATACTCTAGTTGTAGGGTATATAGGGTGTATTATTTTTGAGCAAATGTATCCAATGCCAAGAAATAATAAAGACAAAAAAAAAAATTATATGTTCATGAATTTAGGGTCAATAGGCAAATCAATAAATTATTGAAATGCCAAGTGAGTAGGTTATGTAATGATTTCTTTATTTTTTACCTCCGAATCAGCACGTATGTCAATTAATAGCGCCACCTCTCTCAGTCTCTTTAATTCTATTCCACTAAGTTGATAAAATAACTCTTAATTAATAATCTTTAAAAAATCATACTTTTATTTGGTCAATTGTATATATTAATTAAATCACAATGTTTCATAAGTAGAAGCACAGAATGCAGCTAAAATGCAAAAATATGTCCCTCTTAGATTGAGAAAAGGATGATTTTATCAATAATTAATATATAAAATTCCGTAATATATTACTTCAAAATGAAACTATATTTTATAATAATCTAAACTATAAAATGTCTAGAAAAGTCAAACTAAAAGAAAACAAATTCATCCAACAAAATTTCTTATCGGGCATTTACAAATCACAATCGTAAAATTCACTCAAGAATGAAATGTGCCCAAAACTATAAACGAAAGACCTGCCCCGTTCCCTACTTCGCCCTTCCCATAGAATCATTTTTTTCCGCAAGCGCCAAGTACTGGCCGAGATGCGCAAGAAAACCAAGTAGTAAAGAAACAGCAGAAGCCACCTGCAAGGCGAAGCCCATCGCAAAATCGATATTTTTTGCGTGCCCGTGAACTGCAGAGAGCAGAGAACAAAAATGCCGTCGCAACACACACAAGCAAAAGGGGCCTGCGATTGTGTGGTTTGACTTGTTTGTAGTAGTTTTCAACTCGGAAAAATTTTTAGGTGTATCCTCCTCTTAAAGCGAACGAAAGTGCACAAGATGGCCGCCGTGGTCGGAAATTTAATCAGTGCAAGTTATTTGAGCATGTTTAAACATGATCAGCGTGCCAGCGGAGGAAAAGAGCGAGCGAAAGTAAGGACAGCGAGCGGACGACATCTGGCGAGCGAAAACACAATAGATTTGGGCAAAGTGTCAGCAATGTACACTGCCAGAGAGCGAGCGAGACAGCGAGCATGACAGCGAGCCGGCCGACAGGGTTACCGGCTAAGGAAGCCATTCTTATGGTGATTGTGGTTAGAATTGGAAGCAAAGTTTGGTAAATTAAAATAAAATAATAACAAAGTTGATTGAGATTGATCAGGCGGAAAATTCGAGTAAGTAATTAGTGGTGTGCTAAGTTTTAAGAAAATTAAGTTTAAGAAGTGAGGGGTATGGAAAATGAATATAAGTCGAAAGAAAATAAGCTGCGCGATTGCAAATGGCGAGTGGAAAGGTAAACAAAGGCAAGTGAAAACAAAGGCGAGTGAAAAAGTTTAGCGAGTTAATAGAATGCGAATGCAATTAGTGGAATTATTAAGGTCGGGGAGAGTGTGCATTTGCAGTAGTAGTTAAAATAGCTGTGGTGCGATAAAAGGTGCACTGGCGACGCACATGCGAGAAATTGTTAACTGACGTCACATCTGCGCATGTTGTGACAGGTTTCATGTGCGTGCGTTGGAAAAGCGAAAATATTTAGAGTTTAGTGATAGAAAAGAGCCAGCGTGAAAAGGGCGAATTTAGAAAAGAGCCAGCAGAGCAAGTGTGAGTCACAATGTGCGTGACCAACAGCGAGCGAATGCCAGCGCAATAAGGGCGAGTGTGGGGAAGAGCGATATAAGTGCAATGTGTCAAATGCCGTCGGCATTTTGATTAGTATATTGCGCAATTGCAAGCCAGCGTTAAGATGTTAGAAATTTAGAGTAGCCAGCATTGGGAGATGTTTAAATTTGCCCACGAAATTTAAATATAAAAGAAGATTTGTTTGTTGCCTTTTGATAAGAAATTTTAGGAAAGTAAAAGGGAAGAGCAGGAGAGTGAGTGATAGCGATAGTATTGATGTCTTTTAGTAAAAGACAAGAGCGAGTGAATGAAGGAGAGTGGTGCGAGCGATAATAATTGACAAGAGCTAGCGACTAATTAAATTTTCGATTATTTCAGTTAAAAATGACAGAGATGGCAAAGGTGCTGCGATCGTCAGCAGCCATTAGGCGGGTGATGGCGTTCACAGCGCAGGAGGATTTCGATGCAGCGGGGAGAGAGCAGGTTCAAGTAAGGTTGGAACTGTTGGAAAGTTCATGGGTGACGTATCAAGACGCAGCCAGCCAGGTGATCGATGACGCGATGGAAGCCGATGTGGTGACCATCGAACAGATATACTTGCAGATAAAAGTGAAAATCAAACAGCGACTCAATGCAATCAGCCAGCAGGAACGGGAAAGCGCATCGCAGCCAGCACAGCCATCACAGGTGCCAGCAGCCAAACCCATTGAGGTGCAGGTACAATTGCCAGCGCAGCGAGTGGACGTGATGAACACGTGGGGGAAATTTGACGGCGAGCTCACTAAATGGCAGGGGTTCAGGGACAGATTTATGACAGCGGTGCATGATAACGAGCAAATATCGCCAGCATTCAAGTTCGTGTACTTGAAGAATTCTTTAGTAGGAAAAGCGGCCAGCGCCATTGGAGAGTGGCAGCTCTCCGGTGACAATTATCGAGAAGCCTGGGAGAGGTTAAATCAGCTCTACGACAAAAAGTATTGGATTTGTAGAGAACACTTGCGCCAGCTTACG
This sequence comes from Leptogaster cylindrica, assembly GCA_963082835.1. Classification (NCBI taxonomy): domain Eukaryota; kingdom Metazoa; phylum Arthropoda; class Insecta; order Diptera; family Asilidae; genus Leptogaster; species Leptogaster cylindrica. The sequence goes on from OY720105.1 coordinate 32,657,290, forward strand.
AATTTGCCAGCGTTGAAAGGGTCACCGACAGCCGAAGAGTTACAAAGGATGTCCAACGTAACTCATGAGGTAATGCGCCAGCTGAAGGCGCAAGGATTGCCTGTCCAGCATTGGGACATGTTTGTCGTACATTTACTGCATGAGAGGCTGGATGCAGAAACAGCGAGGACTTGGGAGTTAGCTCGAACTTCTGAGTTGCCGACAGCGGGAGAGATGACGACCTTCCTTGATAGGCAGGCGTCAGCCCTCGGAATAGGGACAGTGCGTCACCATGCAGCAGAGGGGTGAAATAGAAGCCAGCAAGCCAGTGCCAGCCAGCAATTGCAGATGCCAGCACGAGCCAGCTCGAAAGTGACAGCAGGAACGAGCCAGCAAGCAGGAGCCAGCGCGGGAAACCGATTACATACATGTGAGCTATGCGGTAAGATGCACCAGTTGTATCATTGTCCGGAGTTTCTGCAAATGAATTTGCGTACGAGGAAGGAGTTTATCAAGAATGAGCGGCTCTGCGATAATTGTTTGAAGAGGGGGCACTTAGCCGACAAGTGTTATCAAGGTCCCTGCCCAAGGTGTCCAGGCAGCCAGCGACACAATAGTGTAATATGTGGGCAGCGGGAAGTAGCGAAGCCAGCGCAAGTATTGCAGCCAGCCAGAGTGCCAGCGACAAAGCGGGGAGCAGAATAGCAGTTACTAAATTATGGAAAGCGACAAAAACAAACAAGCAGGAAGATTAGTAATATATTAGCCCTTAGAAATAAGTTAGTCGATAAGTCAAATGGGAATACAAATAAACAACCATCTGGTAGCAAAATAAAGTATTCAAGCGTCTTTAATTCAAATGTGATAGGGAAAGCTGGAAAGGATATAGCGGTGATGCCTACAGCGATGGTGTATATGAGTGCAGGAGGTAAATCTTTCGGCCCAGTGCGAGCACTTCTTGATTCCGGGGCACAATTAAATCTGATGCCATACAAGATATTGCATGCATTGCAGATTACAGCGACATCGATAGCACGAAAGATAAAGGGAATTGATGAAAAGCCGATTCGGATATGTAAGCAAGCGACAGTCAGGATAGTGCCTTGGTTCGAAAACGAAAAATGTATAGAGGAAACATTTTGGATATTGCCGAAAGAATCGAAATGGACAGTGGTGACTCCTGAAGAGAGTATACAAAGGATAGAGCACAGCCAAGTTATGCCATTCGCAGATGAAGCATACTGGAAAAAGGGGCAAGTGGCTATTCTTCTTGGTGCAAAGAGTTTTGCGAAAATGATAATCAATTCAGTGACGCGAAATGTAGGAAACGCGGCATTGGTAGAGACATCGTTTGGGATAGTGGTATTTGGAACGCATGCAGCGCAGTCCGACAGTGTTACGGGAGAAGAGCTCCCTGCGATAAATTGTGTGGAGGAGGATAAGCTGGATAGCATGGTAAAACAGCTTTGGAAAATGGATGAGATAGCTACACAGCGAACAAGGACAGCAGAAGAGCAAGCAGTAGAAGATAATTTTATGCGGACAGCTAATCGTGATATGAATGGTAGATTTGTAGTCACGATTCCATTAAAGCCAGGAATAGTGGAAATAGGCAGTTCGAGAGAAACAGCGTTGCGTAGATACATGTATTTAGAGGAAAATATATAGAATTCATGCGCGAATACGAAAGCTTAGGGCACATGATCAGACTGTCTGAGCCAGCACGAACAGGGGAGATAGTGTATTACATTCCCCATCATTGTGTTACCAAGAAGTTCAGGGTGGTATTTGATGCCAGCTGCTGTACGGATAAAGGTGTGTCACTGAATGAGGTACAGCAATTAGGAGAGAAGTTACAGCGAGACTTATTCGAGATAATAATGCGTTTTAGAAGGCACAGGATAGCATTTTGTGCGGACATCAAGATGATGTTTAGGCAAGTGAGGATAGCGCGAGAGCAATGGAATTTGCAAAGAATCTTCTGGCGGGAGTCTCCGCAGGACAGCTTGAACGAGTATTGGTTGACGGTTGTTACATACGGTATGACATCGTCCGCATATAATGCAGTGCGAGCGGTAATTCAATGTGCAAGAGATGCACAACAATCATTCCCAGAAGCGGCAAGCGCAATTCAAAACGATTTTTATATGGATGATTGTTTGTCAGGAGCGGATAGTGAATATGAGGCTTTCTCATTGGCTAGCGATATGGATGAAGTGTTACAGACAGCGGGATTTGAATTACGAAAGTGGAAATCGTATAGCGAATGGCTAGCGAGCAAGTTTGATCAGGACAGTGAAACGATAGTGAGCATTGAAACAGAAAATCAAACATCTGTGTTAGGGCTACAATGGTCGACACTGACAGACCAATTTTCCTCTGTAGTCAAATCACTGAACGTAGAAGGGGTAGTTTCCAAGCGAAAGATTTTGAGTTGTGTTGCTCAACTGTATGACCCGAACGGATATATCGCACCAGTAACGATCATCGGGAAAATTATAATACAGGAGGCGTGGCATCTGGGTCTTGACTGGGATGAAGAAGTGCCAGCAGAAATAAAAGGAAAGTGGACAGCATTTTGGCGAAATATAGAACATTTAGAGCAGTTGAGAATAGACAGGTGGATAGGAGCGAGCGGGAAAGCGCAAATTCAGTTTCATGGATTTTCGGATGCTTCAATGAAGGCGTATGGTGCAGTAATTTATGCGAGAGTGGTGCAAATAGATGGGCGAGTGACGACCAATCTGGTTGTATCAAAGGCACGGGTCGCGCCACTCAAAATGACAACCATACCTCGACTAGAGCTAGCGGCGGCAGAGTTACTCAGTCGTCTAATGGAAAGAATATTGTATGCGATGGAATATGCGACAGCAGATTATGTATTATGGACAGATTCAATGATCACGTTGCATTGGTTGCAAAAGTGTCCGCGAGACCTAAAAACTTACGTAGCGAATAGAGTCTCATCCATTCAGACGAGAACAAATACACGACAATGGAGACACGTTGGGACAAAAGACAACCCAGCAGACTTGATAAGTAGGGGCGTGATGCCACAAGAGATAGTGAACAATGACGTATGGTTACATGGGCCAGCTTGGTTGAAATATAAGGAAAGTGATTGGCCAGCAAAAAGGATGACGGAAAAGATACCAGAGCAAGCGATACAGGAAAAGCGAATATGTATTGTAACGAGATTTGAGGAGAGTCTAGGTATATGGGTAGCCAGCGAACAAAAGACTATCGCTATATTAGAATATGCCAGCAGTCTGGAGAAAGCCGTGTGCATACTTGGGTATGTTCTTTATTTTATTAAAAAGGTGCGAGCGAAAAGGCCATGTAAAAGTTCAAGAAGGAAAGTATTGCCGCCAGCAGCATCAGTGGCTACAGAGAGAGTGACAGCGATGCAATATTTTATTCGGAAAGCTCAAGAGGAAAGTTTGGGAAAAGATATCTCTTCCCTCCGTAATGCCGGACAGTTAACTGAGCATAGTAAGATTGAAGCGCTCAAGCCAATCTTCGATAGAGAAGGCATTCTGCGAGTAGGTGGTCGCATTTCTAGGGCAAGTGGAAAGTATGAGATGAGGCATCCAGCGATAATACCAAGAGGCTCAAGACTAGCGTGGCTAGTTATGGATAGTGCTCATCGCATCACAAAACACGGGGCGGTGCAAGTGATGATGCAATTTATTCGACAGCGATATTGGATTCCCCGATTGCGTAGCGAGTTAAGAAGTTTTCTGCATAAATGCGTGGTGTGTGCCAGGTATAATTACCGTCTTGAACAGCAGCTAATGTCTGATCTGCCAGCCGATAGTGTAGTAAGATTTAATCATTGCTAAATCCAATTAGCTAAATCATAATTCCGCCAGCGACAATGGAATGTAAACAGTAAGCATTTCCACCAGCTGACGACAAAGGTCAACGTGAACTTAAATTACTCACGAGACTCAGCAAACTCACGGTTATTGCCCGAATTGCATGCGCAGCAAAATACAGTGTATTCACCCGAAAAGCGTTCGAGCAATAACCTACTGACGGAAATGCTGACTGTACGCTGAGCGGCAGGTAAGCAATGTAAACACAATTGCTTAGGTAATGATTATATTAATAATGTATAAATTATCGATACCCGATTAATAAAGCAAGCATAATTCAGTTACACTCTGCTCGAATTATTACTCAGGCTCGCAGCACTGCGGCCACCCAAAAAATCCTGTCCCAGGCTCGCAGCATTATCTGCGGCCACCAAAAACTCCAAAAGTGAAGACGAGCAGCACTATCTGCGGTTCCCACAACTTCTTCAAGGCTAAGCCCGCAACTCTCTTTGCGGCCCAGCCGATCCTCAAGGCCAAACAGGGAAAGACAGAGATCGTTAGCGCAAACATATCACAATAGAGTGCTAGTGGGAAAGCCATTCCTAAACACTGGAGTGGACTATGCAGGTCCATTCCAGTTGAAAGCCGAAAGCAAAGCAGGGGAAGATTTACACAGAAGAAAGTCATGGGTTGCGATATTTGTATGCCTAAAGAGCAGTGCACATCGATCGGACTTAAGAACAATATCGTTCCTGGCCTGCTATGAAAGATTCATAGCCAGAAGGGGGCGGTGCGAGCGAATGTATAGTGATAACGGCACAACCTTTGTAGGCGCGGCAAGAGAACTCAAGCATGCGATGGAACAGTGGCTCAAAGAAGATCTTTGTGGAAAGCTAGCTCTGAAAGGAACAGAATGGAGGTTCATGGTGCCAGCAGCTCCTCACCAAGGAGGGATTTATGAGGCAGCAGTCAAGTCGATGAAGTATCACTTGATACGAATAGTGGGACAGTATAAATTAACATATGAGCAATTCATCACCCTGCTAGTGGAAATTGAAGGGGTATTAAACTCAAGGCCGATTTATCCGCTGAGTGATGACCCTACAGATCTGCAAGCGTTAACGCCGGGACACTTCCTGGTTGGAGAGCCGATAATTTTACTGCCACCATTGGCATTGATAAAGCGAGTGGAGGAAACAGGTGTGAGATTGTGGAAAGCACGGCAAGCAATGTTAAGTCATTGTGATACAATTTTACAATGCGTCATATTGTTTTGACTTACACTCGACGAGCAATTCATGAAGGTGACGATCACCATGGAAACCATGGTAAACAAAAAAATCGTCAACCCTAAAGCAATTAAGTTTGTTGCCGCTCGAGGTAAACAAAAACACATAAACACATGACACCACCGTAAACAACGAGCACCATGCGGCATGCACTTACCGGCTCGGCCATGTGCTAAGCCGAGGTCAAGTTTCGGTTGGCATGGTTCACACAAAATTGCAAGATGTGCAATTAAATGCAATATCGGGAAGTGAAGTCATTGCGCATGCGAATAATAATAATTGATGATTTATGATTGGGAAAAGGGTCACTTACGACATGTGTAACAACTAGCGTAAGCATAGGAAACTTAATTTACGTAAGGAGTAGGGATAAGTAACGATGTATAAATTTAGGAAGAAATTTAGAATAAACAGCGAGTCTAGATCGAACCTTTCAAGCGTTTTCTTTCTGGAACCCTCGCCCAGAGCCAGCTTTTCAAGCGGCCAAGAAACCACTCCTAGAGCCAGCTTTTTCAAGCGGCCAAAAGAGACCTCTCCCAGAGCCAGCTTTTCAAGCGGCCAAACACCAACAATCAGAGCCTAGCTTTTACAAGCATACTGTTGCGAGGGGCGCATCCCATCATCACATGGCGACCGTGACATCTGCGGACCCAGATATCGACCGTGGATTCCAGAGATTGTTCAAGCTTGCGGAGAAATACCGACGGCCGGAGGCGAACATCGAGGCATTGACGTTATATCCAGCAGGGGTACCCATTCCGAGGATCTCGATTGAACCAAAGAGAGCGACGAAGGAGGAAAGAGACACTGTTCCAGGTCCAAACCAGGGGCCAAAACCAATAACGATTGAAGAATACAGGAGGAAAGTAGAGGCAAGACGACAGGCGAAAAAAGCAAGGGAGCAGCCGCAGAAGCCAACAAGAGGAGGAAAACGGGAAAAATTACGAAGGAGCATCAGGGATCTAAAGAAAATCGAGTCTACAGTGAAGACACAAGAAGAGAAGCAGCGATACCAAAGGATGGTAGAAATTAGGAAGTTGGAATTAAAAAACTTAAAAAATAGGAAATGTTAGGCGAATAGGTAGTGAAATTAGGAATTAAATATATTAGGGAGATAAATGATGTGAATAAAGGTGATGAGGATAAATAAATAAAGAATATAAGAGACAATTTTGAGTATCAATAAAATAGCAGGGATTAAAATTCTTTTTTTTTTTTTGCTTTGGGATTGAAAACAGTTTCAGTATATCCAAGATGGGTAACACGAAGTCAGTGAAAAGCGATAGCAACGGGGAAATCATAAACAATGTCATAGTGAACGACACAGTGAGCATTAAAAACGACCATATGGTCATACTCTTGTCAATAATTGCGGCAATAAAATTTATTGAGTTAATATACAATTTATACCGACACCACAGGAGGAGCCTACGGAAAAGATATACCAATGTGCCAGCTCAAATTAATGTGTAGGTGTCAATGGAGACGCTAGAGGAGATCAAGGAGGAGCTCCAAACAATATTAGCAAACGCAATAAAAAGTAAAACAAGGCCTTACGGCGAAAAAACAATAAAAGAAAAACGGCAGAAAATAAATGATTTATTTGATAAAGCAAAGAAAGTTGATGGCGAAATAGTGGAACATCAGGTTGCAGTAGAAATAAAGAAAATATTTAGCGATATAAGAACGACAATAGCAAGAATAGAAGAAGTTCTGAAGGAGCACGAGGCAGGATCAAAAGTAGAAACACATAAAGTAAAAATGGGATTCGACATAAAAACGGCGACCTCGCTATTACAACCCTATTCGGGGAAGCATGAGGAAACAGAAGCATTTATAGGGTCGATGGAATTGTTAGACGACCTGACGGAAGCAGAAAACAAGAATGTAATGATAAAATTTATAAAAACGCGTATTACAGGCAAAGCAAAATATGTCATAACTGATGAAGTATCCACGGTAGCGCAAATAAAGGCTAAATTACTAGAAAAATTCTCAACGAAGCTGTCCTCAGATGCCGTGATGGCACAATTGAAAACTTGCCAACAGGGAAATAAGAAGATGATAGACTTTGCGAATCAAATAGAGAGTCTGTCAAGTCAACTTGCACGGGCGTTCATAGCAGAAAAAGTAGCAGCTGGAGAAGCGGCAGAAAGACTAGCGGAGAAGTTTGCAATTCAGGCATTTACGAATAATGTGGCAAGTTCCGAAACAGCCATAATAATAAGGGCTGGAACGCATAATACATTGTCTGAAGTCACCGCAAAGGCAATCACGGTAGACAAACCGCAGCCCAGCAGCAGCATACTCCACTACCATGCACGACCAAATGGCAGGTCACAGCAGAATTTTCAGTACAGAAGGCAAGAAAACACCATGAGTAGACATCTGCAGCAGAATTATAGACCGAGAAACCAATGGTTCCAAAGAAGCAACAATCAGAACCATAATAGGTTTAACCAAGGCCAAGGACATCGGAATAATTCGGAAACTATTCGAGAACAGGAGGCAGTAACAACTACAGTAATAGTAGCTACCGGAACAACGGATTTCAGGACAACAACAATAGGAGTCAGCCAAGAAGGGTCCAACATATTCAGGAATCGGGGGAATACCAATCCCCCCAACCGGAGTTAGAGGAGATACGGTTGGGGGAGGTGATCGGAACCGCCCGAGAATATACACACTAAATCTGTCATTTTCAAATTTCGTCAAAGCATATGTTGACATGTGTGGCACAACATGCGCGCTGATCGTCGACACAGGGGCAGATATATCTATATTCAGGAAGGAAAAAATAAATAATGACCAGATAATTTATCCTAAAAATAGCTGTGTGATTCAAGGAATCACTGATTCAAAGAAACGATCGGTTGGGGCGACATACACAAAATTACAATTTAATGAAGAGTGCATAGTGGACCATCTTTTCCACATCGTAGACGACGACGTGTCGATCGGAGCTGATGCAATCTTAGGCTTAGACTTCTTAAAGAAGTTTAAGGCTAATATTGATTATGACTCCTGGACATTAACAATACATACGGCAGATAATTCGTTTGAGATACCAATATTAACTGGTCCATCGTCAAACACAATAGTAGTACCTGCACGGTGCGAAATAATAAGAGAATTTCGACCGTCACAGAAGCATGAATCTGATGACATAGTAGTGGTTGGAAAAGAAATCGAATCAGGCGTATTTGTGGCGGGAACAATTACGTCTCAGAAAAACCCGCTGGTAAGAGTTTTGAACACAACTAACAAACCGATAACACTGCAAGGAAAGTATATAGCGACGGAATCGTTATCTAAGTTTAACACTTGTAAAATCCCGGCGAAACAGAGAGCCGAGGAAGTAATTTCAAAATTAAAGTTAGACTCAATACCTGAGTATACCAGACCACAATTGGAGGAGTTGTGTAGGAAGTACCAAGATATTTTCGCTATAGAAAGTGAACCGTTAACAACGAATAACTTCTATCAGCAATCTATTACCCTATCAGATACCATTCCGGTATATACAAAAAACTACAGGATTCCTGAGGTACATAAAACCGAGATTAACGCCAAAGTGGAACAAATGTTAGCAGACGGTATAATAGAAAACTCAGTTTCTCACTACAATTCTCCAATCCTATTAGTACCAAAGAAGTCTCAAACTCAGGAAAAGAAATGGCGATTAGTAGTAGACTTTCGCAGTCTGAATAAAAAAGTAGTGGCAGACAAATTTCCACTGCCACGAATAGAGGAAATACTGGACCAAATGGGTCGAGCAAAATATTTTTCCACACTAGATCTGATGTCAGGTTTTCATCAGATACCTCTAGAACAATCTTCGAGAAAGCTGACAGCATTCTCAACTAATCAAGGCCATTACCAGTACACCAGACTACCCTTCGGACTAAACATTAGTCCAAATAGTTTCCAAAGAATGATGACGATCGCAATGGCAGGATTAACACCGGAAATTGCATTCCTTTATATTGACGACATCATTGTATTAGGATGTTCGCAAGCGCATCATTTAAGTAATCTCCAGAAGGTGTTCATCAGACTTCGAGAGAAAAATCTCAAACTGAATCCTGATAAGTGTAAGTTTTTTCAGACAAAGGTAACATATTTGGGTCATGAAATTTCGGATAAAGGAATACAACCAGACAGTTCAAAACACGACGCCATAAAAAATTACCCCGTACCCAAGAACGCAGACGAGGTACGTAGATTCGTTGCATTTTGCAACTATTACCGCCGTTTTGTACCAAATTTCGCAGACATTGCTCTGCCACTAAATAAGTTAATCAGGAAAAATGTCCAGTTTGAGTGGTCCGACACGCAGCAGAAGGCATTCAATATGCTAAGGTCCACGTTAATGTCCCCAAACATATTAAAACATCCAGATTTCAAAAAGCAATTTATAATCTCAACCGACGCGTCAAACGCAGCTTGTGGAGCCATACTGGCACAAGAAATTGATGGCAAAGAAATGCCCATAGCGTACGCGAGCAAAACCTTTACCCCTGGCGAAAGAAATAAATCGACGATCGAAAAGGAATTAACCGCCATACATTGGGCGATAATGCACTTCAAACCATATGTGTACGGACGCAAATTCATAATAAGGACGGATCACAGACCGTTAACATATTTGTTCGGGATGAAGAACCCGACTTCTAAATTAACCCGAATGCGACTAGATCTCGAAGAATTCGATTTTGAGGTAAAATACATAAAAGGAAAAGAAAATTCTGGACCGGATGCTTTGTCCAGAATCCACTTAGACAGCGACGAGCTCAAGGAAATTAGTATTCTCAGAGTACAAACACGAGCTAATGTAAAAAAGCAAGAGCAGCAGAAACAAATAATGACCAATAGCGCCATATCGGAGGAGCAGACTGATCAACTGCACGTTACCGAAGAATTGGCACCGACAAAATTAAGAACAGTTCCGGAACTAAACATTGAAGTAATAGGTGGCGAAAATCGAATGGAAATAGAAATTGTGCACAAATATAAATCAATTTATAAGCGGTATATGCGCATAGAACACAGCCAGCGAGTAGAGCCTACATTAGTGCAGGTATTTGAAAAGTTGGATGACTATGTAAGTAATAAACTTCAGACCAAGACTCTGAAGCTGTCTGCAGGCAGTCAAATATTTGAAAAAATAGGAATAACCGCATTTAAGGAACTTGGAAATAAAGTTCTTAAAAGGATAAAAATAAAGATATACAAGCCACAAGTAATGATAACTGACAGCGAAAGAATAAAACAAATATTACACGATTTCCACGACACTCCCACCGGAGGACACCTAGGACAGTCTAGGCTGTACAAAAAGCTAAAGGAAATATATAGGTGGAAAAGAATGAAAAAGATAATCGCCAAATACGTAAACAAATGTGAGACGTGTGCAAGAAATAAACACCAGAAACACAACAGGGAACCGTTCGAGAAAACGACTACCCCGGTGAAAGTATTTGACGTGGTATCAATAGACACCGTTGGACCATTCACAAAAACAATAAGAGATAACAGGTACGCAGTTACGATGCAGTGTGACCTAAGCAAATATACGGTGATAACTCCGATCGCGGATAAGGAAGCAAACACCGTCGCAAGGGCCATAGTCAACGGGTTCATACTAACATACGGTCCGATGAACAAGATCAAAACGGACTTAGGAACAGAATACAAAAATCAGATTCTTTCCGAAGTATGCGACATTTTAAAAGTGAAGCAATTGTTTGCAACCGCAGCTCACCCAGAAACCATAGGCGCACTGGAACGTAATCACAAATGTCTAAACGAATATCTAAGGTGCTTTGTGAATGATAATCGCGACGATTGGGATAGTTGGGTACCATACTATACCTTTTGCTATAACACCACGCCAAATACAGTACACGGATACACACCGTTCGAATTAGTATACGCCAAACGAGTTACCTTGCCATCCGAAATTACGATTAATGAGCCTGACCCGATATATAATCACTACGTATACAGCAAAGAAATGAAATATAGACTGCAAAAGTCAATTGCAAAGGCCAGACAATATCTAGAAACTTCAAAAGAAACAAGAAGAGAGACTAGTTTAACAAACTGCAATCCCATAGCATTAAAAATTGGTGATAAGGTATTAGTTACTGTACAAAATAGGAAAAAGTTAGATCCATTATATAAGGGCCCATACGAAGTTAAGGAAATAGATAAGGTAAATTGTACGCTAGTTGATAAAGATAATAATACGATTGTTATGCATAAGAACAGAATTAGGAAATTAGAAAAATAATATTGATAAATTAATAGTAGGTAACAGTAGATAACAATAACGTAAATAGCATAAGTCAACAAAGGTAAACTTAAGTAGATCAGCTAGAAGTAGGAAGGTCACTGTCGTAATACCCAAGCAAAATTGTACATATAAAAATAAATAAAAAAAAAAAATTTTTTTTCTTCACTTGTACATGCAAAATGACACATTTCCCAAGTAAAAAAAAATTTTTTTTCTCTAAGGGGGAAGGTGTGATACAATTTTACAATGCGTCATATTGTTTTGACTTACACTCGACGAGCAATTCATGAAGGTGACGATCACCATGGAAACCATGGTAAACAAAAAAATCGTCAACCCTAAAGCAATTAAGTTTGTTGCCGCTCGAGGTAAACAAAAACACATAAACACATGACACCACCGTAAACAACGAGCACCATGCGGCATGCACTTACCGGCTCGGCCATGTGCTAAGCCGAGGTCAAGTTTCGGTTGGCATGGTTCACACAAAATTGCAAGATGTGCAATTAAATGCAATATCGGGAAGTGAAGTCATTGCGCATGCGAATAATAATAATTGATGATTTATGATTGGGAAAAGGGTCACTTACGACATGTGTAACAACTAGCGTAAGCATAGGAAACTTAATTTACGTAAGGAGTAGGGATAAGTAACGATGTATAAATTTAGGAAGAAATTTAGAATAAACAGCGAGTCTAGATCGAACCTTTCAAGCGTTTTCTTTCCGGAACCCTCGCCCAGAGCCAGCTTTTCAAGCGGCCAAGAAACCACTCCTAGAGCCAGCTTTTTCAAGCGGCCAAAAGAGACCTCTCCCAGAGCCAGCTTTTCAAGCGGCCAAACACCAACAATCAGAGCCTAGCTTTTACAAGCATACTGTTGCGAGGGGCGCATCCCATCATCACATCATTTTTGGAAAAGATGGAAGGAAGAGTATTTGGTGACGCTTCAAGAAAGAAAGAAATGGAGAAGAGAGAAGGAGAGTTTGAAAATTGGCCAGCTTGTTCTCATTAAAGGTGAGAATCTTCCGCCAGCGCAATGGAGTATGGGGCGAGTCAGCAAGTTGATACACAGTACAGATGGATTAGTGAGATCTGTAATAGTGCAAACAGAAACAGGACAGCTAGCGAGGCCTGTGCAGAAAATCTGTATTCTGCCAGTCGATCCAGCAAAGCCAGCGACAAACTTGGAGCAAGACTACTAGACCTACTGAAAACTTGCGTTTTCGCCGGGACTGTATCGGATGCCAAGCACCCGAGTTGATAATAAATATAATAGATTAAGAAGAACATAATAGAGTAAGAAATGCAATAGATTAAGGCATAGAGATAGTAGGTTAATAGAAGAAAAAGTAGTATTAGAGATGAGTTTGTGACAAGAGGATAGTGCTGGCGAGTGAAACGGAAAGCGAAAATAAATGTTGGGTTTTTTACCAAAAGGTTTTCCCAACTCAAAAAAGCAAAATCTTTTATTTGACCTAAACAACATCAATTCGGCATCTGCATCACCGCCTTGCGCACACCCAGCAAAAGTTCCTTCGATCGACGCTGCCTGAGATGGCAAAAGAATAATAAAAAGATCACCCCAGATAACAAGCAAAATTTCGGCTTCAATACAAGCGTAGCAAAATATGTGTTTGTAAAGTGTAAACCGAATATCGATCCACTGCCATTGAATGAAAGCAGCTCTGTGACGTATCCTCTAAGCTGATCTGCTGGAATAACTCCACTCGCGCTGCCCAAATTTTCTTCTTTGTTTTGTCTTGTTTGCAACGTGTCTCCACTACTGCGGTAAATTGTCCATGCTAAGAAAACGATTTCTGCTCTGGGTAAATTTGCCTCTTAAGTTTACGATTGGAAACATTGTAAATTCCTTCGTTTATTTTGATTTTCCCATTGTTGGAACATTTGTCAAAAGTGTACGCCAAACCTTTTTTCTTGTCTTACTGGGATGTTTACCATATATTCCCCTTTTTTGTTAAAATTATAAGTTTCTTTAGGATCTTCTGATTCAAAATATATTGGAACAATTTTTCCGTCAATTTTTAAATTATTATTTTCATAATCAATTTGAACATTTAAATTTCTTAATATATCATTGCCTATCAGTCCGTCATAAGTCTCGTGAAATTTACATATCAACAACTCAATGCTTTTCGAAGTGTCTCCTAACTCTTCAAAAAAAGGTATACGAACTTTTTACAAGGTTTTTACAAGGTTTTATTTAACTTCGTTTTCGGTTTCTCTGTTTCACTGTTCGGAACAAATATTGCAGTTTTTAACCAATTTCTAGCACATAAATTTTCATGAATTTTTTTTACATAGCACAGATTTCAGGAAGAGAACATGTTTTAAAAAAAAAATAATATGTTTATTGTCAAAATCATTGCAATTAGAGCATAATTGTTAATCAAGTATTACTGAAATTGCATACGCATTTCAGTCAATTTCAAGGCAAAATTAACATTTGCCAAGAAGAAGACTGCTTAAGTGCTTACTGCCTGCGCACATTTTTATGTCGCTGAGCAGCGGTGGTTCATTGCCAAAAACAAGTTTCCTGCTTCGAAACACGCACATATTTTCTCCTTGCTCTCAACGAGGGGGAGATTTTTGTGTGCTGGCGAGTTCTGAATTAGGATAAATTTGCCCCTATTTCAATTTGGTCGATGCACATTTTTGTTATGATTCTTTTTTAGATGAGGGGAGGGTAATTCTATTCTCCATATTTTTTAAAAGAAATGTTTTCTATTTCTCAAATGAGTGAGAGCTTTTCTAATATGATTTTATAATCATTTACTAAAGCTGAAAGCACCATTAATTGCAAATTATTATATATATCTATGTAATATTTGTATTACATATTATATATATTATATTAATAAATAAATACTATATGAATATATTCATGTATATATATGTTTTGTGGTAAACACCTGGACAATGTATGCGCAATGCGCATATAAGTATATATTAATTGATAACACCGTGCTCTCGGCTCACACGTTAAAAGGTAAGGTCTGCCGAAGGAATCAGAAATACAATTTTACTTAAAAAATTAGATTACAAAATTTTATTTTAAAAAGCACTAAAAACTAAGAAAATAAAAAATTAATAAATTAAAAAAATTAAATAACAATGTTTTATTTTAAAAAGCACTAAAAACTAATAAATAAACTTTCTACTTATACCGCAGTATTTTGGTTACATCTAGTTTAAAATAAAAAATTGGGGTGCATCTTAGAGTATAAAAAAGGAAGCGCTATAAATGTGTAAGCCTATTTCTTTCTTGCTCTAGCACATATTGAATTAACGCCTTATGTGTCACTCCATATTTCCACAACGAATAATATATTATATTAACCCTCTAAGTTTATCCAAAAAATTTCGCCGCCTTCGTGAAATGCTTCACTATTATGCGTCTCATAATCAGCCAAAGTGGTGCATCTGCGTATAGTTAGATAAAATTTAATATTTTGTATATGTTTCTTTTCAATGATAAGTAAAAGCAATCACTAACTGTTCATAATATTTCCAATTCATAATTTTAAATTTAAATTATAGGTAAAATTATATTAGAAGTATGTGTATGTGCATTTTGTATCATCAGCACCCCAAGTTTTTATTTTAAACTAGATGTAACCAAAATACTGCGGTATAAGTAGAAAGTTTATTTATTAGTTTTTAGTGCTTTTTAAAATAAAACATTGTTATTTAATTTTTTTAATTTATTAATTTTTTTTAATCTACATATATAAAAGCGAAATACCACGTACTCATATACTATCACCGAATCTCCGGAACCACTGAACCGATTTCAATGAAATTCCGAATACTTATACAACTTACCTCATAGGTGCTCACTAAGAAACGGTTTTTTGAAATTCAACCCCTAAGGGGGTGAAAACGGGTGAAAACGGTTTCTCCGGAACCATTGATCCGATTTGAATGAATTTTGGAGTGCTTATGCAACTTGCCTCACAGGTTATAGCTGAGAAGCGATTTTTCGAAATTCAACCCTTAAGAGGGTGAAAAGGGGTGAAAATGGTACCTCCTGAACCACTGAACCGATTTCCACGAAAGTTGAAATACTTCTTCAACTTATCTCATTAGTGCTCACTAAGAACCGGATTTTGAAATTCCATCCCTAATACCATTGACACACAGAGCTTGGTTAACCAACTCTCCGAGTTAACCAAGAACGAAACCAAAATAGGTGACACACATTGGAGAGTAGGTTTATTTTAACAGTTGCTATTTGTTTACATTTTGCAAACATATTTTGTGAGTTCCTTTTTGTCTAAAAATTGATATTCAGATAGAAGTAATGTTAGCGATAGCAGTTATGATAAGGGAAAATAGCAACAAAAGATTATTTGAGCAATAATCAAATGCTGTTTCATTTATTGTGCACTTTGCATCATCATCTCGTAATTGCTTTTGGAATTGCTGCACTCTAGACATCCAAAAGAAGAAATTCGGTTAATTTTATCCATGCAACTCTTTTCTTATACATATTACAATTTAATAAATTCCTGTTAACTGTTCTTTATTTTATATCTTATGTATAAAAAAAAAGGCCATACAGTCTTGTTTTTCGATTATTTATTTCGAAAATTCATACTGTAATCTGCTGCCGTAGATTCGTCTCCTTGTCCTTGTTAGATCTGGAAAACACTACTCACTAACGACTGACACGGAGCGGACTTAAAGAAACGCGACACCTTCTCAATAACAAATTATTTATTTAAAAAATTACACTGGAGAATATGTTAAACGTTATAAATTACAATACAAAGTTAATCCAATACAAAGTTAAGGTGATTAAAAATTCTATGATAAACTCAGTTTAGTTTAGGATGACGCCGTCTCGCAAGGTGTGCGGGTATCGACCGTTCGTTAACCACTGATTTCTTCGATCCGTCCCAATTGGTGATCGATGGACGCATTCCAGCCCTAAACGCTGACGTGCATTCGGAGGGTGGTGACCTGTGGAAATTGGATTGCTGGAATCAGGAATGTTGGCGCTCGAATTTCCCCGGTGTCGAATGGAGAAATTCGGCTAAGTGTCGAAAACCGCTGGTCGATGACCGGTCGATATTGCTGTCGTAGACATACCGGGGGGCCTTGAAATCTCCTGATTTCGAGTATGATGGAAAACTGGAAAACATAAGATGATCAATGAAAAAATGGGGAGTTTGTGCAAGGGCATTTCCTCCCATTACACATTGACTCCACCGGTTGAAAGGAGTTACTTAAAGGGCGCTCCGTCTCGCCCAAATGTGACGGTTGAAGGAGTGGATTATAGGTGTTATGAAGTGGGAAGTAAGGACTAATGGAGGGAATGCATTTTAAGTACAGTTAGTTTTTTACCGTAGAGATGGATAAATTTGGGTTTGCCGAGTGACAGTGTCCAGATCCGTTGTAGTTGAAACATTGTGGTTCATGTCAGAGGTTGCGGTCAAATCAATAGTCCGCGCGTTGGCATTGATATGCTCTTCCGGATGACAAGTTATTGATATTAGTTGATCATCGACTTCTGGAACTGTAGAGTTTCGATGGTTGCGGATCAGATAATGAGTTAACGTGTCACACAGTGAGCCGAACAACCACCAACTTTTCCCGTAAACTCGTTGGATTAGCGTGGCATTTATAATTATTGAGAGGATATATTTTAGTCCCTGGAATATGCTCCAGACGGCGAAGAGGCTAGCGCTCAAGTTCCCGACATTAGTCATAACAGCCCATGTTGGTCGCAAATATCTGGACATTAGATGAGTTAGCTTCTCGGAGGAAAACATATGTATAACGTTGATATCTTGCTGATCAATGTCATGGCCGATCAGAGTCTTGGTGATGACATTTTCAATAGCTTTCCTCTCAGTGGGGTACATGATCTGTCGTCGCAATTCTTCGGTGGTTTCGTAAGAATATATACCTGATTTTATTAGATCCGGAATGTTCTCATACTTCCATGGAACGTCTTTAGCGGGATGTAAGTGCGGAGGTGATTCCAGCTTTTGGCTGTTAGGATTGAATCCATACCACGATCCATGAATTAAAAATGCGGGCATTAAAGTTGGCGAACAAGGAATCTCGGTCCCATATTCATGCAGAAGATGAGTTGTTGGGGTCATAAAGTAGCTTTGGTTGTTGTATGTCACGGGAAGTTCCTGAAAGCATCTCGTGGTTTTCCTGACTGTGACTTCTACGGCTTGGCATTTTATAAGATATATAATTTCTCCCCGAGATATTGCCGTGAAGCCAGGTTCTTTCATCTGCATAAGTGCAAATTCGGCAGGATGTTGATGAGCTACCGCTAACTGAGTTTCTAGCACTTGGCGTTCCAACTCGCACCTTTTGTGGATAAGGTGTGCATGAAGATTTTCAATCTGGTGTTTTAGGTGTCTTTCAATATAAACGAACTTAGCGTTGATGTAGGTAAATAAGTCTAAGTTTCTTGCGTTTACAGATTTGGTTTTGAATTGATATTCGTCCTGGGTTTTCTTCACAATGATTAATCGGGGATGTTCGGTTTGATATCCATTGTGGTGACATACCTGGATGTCCTTCACGGTTTCTAAAGCGAAAATAATGTCACCCGAATGTACGGCGTAAATGATATGGGTTTCATTGTTCGCGGCATCATATGTTTGTGATCTGGTGGCATTTCCTTCATAGAGTACCGTAAATGATGTTGTTTCACAGGAACGATCAATTTTTAGGTCCCAAAAACTCATACCGTATTCAATGTCCATGCATTTTGTGCTTAAATATGAACATAGAACGCTATTTTGCAGCACAACTTTATTGTCGTTCAGGCGTACAGTGGCAGTGAAATCATGGACTGTGAATTCTAAGGCCCACATTACAATTACGTTCTGCCACGACTGCGAGCCGAAGTTATACGTAGTTCCGACGCAGTTACCTTTTGAGTCAATTGAACCTGCTACTGTCTCAGTGAATCGAGTAGATGAGTTTGTTTTGAGACCGCTAATGGTTTTCCCATTTTGTAGTTTATATGTCCCTTTATTGTGCACTTGTGTGCATTCGTCTTTTGACACATCAGCGATGAAGGAGCTGAGTCCTCCCGGGACTAAGGACAAGTGACTAAACATGCCACAATAGTAAACCGTTTGCAGAATATTTAGCTTACATTGAAGAACGTGAACGGATGATTCAGTATTTCGTTCCAGTAATTGAATATCTTCATTTTCGTGTATTGCGTTGGAGAGTTCCAGTTCGCAATTTCCTACGCCGAGTGAGGAGACTCTAGTGTGATTCATTTTGTCATGACCACAATCGAATGCAATCAGAGCTACTACGACCTGAATACCCAACAAATAAACGATGTAGCGAGACATGATGGTTGCAGCTGCAGAAATAAGTAGACATGTATAGTACATTGATATAGCGTGTTATGACTTATGGTAAATAAAGTTCAAGTAAAATTGAGGAAATGAAACGAATGAAGATTACTAGTTAATAGTTAATTTATTATATTGGAGATTAGCAGTTTCACTGCTGCGATTCTAATTGTTCTTTGTTGATAAATGGCAAAACACAAATTTTGGTAATTGGCCGTTTAAACTGAGAGGACTCTGTTTTCACGGTCACAACTCGTACGTGGTTATCCTTGCCCATATGCACTTCGAGGATTCTGCCAAGTTTCCACATGGAAGGAGCTAGATTATCCTCTTTCAGAAGAACGAGATCTCCTATCTTGACTTGTGGATGAACCGTCTTCCATTTTGATCGTTGCTGCAATCGTGATAAGTATTCTGAGGACCATCGTTTCCAGAAATCATACCTTAATTTTTGTAGAAGTTGCCAACGAGACAAGAGAGAGGGCTTGATTTCACTTAGATTCCTTTCTGGTAGTGTTAGTGGAGCATTTCCGATGAGAAAATGCCCCGGAGTTAGTGGAGTCAAGTCTTCAGGATCAGCTGATATCGGACATAGCGGGCGCGAATTCAAAACGGCTTCTATTTGAGCGAGAACGGTAGTGAGTTCCTCGAAGGTCAGCAAGGTTTGGCCGAGTATTCTACGGAGGTGATATTTTATTGACTTAACTCCCGCCTCCCACAGTCCGCCAAAATGGGGAGCTCCTGGGGGTATAAAGTGCCAATCAATATTTAACGTTGCGAATTTTTCTGCGGCGTGATGGAAGTTTTCAGCTAGGACTGCTCTTAGCTCATCTTTTAAAATTTTTGAAGCGCCTACGAAGTTGGTCCCGTTGTCGCTATAAATGTCCTTGCTAATACCACGTCGAGCAAAGAATCTCCTGAGAGCCGCGATGAAGGCGTCGGAGCTTAAATCACTGACTGCCTCAATATGCACTGCTTTTGTGGCAAAACATACGAAAATGGCAATGTACGCTTTCGATGTTTTTGCGTTTCTTGTTCGATTAAGCTTGATGGAGATGGGTCCAGCGAAGTCAGTTCCCACTGCCTGGAATGGACGTTCGAGGGTAATTCGGTTGTAAGGTAAATTTCCCATGATTTGATTCGCTGTCTGTTGTTTCCATCGCGCACACAACATGCATCTGTTTAGCACTTTCTTGATGGCTTTCTTGGCGCTGATTATCCAATATTCCTTTTGTAGTGTAGATATCGTGAGGTTAAAACCTCCGTGCAGAGTGATTGTATGCGCATGTTCTATTAGGAGATCCGTCAGCTTAGATGCTTGGGGTAGAATTATTGGATGCTTCTCTGTGAAAGAGAGGTTCGATTCTTCTAGACGTCCACCGACACGAAGTAGGTTGTGTTCATCTAAGAATGGGTTTAAAGATAGTATTGAGCTCTTTTTTGATACGGATCCTTTATTTTGAAGGTTTTGAACATCCTTGAGAAAGTGGCATCGTTGGGTCTCTAAGATTAGAGCGGCCTTGGAGGCACAAATTTCAGCAGCGGTAATGTAATTAGGTCTCTTGTGCAGAGGAAAGTCACTGGAATGATTCTTCGTTGCTTCCTTTTTCTCTTTGCAGCAGCCGATAAAGCGGAGGCACCAAGCAATAGTTCGGCAGGCCCGGTTGAAGTTGGAGAATCTTTCGATTGATAGATTTGGTTCCACTTGTGTTTGGAAGCATTTAACCTTTTTCGCTTCAGTTTCTGCTGATTGTGGGCAGCAGTTTTGCTCTGGAAATCCGTTAGGCCAATGTTCTGAGCTTAATTTTAGCCAGCGAGGGCCATGCCACCAGTCCGATTGTTGTATGAGGTCTGAGGCTAACGCTCCTCGAGACGCCAGATCTGCGGGATTTTCCTCGGAAGGGACATGCCGCCAGCATGCGTCTGGCGCATTGCTGTGTATATCTGACACTCGGTTAGCGACGAATGACTTCCACCGATGGGGCGAACTCTGGATCCAAGCCAAGGTTACCATTGAATCAGACCATAGATAAAATTGGAGTGATTGCTTGCCCATTTGTAACTTTAGATATTGCACAAGTTTAGAGAGAAGATGTGCCCCGCAAAGTTCGAGCCGGGGTAGCGATATTGTTTTTACCGGAGCCACACGGGTTTTTGAAATTATCAGATGAGTATGAATTGTTCCATCACTCTGCTGCACTCGAGCATAAATAACTGCAGCGTAAGCTCGCTCGGAGCTGTCACAGAATCCGTGAAATTGAACTTTAGTTGTGGAAACAGAATTAATCCACCGAGGTAATTGGATTCGTTCAATGGACTTCAAATCGGATATAAACTCAGTCCACTGTTGTTGAAGGGAGATGGGAATTTCGGAATCCCAGTCTACTTTGGCCAGCCACAAGCTTTGGATTATTATCTTGCCACATACGATAATAGGGCTGATCCACCCCAACGGGTCGAAAAGCTGAGATATTTTTGACAGAATGTGTCGTTTCGTTAAAGGACCATCGAAGTCAATATTGAGTTGATAGTAGAAGTTGTCTTCTCGAGGATTCCAGGTAATTCCAAGAGCTTTAATCGTCTCGGTTCCGTTTAGAACGAGATGCGATTTATCGGCTACATCTTCAGCCGGAATATTCTTGAGTATATTGGCATGGTTAGCCGAGAATTTTCGTAGGTGGAAGCCTCCTTTCTTGAGGAGAGCGATTAAAGAATCTTTGAGGTTGTTTACTTCGTTAATCGTGTCGCGTCCCGTAAGCACGTCGTCAACGTAAAAATCACTTTTTAAGCAGGCGCAGGCTTCGGGAAACTGTTGTTGCTCGTCGGAGGCTAGCTGGTGAAGTGTGCGTATCGCGAGATAAGGTGCACATGCTACTCCAAATGTTACTGTAAGTAATCGAAAATCTTTTATGGTGTCATCTGGAGTAGAGCGCCATACGATTCTTTGATAATCAACATCATCTGGATGTACCCAAATTTGTCGATACATCTTCTCGATGTCAGCTGTAAAAACATATTTGTGAAATCGCCATTTCAATAGAATTGTTGGTAAATCTCGTTGAAGTGCTGGACCAATGTGTAATACATCGTTCAGCGATGGATTTTTGCCGCTTTTAAACGATGCATTAAAAACAACGCGTAATTTGGTGGTCTCACTTGTCTCCTTTATCACACCGTGATGAGGCAAATGAAAGCAGGCAGATTGATTATCACTTTCGGTTGCCACTTCTTCCATGTGGCCAAGCGTCAGGTATTCATTTAGAACCTTTTTGTAGTCTTCAAAGTAACCTTTTTGATGTGCGGTTTTTTCGACCGATAGCAAACATTTCACTGCAGAGTAGCGTGAATTGCTAAGGCGAGGACGTTGATCGGACTTGAAAGGTAGTCGAACCATGTATTTTCCATCTGGCGTCCTTGAGTGTGTCGTTTGAAAGAAACGTTCGCAATCGATTTCGTCGCTTGTTAGGGAGTTGATTTGACTGATTTCTTCAATTTCCCAAAATCTTTTCAAATCAAAGTTCTCATCTACAATATTAACATACGACTGGATATGGTATTCTGGCTTTGCAACATGATTATCACCGGTTTTGCCAGTAAGAATCCACCCAAAGATTGAGTTTTGGGCCATGGGCGTGCCCCTTGGACCCAACCTGATTCCCTCTAAGAGAATGGACGGGTAAAGATCGGCTCCGATTAGAAGGTCGATGCGTTTCGGGATGCCAAAATCAGGATCCGCTAGGGTCAATCCTTCTAGATGAGTCCACTGCTTTTTAGTAATTGCTTTAGACGGTAGCAAATCAGTTAGACGGTCTAGCACAATAACCTTGGCTTCAATGTTTTGATTGTCGTTAGTTGCATGCAAAGTAATTGTTGCCATTCTATGAGAAACGGCCGCATCGGATTTCCCTAAACCCGTAATGGACACTTGAGTTGGAATTGTACGAATGTTTAATCGTCGCAACGCTGTGGACGTGATGAACGTCGCCTGAGAGCCCGGGTCGATCAAAGCGCGAATTGCACAGGCACCTTGAGGGGTGTCAACTTGCACTATTGCAGTGGCCAGCAAGACTTGTTTGTTGTCTGTAGAGAAGTAAGTTAAGATATTCGGCACACTTGACCTTGATTCTGGTTTGTTATCGTAGGTCGTGGATGATACTTTCTCCGGAACTTGTGATACGCGAGTTTGATTAGGAAAGTGCAGTAGTGAGTGGTGTTTTTCTCCACATTCTGCGCATCGATTTTTACTCATACATTTGTTAAGAGCATGAAATTTTCCTAAACAATTAATGCAGCAGTTGGCAGATTTTGCTACCTTTAAACGTGCCTTAGGTTCTAGTTTCAAAAATTGAGCGCATTGACGTAAAGAGTGATTGGCACGGCATAAATTGCATGCCGCTTTAGAGGCGTAAAAACTTTGCAGCTTCATGTTTGTTTTGGAGGAATTGTTGGTCCTATCCAACGATACTATCGGTTTCGGTTTGGTCCCACCGATTGCTTCCAGGGTACGAAATCTCTGTTCTAGAAATCTTTTGAACTCTTCCCACGTTGGGACTGTGTTAGAATCGCTTATGGACTCTTCCCAAGACTTGTGAGCTTCGGTCGGGAGCTTTTGAACCAACAGATGTATGAGAAGAGGATCCCAATGAACGGTCTGTATACCGATGTTGCGAAGTGAAGACAAGCACTCATTGGTTACATCTAAAAGGCTTTTAATGGAATTTGCCGATTCAATCGTTATTTTAGGTTGCCCAGAAAATGTTTTCAAGAGAGACGAAACGAGTACTCTTTTATTCTCATACCGATCCGTCAATGCCTTCCAGGCAGACGCATAATTGGCCTGGGTAATGCTGTACTGTTTAATGACGTTTGCAGCATCACCGGTAAGAGTAGTTTTCAGGTAGTGAAACTTTTGCACAGCTTCCAACCTTTGGTTTTCATGAATGACCGACACAAAGAGATCTCGAAAACTGACCCATTCAGTGTAATCACCTGAAAACTTTGGTAATGTAATACGAGGTAAGCTTGTTTGCGAAGAAGACGTCGAACTATCATTTGCCGCTGCTGGGGCAGAGGTAGTTGGATCATTCTGGGCTTGTGTGGTTTCAAGTGCTTTTATTTTCTCAAGTAACTCGCCCTTGAACTCGTAAAACTGGCTCTCTTGAATGGAGAACAGATCATCTTTGAAATAGGGTAATGCGGCATCGGGTTCGGTTTTGGCTTGGGCTATTTGGTCTTCGTTTGTAAGAAACCGTTGCCAAAGATCGTGCCAACCGTTTACTCGACCGACATAATAGCCGTGAGTTCTTTTGGGGGTACCGATCTTTTTGGTATTGCTGATAAATTTTTCCATTTGTTCGATCAGCGACATTTGCGCGTTGACCAAGGTGATAATTGGCTTAGCCTCTGGATTTGACATGATAATACGATACGTTTAACGGGTTCAATCAAACGTGAATAATGATTAGTGCACGAAATACGAACTGCACTTAGATAAAACAACACTATCACTGTTTTACTTAATAATGCTACAATGAAGGAAAAAGAAAGGAAACGTCACTTACGGAGAGGGATTCGCTGCAGAAGATACTGCCAGATTCTTGTTGAGATCCGGCTCGAAGGACCATGTAATCTGCTGCCGTAGATTCGTCTCCTTGTCCTTGTTAGATCTGGAAAACACTACTCACTAACGACTGACACGGAGCGGACTTAAAGAAACGCGACACCTTCTCAATAACAAATTATTTATTTAAAAAATTACACTGGAGAATATGTTAAACGTTATAAATTACAATACAAAGTTAATCCAATACAAAGTTAAGGTGATTAAAAATTCTATGATAAACTCAGTTTAGTTTAGGATGACGCCGTCTCGCAAGGTGTGCGGGTATCGACCGTTCGTTAACCACTGATTTCTTCGATCCGTCCCAATTGGTGATCGATGGACGCATTCCAGCCCTAAACGCTGACGTGCATTCGGAGGGTGGTGACCTGTGGAAATTGGATTGCTGGAATCAGGAATGTTGGCGCTCGAATTTCCCCGGTGTCGAATGGAGAAATTCGGCTAAGTGTCGAAAACCGCTGGTCGATGACCGGTCGATATTGCTGTCGTAGACACATACGTTTCAAATTCTGTTTGATTTCATCAGTGAAATTCAAATAATAAAAATAAGAAGAAAGTGAAGAATTAAACAGAATTCGAAACGTACGAATATTTGAAATAAACAATCATAGAAGAAGACTGTATTGCCTTTTTTTATAAATAAGATATCATATTAGAATGTATTAAAATTTGATCGGAACACACGAATGACCATGTCAAAATCATCGCAAATGACAGCAAGATATTGGAAGGCTTGCTGTGAAGTTTGACGCGGATTGTTGGAAAGTTAATGGAAAGTACTTGGTTAACTCGTTAACCAAGTCACTTTTGCTTGGTTTCTGACCAAGTCACTTGTATGGGGAACCAAGTCGAAACCACCTGATTTGAGTTGGTTTAGCTCTTAACCAAGTCTCCACTTGGTTAACCAAGCAGTGTGTCAATGATATAAGGGGATAAAATAGGGGATGAAATTTTTTATGGAAATTCGCCAATTTTTGAATTAAAAAATTCATAAAAATTGGTATTTTGCCTTTAAAAAAAAAAACTCAATGAGAACTACCAACCTCGACCCTCATTCAAACCTCAAAAACTATCCTTGACTGAAAACAAATTAACCAATCATTATTGTAACTAGAAGTACGGGAAACGGTTCTATGGTAATACAATTACATCGCGTTCAGGGGTGGTTGTAAATTCAAAATGTAATCTGTTGTACATTATAATATGATTGAATAAAATCTTAAGTATCAATTGAATATGTATATCTTGAGTAGATTCGCTTTCATCGATCTACTTAAGTAAACCCTACATTTATAAGTAATTTTGAAAATTTTTTATCGTGTGACGCGACAATACGCAATGTGGCATATCGCTTATAAATGTACCGAAAATTTCGGAAAATTTTCAGCAAATCAAAGAAATCGGGAGAGTTGCACATTGTCCGAATCACACGACAAATAACTTTGTATACACATATCAATATCATAGGTTGCTGCTCATGCGCAATGCTTATTCTCAGAGCTCAGTTACAACCTTAGAAATTTTTAAAAACGAAGATCGTGTGACTCGGACACACAAAATTTTATATAATTTTCGCGGCCGCTATAGAAAAGTAGACATTTGCTTATCTTGAGACTTGATGTCACAAAAATATGCCACTAAAATATTTTCTTAAAAATTTGTGAATTTTGCTATCGTCTTTTGCTCCGGTTTTATCAAATTGGCAAAACAGCGAAGAGCGAAGTCACCGGAAGGCATTCTTTTGCATATATGCATAGGAATGATCGAGAAGCGTGTGCGTGTGTCGCGGAGCCGAACATCGCTAAAAGATCCTAGGTGACACAACCAAACTCACGAGAAGTGTTGGGCCGGAGACATTATTTAGCGTTTGTTTTTTTATTGAATGGGAACTAACTGGAAGAAGATAGTTAAAAAACAAAAATCGTAATCAATCGTGTTTTGAGTACTGACAAAGTTTACTTGCGATAGAAAAACAGAAATAAAAAAAAAGGCAAGAGCGAAATAAAAAAAGAAAATGGTTGTTGAAATATACCGTTGGTTTGCATTTAAGTTTTTTAAATTGGTACTTCATTTCAAGTTTAGTGTTTTTTTGTCAGCGAGATCAGGCCTCGCCCTCTAATTCTGTTACTATGATAACGTCAATTGCTCTTAAGGAGTTAACTAATACAATTACATATTCTTACGAAAATGTCATACTTCCTACCGCTCTAATTTACGTGCGAGACAGCCACAACACCTATGTGACATGTAGGGCTTTACTAGACTCCGCTTCACAGTCTCATTTTATAAGTGAAACATGCCTAGCCAAGCTTGGACTATCAAAACTTCCAACAATTGCTCTAATTTCCGGAATTGGAAACGTCGACACTCAAACTAATTATAAAACGGTCATCACCATAAAATCTAGAGAAACCAATTATACTGCAGACCTCACAGTTCTGGTTCTCCCAAGCATCACAGGAAATCAACCCTATCATCGGCTACTGAACAGAAATATACAGGTTCCAAAAAATATAAATTTAGCAGATCCATATTTCAGTGAGCCCTAACCAATTGACATTTTAATTGGAGTTGAGCAATTCTTTAGTCTGCTGTGCGTGGGTCAAATAAAAACTACTGCCGATTCCCCAGTTTTCCAAAAAACTCTTCTTGGATGGATTATCGCAGGTAATCTCACCGAATCAGTTCAAATTTCAATACAGCCTCTATTCGAACGTGGTCCAAGCCGAACCCCCCAACAACATTGAGAACATACTTAAATCATTTTGGGAAGTTGAAAACATCTCAACAGCTGATCATTTTCATAATTCTGAGGAGCAAGCTTGCTCCAAATTCTACGAAAGAACGACCGACAGATCTGTTTGTGGGCAATATATTGTCTAATTACCATTCCGCGAAGGTCCATCGGTGTTAGGAGAATCTTACACTACTGCCTTCAAACGGCTCCAGTCAGTTGAGTGTAAATTAGCCAAATTTCCTAACCTAAAGGCAGATTACATCAAATTCATGGAGGAATATGAGGCATTAGATCACATAGAAAGGATACCAGAAAACGCATTGCCGCCAAAACTTAATTTTTTGCCGCATCACAGTGTGATAGTGTGTGTCTTCGTGTAGTGTTTGATGGCTCTTGTCCAACATTAGGACAATCAAACAAATCGCTCAACGACATTCTAATGACTGTTCGATATAATTCTACGATTTCGATTACATAGATTTGTTATTACTGCCGATATAGTGAAGATGTACCGGCAAGTACTTCTCCATCAAGATGATCGAGCGATTCAATGCATTCTGTGGTGCAAAACCCTAGAGGGTGAGGTAGGCATTTATAAGCTAAAAACAATAACTTATGGAACAGCCCCAGCGGCTTACTTAGCAACACGCAGTCTTAACCAATGTGCCTACGACGGAGCTTCGAGATTTCCCCGTGGAGCGAAACTGATTTTAAGAGATTTTTACGTGGACAATCTTATGACTGGGGCTGACAACGAAGAAGACCTGAAAATAATTAAACACGAAATAACGGAGTGCTTTCGCTAGGCCATTTTCCATTAAAAAAGTGGTGCTCAAACTCGCCAGACCTATTAAGTGCAATTCCAGAAGAAGACAGGGAAAAACTTCTGCTGATTGACAGCAATCCTGTTATAAAGGCTCTTGGCCTTATCTGGGACCCAAGGGAAGACTATTTCGCTTTCTTTTCGCACCAACATAACGAGCTTCCAAATATAAACAAGAGGGCTATTCTCTTAGAAATTGCAATCCATTAGGCTTAATAAACCCGGTTGTCGTTTTAGCTAAAATCTTCATGCAACATTTATGGAAGCTGAAACTGGATTGGAACGAAAATATACCACAAGACCTTCAAACGCAATGGATTCATTTCAGAACACAACTCAAATACATCAGCCAGATCAAATTCCCACGCTACGTCATATCCGCGAATTCGACAATACAACTTCACGGGTTTGCAGATGCCAGCGAGCGTGACTATGGGGCATGCATATACATGCGGAGTGAGGATCAGAATGGTAACACTTGCGCTAAACTATTATGCGCCAAAGCCAGAATAGCGCCAATTCGTACTATATCGCTGCCAAGATTGGAGTTATGCGCAAGTCTATTACTAGCAGAACTACTTCAAAAAGTCAAAAAGGCTCTTCCGATTCCAATACCTTCAACATTTTGCTGGACGGATTCTACAGTTGGTTTAGGTTGGATTCACTCCTCGTCATTTCAATGGATCACTTTCGTATCCAACCGCGTCGCAAAGGTTCAGCAGCTTACTGAGGGATACGTTTGGAACCACGTCTCCACCAATTGCAATCCTGCTGACCTTGTTTCCAGAGGTGCCCTACCAGAAGAACTACTATCATCACCCATATGGTTCCATGGACCGGAATTCTTGAAGCTTTCCTGCCAAAATTAGCCCAAGCAGCCAGGAAACTTCAACTTGCAACTGCCTGAAATGAAGAAAACCAAATTTTCTCTCATATTATCAACGATTAAATGCACTGATCTCATAGGCGACAACAAATTCGTCAATTCATATCATCGCTTATTACTCGTTTTCGTTTATGTCCGTCTTTTCTTTACCAAGGGTAAAGCTAGTAAGCAGCACCCAAAGGTCATTACACCTGATGAGCTTAACGCAGCCCTAAAATCCATAGTCAGAAGTTTGCAAATGACATACTTTCCAGACGACTACGCGCAACTATTACATGAAAGGGAGGTAAAGGCTCAAAGCAAGTTAAAGGCTCTAGCGCTGTTTTTAAACAACGAAGGCATCATGCGCGTCGGCGGTTGGATAAAAAATGCTGAGCTATCCTTTGACTCAAACCATCAAATGTTATTTCCGCATTCGCACTCCTGCTCACGCGAACTTATTCGCCATCATCACCTGAAACATCTCCATGCAGGTTGCCAAACCCTACTCAACATCATCAGACAAAAGTTCTACCTACCTACCTACACAATAACATTTTGAGACTGTGTGAAAGCATTTCAAAGCTCTCTCCTGCTTTTTAGACACTGTTAATTTTGGTGACGTCACCTGTCATGTAAAAGTGAAGCCACATGGCAAAATGACTTCAAATTTACAGTGTACCTGAAAGCAAAGTGCAAAGAAACATAGTCCTGCTCGCATGACGGCTGGCGGCCGAATGATGCGCTCTCGACTTGAAAGCTGCTCGTGTACATATTCAAAGCTCTAAAAGCTGGAGTGCCCGCTGGCGTAGGCCTGCCCATCTCTGTTCTAAACCAGGGATGGGCATGCAACCACAGTCTCAAAATGTGATTGTGTAAAAGCTCTTCAAAGCTCTCTCCGCCCTTTTTTACACTGTTAATTTTGGTGACGTCACCTGTCATGTAAAAGTGAAGCCACATGGCAAAATGACTTCAAATTTACAGTGTACCGAAAGCAAAGCGAAAAGAAGCATAGTCCTGCTCGCATGACGGCCGGCGGCCGAATGATGCGCTCTCGACTTGCGAGCTGCTCGTGTACATATTCAAAGCTCTAAAAGCTGGAGTGCCCGCGGGCATAGGCCTGCCCATCACTGTTCTAAACTCAAAATGAAAGCTTGTAACAAGTCAAAAGCTCTGTGTAAACTGAGGTGAGAAGTGCTTTCACTGCAGGGCGACTTGGAAGTTCGCACGATCGCAAATCAGATTGCTTGCGGCTTTTGATGTGCTGCGGCAAATATGAACCACGCTGTACGGCACACCCCCATTTGTTATTCCACTTTAACAAATGTTACTCTGCTGCTATCTAATTTTCCACAGCACCGATGCACACATAAGCAATCCAGCCGTGTACAGATAGTAGTGTCGGTTCTTAGTGAGTAGATATTCTTTGGCATAGGCCTGCCCAGTGCCCATCCCTGCTCTAGTCTAAACACGCATGCCAGCCTCCTCTAGCTGTTGGAAAAAACTCAGGCCATTTGAATTTGGATTCCAAACAGTTTTGAGGAAAAAATCTGTCGTGTATGGGCCGGGTTATAAGGGGTTGACGGCTGAAAAGATGCTGAGGGTCATAAATTTCAGAAAACATTTGACCGTGTATGGCCCACCAGCAAACCAGGATTACAAACAGTTTTGCGGAGAAAATCTCTCGTGTATGGGCCGGGTAAAATCAATTCTCGCCATCTACATTCATTTCGTTGAACCAAAATTTGTGAGAAAAATGCAAAGTTTGTTGTGGTCCCCGTTTTGCATAGGATAACTCCAGAAAATTAGGCAAAAAAGGGATTTTCAATTTGTTAAATTTCTCCAATATTTTCCATGAAACATAATCAGATTTTTTACTAAAACTGTTACAAATCTCTTAATCTTCATAGCAATATGAAAAACATTAGGTAATATTATGGATAAATACGTAAAAGAGAATAATAAACTCAAGAACAGTTTTTGGAAAAACCAAACTCAATCGGAAAATTCTCGGGAAATTCCTAGGTAGAAAATGAGTAAAATGCTCCACTCTTTCCAGAGAAAACCCTTTAATATACC
Source organism: Leptogaster cylindrica (assembly GCA_963082835.1). NCBI lineage: Eukaryota > Metazoa > Arthropoda > Insecta > Diptera > Asilidae > Leptogaster > Leptogaster cylindrica. The sequence goes on from OY720105.1 coordinate 32,688,159, forward strand.
TCGGGAAATAAAATTTACTATATTTGGTCAAATAGTTTTAGAGAAAATTGGTCCTAAATCCGATCAAAAGTTGGAGCTAGTCATTTCTGTCAAGTGTAAAAAAAAAATATACTTTTTAAAAAAGTTACTCCGCTCATTCCAAATAAAACTCTTGGAACAAGTTAGGAACAAGGACAACCCAGAAGGAAACGGCGCATTTTTATGAAATTGTGTAAGGACTTGTGTTTTAATGTCTGAAGGACGAATCCGCAGGAATTTTTGCAAAATTTTATTTATTTTCCGAAATATTCAACATTGAAATTTGGAAAATGACAAGTCAATTTAAACGAGTTCTTAACACTTTAACGCATTTCGTCCTTATCAAAATTACACTAACTTCCTTAAAAAACAATTTCGAATCCTGTTTTACCTTCTAAGTGTTTCACAGGTCCGTAAAATCATAAAAGAAATAATGAAATCTTTGTTTTATTACTTGTTGTCAATTGCTGTCAATTGCATGCTTGTCCTGCTGTCAATTACGTATTTGGACTAGAGTACGTTTGTAAAAGAATGAATATTTTGTATGCAAAATTTTCTATTCTCGTTTCTATCATTAACTTGAACGGAGCAGTTCTGAGAACTTGGGTTTCATTTCGTCTTTTTTATGGATGAATTGACATGGAAGGACTCAGCAGTAATTGTCAAGTTTATGAAAACTTAAAAAATTTTTTGTCAGAACAGTAACTTTCAATATTATTTTTAGACATTGTAAAACTTTTGGGTTTGTCAGGTATAATTAGATCTTCGAATTTCAGTTTGTTGAAAAGCTGTTGCAAAATTGCAGATGGTTTTCTTATCATTCTTTTTATACTCTGCATTTTATTTTCAAAGCAATAAGCAGATAAATTAGTTAAAATGCCTAGTTCACGTATATTTTCAATGGGATGCAATAGATGGTGAATATTATTAGTTACACTGTCATCTCTAAATACTCTGGGAAAATTTTCAACAAACGATTCTAAAAGGTCTTGTGCATTAGGAAGATTTCGTCTAAAACTCTTTGGACAGCACAATAATCTGTATGCACAATGTAACAGAAGGCATATGTAGTATACATCGTCATGTACCTTATTTTTAAAAATACAAATGCCTGTATACAAAGTAAATTGGCGATATTCCCAACCTTCCAATGCTTATTTTTCTCAATACCACGTGTTTTACTCGAAAATTCTCTTGGAATAAAATGATAGTGCAGTTTTAGATATTCCGATATATTTGATTTGATGTTATTATTTATTCTATAATCCGCTTGAACTTTATTTCCTAATAATCGTAATAACAATTTTTCCGTTACTCCCAGATCAATGAGATGCAAAGGGTCGATGGCTATTTGAGATATCATATTTACACCTATTTCTTCCAATGGTTGAATAAATCACCAATAATTACTTCTATTTTTATAATTCGTTTGAAATCCACTGCATATTCACTATTTTCAAAAACTTTTTGGGAACTCAGTGGTGTAGTCGTAAATTTTCCAGTGTGAAAAATTTTTAAATTGTATTTTGGTATTATTGGCACTTTAATTTAGTTCTATCTCTATGATTTCCTATGAGCTCGATGAACTACGAATCTACTATAATTTATTAAATAACTAGTAGGTCTACCCGTTTTCACCCGGGACCTTGAAAATCATAATATAATATACATCATAGTACTTTTTGAATTTACAACTACCCCCAAACGCGACATATATTACATAGAACCGTTTCCCGTAGGACGATCAAAATAATAGTTGTTTAGTTTTCTTCAGTCAAGGGTGGTTTCGGGGAGTTAAATTAGGATCGTTGTCGGTAGTTCTTATTTAATTTTCTTTCTAACCAAAAAGCCATACCAATTTTTATGATTTTCTTACTTCAAAAATGTGGAATATTCATACAAACTTTCAAACCTCAGTTTACCCCCTTAGAGGTTGAATTTCAAAAAATTCTGATACAGGTATTTCTTTATTTGTAACAAAAGGACAAATACCAATTTTTTTGAATTTTTCACTTCAAATATGGCGGATTTCTAACCAAACTTTCATCCCTTATTTTACCCCTTTAGGTGTGGAATTTCAAAAAATTCGGCCTTAGAGCTTGTTAGGCCTTAGTGTTGCAAAAATTTCAGCTTTTTAGGTCCAGCGATTTAGTCCGTGCGTTGTCTATCAGTCAGTTATAAAAATTGTTAGTGTAAGTATAGTTGATCTACCCGGCTTTACACGGGTGTTGTGTTTACCAATAAACTAAACGTCAAACACAACATTCTCACAGCTGATCTCCCATAAAAGTCAAAAATCCCATAAAATAAAAACCCTCAAAATTAGACCGGAACACAAAATATCCCTAGAATAAAATTCCCCTCCAAAGAACTTTCGAGAACCCGAGAACAGAATATAAAAGCGGGGACACACTCGAAAAGTTCAGATCACAATCATCCACCACGTAGAGAACTAATCTACACGATCAGAGTAATAATCTGATTTCAAACGCAGAGTATTAATCTGCATCAAGCCCTTAGAGGACTAATCTAAGGCAACAATACAAACAGATCACATCGATCCGTCAGTAGAGCAATAATCTACTGAAATCAGAGTACTAATCTGATTCAATCGCAGAGTACTAATCTGCCTAAACCTTAAAGAATTAATTTAAGGCTAAGCAACCATCAGAGAATTAATCTGATAAACGTAGAGAACTAATCTACAAGCATTACCAACAGAGCAATAATCTGTGAAAACCTTTATAAAAGCCCTCCACATTCCTAGCAGAGGCACAAACCAATCATCATCAGAGAATTAATCTGATAAAAGCAGAGAATTAATCTGCCATCAAATCCCAGAGCATTAATCTGAGATTATACAGCACAATTACAACATAAATAATCACAATTTTAAACATCATTTTCACAGAAACAATCGTAACACAACAAAACCCAACTATCAACGAACAAACAACAATCATCAATTCAAGAACAGCAATACACCAACAACATCATCGTTCCACAATTAACGAATCACAAAACAACAATTTACCACAACAATCGATTACAACATTACAATATTGAAATGCAAAACATTAAACATTAATAGAAAAATTACATATAAAAAACATTGAACACTATTGTATATAAACATTGAATTGAAAAGCCAAACCTAGTTTTAAGCTGTATTTTATTAAAGATTTGAAATAAAATAGTTTAAGTTAAAATTTTCTAAAAGGATTGGTCTTTTATTTTATCCGGCACCTAAATAAAAATTAAGTGTTGAGTTGGAGACTCAACAACGGGAATGCTTTATCATCAATATTCAATATCCGTGCTTTGCTGCGGTGTTCCACAAAGAAAAATACTGGGTATATTTAATAAGCTGGATTATAAATTTGCAAAAGGTAAAATAATATTCTGCACATTTATTGTCAAACAAACCGTCATTTGCAATATACATAATATATGGACAAACACCCTTTGTTCCCACCATCTCCCTCGGGTAATTGCATATAGGCGTATGAGGTATCTTATTTAACGTTGTCTCTTGAATGTTTTCATTTTTTTTGTGCAGAATGCTTCCATATAAACCATCATTTCGGGTTATTGTCCACCTGTATTTTGCAGTTTTCGCCCGTTTTCACCCCTTAAAAGTTGAATTTCTCTGATTCTCAGCGATCACCTATTAGGAAAGTTGTAGAAGTATTCCAAATTTCATGGAACTGGTGCCGTGGTTTGCATTTATGGTCATGTCTAAAACTGCAAAGTCAATTTACCTTAATGGAATAGGTGATCAAAATTGATTGTTCATAAAATGTAAATAAATTCGCTTTAAAAAAATTTATTCTCAAAATGCACTACCTTTTTTACGAAAAAAAAAAAAATTTTAAATTTATTAGATTTCACTGTTTGGGCACAACCGCACGGTGTAATCGAATCATCGAACTGAGTATGAATAATCGAATCATCGAATCGAATCGAGCTGTCAAACGACAGGCCCGTCACCAACACCATCTGGTTGTGAAAAGTACATTCTCATACAAAATGCAAACCACGATTTTTTCGATTTTCCGGCTTTCCCTTTGACTTTTTCCGAATCTTCTTTTTTCCTAAACCACCTCTATATTGAGACAAAGTAAACTAAAAAAGAATTATTCAAATCGGTCGAGCCGTTCTCAAGTTTTTGCGAGACTAACGTAATGCAATTGATTTTTATATATATAGATGCATAGTAAAATGAAAAAAAATAAAGTAATAGTAAGCAGGCTGGTCACTAACCACCATCATTTTATTTATTTATTTTAAACCATCATAATTTAAATTTTATTAACGTATTCATGTAATCTGGATTAATCAATAATAATAATAATAATAATAATAATAATAAATTTATTCATTTAAATACACACGAAATCTAATGCATACTATCTTTGGGTTTTAAAATAAATCACAATTTGTAAAAATAAATCAGAAATTTCAAAAAATTTGCAAATGTGCTTTCGTCTTCCATATCTGTAGTAGAGTTTACAATACTGGCAGCCCCAATCCAGCTGTCACCATTCACCTCGCTCTCTCTTGTCAGCTAGCCTTCGACGAGTGCGCACGGACTGGGAGCTGCTCCGCATAAATTAGTTATTAAGGTATCGAATTATTAATTATGTCATATTTTAACAATAAAGAATAAAGTTACGATACAACATATTTCTGGCGACGAGGATAAAAGTAATTTAGTTCGGAGTGCAACGTGTTCATAACCAACAAAATGGAAGCCGCAGTGAAAGCGCTACTCGAGCAGCAGCAAAAGCTTATGGTCGATTTATTAGGGAATCAAAGGAGTTGGATGGAATCCCAGTTATCCCTGCAAAGGCAAGCATTGCAACCCAAAACGGAGCAAAGTTCCGACGTACAGTACCGGGCGACTCAATCATCAGTGCCGCCGTTTCCCCCCTTTGACAAAGGTAAAAGCACGTGGGAAGCGTTCGTAGTGCAGCTCGACCAACACTTTGCAGCATACAAAGTAGAGGATCCGGAGCAGAAGCGTGCATTCATGTTATCATGGATTGGGACGGAGACTTTCGAGTTGCTTACGAAACTTTTCGGTAGTGAACGCATACAGGAAAAGTCATACAAAGATCTCACGGGCAAGTTAGTAGAGCATTTCAAATCAAAAACGCATGTGCTGGCATCAAGGTATAAGTTTTTCAAATCACAAATGCAGCCCGACCAAACATATGGCGAGTGGATAGCCGAATTGCGAGGGTTAGCCCGTAAATGTAATTATGTATGTGCCAACGAAGGGTGCAAGAAGGAATTCGTCGACGAATTAATCAGGGATATAGTTGTTCTGAACACCCCCCACGAATCGGTTAGGAATAAAGCACTTCAGAAATCTAACCCAACCCTAGCAGATGTCATAGCAATAACAGAGGTACATGAGGCGGTGAATTCAGTGCAAGCTGTCACTAGTGTCGTTGGTAAGAAAAGCAACAGTGAGGTATTTCAGCTCAAAGCGGGCAAAGCCGAAAGTTTCAGCGCCAAAAACGCAGGAATACGTGATAAACTCCAATCGTGTTCGGGATGCGGAACTCATCACCAACGAATACAATGCAAATTTCGCAACGCACAGTGTCGAAAGTGCAATCGTTTCGGTCACATTGCCCCAGTATGTAATTCCCAATCAGCAAAAAACAAGCAAAAGCAAAATAAACCATCAATGTCACCAATAAAGCAGGCGAATGCACATCGCCAAGGGACTATTGCTGCGCTGGACTTTATTTATGCTTTAAACGAGCCATCAGTTCTGAAGAGTAGCAATAAATACATTGTGAGGTTAACAATTAATGATATCCCAATTAAGTTCCAGATCGATTCAGGCGCAACTTGCTCAGTAATAGGAGCAAACATTTACAAGCAGCTCAACGCCCCAACGCTCTGCCCGTGCAACCCAAGTAAGTTAATTGCCTTTGGAGGAAATGCAATCCCTGTATTGGGAACGCTGAATGTTGATGTAAAGTGGGGTATTTCGCAGAAGCAGCTTGCACTTATAGTTGCAAATGTCAAAGCAGACAACGGCATTCTAGGCATGGACTGGATGGAAGCCCTAGGGTTGAGTATACAACAAGCAAACGCAATCAACGTCTTAGCCCCAGTCGGCAAGTCTACAGTAGACGGCCTACTTGCAAAGTTTGAAGGAGTTTTTTCGGACAAGCTCGGACACTGTAACTCATTCCAGGCCAAATTGCATCTGAAGGAGAACGCAATTCCTAAGTACTGCAAAGCCCGATCGTTACCTTACGCTCAAATGGATAAGTTCAAACAAGAAGCCGAACGACTTATCGAAGCTGATATTTGGAAGCCAGTAAGTTTCAGCAACTGGGCAGCACCCATTGTAGTTGTCCAGAAAAAGGATAGCACCATAAGAGTCTGTGGCGATTTCAAAGCACTCAACGCACAACTTGAAGTAGACCAACACCCGATTCCACGCATTGAGAAATTGCTACAGAAATTACGCGGAGGTCGCCTATTTTCAAAATTGGATCTTTCTGATGCCTATTTCCAAGTCGAGTTGGACGAGGCATCAAAGTCAATTATGGTCGTCAACACACCCCTAGGACTGTTTTCATACCAGCGATTGCCGTTCGGCGTAGCAAGCGCGCCTGCAATTTTCCAAAGGTTGCTGGAACAAGTGATTGCGGGTATCCCTCAATGTGTCAACTATTTGGATGATATAGTAATAACGGGATCAACTATCGAAGAACATATGGCAAATCTTCAGGAAGTATTCAGCCGACTACAGGAATACGGTTTCACCTGCAAAAGGAGTAAATGTACGTTCATGCAGCCGACGGTGGAGTATCTAGGTTACGTTCTCAATGAGAATGGAGTTGAACCGGCGCCTTCTAAAATCAAAGCTATAAAAGAACTACCCCGTCCAGCCAACTTAAAGGAGCTCCAAGCATTTCTAGGTAAAGTAAACTACTACAACAAGTTTATTAATAATTTCTCCCAGACAGCGGCACCGTTAAATAAGCTACGCAGCCTAAATGAAAAATTCGTATGGGGGAAGGAGCAAGAGAACGCTTTCAATAATCTCAAGCATCAAATATCAAGCGCACCTATGCTAACGCACTTCGACGAATCGCTCCCGATCATTCTTGCAACAGATGCATCTTCGCACGGCATCGGAGCTGTCATTTCGCACAAATTCCCTGACGGTACCGAGAAGCCAATTGCCTTCGCCTCCAAAACACTCGATGTTCATCAGAAGAGATATAGCCAAATCGAAAAGGAAGCCTTATCGATTGTTTATGGAGTTCGCAAATTTCACCAGTTTTTGTATGGGCGGCCGTTTATCCTCCTGACGGATCATCAGCCGCTCGTATCTATCTTTAGTCCAGATAAGCAGCTACCGACGGTCACTCTACAACGCTTACAGCGTTGGGCCCTCATACTAATGGGTTACAGTTACGAAATTCGGTATCGCCCTACAGCTAAGCATGCAAACGCAGATGCCTTATCGCGGTTACCAGTTGGACCTGATCCTGAATTTGATGCGGACGACGAATGCTGTTTCCAGCTTGACGCCAAACAGGAGATACTAGACTTCCCGCTAAATGCTAAGCACCTTCGGAATATGACAAGGAAGAGCAGCAGCCTGCAGAGAGTTCGTCAATTCATCGAGGCCGGTTGGCCCGCACAGCTGACGGCGTCGGATAAAGAGCTGAAGCCGTTCTTTGATCGACGACTATCTCTAAGCCTTGAGGAGGATATACTACTATTGCAGACCAACTATACGCGTGTCGTGGTTCCGGAATTGGCACGAAAGAAGGTTTTAAGCTTACTTCACGAAGGGCACTGGGGTATGACGCGTATGAAGCAGCTGGCGCGAAGGTACTGCTGGTGGCCCCGTATTGATGCCGACATCGAGGAAGCGGTTAAAAGCTGTCGAATTTGTCAACAATACAGCAACTATAACCCACCACAAGAATTTACTAGCTGGCCAGTTGCCGAACGTCCTTGGGAACGCATCCATCTGGACTTTGCAGGTCCATACCTAGGGTCAACTTGGCTCCTATGTGTCGATGCTTTCTCCAAGTACCCATTTGTCGTAAAGCTGCAACAAGCCACAGCCTCAGCAACCATCGATGCCCTCCGCGCAATATTCGTACATGAAGGACTTCCGGACAGCATTGTGTCTGATAATGGAACTCAATTCACATCGCGCGAGTTTCAGAACTTCTGTACTAGTCAAGGTATTCGGCACCGCACAACGGCACCGTTCCACCCTGCATCAAATGGCGAAGCCGAGCGCTTCGTACGCACGTTCAAGCAATCCTTAACCAAAATAGTTGAAGAGGGTAAGCATTCAGCGGAGGCTCTATTAACGTTTTTAACGACCTACAGGTCATCACCTAATACTACTTCAGGGAAGACACCGGCCGAATTGCTTCACGGCCGTCAGCCTAAGATTTCCTTATCATTATTGCTGCCGCGTACTCGGAAGTCCAAGCCATCTAAGGAGAGTCCCATCGCCAAACCACACTTTGATATAGGAGACCCGATTTATGCAAAAAACTTCTCCCGCGGCCCTCCATGGGTGCCTGGGATAGTTAGAGAACGCTTAGGACGAGTCATGTATAGCGTATCCTTGAGTGAACATGACCGCACCATCCGCAGACATCGTAATCAGCTAAAGCCGCGCAGAATCCCGGAGGGGACACCACCTTCGCCACTTGCAGAACCGCAGCCAGAGCCAAGGCGATCCGCTAGGCTGCGCCGACAATTGAGGACCAGGGCAACAACCTGCAGGGGCAGTTCTACAATTGGACGGGAGGGAATGTAGTAGAGTTTACAATACTGGCAGCCCCAATCCAGCTGTCACCATTCACCTCGCTCTCTCTTGTCAGCTAGCCTTCGACGAGTGCGCACGGACTGGGAGCTGCTCCGCATAAATTAGTTATTAAGGTATCGAATTATTAATTATGTCATATTTTAACAATAAAGAATAAAGTTACGATACAACAATATCAGAATTAAAGTTATCATCATGAGGGTTAGCTCGTCGAGTTCTTGTGTCATCAAGAAGGTTCTGGATTCCATGTCCCGATATTTGGACCATTCAATTTAATAAACATTAGATCCGAAACATGGCGGATGGATAGTCTTGTTCTTGTTGCTGACATTATAATGTTCATTTGACCGAAACCTCGCTCATACTCTGAATAACTGCATGGTATAAGCTTGGAGCAATTCATTAGTGGCTTTAAGTCTTTTGGAATAACTATGTTGTTCTCAAGATATTCTCTGAAGCTGTTTTTTATTTTGGTTGAATTCAATCTAAATATCGTGCACAGCTTTTCGATTTCAGGCTCACCGTAACCTACGGATTTGTTTGCATCAAGTCCGTCAAAATCAGGGGAACGCAGACAGTCATGACACCATTAAGGACCGGTCTATTTTGTACAATACTAAAAGTTCCCTTTAGAAACGGATTGATTATTTTTTAAGAACATCAACTAAGCCTACAAGTGCATGTAAAATATACTTTATTTTTTATTAAATTGTGGATAAGGCAGTGTGGCAACGCCGTTCCCACGCGTTCCCGCTCCACTACACCCCTGGGAACTAACTAGTAACTAACGGTTTTAACTTTTACTCAAAAAACAGGAAAGTGAATCGCACGCTTCTCATAACATGTCTTGTGGCAATCATTCAGATTCCCTCTTCATTCCTAGTAACCAGAAATGGAATCAATTGATTACTTTGGAATGAATTTTGAATAGGTTCTTGTAGAATAGATTCTTTTTTTCACAACTGGGTTATTGAGTAGATATTCTTTGCTAATCTAAAGCTAAACCATTGGTTATATAAAGAAGTAGATGTGTCATTTCGATGAAAAGGTATTGTGTCGTTACCGTGCGTGGCGGCTCTGTAGTCGCATATTTTCGTTTTTTTAGAATGGTTCTTACATTTGCTAAGATAATTCGAAAAAGCATCAAAGCTTCTGTTAGGCCTCAGGTACGATACGAGCGGCGCGCGGCAGTAGCGGCGCCGCTCTGTTTTCTGGTTGCATTAGTCAGCATGTATATCTGAAGACACTGGCTACGATAGGTCTAAGCGGCGAGCGGCAGTGAGCGGCGCCGCTTACTGCCGCCAAAGAATATCTACAATAAGAGGGGTCACTCTACTGCATATTTGTGTGGGTACATTTTTGTCCAAAAATAAAAAATAAAACGCGTCATAAGCGGAAGCAGGTATATTCTATCAAGCTGTCAAATGTCATTTAGAGAGAAAGAGTTCGAACTATCTCTTACTTGGTAAAATGTGGGGTGCTGTCTTCGATAGCGCTTTATTATATACAACCACCGCCTTATCCTATGCAAACGCAGCTCATGAACTTTCATTTTGTTTTTGTAATGTATGTAATTTTAAAGGGGAGCGGAACTTTAATCTGCGCGGGCTGAACTTAAAGCATCGCGAGCGGAACTTAAAGCGTCGCGAGCGGAACTTTAAAGTTTCGCGCGCAGAACTTAAAGCCCGGTCCAGACGCTCAGTTTTGAACAACGACTTGTCTGCGCAGATCAGATCGTTGCAGACAACTCGTTGCGTGTGGACTGGAAATCTGCGACGATTTGAAGTCTGCGCAGTTGCAACGATATCTGAGCTAAAGAGCATAGATATCCGTGAATCTGTGCGGACTTCCATGAACTTTGAACACAGATCACACAAAATAGAGCGAAATACGCAGATATGTCGTTGCCGTGTGGACGCTCTAAAAATCGCAACGATTTCATTCGGTCATAAAGCTGCGCAGACAAATCGTTGTTCAAAACTGAGCGTCTGGACCGGGCTTAAAGTTCTGTGTTGTTTACGAGCACTCATTGGTTGAAACATGACGCCTACATTTCCTTTCCCTTTTCACAAAGTGTAATTCACTTGCCATATATTTCTATGACGCTTGCTATACACAATCGCAACTCGAAACGTGTACAGACATTTGTGACCCTTCTTATTGTAGATATTCTTTGCTGCCGCGACCGCCGCTTGGTTTGGTTTGAAAATTTTTTCACTGCCGCTCGCCGCTTAACGTCACTACGACAGTTCTGTTCAAGATGTCGGAGGAACAAGTCAGTGGACGCAAAGTTGTTAATAAAATAAGTGAATCACAGTGTGAAATATTGATTTCGGAAGTGCAGTCCAGGCCGGCGCTTTGGAATGCCCAAAATGACGATTTTAAGAACGCCAGTACACCACGAAAATTATGGAATGAGGTTGGTGCGGCTGTATGCTTGCCAGGTAATATTATTATTTTATATTTAAGAGAGATATCGATAATTTTAAGGACCCAATATAAGTTTAGGCCCGTTTTAATAATACCTAAATAAATCACTTTATGTAACCTCAAATTTGAGGTTAATTTACTAAATTCCAAAATAATCAAGGAACGAACTAATCAAAACAAAGAACTGTCAAATGAGTTGAAGAGTTTTCAATTTCTTCGTTCAACTCTCATGTCGGTTCATTCGGTTTTATTCTTTTTACGCACTTTTACTTAAAATTAGAGTATTCATTCATATAATAATGTGAATGCGTGCTTGTCTTGAAAATAATATTAATACAATAGCTCTACATTGCAGTAAATAAACCAGTTTCCGATGGATCTTGGGAGCTAGATGAACTGAATCTTTTTCGAAGGATATCTCGTAAATGGTCCACCTGAGATTTTTTTATTTATTTTTCCCGCGATCAGCGACCCAAAATCCATCGGAAAAAGTAAAAAATTTAATTTTCCGCAGTTATCGGTATCGTGCCCTTTCTAATGTAATTTTTTTTTTCAAAATAACTACGATCTATTACTTGGGTTGCCAATGATTTTTTATTTTTATGGTTATGATTATTTTTATTTGAAATTAGTATTACAATTCAGTCAAATTAATACACAAAATAGCCTTAACTCGGGATATTTTACTAGGCGACAACTTCCGAATGCCTCTTCTTCTGTTCTTGAACAAAGAAGTATTTATATTTGTTCCTTATCCTAATTGCTTCTTTGCTGGGATTTCTGCGAATAGGGGAAATAATTCGTGGCAGATCTTCTAGGCATTCTCCACGCATGTAAGTGATGTAATCATAATCACTTGAACCGTCTCTGTCTCTTATAATATTGTGCAGTACGCACGCAGTTTGTACTAACAAGCTGGCTCTCTGTATGCTGGGCATTTCTAATGCTGTTCCCAAAAACCTCCACTTGGCTCGCAATATTCCGAAAGCGCATTCTATTGTTTTTCGAGCACATGATAAATTTATGTTGAATTGTTCTTCATCTGGAGTCAATTTCTTTGAGGGAAAAGGGCGCATGAGATAAGGTTTAAGGGGGAATGCCTCATCCCCTATAAGAACAGGTGGTACGCTAATAGAAGTACCAGGAAGTATAATATTTGGCGGTAATTTGAGCAGATTATTTTCTAGTCTGCGATATAGCTCAGTTGCTAAAAAATTCCTCCATCACTCTGTTTACCAAGGGCACCGACATCAATCACTGTGAATTTTTTTTCAGCGTCAGCTACACCCATCAACACTATTGAAGGGTATTTAAGGTAGTTGAAACAAGTAGATCCTGAATGTGGAGGACATTTCAATTCACAATGTTTGCCATCGATCGCCCCAATACAATTGGGGAATTTCCATAGTTCATGATACTTTTGGGCCGTATTTTTCAGACTTTCTTGGGTTGGTTCTGGGATGTACTCCTTGATAAATTCGTCAACTATAGCTTTACAAGTAGTGTAAACTATCTGGCTTACTGTACGCCTCCCAAGTCGGAATTCGAAAGCAAGATGTCTAAAACTTGCACCAGTTGCCAAGAATCTGTAATTAGAAAAATATTAACTAACAAATTGTTTAAAAACTTTAGTAATTACAAAAGTATCAACTATACCAATAGTTAATATGCAGTTATATTTTGAAGTATCTGGGATAGAGTTTAAAATAGGTGATGGGGATGATGGTGGCTACAAATTGAATAATTTTTTTTGTTTATTTGCTTAGGTGTGGAAGCAAAGATGAAGTGGAAGAATTTGAAAGACAAGTTCAGGAAAATAACGCAAAAACCTGCGCCGAAGTCAGGGTCAGCGGGTGGTCAAAAAAACAATAAGTGGAAATATTTCGACTTAATGCACTTCAGCAAAGACACCATAATACCAGCAACGATGATCGGAAACCTTAAACAAGTTCTACCCAATGAAGACTATGAAGATTACGAAGAATTAGAAATTTTCAGCGAAGAAGAAAATCAATTTCAACGTGAGCCACCTCCTACAGCTCCTAGAACATCTGCTCCAATATTTTCGAGAGCCAGACCTCACCGTCCGAAATCTAAACTGCTTTTGAAACACGATCTTCAAACAAAAATGGTCCATTTGGAAGAACGGAAAATCGACGCAATTATGAACTTAAAAAAAATATAATGAAAAGCAGACAGAATGTGATGACTATCATTTTTTAATGAGTCTATTACCTTTTATGAAACCGTTGAGCCCCCTGCAGAAGCTGGAACTGAGGGGTAAGATTCAGGAAGTCGTTTTAAATAGCTATAAAGCCAACCAACAACCTACCGAAACCTCTCATTCCGCATCAGCTAGATCGTCAGCAATGGATATGGAATCGAACTCCACTTACGATGAGGACTATATAGATATATAAACGATATAGATATTGTATTTTTTAGCAATTATATAGTTCGCCCTAGTACTTAAATGTATTTTAATTAGGAACAGATTGAGTTTCGCGACTTGTGGCAGGAATGCGTCTTTCTAATATACTTCGCATATCGACAAGCACGCATTTGTATTTTTATATTAATTTTAATTCTAAATCAGTACTAAATTTTAATTGCAAAGTTCATCTAATTGACACATGTGTCAATTTGAGAAGTTGAAAACAATGAAATAAACAGATTTCTTGATTAATGTAGTCCTGTGAAGTGTAAAAAAGTGATAAATGTGTTTAAAGGAACTTGTGGCGGGTTTTTTCAGTTTTCGCGAATAAATTTTGTGGATATAAATCCGCCACAAGTCGCGAAACTCAACTTTAGCCTTTAATTATTTTCCCCATGTATCTCCACACACATCCTATATAATCCTATAATTCTGAAAGATTGCCATGAGACAATTTATACGTCTTACAGGACTTGGAAGAATGTTATGGGCTAGTAACTTTTTAAAATATATGTTCCTTACCGAAGAGTTACAACTAATCGTTCTTCTGGTTGCACTTGATGTCGTAGACCGTGCCTTTTCTTCTCCAATCGAGGTTTCACTCTACTCAAAATGAAGTCAAATGTTTGAATAGATGTACGCGTGTACTCAAAAAACTTTTCTTCGTCAGTCCTTAACTCGTCAAATAAGTGGTGGTATTCTCCTAATTTTCTCCTTTTTTGATTGATTGGATGAACACCCCAACGTCTAATTCTTTTTCTGGAAACCATGTATTTTAAATTTGAGTTTTCACATAGCACTAATAACTTTAACACGTCTTCACTCGAAAACATCTTGAATGCAATGAGGAATAACGGAATGTAACACACGAAGCGGCACATTTTCGCCGCTTTTATCGTAGCCACCCGCGCCGCTCAAGTGCCGCTCAAGGTGCCGCGCGACTTAAATATCGAGGGAGCGAACTGAAGTAAGAGAAGACGAATTGAATCACCGATGTTTACAGACTTGGGGCTCTGGTTCAATTACAACACATCGGGAACCGATTACACATTTATTTTATGAAAAAATACAAATCAACTAATCTAGACGAACTTTTTATAAACAAAACTAACTTAAACGAACTTGCTCATATTCGACAAATAAAACGGACTTGAACGAACCTTCACTTCGGGCAACGACACAAAAAAATTACTGGACCGGACAAGTACTTCGGTCAGTGGTCTAAAGCTCACTGACTTTTCTGATTTAATTCCTTTCTTAACTCTAGCTCTAATTTTGGCAAGGTAAGCATTCTTAAAGTTCCTGCAGAAGAAATTCCTCTGGTGAAAAACAAACTTGATATCTTAAGATATCTTAACTAGGGTGGCACTGATTAGTGCAGCGAGATTGCAAAGGAATTTGCAAACGAAAGCTTTTTTCTATTACCAAGCCATTGGCTTTGGTTTTCTGGGGATTTGATATGACTCTGGTAGCATAATGGTTTCATGTTTATGCTTACGTTGTGTCAGATATGTAACTCCTCCCCGCTTTAATTCAGAAGCCTCCGGCTTCAGATTAACTATATTTTTTACTTCTCTTGTTCTTTTTTTCAGACATATATATAAAACTGCAATCAGGATACATATAATGATTACTGTAAAAATGCTTATACCTGTCCCGTACATAATGTTTCTATGGTATTTAAGTTCTTTTATTTCTTCTATATTATTAAAAGTTTCAAAAGCAATTTTGGAAAAATTTATTGGCTTAGTAAAAGTCTGCTTTATTTGTCTTGATGGATAGTAATACTTATCTAGGAATGATATTTTTTTATTGTAGAATTCTTTGTTTAATACTCCTAAAGTACAATTACTAAAACTTATTAGAAAATTACCTGTTAACACAATTTTTCTGTTGTCACAATTTTGCAATAAGGGGACGTTATACATGTTTTTTAATAAAAGAGTTTCTTCATCTATTTCTTCTATACTGGTTATGTTATTAAATATCAAGTTACAATTTTCTTGGAATACACAATTTTCGCTTATTTTCAAATCTTTTAATAGAGTTTCTTCTCTGTATTTATATATTTTATCATTTATTTCTACTATTGCTTCATCTTTTTGGTTGATTTCTAATTTTTCTGAATTGGGTACTGACTTAATCATTGATATTTCTGTTAATACATAATTTTTAGGAATTTTAATTGCAAATACCAAGAGATTATTATATTTCATAACGCCTGCTTTTAGCAATTTTAATTTGTGGAAATCTATGTTATAAGCTTCTAATTCTTCCAAAGTTAACATACTAGGATGTATAATATTGTTTTTAGTAGCCATTATATTATCTAAGATTTGATTTAGTTTATTTTCAAAATATCGTAATTTTGTTTCTTGATCTAAAAATATAACTTTAAAATTTAATTCATTTATATTCCTGTTGGTTGCATTAAAAGAGTCTAAAATTTTATCTCTATCGTTTTCAATTAAAGTTTTTAAGTCAGTCAATGTTTTATTGAAATATTCATTTATTTTAATTTGTTTATTTAAATTTTGAATAGCATTATGATTGTTGTGTTCTATTACTTGTAAGTGTTCTGTTATGTCTTGTCTGTCTGCGTCGTCCATGGTTCCGAACAACCATTTGTTAACAGTTCCTACCATGTTAATAAGTCCTCGTTTTTGTCTGTTTGAAATCGGATTTTGTAGGGTTTTAAGTTTACTTCTAATTATTTTAACTTCTGTATAAAGTGTATCTCTGTCTTCCTCTAATAAATGTTGTATGTTATTTTCTAAGTAATCTAAAATTTTTCCCATCTGAGTTGGGTCTATTATGTGTAAAATAGTATCGGTTTCATTTGCTATTTCTACTTCCTTAATTTTTATTCTTAAATATCCGTTTTCTTCCTTGATTGGGTGTACCTGCAGTAGCCCTTGTGCTGTGGCTATCATCATTATCAGTAGTATTGTTGTCAACTGCAAATTTATACGGTCTTTTAATATTCGAAACATGCACATTTTTTAATGGATATTTTCTATAATACGGTTCATCTTTGTGCCTTAATCTTTTGTAGTTTCTAATAAACCCTTGTGTTCTGGTTTCTACATAACTATCCCTATTCTTGTTTTGTTTATTTATGTATCGTTCTTTTTCAGCTTTTACTTTATTTATTAAATTTGAAAGATCTGTTAGTTGGTTAGCATTCCTAGGGGTCATTTTTATGGTCGAATGATGTCTATCGTTATAATTACTTACGGCTAATTGGATTTTGTGTTCTAGCGATGTATCCTGGTTGACTGCCTGAATTTTTTCAATTAATGTTGAATGTAATCTTTCAACATCGGCATTGCCAGTATGGCTATTTGGCTTAGTCCAATGGACATCTATTCCCTTTTCTTGCAGATATCTTACAACTTGTTCAGATTTGAATTCATTATCCATGATAATTTTCTTAGGTTTGTCAAAAATTGCTAAATAAGTTTCAATTATGGCAATCTTCTTTACCCAATTTCTTTCTTCTATTAGATATACTACTGCAAATTTAGTTAATTTGTCAATGACAGTTACAAAAGTTTGTTTTTTGTAATGAAAGACATCCCAATGGATAATTTCTCCTTTATTGCTGGGTGTTTCGGTTATATTGAATTTAGGTTTAATAGGTTTTCTGTCATATTTGATTTCTTTACATTTGTCACAGTTGTTAATAACTAATTGTATGTGTTCTAATAACTTCGGATAATAAATTTTATATTTTAGTGTTTTATACGATTCGATGATACCGCTGTGCAAAGATTCTTTTATATGATACAGTGAAATTTGTTTATGGCATTCTTCCTCGTTTTCAATTTCTTGTGCTCTTTTTGTAGCCTTTATAAATTTAATTTTGTTGTTTCCCAAAAATAAGGTTATGATAATTTGTTTGACTTTAATATAATCGGTTTCTTTTACTTCGGAATATATTCCTATCTGACCTGAACTTATGTGGCGTTTTAAAATATTCTTAAGAAGATTTTCTTCACTTAATGGATTAATTTGTATTATTTTTCTACCATGCAGAGTTAATAGTTCTTTAGTCGGACTATATGTTATTATAATCTGAGTTTTATATTTGTTAATTATATTCTCCTTAGTAACTACAAAATCGGAGATTTGGTTATCGAGTGTATAAACTGCTTCAGAAAGGTCCATATTGGATTCACTTCTGTTTGCAATATTTATTAATGGGCTATTTTCAATTCTACTTAAAAAATCTGCAATTTTATTCTCCTTCCCTTGGAGATATTCAATGTCGAAGTTATATTCCTGCAATTTAAGAATCCATCTTTGATTTCGGGGAGAGAATTCCTTTCCCTTATATTTTGAGTTCAAGTATTTGATAGGTGCATGGTCCGTAATTATAGTAAACTTACGTCCATACAAATAAGGTCGGAAATAATTTACTGAATATACAATCGCTAAGAATTCTTTGTCGGTAACACTGTAATTTCGTTCATGGTTATTAAGTGTTCTTGACACATAACAAACTGGTTGACTGTCTTGTGACAGTACAGCTCCTATCGCATAATCACTAGCATCCGTTGTTACTGTGAATTTTTTCTCATAATTTGGAAATTTTAGAATTGGATGAGATGACACTAAAAGTTTTAGTTGTTCAAAAGCTTCTATATATAATGGATCGTGAATATTAATTTTGGCGTCTTTCTTCAAGTACTTAATTAAAGGGTGTGCCACTTTGGCATAGTTTTTGATAAATTTTCTATAGAACCCGGTCATACCTAAAAATCCTCTTAATTGTTTATCCGTTTTTGGTAATTCAACTCGTTGTATATCTTCAATTTTTTTCGGGTTAGGTTTGATTCCCTCGTTTGTCAATACATGACCTAAAAACTCTGTTTCCTTGTTCATAAAGCTACATTTATCAGCTTGAATTTTTAAATTATGAAATGCTAATTTTTTGAAAATTTCTTCTAATGATTTTAAATGTTCCTCTAAAGTTGTTGAAAAGATCAAAATATCATCGAGATATACGACACAGGTTTTATTAATATGATCCCTCAGTATTTCGTTAATCAATCGTTGGAAGGTGGCTGGCGCATTTTTCAACCCAAACGGCATTCTGATGTACTCATACAAACCTGCCGGGGTAACAAATGCTGTTTTCTCTATGTCTTTTTCTGCCACTAAAATCTGGTGATATCCTTTAGCCAGGTCCAATGAGCTAAAGTATTGAGCTTTTCCCAATTTATCTAGGATACTATCGATGTTTGGTAGAGGATACTTATCATCAATTGTTACTTGATTCAGTCGTCTGTAATCTACCACAATTCGATATTTTTGAATTCCTGTTTGGTCCTTTTTCTTAGGAATTACAATAATAGGAGAGCTATATTTGCTCTTACTTTTTCTAATAATGCCTTGGGCTTCCATTTCTTTCATTTGTCGTCGGACTTCTTGTTCGTGTTGTGGTGGATATCTATACATTTTAGAATTTATTTGCTCATCAGTGGTGGTATTTATTTCATGTACAATACTCCGTGTATTTGTGAGTTGATCTCCCTCTTTATAAAATAATTTTCTGTATTTCCCTAATAAATGTAATATTCCGGATTTTTCTTCGGTGTTTAAATGATTTAATTTTATATTTTCTACTTCACTTTCTTCTAACATATTTACTTCTTCTTCTAATGTCTTATTCAGAAACGGTAATCGAACATTATTTTTTAATATTATCTCTTTATTTTCCATATCAATCAATTTAACGTTATTTTCAACCCAATCCATTCCTATTAAAAGATCCCATGATTTTTCTAAATAAATTTTTACCCATCGCATTCTAGCGTTACTTGCTTCTTGAAATTCTTTAGGACACTCGGTTTTTACATATTCAGTGGACTGTTTAATTTGTCCTTCAATAGTACTAATTTGTATATTTTCCCCTTTCATAGTCTTATATAGATATTGTGGTACCGCTTTGGAGTTTAATAAGCTTACTGTTGATCCCGTGTCCAACATAGCGATTAACTTTAGCTTATCTAAAGTTACTGAAAAAAAAATTTTTCTGTTTGTGTCCGAGGCTAATTTGTAAAAAACTCATTTACTCTCGAGTTACCTAAGTGATTTACCTCATGTTTTCTAGTATTAATAGAGTCAACTTCCATTGGTTCTCCCTGGTTATTGTTACCATGGTTATAGAAGTTATTTTGTGGATTTCGCGACTGATTATAATTGAAATTATTGGGTGCACTTCGTAATTGAGGATTATAATTACTATTGAAGTTATTAGAAGGGTTTCGAAATCGAGTACTATTATTGTTATTGAAGTTATTTGAAGAATTTCGGAAATGAGCGCTATTATTATTGTAAAACGTTTTCCGCACTGGATTATTATTTCTGAATTGGGACGAATTATGTGGAAAGTTTTTATTAGTATGGTTCTGACCATTTTGTCTATTGAAAGGGTTGTTTTGTCGGTTAGTCTGTCCGTTAAGTTTTTGTGTGCAGTTTTGTTCAAAATGTCGTGGTAATTTCAAATTTTAAAAATCTTGGCCAACATATTTATTAATAATTGGTCTTATATCCTCTAAACTATATTTATTATATACTTCGGCTGCTAAAGCACCAGCCGTAATTTCTTTGATTTTTAATATTAAGACACTACTTAAATTGTTTGCTATTTCGTTTTGATAGTCGCTAAATAATGCGCACTCCGCTATATTACTAACGAAAATTCTTATTTTATCCATTAATTCAAGTATTGAACTTACTTTTAAACTGCTGATTTCCCTCATTATCTGTCCTTGGTCTTTAGTTGGTTTGTACTGCATCTTCAATTTGGTTTTACATTCCAGCCAGTTTTGTGGGGGTGAAGTCTCCAAGTAACATTTTGCCAGTCCAGTAATTTTTTCGTTGTAGATGATGGTGAATACTTGTTGCCCATGTTGTTCGTACTCCGAGATTATTCTTTCCGCTGATGATATAAATGAAGGTAAAGTGCCTTCCTGTCCCTCAAAAGCTGGTATGTAGCGAATATCCTTCTCTATTTGACTTCGTATCGTGGGTAGTTGAGCCTGCCTGCTGACCAGTTCCGTCAGAACTACTAGACATCGTTCAATCATATTCTCCGGTTGTTGAGCCATTCTTCGATTTCTGTCTGCTATTTGATTTCGATGATTTCTTCTCTCCAGGTTGCTTTCTGCAGGAGCTGTGGTCGTTTCTCCGCAATATCACTTAACTGGATTGCTGCGTTTCACACTTTATTGTCCTGTTTTTAATCACTGGATCCTATTTCATTCGAACAGGATCCTACCGGCTGCGCCACTTAAATATCGAGGGAGCGAACTGAAGTAAGAGAAGACGAATTGAATCACCGATGTTTACAGACTTGGGGCTCTGGTTCAATTACAACACATCGGGAACCGATTACACATTTATTTTATGAAAAAATACAAATCAACTAATCTAGACGAACTTTTTATAAACAAAACTAACTTAAACGAACTTGCTCATATTCGACAAATAAAACGGACTTGAACGAACCTTCACTTCGGGCAACGACACAAAAAAATTACTGGACCGGACAAGTACTTCGGTCAGTGGTCTAAAGCTCACTGACTTTTCTGATTTAATTCCTTTCTTAACTCTAGCTCTAATTTTGGCAAGGTAAGCATTCTTAAAGTTCCTGCAGAAGAAATTCCTCTGGTGAAAAACAAACTTGATATCTTAAGATATCTTAACTAGGGTGGCACTGATTAGTGCAGCGAGATTGCAAAGGAATTTGCAAACGAAAGCTTTTTTCTATTACCAAGCCATTGGCTTTGGTTTTCTGGGGATTTGATATGACTCTGGTAGCATAATGGTTTCATGTTTATGCTTACGTTGTGTCAGATATGTAACTCGCGCCGCCTGCCACTCGCCGCTTGCCGCTCGTATCGTACCCGAGGCCTTATGCATTCGAAAATATCGCAAGCTGTTTTTTGAAAGCTCGGATACCAAAAAACAATAAAATCCATGTTCTAATCATATCTGGATATCTGATGCTGGAATGGAACCGGTTTTCTTCCCAGCAAGTCTGATACTTGCTATTCTAGGCCAGCTACTAGTAGCCTAGTCGATGTCCTATATAAATTTTATGAAATTTTTTCCCAAAGTGAGAATATACCTATTTGCCGATTAGCTGCCATGGCTGTCAAATAAGAACTTTTGTTTTTTTATTTAATTTGTAATACACATTTACAAAAACAATTCAATATATCAATTGAAATCAGGTAATGGATTAACATTTAAAATGCACTTTGCTTGAATTTCACTATTCCACGCAAGGTCGTATCCAGCGGAAGGTGAACGGTTGCTCTCCCCCGTTGGGAAGTAATAAAAAATAATATAAAAAAAAATTTTTAGGCACAAGTTTTATATAAGTGTACTAAAAAGGAGAAAACAAGAAAAATATGTAAGTGTAGTAAGGATTGAAGTTGATCAAATACATTTTAGTCCAGTGCAATTAGACTTTTTCTGCGGAATAATTCATATAACGGCAAATGATGACTTTTCTGGTAGGTAATGATGTCCTCATTAATGTTCCAAAAGTCCCCAAAGGGGAAGCGTAAGGACAAAATTTGGCAAGCCTTTAAAGGACTAAAATTGTGTCCTGGAATGCAATTTTTCGAGATATCTCGATTTTCATTGACTTAACGACAAAAATTAATAAGACCAAAAAGAAAGCGTTGGAAATTCTCTATAAAAAAGATAAGGGGTCTTTTTTTCGTATACGCAACCGTTTTCTTCAAAACGACGCGTAAAAAGTCAGATCGCCGCATCGACCGCGAGAATCTTCGGGAATTATACTCACCAACAAATCTTAAGCACGGGCAAGAATAAAATTACTGATTTTCAAATCAGTATAACTCGAACAATTTTTATCCCATTGACTTAAAATTTTAGTTATCGGTTCTCTATTCTATTTTGAAAGGAAATATTGAAGGGTTTTGCAAAACATAAAAAACTGTAAAAGTTATTAACGAATATCTGTCCTCTAAATAGTGGTTTTTCAACAAAATAGGCAATAGTTACATGCATTTTATAAGTGTATTATACCTTCAATGAAATGTTGCTGTATTGGATAAGTGGTATATGGCTCATATACATTAATTTCAATGTTTAAACTTCAGTCATTAGTAATTCATATAGCAATAAATTCCTGTTAAATTTACACAATTTCGGCCATTTTTAAATTTTTTGAATTTGAATATCTAAAAAACGGTGGGTGATTGAGAAAAACGGTTTGAATATTTGAAATCAGCATGTGTTAATTGGTTTAAAACGGCCGTTGGATACTAACATATTCTCAACCAGCTTAAGATTTGTTGATAAGTATAATTTCCGAAAATTCTCGCGGTCGGTGCGGCGATCTGACTTTTTACGCGTCGTTTTGAAGAAAACGGTTGCGTATACGAAAAAAAGACCCCTTATCTTTTTTGTAGAGAATTTCCAACGCTTTCTTTTTGGTCTTATTAATTTTTGTCGTTAAGTCAATGAAAATCGAGATATTTCGAAAAATTGCAATCCAGGACACGATTTTAGTCCTTTAAAGGCTTGCCAAATTTTGTCCTTACACTTCCCCTTTGGGGACTTTTGGGACATTAATCAGGACATCATTACCTACCAGAAAAGTCATCATTTGCCGTTATATGAATTATTCCGCAGTTTGGCCTTTTTTCGGTCTAATTGCACTGGACTATTTGTATTCACGCTGAATCCGTTGTTACCTATCTACTATAAAGCTTGTCGCTGTGCAAATGCAAGAATAGAATCTAAACATCTAGAGCAGTGACGGCCAAGCCTATTCTCGCGGGGATTTGAGATTTCAGAATACGCTACTATGTTCTGTCTATGGTAAGACGTTTTGACGTGAATGGTTTCAAGTTTCCTTACAAGCTACAAGTGTTCTCGAGTTTTTGTATAAAACTATTCAGGCTAGTGTAATGTACCAACCAGCTGAGCTAAAAGGAAGTGTGCAATGAAAATGAAATTTCCGCCAAAACACCTATATGTATGCAATCACGATATTTTACCAATGATTGATAAATGATTTATTAGAACTTAGAAGTATGGTGTGAGGTGTAAAGTTTTTCTTTTAAAAAGGTTCTAATCTTAGATTTTTATTAAGGTACCTATATATTTTATGTACGTACATATATTATTTCACCATGCGCAACTGACTATTATCCCAGATAAACAATTATGGTATACCATTATGATGATGCGCATGGTCAAATTTGTTTACATTTTTCTTTTTAAGTTCTCAGTGTTTTGTTTCTATATTCGCTTTTTTCCTTATGCGCGTGTTTGAAATAAAATATTTTAAGATATGTTTTGTAAAATAGGGGATGAAAGTTTCAATGAAAATCCGCCATTTTTTAAGTAAAAAATTCAATAAAATTGGTATTTCGCCTTTTTGGATAGAAAAAAAGCTCAATGTGAGCACCAACCTTTATCCTAATTCAAGCCCCCCAACAGCCCTCCATTGAAAAAACTAACAAACTATTATTGAACCCCAACCTACGGGGTTTTCACCGCCCCGGTGAAACCGGGTAATCACCGGCTAGTATTTAAATATATGTATTAAAAAATTGCTTTCTTTCTTACTTCTTATCCTCAAAAGGTGGTTCGAAAACAAAATCGGTTTTATAGAAATTTGAAACCTAGGTCATGTTTCAGAATATTTTACCTTCTGAATATTCCAGTTATGATTGTTATGATTCAGCAAATTTAATACGAGATATGCCTCTGTCGTCCTTAAATTCAAATTTCCATTACTTTGAAGAAGATTCTAATGTTGATTTTGAAAATGAAAATTACAAGAAAGTGATTCTGACTGAAGTCGAAATAATTGAGGATATGAATATATTTCAAAATAATTGTTTAGTGTATTATTACAAAAACCGGCCAATAAAAGGAGTCAGATCAAAAATTTATGTCCAAGTTCTTCGATGAGGATGAAAACTAAAACTGTCGGCATATGAAAGGAGTGAGATCAAAAAAGGGGTCCAAGTTCATTGCTCAGGAGAACTTGAAATTTTCTTGAAATACCCTAACGCTGCTTTCTTTCTAATTCTAGTACGAACATTTATTTTGAACTTTTAAATTACGATTACAGTTAATTAAACCCATTTCCTTCCACATGCTCTTATTTTCAACTGGGCAATGTTTTGTTTTCTCTAAGGTAATTTTTATTCTCTGAGATAGCTTGGGCCAGAAAAAAACAACATAACACAACACTGCGTGTTTTTTACGGGAACTTGGCCTAGATCATCTAGATATGATACATCACAATCCTGAGAGATATGATGAGCTTCAATTAATATATTAGTTTTCCAGAAATTCGAAGAAGGATTAGATTATAGAAATTTAAACAGCTAGTTAAAAGTACCAAGTGATTCTTTCAAGGCCGATTTGTTAAGTTGCACACCCATTTTACAGATATATTTATTCAGTCAGAAATAATAAACCCATGTGTAAAGACTTTGCAGCGTGATAGAAAAACTAGTAAAAAAGCAATTAGTCACTCCAATTACGTGATACCCTTGATATAGAAAAATATGCTTATTCTATGTAAAAATCTAGCATGCATTTTCTTATGTCACTAAGGCTAGTTGTCCGCGACTGCTTAATATAATAGTACTCACCATGAGCCTTAATTTGATGTCACACACGTCCCAAATTGAACAACTCCAAGGAAGATGGTTCCACCCCCACCTCCACAACCCCAAAAAATATAACAAACAATTTACCCCAGCAAAAAATCCCAATTAATTCATTCATTTTATATCAAAAAATTCCATGTAAATCCTATTACGTTTACCATCTTAAAACGGCCGACGTTTTCTTCCATTTTTATGATTTTAATATCGTGTAAAAGAAGACCGTGCAAAAAAATTCTGACAAATAATTAATTATAATCAGTACTTATAACAATATTTAACGAAAAAAATTCAAAATGTAAACATTCAGTCAACAAAATCAACATTTTTGTATAAAAACGACACAGGCTTATATGGCAACACTAAGAAGGAGTTGCCCGATTTTGTTCATCTTCGAACTTGACCTTGCAATTTTTTCAAATATTATCGTGCCAAATTACAAGTCTTTAGCTACAAGCGTTCTCGAGTTATCGTCTGGACAGACAGACACACATAAAGACAAACAGACGGACATGCATAAAACGGTTTCTTTTCACTTCCCAGGCGTCGCACAACAACAAATATACGTATGCTCATTCGGCCTCGGTTTGCCTCGTTCGCGTTCGTGCTCAAGTGAATACGCACCTTTACGATCACCTCGGCTAGTACTTGGCGCTTGCGGAAAAAAACGGTTGATGGGGAAGGGCGACGTAGGGGACGGGGCAGGTCTTTCGTTCCAAGTTTTGGATAAATTTAATTCTTCAATTTCTCGATTGTGAGTGCCTGCCCGATAAGAAAATTTGTTTACATGGCTTTGTTTTATTTTAGTTTCATTTTTTAGATACTTTAGAATTTAAGATTATTATAGATAAAAATAACAATATTGGAGTAATATTATACCTACAATTTTTATCAATTAATTAATTATGGATAATCATCCATTTCTCCCTTTATGAGGGATATATTTTTGCATTTTAGCTGCACTCTGTGCATTCTTATGAAACATTTTGATTTAATTAATAAACAATTGGTCAAATAGGAGTATGATTTTGTAAAGATTATTAATTAATAATTATTTTATCAATTTAGTCGAATAGAATTAGAGAGAGTTGGCGGTATCAATTGACATACTGATTGACGGTAAAAAATAAACTCATGAATCATGGTAATGATCACATAACCTACTCAGTAGGCATTTCAATAACTTATTGATTTACCTATTGATCCAAAATTCAGCGATGGCGATTTTGTTTTGTTTGCTGTTCCCAGCAAAGCAAATCATTTCTTTCATAAGCTTTGTGCGAATATTCGCCTTGCGTAGTTGAAAAGTAAACTGACTTTAGAACCACGATTTTTGGGTTTGCACTGTTCGACACAGTGACGAAGAATGTTTATTTCAGGAGTAATTCTTCAGGCCGTTTTTCGCGTACGATACTTGTGAGAATAATTCAAAATTTCACTATTTACAGATCGCCACCAATAACCATAACTCAGAACCAATCTGATTTATAGGTTTTTTAAATAGAATTTTCCCCCTAAATTTTACATTTTTACTTTGGGTCCTGACGGGTGTTTTATAGGAGAAACATTGTTTACAAAAAACTGTTTTGGGGAAAACAGACACGAAAAATCTGCTCCTTCCCCCCGTCCTCTACTTCGCCTTCTCTAAACCATGCAAAAGTTCCATATTATAATATACTATATAGCATGAAAACTGAATACGGATTAGTATTTAGATAAATGTAATTATTTACTATGTCTATGGTTATTTTAAATTATTTTTTTCTTTAGTTGTTTTACAATCTTATCTACCTACATACAAAATTATCCAAATTATTATAATATTGTAGACAACTTGCATTTTTACAGACAAGTTGCGTATTAAATTGGTACTATAAAGTAGGAATTCATAAAAGCAAGGCAAACTCCTTTTCTCGAATATGCGAATTTCTAAAGTCCTGAAACGAAATGTATTCGCTGTGTACGTCACAATCCCCGTCCTAAAAACCGTAACTTACAATTCATTGAAAAATACAAATGACAATGAGAGATTCGTTTTGCCCCTTTATCTACCCTCCCCGTCCCTAAATGTATCGACTGGCTAAATTGCCTTGAACAAGAAAAATGCGTGTAGGCAAAAATCGAATTTTCTTATCTCTACAATCTACATTTACATCACATCGCACTCCTGAAATTTTTCACCACTACGTCACTCGCTACGTCGCTGAAATTTCTCTCAGAGGAATCGTGTACATGAACGGCACGCTCATATGATACACAAAGTGTTTGAGTGTATATGTTGTCAAGAAATTGTTGGTCAAAAAGTGTGAAATTTTGCCTATTATTAGGCGGTTACGATTAAATTCTCTGAATTTTAAATCTAAATATTGCTAATATTATTTAGGCAAGTTTAAAAACATTCGGTGAAAACAGATTTCCAATAAAAAAAAATTTGTTTTAATGAGAGTCGCACAAATTAACAAGGAGCCGCATGCATATCTAGGAGCTACATTTGCGGGTTTGCACAGATATCTGGTTGCTTAGAAAATTTAAAATTTACGCACATATCAATAAGTTTCAACACATTTCAGATAAAGGGCCTGCTCAAATTCGTACGAGAAGTTTATATCATCGTCATATACATTGTTTCAGTTCTATCTTAATGTGTGTGTTGCGATTTGCGAAAAAGCTTTTCATTCGAAATTGAGATTGGAATTTTCAATTTATCTTCACTTAAATAACACAGGTCTGCAAAAATATACTTTTTAAAAATTGTTTTGATTATAGTAGCTTATTTTAATGTATTTTTCTGCGCTGATTTCAAAAATGAAATCCGTTTTTCTCCATCACGTAAGGTTTTCCCACAAAAAAGAGAAATATCGTAGGAACAATTATTCCAATTAGAAAAAAGGTAATTTTTATTTTTTTTTATTTATTCTACATTTGATAAAGTTTGTGAGTTACACAATATTTTAGCTATTAGAAAGATTTAAAAAAATAGTAACAATTGTAATACAATACAATTAGTATGGTTATAAATCCTTATAGAACCATTTACGCTTTCCATCAAAACTTCTTTTAGAATTCATTTAAGACAGGAGCATAACTATCACTATCTGGCTCACTATACTTAACGGTTGAATCTGAGTGGTTTAGCTCATCTAAAACATCATCTATAATATTTAGACTAAGTACAGGTATATCGCCATACCGGCTCCACAAGATATAGGGCGGATCGCTGATGAGATGTTGGTATAGAAAATTTCCTTCTTATTTGTTAAGTTAAAACCATGCACGTTACACGAACAAAACTAACAGTCATCATGACATCACTGTCATTTCATCATGTTTTCGGCTCCGTTCAGACCGTTGGAATGCCAAAATGAAATGACTGTCTCTTATCTTCAGTCCTTTGTCTTAACTCTTACAAACTTTGGGGAGCGCCGACGGACGGACTAATTACTTTAAAACGAAATAGTACCTATACATTTTTCGCAAAATCAGAGATATTGCTTTGCTGTGTTTTTAATGTAATAGTTACCACAAATGTAAGAAAAACAGTCTGGTGAAGTAACACATCCTTTAGAACCCATGTTATTATAAACAACACAGAATGAAGAAAGGAATAATTTCCACTTTATAAACACTAAAAGAAATGCGTACAGGACTAAGTCAAGAGACACACTACAAGGTCAAAAGTAAAGAAGGACTTGACAGCTAGTAGAGTGGAGAGGAATTTTGGAGAGGGGGGTCGACAAAAAGACAGGAGTAAGCAGGAAAAATGTCCAGTTTGAACCGGATTTGACTAGTTCAACTATTGTCTGTTCAACGTAATAATGACTACTTTACTGAAATAATATTAAAACCTTTTTATATTAATTACTTCATTACAAGTAAAACCAAGCTAAAACAATAAAGTTACTGAAAAATTTTATCAAATATAGATTAAATTAAAAAAATTCAAAATGACATTTTTTTCCAATTGGAATAATTGTTCCTACGATATTTCTCTATTTTGTGGGAAAACCTTACGTGATGGAGAAAAACGGATTTCATTTTTGAAATCAGCTCAAAAAATACCACAAATATCACTTATTATATTTAAGACAATTTTTCCATCGCAGACCTGTGTAATCAGTGTCTTCACTAAAAATGATAAAATGGTACAAGTATTGCCACAGACAAGAAAATATGGCGAAGTGGAAAAAGTGGCGAAGTTTCATAGAAATACTCATCCCCTATTTTACCCCGTTATGGGTTGAATTTCAAAAAACCCTGATAGACGTGTTTCATTATTTCTAACCAAAAGGCCAAATACCAATTTTGACGAATTTTTACTGCAAAAATGGCTGATTTCCATACAAATTTGCATGCCCTTTTTTACCCGCTTAGGGGAAGAATTTCAAAAAACCGGTTCTTAGTGAGCACCTATAAGATAAGTTGTAGAAGTATGAAAAATTTCGTGGAAATCGGTTCAGCGGTTTCCGAGAAAGAGTGATCAGTCAATCAGTCAGTCAGTGGGTTTTGGATTTTATATATATAGACTAGCAGGTCATCCATCGTTGCAGATCACCGATATAGATATACATATATCAACGTTGGAGCAGTGGGTAGAAATCACGATTCCTATATATATGAGCAATCGCGATTAAAAAAGGAAATGGAATCCAATACAGGGCAAATTCCAAAAATATTTCGGGAGTCTCTGTTCCGATACTATTATTGGGGGACTCCGCATTTAAAATGTCGCAGTATATGCTGAAACCATTTCCGTTCTCACAGCAGTTGAGTGAGCAGCAAAGGTTCTTCAATAAAAGACATTCTCGTGCTCGATGAGTAATAGAAAATGAATTTGGCCATTTGAAAGATCGATTCCGAAAAATTGGCAGAGGACTCGAAACTTCCATTGCTAATGCCTGAAAAATAATAAAGGCTTCCTGCGTTTTGCACAATATGTGCAACGAAATGGATGACCGAGTTTACCAACGTTGGAGAGAAGAAGCACGTCAAGCACAGGATTCGACAAGAAGTCAACCAAATACAAGGACTACAGCGGGAAATAATAACATTATGGCAAATACAATACGACTTGCAATTTGCAACAATTTAAATGAGCAAAAGGAATAAAGAAGATTTTAATTATATTTTTATTAATTTTTATTTTTTTCTTGCCTTTCCTGACACTGTACTGACCGTTCGAAGAGAGCATTAGCCTCCCTCATTAGCAAAGAATATCTATCAATAAGAACTAAGTTTCTGATGTCAGCACGTCTGTACACGGCTGAATTGCCGATGTGAACATCGAGCTTTGAAAAATTAGATAGCATTAGAGTGGCTTTTGCTGAAATGGGACAACAAAAGTGAGCTTGGCGAACAGGGCGGTTCATATTTGGCACCTAGATCAAAAGTCGCAAACAATCTGACTTGCAATCGGTGCGAACTTCCGAATTGCCCTGCTGTGAAAGCTCTTTCAACTCAACTGACCCAAAGAGCTTTTGACGTGAGTCCAATTATCCATGAAATTATTTCTGGCACAACACTTTCCATTTTTTGTTGACACTTGAAAGCGTTTTACAGCAGCGTCTGACTTTAGAGACGTTTAGAGATATGAATTTGACCCTCTTAAGTTAAGAGACGATTGAGGTTAGATATTTCATTTAATTTTGTACACAGAATACCAAATCTGTTAATTAAAACTCACCACTCAAGTTAAGAGATCAGCTGATTCTTGACGTCTCTTAACTGGCTACCTGGAATACCGTTTCTGTTAATTTTGCAATTAAGAGGTTAAGAGCTCTTAATTTTTACCTAGAATCGGGCCCTAATATATATTTACTTACTTTTTTGGTGGAGATTGCATGTTTCCAGTTTGCATATTCAAATTGAACACAATGAAAACAACAAAATGACATTTCACAGCTGATTAATTTTCAGTACAAAGATTTTCTACCATGTGGAACTAACGGCGCTGTTGCAGTCTGTCGAGTTTAACCCGGGGTCCAGGATGTAGGTTTCGATGTCGAGTTCTTGTGGAAAATTTACATGGGCTACGTCATAGTGACGTCATTAACCCATTTAAGTGCTCTCGTGTGCCCAGGGTATAATACCCCGGGCACACGACAGCACTTAAGTGGGTTAATGACGTCACGTAAAGTGGGTTAAGTGTCGTGTGCCGCCGAACGGAGTTCGGGGTTAACATATCTGATAACATTTGGCGAAAAGTAAACATAAAAATACATAAAAATACAGCAATCAAGTGAGTTTCTTGCGTTGAGCTTGAGATTAGTTGATGTGTTTACTCAATTGAAATTTGCTGTAAAGTAACGATAACACGAAAACATCTAGGAAACCACAAAAAAACATTTCACAGCTGATTACTTCTTAGTACAAAGATTTTCTACCATGTGGAACTTATGGCGCTGGTAGTAGTCTGTCGAGTTTAACCCGGGTTCCAGGAGGTAGGTTTCGATGTCGAGTTCTTATGGAAAATTTACATGGTCTACGTCATAATGACGTCATTAACCCACTTAAATGCTCTCGTGTGCCCAGGATATAATACCCTGGGCACACGGGAGTTATTAAGTGAGTTAATGACGTCACGTAACCCAGTTCAAATCGTCGTGTGTACAGGTACTTTTAACCGAGTTAGTTTGTGTCCCGGAGAAGGCTTAGCAAGGCCTTTATCCATGCAAACCGACTTGCTTCCTGAAAATTAAATAATTTATTACAAATACAATTAAAATATATTTGCAATTACTTTTCACGTCCTATTCAATAATTTTTTAAAGTTTCAAATTTCTCTCGTTGCTTTATTCTTTTGCTTACACAATGAAAACTATTTAGTACAGCTTTTTAGTACAACAATTTAGTGCAATTATTTACGTACTGCTGGCGCTAGCAGCAGTAAAATCCGTTTAACTCGGTTCCAGCATGTGGATTTCTAACCCAGTTCGGCATAGGAAATTAACATGGACAACGTCATTCTGACGTCATTAACTCACTTAATAACTCCCGTGTGCCCAGTGTATAAGACGTCCCAAGTTGTGAAGCAAAGAATATCTATCAATAAGAACTAAGCCTCTGACGTCGAATTTTTATACATGTATGCAAACAAGTAAAAAACAAGGCAAAGGAGAATGGGCAAAATTGTATGGAGCGTGAGCTATTTGCGGCCAAGATTAATTTTGATATTTCTTGATATAGTTTGGTCCTACTATTACTATGCAGAAGTTTTATCGCCGCCATGTATTTCTAAAAGGGATAAAATACATTTTTGTTTTGAATAGATTTACTATGTATCCTGGCTTATGTTCAGTGCAAAAATGAAAAATCAAAGTGAAATAAATAATCTAGAAGTATTTATTAAATAATTAAGCAAAAAAGATAAACAATCGCACAGTGCACAACGACACAAACGTAATCGAAGGGCAGCGCGGACAGCGCCCACGACCCTCACGCCACCGCGCATTAGTGCCGAAAATTCATTCATAACCAACAAAAACGTAAAACAATTTACCGCAGCCGAAAGATTTCCATTCACTCATTCTAAATAAAAAAATCCTATGTAAATCCATCCACTTTTACTACTGTAAAACTTCCGAATTTTCTTCCATTTCTATTATTTTAATATCGTGTAGAAAGAAACCGTGTAAACAAAATAATTAATCAATTGTAATACTTATTTATAACAATGTTTAATGAAAGAAATTCGAATTGTAATATTCAGTACACAAAATCAACATTTTTGTATAAAAACGATTCAGGCTTATATGGCAACACTAAGAAGGAGTTACCCGATATTACTCATCTTCGAACTTGATCTTACCATTGTAACGAAGTTGAAGTTGAGAGTTTGATCAAATTTTAATAGTTTTAAATAGTTTTTATAGCCCCCGGGAGCAGCAAAAATTCATAGCAACAAAACAAATTGCGAAAAGTGTTTGTACCCACGTAGTTGCGTTAAGTATATATTTTTCTCCTCTGGACTAATAATGCGTCGAATTAACCGATGTCAAGTGAAGCATTTCTCCGACATCTTGTTTGCTCTAACTAAAATAACTTGTCTTAAACTTTTTAGTTCACTTTTTGTATAGGCAGTCGTGTTTTAGAATTTTTTTAATTCTTTATTTTTTTTTATACGAGCTGTCGAACATTCTATGTAAAAAAAAATTAAACAAATCGGTGCACATGAAATCAGATAATGTCTCAAAATTGGACGATTTTTCATGGAATGACTCAGCGCCGCAAAAATATATCTTTCTGTAGAAGCTTATTCATCAACTCATTTTTCTATTTGAGTCTGAAATGCAAAAAAATCCAATTTCTGAAATGAGAAAAAAAATCGTAAATAACAAACACCAAATCATTGTGCTAGCAGCAATCTAGAAAAGTAATTACAGGAATGAAGAAAATCGGTGCCAGGGACATGCAAAAGCACATGCGAATAAGTGTCTGAGATGAAAATAAAGGAGAATGGGCAAATTTCATACAAAACAAAACCAGCGTCAACAAAAGCAAAACCTATCCCATATTATCACATATGTTAATCGCCAAAATCACCTAACGTAATTAAGGGACGTCCTCTAAGAGATATAAGGGAAGAAGTCAGTCCAGTCGATATAATGAAAAATTGGGGGGTAGCTGGAATTGGAAAGTATTCCAAAGTTAATGAAATTTTGACAGTCAGATCAGATCACAGATCACAAAAAAAGATAACGGTAATCACATTTTCATCCCGTCGTCGTCGGGTACATACATAAGATTCTATGATTCCAATAAGATTTTAATAACGATAGTTTTCTGTTATTCGATTTTATCTGATCCCCAGTACTTACAGAAAAAATAAATGTGTATAATTGTTTCTTATAATATCAAGCCTAATAAATCTACCCTTAAATTGTTTTTGTTGGTTCTGGGTGATTTTTGCCCAATCTTTCTTTTCATTTTCAGTGTAAGCAGAGAGTAGAGACATCTATTTTGCTGCACAGAAAACACCACCTGGACTTGAGTGTTCTTCTGGAATTTTCCTGAACATCACTCTGGCCCATTACCTCTGCACATCTGTATATTGTTATTGTCCAAGTTGCATATTTTTGGGTCATCAACCACCTGAGGTAATTATGCTGACCCGAGAGATTCCGCATAAGCATAAGTGCAGTTTGTAAGTAGTACTTTGGCCGATTACGCCTCGTGTGCTCACGTTTCAGTTTACCATGTTTTGGAAATGTGAGTTGCCACCCGCGAGTGCGTTTCTTAATTAAGCCAGCTAAACAGTGCACGTTTCCTACAATTTGCCCTGTCATCTTTAGATCAGGAATAATGTATGGTGCACTTGTTTTGATGAAGTTGGACTCACGCTGGGCATGTTTTGGTAAATTTGCAAGCTTTGCTAAAAAGTTGTTGATGGCAACCGTATGAGATGCCACAATATCATATCTCGTGCGATTCAGTCAGACCCTTCTCCGAAAAAAACGAGAAAAAGTTCCACAATCTCATATCTCGAAAACATACCCACGATTTTCGAGTTTAGCGGGCCAAAATACATAGGAAAAATATAATAGCATTAAATGTACAAAATGTTTTTTTTAATTTGTAAACTAGTGTAATCAAACAACGTTTTTACTTATTGATCGCTACAAAGTCCCACTGTATTCACTCATTACTAAAGCTTTATGTAGACGCATGATAAGACGGGCGGTGGCGGCGACCACGGTGTCGACTTTTAGCAAACCAATTGATGGCGGGTCCTTAGTTCTTTTCGAGTCGATCTTGTGGTTACAGCGCGGAAGAGAGAGCAATTGTGTGAGATCGAAATCGTAAAAGGGATCGGAGTCGGTGTTCTTTAGTGCATTATTCGAAACGATCTCATAACGTCAATGGGCAATGCTAGAATGTATATTTCTTATTGTTAGCCAAAGTGTTATATAAAGTTCTGAACAAACATTATATTTCTATAAATAAAGTGCCCATAGTTGATGACGATAATCCCCGAATGCCTGCCTGTTCTCATCAGAGGATATAGAAGTGGGAATTTTGACAAGACATAGACGCCCTGAGCCATTCTCGCGGCGCGACGCCGAGGATAAATAGTGTAATTTGTTTTCAAGTGTCAAGTGTACAATAATCATCTCGAGCGGATTTTGCGCATTGACGCGCAAAAAGTTTATCTCGCTTGAAACGCTGGGAAAATATATCGTTTCGATGCAACTTTTATATGTAACAGATATTTCAAGCAATCTGGATTTATACTTATAGATAACTTTTATTTTAGTTGCCGTCGAAAATAAAGCGCACTTTATGCCGGGTTTATCAGAGTTTTTGGTAAGTTAGCCAAGTTTTCATTGTAAAAATAAATATCTCGATGATTGAGACATTGAATGATACTGCGGCACGTATAATTAAACGTAAAATTATTTTGAAGTGAGAAAAAGATACAAGCAGCGGTGTTTTAAAGACATTTTGTTTTTCAAGCTCCTCAGAGCAAAGACCTATGTGTTTCTTTTAAATATTCAAAAATGAATTTTTTAATTATTTCGTTTTTCTAATATATTATAGAAGAATTAAGGAATAATAAAAGAATAATTCCATAAATTGTAGAACCTTTTTTGTTTTTATAAATTTCCAGAAATCGCAAATCTATTTTAAGAATTTATAATTCACATCCCTTATCCCTTATTTATACTGGATGTTTCAGTTAAGGATGTCAATATTGAAGGAGTTCATAGGGGGGCTCGAGAAACGAAAAAAATTGTATTGGCACATTTCAATTGGCCTAACGGTTTTCGAGGTATTCGACTTAAAAGGACATTCCTTCTTGAAAGTGCATGCTTTTACATATTTGCTTTCATCTTCAAAACTAAGCAGCGTATGATAAAGATCTAACACGCATTTTAATGCAGAAAAATTATTCTTGAATTGGGGTAGTTTTGAAGAGTTCATATTATCACAATAAAGTAGTTTTCGAAATTCGAAAATTTACAGCCGGTTTTGTTGCTCGAAAATTTAAATTTTTTGTATTCAAAGTCAAATATCTCTAAAATTTCCCCTTTTTCAATTCATCTATATTAACTTCGCCAAAACTTGCTTGTTTGTCAATTTGTGGATTTGTGTGTTTGTGCCGTTTTAAGGAAAACCTTTCGACGGCTAATTAACACACTTCCCGTCATCCAATAGAGCTAAAACTTCACAAATAGGCTCGTTGTCGGTGACATTGAATTCTATCAAAGTTTTATCTCGTTATCATAGAAGGAACGGATAAAATCTTTAATAATAATGCAAAAATGACAGCGCTCTGCACTGCGCATAAAAAAAAATAACATAAAATCAAGTCATCTTATCTTTTTCAATTCTAATAGTCACAATTTCGGAAATATGTAAATGAATTAAGTAAAAAACATTGTTTTTACGGGTTGTTTTTTATTACCTTATATAAAGCCCAATTTTTTCTCCTTTTAACTGCTTTTTACCCGACTGCCGAGGAAGGGTTATGTTTTTCGAGTATATGTATGTATGATATTTCTACCAGACGCTCTGCAGCATAAACGGCTCAACGGATTTTAACAAATGAGGTGTCCTTATATTCGTCTATATTTCACAATGGCATCTGCGAAAAAAAAAACTATTGCATTTTTTGAATATTTTGCTAAAATTTAGTTGTGGCGGATTTCAATGAAATTTTGTGGAGACATGTATTTTAGTTAAAAACGCAAGAATGTGCAAAAAAATTTTGTCGGACTCATATAGTTTTTGAAAAAATTACTTTTTACCATGAAAAAATTCCATGTAATTTTTCGGAATTTTACCGTATTTATATCCACAAAATTTATTTGCGAAAAACGAAAAATCTCCAAAAGTTCACTTCAACATATTTATCACTTTTTTACACTTCGCAGCACTTAAACGAGATATTCTTTGGCTTTATTTATACGATTGTTTTCAATTTCACAATTTGATACATATCCACTCTTAAATAGATGTTTGTTGAAATTAAAATCTTATGGGTGATATCCGACGGATTGAATGGCCTGCTCTTAGGAGAGATCAATTAGAAACAGGACAGCTACCGCAAGCAGTATGCCAGTATTTATTACATTTGATGACCCTACAATCAAAGGTAATCAACCAGGAGTATAGATGTACGGATCGAGCCTTGCACTGTCGACTTGATACGCTTCGGCGGCAAGTAAGAAATGAACGAAGGATGTTGCCTTTAATACTTCGCTGGGTTGTAACTGTCCACAAACTACAAGGCACCACTCTCGATAGGGCCGTTGTAGACCTTAGCTTACATGTCTTTGCTAAGGGTCAAACCTAAGTAGCTCTTAGCCGAGTAAAAAGATTAGCTGAGTTGGCTATTAAAAAAGGCTCTCAGTACCCTTGATCCCAAAAAGCTGTTAAATCGGCCATACGATGAGAATTCTTTAAAAGAGCTTCAACGTCTACGGGATTTGAACAATACAAACTAATATATTGAAGTACTCGTACAATTAACTTGAAGGCTAAAACTTGCCGAAAGTTTAATCTATGTAGCTAGAACATCAATTTCTTCATTTATCCGACCTCTATCTTGTTAATCTAACTTTATCGTCCAGCTTATTAACTTACGTAGCAATATTTAACTGAACAACTGTTTTATTAATAAAAACTAAACAGTATGAAAAAAAAAAAAAATTATTTAAAAAAAAAACAAAAGCGAAAAACAAGTTATATTTAATCTATAGAAATTTGTAAAAGTAATATATAACATAATATGAAGTGTTTATGTGTTCGATACCTCTTAAGCAATTATTAAAATATAGACTATGTATTATATAACTATAACTTAAATGTTGGAAAGGATATTGCAGTCGGGACAACTAAATAATTATCAAAACAAATTTGTAGTAAAAAATTTAAATATTTTCACTTAAAGACTACCACTTGCATAATTATCAAAACAAATTTGCTTAAGAGGTATCGAACACATAAACACTTCATATTGTCTTATACATTACTTTTACAAATTTGCATAGGAGATACGTTTATTCTTCATAAAGGCGACGATATTTCCTACAATATTGTTGAAATTGACTTTTTTTTAAGAAATAAAAAACCCGCACCTTCCTCAATACTTCGTTCACCCCGAAATGAAAAACAAATCTAAAATAATTGTCAAGCCCAGAAAAACACACTTGATTTTTCATAAGAAAATATTGGTCAGAAAATATAAATGAAAAAAACACATTTTCTGCAGAAGTCGGGTAATAAACCAGTGACGGCTGCCTAGTCAGAAAATCAAATCAGAATATAAAATGAAAAAAAAAAATGTGCCGCAGTATAAAAGAAATTCATTTTCTTGCCGCCACTGAAATAATCAGAAAGAACATCAATTCAGCATTCGCATCATCGTATGCACAGTGCACACTGCACACCCCGCAAAATTTGTTTTTATCCACGCTGCCTGTAATGGCAATAGCAAAATATGTTTCTGTATAGTGTAAAGCCGGAGGTACACGATACGGAAAACGTCATATTTATATGGAAATATCTTTGTGGATGTCACTTTTGAGACATCGAGTCACACGATAAGCAAAAATGAGTTTGCAACCTGTATTTTGCAATTCACAGATTAGCGCGACGCCGCGCCGCGCCGCCCGTAAGAACAGTAATCTCAAAACTGTGTACATAAAATTTTGTATGGTGTGACTCCGGAAATTTTTACCCCGCAAATTGCTTGGATGTGCCGAAAATATTCCGAAATTTTTGGGATATTTATAAGCGATACACTATATTGCTTATCGTCGAGTCACACGATATGAAATAAGGCGTATCGCTTATAAATATGACGTTTTCCCTATCGTGTACCTCCGGCTTAAACCGAATATCGATCGACAGCCATTAGGCCGTATTTATAAAAAACAAGCATTTGCTTTGAAGTAAAAGGAAGAAGTAAAAGGTAGGACTAGAAAGTCAAAGGTAGAAGTAAAAGGTGCTACTTCAAAACGTATTTATAATCTTTACCTCTTCCTTGCAAGCAAATACTTCACATAAAAGAAGTAAAGTGTGCAAAGAATTTACGATTCGGAGTCCAAACGTGTTACAAAAATTTCCGAAATTGCAATTCATATTTGGAGTTCAGCAATACGTATACATTTTATTTATTTGTTCATGTGTTTCAAAATAATGAAATATATTGAGGATGGCGACGCCGCCGTGCCGCGGTCCACCTTTTCTTTGATGTTGTTTGGAAAAACCTCTCAGCAACAAGAAATTAAGACTGGCGACAAGATAAATCGTCTTCAACTATCGATATGTAATAAAACGGTCACCTCAGAGGATTTTAAGTAAATTTCCAAGAATTCAGTTAAATAATTGAACATCTTGATCGTTAAGTGGCGAACGAGTTAAAAAAAAAAGTGGTGGTAGTTCGTTAGGATTGACACATCTAAAAAAAAAAAGCAATCCTGATGAAATGCAGTTCATATTGCAATCGGACAGCTTTAAGGCTACAGCTCACGGACAAAACACACCACGTCCACGCAGTGTAACACACACCAAAATGTATAGTTCGGACACGGGACAATAGTACTTAACACTAATAATAGTGAAAATAACGTTCAAATATTACAGATGGTCGCAACGACTTCACTGATCAGTACTAGATCACCAACTACCGTTTTTCTCAACCTGGAATTGGCCTGGTTGTCCGTGGGTGACTCAGCCTCATCGACCGCAAATTTTCGTCCTTAGAACCTAATAACCTTCAAAGACGACGATAGAAATGATTGTCCTCCCACGAGTTGTGAACCAGGAGCATCCGCCTATTAACCAAAGGAAGAATTGCTATAAAGTGTTTCCGAGAAGCTATATCCTCAAAAAGACTTCGTAACTCACTCATTTCATTTGCATGAAATATTTAAGGGGGTAATCTACTCATCTGCCAAAAAAATCGATTTTTGGATTTTTACATATTCGTTTATTATGATGTGTTAGGAATATTCTCTAAAATTTTCATAAGAATTGGTCGACAAATAACAAAGTAATAGCACAAAATTAAAAATACACGCTGCATACCGGCTGGATTGTTAGTGAATAAAGTGAGATTCTAAAAAAAAGCTGGTGTGGACTAGATACATTTTTTTAGAAGCAAATCCTTCAGTTTTGAAGCGAATGCTTCATTTTATAAATACGAAAAAAGTAAAACCTTGTACTTTAAAGCAAAACCTCTCACCTCGAAGCAAAACCTTTTCCTTTACTTTTTTTATAAATATAACTTGAAGCATATCCTTTATTTTCTGCAAGTAAAAGGTAATACTTCTTTTTATAAATACGGCCTATTGAA
This sequence comes from Leptogaster cylindrica, assembly GCA_963082835.1. NCBI lineage: Eukaryota > Metazoa > Arthropoda > Insecta > Diptera > Asilidae > Leptogaster > Leptogaster cylindrica. The sequence goes on from OY720105.1 coordinate 32,728,853, forward strand.
TGAAAGCAGTTCTGTGACGTATTCTCTAAACACGCATGCGCTGTTTTGCTGGAATAACTCCACTCGCGCTGCCCGAAATTTCTTCTTTGTTTTGTCTTGTTTGCAAAGTGTATCTACTACTGCGATAAATGAAAAACTGTGGCATTGCACATGTTAACATTAAACAACCTGCAACCATTCCTCGTAACCAATTTAACATTACAACTTACATATTTATACCCTAGGTGTAGGGTATATTAGTTTTGAGCGAACGTTTGCAACGCCAAGAAATAATCGTCATATTCATGATTGGGAAGTGAAAAGAAACCGTTTTATGCATGTCCGTCCGTTTGTCTGTCTGTCTGTGTGTCTGTCTCTCTGTCTCTCTGTCTGTCTGTCTATCCAGACGATAACTCGGGAACGCTTGTAGCTAGAGACTTGTAATTTGGTACAATAATATTTGATTAAAATTGCAAGGTCAAGTTCGAAGATGAGAAAAATCGGGCAACCCCTTCTTAGTGTTGCCATATAAGCATGAGTCGTTTTTATACAAAAATGTTGATATAAGAATGAGCATATTTTTCTACATCTAGGGTATCACGTAATTGGTGTGACCAATTGCTTCCTTACTAGTTTACTAGTAAGAATTGATAGACACTTACCATCATCTTCTTTGTTGTTACTGCTACTGGGATGATTTGGTTCATCGTCTTCCTGAGGACCAGGAAGTGATGATGGATTGATTGATTCAACCAAGCAAGTTTACTTACCAGGGAGAATATACGATAATTTCGTCCAAAGGTTGGCCCCCAGGAAGCAAACGCCACCGTGTGTGATGGTTTGGACCGCAGTAACTGCCGCTGGTCGATCTCCACTCATATTTGTGGACTGCGGCGTGAAGATAAACGCGACCGTTTATTTGGAAACGGTCTTGGAACGTGTGTTGAAGCCTTGCGCATGCAACCATTTCGGCCGCAGACCGTGGTCGTTGACATTCCAACAGGATTCTGCACCAGCTCACAAAGCCCGAACAAATCAGGAATGGCTTGAAAACCACGTTCCGCACTTCATTTCGCACACACAATGGCCCTCGAATTCTCCAGATGCGAACCCGTTAGATAATCTTTTTTGGGGTATTTTAAAGGCCAAGATTGGCACTAAAAACTACCAAAGTACGCATACGCTCAAGACAGCACTTCGCCGCGAATGGCAGCGTATTCCTCAGGCCTACATTCGTGCAGCGTGCGATGAATTTGTTGGCCGTCTTAAGGCCATAGTCTGCACCAATGGTAGCAATATCATAGATATATCCTCCGGGCAGGTTTAAGCAAATATTCTGTAACATAAGGTAAAGAAGGGGTAATTAAAATAAAGAATAATGCAATAGGAATCCAATAGGGAAAAGTTTCCCGCAAACATGTTGTCTTTCTGTTCTGTGTTTTGTTTTCAATAAAACAATCGCAGCGGGTAAACTTTCATTTGGAAGTAACTTTAAAAGTGCTGATTTTAATGCACAAGCGCTCATTGGTGGAACCTCTACACCACACTTTCTTGCGCCCAATTAAAAAACCAAAATATAATGTACAAAGAGGCACAGCGATAAAAATTTTGTTTTAAAATTAGGAAAACGAAACAAAATATACCTACTCAATGTTTTGCAATATATGCAAACGTAAAAAATATAAGTATTTTTAAATTTAAAAAGATTGTCTAACGATAATTTATTTAATATCTTACAATAAGTAAATTCCAACTTTATTTTGAAAAATATTATCGAGCTACCGAATGGAAAGGGCAGAGTTAGGCCTGTCGAGCCAGCTAGTATTCCAATAAAAATTACGGGGTAAATAGCCAATGAAATGAGCAAGTTTTTAAAATAGGTTTGTAAAAAAGAGTTATGTGACTTTTGTTTTCTAAATCACCCTCAAAAATTTTGGTAAATTTTATTATTTTGAACATTATGTCATTTAAAAATTTCTTTTGGCGCAATGATGCGGACTATGCTTATAAGTCTTTTTGTGTTTGATAGGTCAAATATTAGGCTAAATTGTAAAATATAAATCAGAACTCTATTTCAATTATTCAAGTCACTGTTACGAAAAATGTCTTCGAATTAGTAGTTTCATGAAAAATCACGAGAAGAATTCATAACTGGAAAACTATCAAAAATCGTAGAACATACATGGGGGTGATTGGGTAGCCCTTGGGGTGCTCTACCTCTGGACTTATGCTTGACACTACTTTTTGGGACATCCTGTATACTAATATTATACTGATGTCTGTTAAATTAGAAAGGGCCCCGGAAATGATTCTTGCTGGGTATGTCCAGATAAATATGAACGGATCCAATTTGCGAATAAAATTATGGAAATCCGAGGGCACTTAATTTAAAGATTAATGTTTCAAGATTTATCCTCTTAAAAGCTTTGATAAAATCGGTAAATATGCAAGTTCGCAGAAGTGCATGAATGCGAAAACTCGAGAGGGTCAGTAGCAGTCGACCTTCCCTAATCGTAGTTTCCCACTTCGCCGACATCCCAGCTTGCCGACTCCCCAATTCGCCGACAAAATAATTAGCATTATTTAAGATCCCAGTTAGCCGACAAATCATAGAAACGGCGCTATCTGACGTGAGCAAGAATACTCCTTAAACACAGAAATTTAATTTCCGTTTCCATAAAGAAGCATTGTATTATTTGTCAGTATTCAAAAAGAGTTTTGTAGAGGTATTGTTATAAAAATGCAGTGGTGTTTCATTGATTCTGATAGAGGTGGCAAGGTTCTCAACGTAAACAACATTTTACATCGCCTTGATAGAAAACGTGGTAAGAACTTATACTACAAGTGCGTTCAGCCCAGTTGTCCTGGTCGTGCAATTTTTAGAGGAAATACTCAAATTGTTGCTTGCCATGTCGGCGAAATGGACTTTACGATAATTGGTGTGTCGGCGAAATGGGAGTCGAGTGTTCACAAACTGGGTCTAATTCACATTTTTAAGCTCCTTCCAACATGCATTTATAAAGGGATTAGGGAGAATTAGAATTTGCAGTGGAATCTGAAGACATGAAGAATTAAAGTCTCAACAATTTTAGCAGTACAGGTAAGCTTGACATGTTGGCAACTGGTCTAAAATTTGTGACATCATTTTTATTGCCCTTCTTATACAGCGGGATGAGTTGATGGCATATAAAGATTTGCAGAAAGTAGCAAAACATCAGACGAAAAGAATAAATTAAATGAATAACATACTTTACTTGACAATAGACCAAAACCAATTTTTTAAAAGAGATACAAGGACGCCATCAACATCACATGCAAATATTATCAGTCAAATTATGTACATGCCCCATGTCTGTTTCGTTATCCTGGTCATTTTGTGTAGATACACAAATCCTTCCTTTAATACCATAGATGTAAGGTATATTTGTTTTACAAAACGGTGACAGGAGAGAAGAACTAAATATGTATTCATGAAGTGAAAAGAAACCATTTTATAGATATCTTTCCGAGCTTTCAAACATTTCTCCAAACCGCTCCCCCCACCGGAAACTTTCAGAGGGAAAAATAGATTCTTTAGTTATGACACTCAAAATGTTAGTCTGTATCCGTCCCAAATTCTTTAAACCTGCAATTCTGCTGTTGTACACCGCTTAAGCTTATTACAAAGTGTTTTAGAAAATAGCGAGAAAATCAATAGTCGCTTGCGTAGCTGCGTATTATATCCAGGAAACTATTGAAATATCTCTTTAGTAACGACTTTATTTTATACAACAAAGTTTATACAACAAATTTCTAGACCAAGAATTTTTGTTCTCCTAACTACTTGTGGGTCAGAAAGGTGAAGACCCATAATTATGTGTAACATGAACAAAGTAAAATTTATTAAAATTTGTTATTTAAACCACTTTCATAATTACGAGATAGAATTCTAAACGTAAACCACGACTCCACTGGAGTTATGGCGTCACGAGGACTGATTACTCATTCAAAACGGCGATGACATTGCAATGTCGAAGGCACAGTAAGGATACGTGCGGCATCGGTGAGGAAGTCTTTTCTCAATACGCGAGGATTATATTAATCATTTCCGACCAGATCAGTGCAACCTACTAGTAGTGAATTTGTGCCATCTTTTCTGTGAATTAAGTATGATTAATTGTGATTTGCTAAATAATGTTTTCAAGAACATTATAACAGGATTACTGCACAACACACAAATCTGTAACGAAAAGAATCTCAAAACAGTACATGTGCATGCTGAATTTTTTCTTTTCGCCATATTGGGCAATAACTTAGACAAATTTCATATTTCATACTTCATGAAATGAAATACTTTATTTTCGTTCTACAAAGGGATTTTGTTTCAATGAATAATAAACTTGTGTTTTGTGGATTTATTGAAAGTGTTGAACTCATAGAGAATTTAAACTGCGATTGACTTTTGTTATATTATATTCGTGTCAAAGGGACTAAGTAATTGAATTTTGAAGGCGTACATCTTATATATACGAGAACTAAAAAAGGTCAAGAGTTCATTTTTTACAAATGGCTTGAAGGAATCATTTCTTAAAAATTATATTGCTTGTTGCCGGGTCTTTGCGTGAAAATAATACTTACACTTCATACGGTCTTGGAATTTGCAAAGGATATCGGTAAAATCCATTTTTATAATTAAACCTTTTTTAATATATAAATGTTACCTAGGTCTAGAATGATATAAAGAAAGAACAAATTAGAGAATATTTTAAAATAGTGGTTGGCTGTAACTATAATAATCAAATTAATTTTGAATATGGACATTATTTCCAAAAATGCAAATCATTTTGTTTAAGACAAAAAAACTAATAGGTAATAACTAATCTATATATATAAAAATCTCGTGTCACGGTGTTTGTGGTCGCACTCCTCCGAAACGGCTCCACCAATTTTTATGAAATTTTTTATGTATATTTGGTAGGTATGAGAATAGGTTGTAAAGTATATTTAATACCGCTAGGTCGTCCAGAAAATTCATGTTGTTGAATGACAGATGGCACTACCTCCGCTTCATCGAATTTCCATTGCAATTCATTCACGAGACTGACTGTCTGCATTTGTTATGTTTTACAACGCAGTGCGTGCAAAATTTTGTATTATGTATATTTGATAGGTATGAGAATAAGTCGTACAGTATATTTCATACCGCTAGGTGATTAGGGTATTCCTATCCAGAAAATTTGTTTTTTATATATTTTTGACAAAAACTTAGTATTATTTTTTGTGGTGAAATTTTAAATAAATATATATGAACCCCCTAACTTTATCCAAAAAGTTAGGCCGCCTTTGTCACTAACGTATACGTGAAAAATACTTCACTTTTTTTGTCTGCATTTGTTATGTATCACAACGCAGTGCATGCAAAATTTTGTACGATTTATTTTAATTTATAAGAAATAAAGGTTGGTAAAATACTAAAAGACAAAATACATTATCGGTATACTGTTTTTCATCAGTAAGTACAACAATTTTGTCTATTTCTGTGTGTGTATAGTGTATTACAGTGAACAATGCCAGCAAGACGCAAAGGGGCCCATTTGGGCCGTCGAACGAATAAAGCAACAAACATCTTCGGAATTAATATTGGTTTTCTTTATTTCATTTTTCTACCTTTAGATAAAAAATATACTACTTTTTTTCATTTTACATTTTACTTAAAAGAGATCAAACAGTGAAGTTAATGAAACTTAAGTTAATGAAATACATTGAATTGAGAAAATGAATGATTGGTGCTTTTTTGTTTTTATCGGCGGTGGTCATCGTCTACAGCGCTCCATTCCTCTTTCTGTCATAGATCCCATCCCTACACACTTACAATACTTTCGCTATTTTTTATTTAACAACCAAAATATTCAATAGAAATAATTTATATGGTAGAACAACGTATGCCGGGTCAGCTATATTATTATAAATGGAAAAAGAGCTTTTCCGTTTGTGTCTTTATAAGTCCGGAACCACATATCCGAATCAAGTGGTTTTTTATTTTAAATCATAGATACATCCTCTGACACGGTTTAAGCATATATTTTGTTACGTTAAGTAATATGAGAAAGGAGTAATTTACATAAGGTATAATACAAGAGGAATACAATAGCAAAAAAATTTCTCGCCAACATGTTCTTTTTTTATTCTGTGTTTTGTCTTCGATGAACCTTTATCCTTTGAAATCGCAACAGCCAGCGGGTAAACTTTTATTCGCATGTAATTTTAAAGGCGAACGGAACGAAAAGAAAAAAATTAAAACTATTTCTAATTTATTGCAACATTATTTTTAAAAAAATTATCGAGCTTCTGAAGGGAAAAAGCAGAACTAGGTCTGCCGGGCCAGCTAGTAATTTATAATATGGTGGAAATACAAGCATTTCGATAGTACCTTCTTTTATTGTAGAAAATTTTTCTTAAAAGCTCCAAAGGAAAAAGTTGTAAAAGCAAAATCTCATTCAGCAGCTTCCAAAAAGCAGTTTTTCCCTGAGTACGAAACCACCCCCCGTTCGAAAGTTTCTATATACTAGTGATCGCCCCGCGGTCAAAATTCGACCGTGTCGGTTAAACTATTTTGATATAATATAAAAGAACCAAGATTAAATGAAATCTTCCATCATCCCATCTAACTTATAGCTGGATTCATAGCCCTCTAAATCTTTTTGTCGAACTTTGCGAGATTGATGGTCCACTTAACTTTTATTAGTATTAAATTATATGGTATTAACGTTGGATTTTTAAATAAAATTATTTCACCTTCCAAGTCCAATAAAAATACATTAATTACCCATTAACTACTTTTGCTTTCAATTCAGTTGAATGTCTCGACGGCACTTGTTGGAACATCAACATGATCTTTTATAATTATAAAAACACTTGCACACGTTCCAAAATTATTTATTTCATTACATCATGACGCGTTTCGCCTTATCAGGGCATCATCAGATTTGTGACTGATTATAAAATTTTTACAATACATCATGGAAGAGTCTAGGTTCCAGAAGAGGACTGTTATAACTGTAATCGATAATATCGTTTACAATATTCTTTCCCTGAAACTTTGCTTGTTTAATTTCTAACACTTCCAACCTATCCAATACTAGTAAAAACTAAAAATAAGTGGTTAGATGAACAAATCCGCCAACATTACCATATCAGAGATAACATTAGTGCACATCTTTTATATGCGCATTCTGAGCTGGCATATAGATTGCATTCAGCTGAACTAGATGTGGTACTTGAGAGGTGCAGCGAAAAAGCCAATTCCTTGAGTCATGCACAGTTTATTAGACAAAAATCAAAATTAGAAAAACTTATACATCCAAAAAAGAATCAACAACAGTTAAACCGACAACAGAATCTCAGCAATAATGAAGAACGGGACCCATCGATCCACAGTGAAACAAATAAATTCTTTTCGAGAGTAGTTAACTTAAGTGACGCAGAGTTTGATCAGGCTGAACTAGACATGCTTAACAATGGTCTGAATTTTGCACCAAGATTTGATGGAAACAAAACACCTAAATACATTCAACTAGCAGTTCACATTGATGCAGCGCTTGGGGACAGCAATAAACGGGGGAAATTCGAGTGCAGAGAAGTACTGAACAAGAAGTTAAAAATAGTGCAATATAATGAAAATCGTAACAAAAAAATTATTAATTCTATTAAGAATAAATTAACTACCAACAATTTAGTGTTAGGGAAAGCAGACAAAGAAAATTCAATTGTAATTTTACAGAAACAGGTCTACATTGATAAAGTTCAACAATTTTTAGAAAACGCAGATGTTTCGGTTCTGAATAGGGATCCAACCGCTAAATTTCAGTTAGAAGTGAATAAAGCTATTAACAATGCCACACTTATATTAGATAATCGTGATAGATTTTTTGCAAAAGTATCAAACCCTTCAGTCCCTGCTCTGTATGGCTCAATTAAATTACACAAAAACAATCACCCAATTAGACCTGTTTGCTCGGCACTCTTTGCTCCTGCTCAAAATTTGTGTAAAAAACTTAACGCGATTATTCCGGATTTATTGAAATTTAAACCAGACTATACGGTAAAAAATACTGTAGACTTAATTGACAAGATAAAGGATTTATACTTACCTTCTAATTCCATATTAGTCTCGTTTGATGTTACGAATTTGTTTCCGTCAATTCCAGTTGACAAATTAAAAGAGATTCTGTGGGAAGACATAGACCGCAATGTGATCGAACAGGAAAAATCATTACAACTTAAAAACTTGATAGCAGTTTGCCTTAAACAAAATTATTTTTCGTTTAATGGGAAGATCTTTGCGCAGAAGAAGGGTCTCGCGATGGGTAGTGCAGCTTCTCCCTTACTTGCTGATTGCTTCATGAATTGGTTGGAAAAAAAATTATTCAATTCTGATATAGACCCCTTAAAATACATATTGACGTGGCATAGATACGTTGATGATATATTTTGCGTTTGGACTGGGACCCTAGAAGAGCTTGACAATTTTGTTAACAATATTTTAAATAGATTAAATGATGATATCCACTTTACGGTAGAAATTGGTTATAATAATATAAATTTTCTGGACTTGAAAATAAACATAGAAAACAATAAATTCAATTTTGAAATTTTTAGGAAAGATACATTTACGGACGTGGTAATCCCAGCCCATTCCGACCATCCATGGAATGTAAAGTTCTCAGCATTCCATGCAATGGTAGATCGTCTAATGAGAGTCCCCATGAAACAAGTAAATTTTGATAAAGAATTAAAGAAAATCATACAAATTGCCAAGAATAATGGGTAGGGCAGATGGCCCGGTTCTGGCCACAGAGCCAATTATGGCCATTTTCAACTTTAAAGTTATGTTACCAAGGCATGGAAATCTTTACAAGCCTATGATATATAGTAGTTTTAAGAATAAATCATAGCAACACAGTCACTGCTGTCAGTTCTCATGTATCAGTAATTATTCAGTCGAAAAAATTGAATACTGAAAATTTTTATTGAAAAAACTTGTTTTGTTAATTAAAACAATAAGGTCACAGGGTGAGTTATCAGTTATTAATTCAAATGTCCTTGTTAATTTTTAAATATTATTACTCATACAACATATTAAATGTAGTGTCTAGATGTGAGTTAGGTTATTATCTCGGTGTACTAGTTAGAATTCATGTTTTTAACCGCTGGCCACAATTCGAGCAAAAATAATATTGTTTCTCCATTTGTGGCCATGGTGATGGCCAAAATAGGAACACGTACATAACCCCAGCTCTGGCCACTAAATATTTTTTTTTTTTTTTTAAAACGACCTCGACCGCGAATAATAAATTTTTGATGACTTGGTATGTGAATGAAGCCATAGCTCCATGATGACACAAAACGGCTAAGGCTTGAATCAGTAAAATCTATTAAAGTGGCCAGAACTAGGTCATCTGCCCTATAACAAAAAGACAGTGTATAATTTAGTAAGAAAGAAAGCTCAGTATATTGCCAAAAAATCAATTTTCCCGATAGAAAAACCATGTAAAGTTTGGAAAAAGATCCCCTATGTAGAGGAGACAGCAAAAGAAATTAAAACCATATTTAAAAAATACAATTTAGAGCCTGCATTCTTTAATAAAAAATCTCTAAAAAATATTTTAACTAATAACAAATTGGAAAAAAAAGAGAATAATTTAGAAAAGAGTGGGGTATATGAGATTAGTTGTGGGGAATGCTCTGGGATATACATAGGTAAAACTAAAAGATCGGTTAAAAAGCGTCTTAAAGAACATATGGCAGGAGAAAGAAGTGCTGTACCGCAGTCGGCCATTTCAAAACACTTAAAAGAGACAGGACACACAGTTTCAGAAGATAACGTTAGAATAATACATGGACTGGGGGGAGGTAGAGTATTGGATAGGTTGGAATTGTTAGAAATTAAACAAAGAAAAGGGAAAGAATATTGTAAACGATATTATCGATTACAGTTATAACAGTCCTCTTCTGGAACCTAGACTCTTCCATGATGTATTGTAAAAATTTTATAATCAGTCACAAATCTGATGATGCCCTGATAAGGCGAAACGCGTCATGATGTAATGAAATAAATAATTTTGGAACGTGTGCAAGTGTTTTTATAATTATAAAAGTTCAATTCAGTTCTTTCATTCCAAAATACTTTTCATTTTTGAAAAATTTTCATAATTTTAACAATGTCTTATTTTATAGGTGTTTTTGTTTTTTTTTTTTGTATACAAATTCTAAAACATGATGCAATTTCGACAAATTTTTTGGTAAAATCGCCTACATAAAAATGGTCTCTTTATAACTATTATAATTAATCCAATTTGTTTCATAGTTAAAAATCAAAAATTTAAAAAAAACTATTATAATTAATCCAATTTGTTTGATAGTTGTCAAAAATCGAAAATTTAAAAAAAAATCAAGGCAATAAGAAAATCTATCCCAATTGATAGCATGAGACGATTAAATTGAAGTGCAAACTTCTTTAGGTGCGTTCGGCGCTTTTTGGATATGTATAAAATTTGAGTTCGCCTCACCGACATGCTAATGTTAAGAGCATATCTATAGCATCAAGTGGCATTATGAAAATACTACGGAAGGCCAATTAATTTTATTAATGGTAATAGTCATTTTGCATGACGATTATTATTACGAAAACATTTTTTCCCGCGTTCTTGTCGGCGATTAAGTTTTGAAAAAAATTTAGGGTAGTAAACCTGAATGGATTTACAAGGGGTTTTTTCCGGTGGGTTAAAAATTTTCTACGCTTTCGGGGATTATGGAGGTGGGGGTGGTAACCATCCCCTTTGGAATTGTCCAATTCGAACCGTGTGTGATATTAAATTAAAGCTCTTGCTGAATACTATTGAAATGCATATTTTTTTCTTCTATAAGAAAGTTTACAATAGACTTTTTTATTCGAATATTGTTAAAATGTCTGTTTTCGAATTTTTCTTCAGAAGGAGGTGGTGTAGGTTGGTTTGGGGGCTGACTTTTCTTTTAAACACTTTAGAATAGTGTTTTACATATTTCATGGGAACATTTAAATTTTCTAAGTTTAACCGTTATACCGGTTTTTATGTGAAATAAATTTTTTCAGTTTTTGCATGTAAATTTTTTTTCATGGAGTCACTTAAATTAATTTCCAATAATCTTCTAAGCTACTTATCGCAGAGAAAAAGTAATTACACCAAAATGTACGTAAGAGATCGTAGATGCGAATTAATATGCATATGTCGGATAGATTATGTACCATTATATGAGTTTTTAGCGAAAATGTAATGATTACCTAAATAACATTGAGTGTCGCCCTCAATGATTGAGGCAGCCGTCAATAATTGCCTGAATTTTTCTTCGTTTTCCTCTTTTCTTCAAATGTATTTTAAATGGTGAAATACACTTTACGTTATCTTACCTGATTTATCAGTTAAAGTAACACAAAAAGGTTTCGGTGTACTCCTCCTTATTAGTACCTTTTGTTAATAAAAAAATTATGAAAATCGGTTCATAAATATAAGAGGAAATGGTACTGAACACTTTTCCTTACGCCTATTTACATATAAGATTCGAATGAAAAAAGTCTGTTGTAAAGTTTCTTACAGAAGCAAAAAAAAGATGGCATTTAATAGTAGTAATCAGGAGCTTTAATTTGATACCACGCACGCCCCAAATTGGCAACCCCAACGGGTATGGTTACCACGCTCACACCCACAACCCCCAAAACGTAAAAAATTTTAACCGCATCGGAAAAATCTCCATTCACTGATTCTAAATTAAAAAAACCCCATGTAAATCCAGCTACGTTTACCACCCTAAAATTTGCAGTGTATTTTGTTGTTGCAAAAATTATGTATGGGAGAATTCACGTATATTTCTATATCATTTTTACCTGTGTTAATAAAAACGCTTAAAGAAATATTTATATTCTGCAAATCTGCACAAAAATACCTTTTTAACGGTATGCGTGAATTTCTCCTACGACGCCAACACGCTGAGAAAAGCCCACGACAATTTTTGTGCTTGCCTATTAATATATGTATAGAAGATATACAGAGTGTTTTGAGGGGGGTGGCAGATAATTTGCTTATGGATAGGGGGGGTCATTGTGAATATTTTGAGCCATATTTGCTTTAATCCAAAGTCGCATGGTTTTTGAGATAATCGCAAAATTCCGATTTTCTGCTAAACAGGGGTGTTATAGCGGTTAACAGCCAATAATGCATCTAATTAGAGTTTTTGTCGGACTTATTTGTGCTTTTTTGTTGTGCTAAGAAACAGTCTACCGAAAAAAAATTTTACCGTGCGTACAAAGTGCATAATAAAAAAATAAAGGCAAAATAATACCAAGGAAAGTAGATTTTCACATCAGTCTTGTAAGTTCCGTTATCTGTAACAAAGAAACTACCCAGTGTATCACCTTTCAAATAACTTAAAAACATCCTTAATTTGTATCCTTTCCAATGATGTTTATCATACTCCACCAGCTACTTGCGTTTTCCCAGAAAGTGATTTTTGAATAGATGAGACTAACTACTTTTTAAAAATAATCAAATCTTAAGCTTGCCTTACCCAAGGAGAATTTCTTGTATTTGAGTCGAGCGGTAAATTTTTGGATACGTGTCTCGGGTTGTGCAAACCAGGCGTAACACAAAACAGTTATTATCCAGCACATGTTTAGATTAATTGCTAATACTGTCAGGATAGAAATAGGGGCAGTGGAATGAAAAGAAGGAATTCAATTGTAAAATTAATAACTTTATAAAGAGCAATAAATCGGCACGTCCGTATTGCTATATTTTCGTGTTTCGAATATGAAAAACTTCCTTTTTTTCGTAGCTAACTCATTTTATTTTTTTCATTGCTTGCTTAGGATTTCTTACTGTCGTTTTCGTTACCCTGACAATACTGTCTATTTCATTCATGTTTCCAATTCCAAGTTCTTTCTCTATTTGGAAGTTCTGCTTAAATTAGTGTTGAACCCTTTTTACATCGAATTTTTTTTGCTTTTGGTTTTTGATTTTTGAACTTTTTGAAAATTGCGATGACTGCGTTTACGAGTTTTGAAAACGCGGACATAATTTTTATGTACTGACGTGCTAATGGAAGTGTAACTAGGGCTCGAGAAACGTATGCAAACATCGACCGCTCGAATACAAGAAACTTAAGCTTGGTTTAAGTTTTGATTATTTTTAAAAATTAGTTAGGCTCATCTATTCAAAAATCACTTTCTGGGAAAACGCAAGTAGCTGGTGGAGTATGATAAACATCATTGGAAAGGATACAAATTAAGGATGTTTTTAAGTTATTTGAAAGGTGATACACTGGGTAGTTTCTTTGTTACAGATAACTGAACTTATAAGACTGATGTGAAAATCTACTTTCCTTGGTATTATTTTGCCTTTATTTTTTTATTATGCACCTTGTACGCACGGTAAAATTTTTTTTCGGTAGACTGTTTCTTAGCACAACAAAAAAGCACAAATAAGTCCGACAAAAACTCTAATTAGATGCATTATTGGCTGTTAACCGCTATAACACCCCTGTTTAGCAGAAAATCGGAATTTTGCGATTATCTCAAAAACCATACGACTTTGGACTAAAGCAAATATGGCTCAAAATATTCACAATGACCCCCCTATCCATAAGCAAAATATCTTCAACCCCACTCAAAACACCCTGTATATAGTTTACACATATACAGGGTGATTGGAAACTCGACCTATTCCTTGAAAGCGGTTATAGTAGAGATGATTTGCAAGAAAATAACCCTTATCAACTAGGCGTCGGAAACTAACGGTTTCCGAGATATCAGGATTTTAAGTTATTTTCTAAATTTTCTCCCACCTCAGCGAAATAAAATATTTACAAAAAAGCTACTAATTTCTGGCCACGTAATTGATACTTTTTTAACAGCTGATAAACTAGCAAGTAATTTCAAATTAAAATCCGGTCCAAAATAATCATTATCTCAGAATTATACGGTCTTAAGTTGCAAGACTTTAAATTTGTGCAGATCTTCTATGACACCAAACTTGACCAAAATTTTTTGTCATAGTTTTAGAATAGGTTCATGAAAACTATAGAACAAAAGCCTGCCTATTCACTTTCTATGGTGTTTTGGACTCGTCAAGGAATGCTACGATTGAAATTTTTATTCGAACTTTTTTCATTCTTTACAAAATTGTTGAAAAACTCACTTTTCCCGGTTCGAGATACCATTCGGATGCCATTTTCTCCGGAACTAGAGTTTTCCCAGAATTCACATGATAATCCATCGACGCGTTTGGTTGTCAGCTACAAACGACTAGTTTTTTAACAAAATTGCTTGGTTCAATTTTGAGTAATAGGCTTCAAATCGAAAATTTGGCAGTGTCACTTTTTAGTTTTTTCAATATTTTTCTTGAACTAGATGTCTGATTAAGATCGTCTGGCCACCATTTGAAAACTTAGTTCACTGTTCAATACCGATCGACTGATTCATATACGAACGCCTTTCATTGGATTTTAGTGGAGATATTATATTTTTTAAAAAGTGCATCTGGCTCTATTCAAAAGTCTATATCTCGATCAAATTCAAAGCAATCTTCAAAATGTTAACGGATTCTGGAAGCCCCACTTATCCCCGAAAAATAGAGGTATAAATAACAGAAATCGGTTCAACTTTTGTACAAACAAACTATTTGAGGTAGGTAATTTTTCATGAATTTCATGAAAATTAACCGTAAACTACCGTTCTCCGTGACTAATGTTTAATGAAATAAAAATAGTTAGCATAAAAAATCACGTCACTTACAAAAAATAATAATTACAAATTAATTAAAAATTACAAATCGCTTGCGAATGTATACATTACGAACCGGAACGTCATTTTCTTATATAAAGTTATTTATTCGGGTTAGTGCATGGATAGAAATGATTTAAATTTATGTATTAATTATATAGCATATCGGCGACACGAACTCATAATATTATAACTTTTTACCCTTCCAAAAACCATTTCAAAAATAAATGGCAAAAAAACCTAAAATGTGTACACCGTAAAAAAAACAAAATATGTATTGGAAATTTTTGCATTTCTCCAAAACTCTAACACTTTTTCGAAAAAATCACTAGTAACACATTTAACCTCACATAAACAACAGACAAATACCATGCACGTGCATAACAGGACTTAGGATCTTTTTGATCGGTAATCAATTTTCCGATTTTCACTTAATTTTCAAACCTGTAATATTGCGTTTTTTTGAAAAATTTCCATCATATTGTTATTTTTTTTAACTACTTATTTTACTATAGAATTCTTTCAAAGTGAAAAATAAAATCCAAATAGGCCCAAATTCAAGAATTTAATTCACTTGATATAAACATTATATTATTATTATTTTTTTTTATTTGTTAGACTCATTGATTTGTAGGCACTACGACCAAAAGAGTGGCATATTGTGCACGGCCCCTTACTTACATTTTCACTCAAGTGTGCACTGAACGTTTTGCCCAATTATGCTCTGCACATTTTGACTCAAATGTGCTGGTGAGCCAAAATCCCCATATTTATCCTAGGTACTGAGATCGATACAATGTCACGACTTTTGGAAAATTCTTTCATAGTTTTTCGTTTCATGCCACCCAATTTTAAAACTTTAAACGCGTTTTCCCCAAGACCATGTTTTCAAGATCGGGCGAAAATTGAACTTCTTCAATTTTCGTCCAATTTTCTTGAAATTTTAACCGAAGCTTCTTAAATAGATTGTCTAGACAAGTGCACACGATTTTTAATATTTTCGTGCACAATTGAAAATTTTGATTCAATGGGTTGCCTTCGGTGCTGCCATTTTGCGAAAAATTAAAAATATTTAATACCTAATCGTGTTTATACTTTTCTCGCATATTCATATAATGTAGTTAATAAATAAAAACATGTGCATTGTCTTGTTCTAGATGCTGATGTTCGTGAGTTACGTTGCTTCGCTCGGATGATGCCAAAAAAATGCTTTCGGTTCACCTACCACTGGGACGTAATTTGTTTTGTATATCTCGTGGCATGGTGTATTGTACAGTAAACCATCTAAACCGTTTTTTGTTACTTTATGTAAGAGCCTGCAAAAATTCCAATAATATACATCATATTACGACAGGTCACACAGTTGAACCCGCCACCATTCACCAAAGAATATCTACACTCTACACTATCTACAGGCGCAAAGTGCTATTTTGAAATTGTCATGGAAATGATTCACAACAGCACCAAGCAATGCCATTAGAAAATCAATATTTTTTGTGTGCCTCTAAAGCAGGGATGGGCATTGGGCATGCAACCACAGTCTCAAAATGTGATTGTGTAAAAGCTCTTCAAAGCTCTCTCCGGCATTTTTTACACTGTTAATTTTGGTGACGTCACCTGTCATGTAAAAGTGAAGCCACATGGCAAAATGACTTCAAATTTACAGTGTACCGAAAGCAAAGCGAAAAGAAGCATAGTCCTGCTCGCATGACGGCCGGCGGCCGAATGATGCGCTCTCGACTTGCGAGCTGCTCGTGTACATATTCAAAGCTCTAAAAGCTGGAGTGCCCGCGGGCATCAAAGAATATCTAAACTAAGAAGGGAAACTTTTGCTGCAAAAGTATTCTAACTTTTTTTAACAAAAAAATTAGAATAGTTCAAACGTAGAAGAGTACAAAATGAACATAAGGGCGAAAGAGCGCCCTCTATTTCTGCTCTGCCACAACGTGCTTCATCTGTTTTTGCCACTGTTTTTTATAAATACGATTTTACATTCCTCACCAATCTTCCCCACTGTTGATTTTTGCTTTTCGTTTTTGGTCACGGCAAAATGTGCGGCGACTGGCCAGGCCTTTTCATTTCTCCCTCACACAACTGCTATTCTGTTGCTATTTACTGACGGCAGACTAACACTAAGCAAACGTGTTTCACAGACAGTGTTTACGCCAAGTTTCCCTTCTTAGTTTAGATATTCTTTGGCGGGCATAGGCATGCCCATCACTGCTCTAAAGCAGGGATGGACATGCAACCACAGTCTCAAAATGTGATTGTGTAAAAGCTCTTCAAAGCTCTCTCCGGCCTTTTTTACACTGTTAATTTTGGTGACGTCACCTGTCATGTAAAAGTGAAGCCACATGGCAAAATGACTTCAAATTTACAGTGTACCTGAAAGCAAAGCGAAAAGAAGCATAGTCCTGCTCGCATGACGGCCGGCGGCCGAATGATGCGCTCTCGACTTGAAAGCTGCTCGTGTACATATTCAAAGCTCTAAAAGCTGGAGTGCCCGCGGGCATAGGCCTGCCCATCTCTGCTCTAAAGCAGGGGTAGAGAACCGCCGACCGAAGCAGTTAGTTGGTGATCAGCTGCCAAGCCGGCCGCGCGTAATTTTTGACCGGAGAGTTTCGCGATTAATTGAATTTTATTTGCACATTAACTGTAGTTATTTCTTGTTAAAATATTGAATTTGGGTAAAACCTAAATTAATAAAATATACTTAGGGTTCCTTTAAACCCTCGAGTTTTTACTGATCCATTGCCTCCCCCCCACATGTATGTAATTTCTACCAGACGCTTTGCAGCCTAAACGGCTAGACGGATTTTAACAAATGAGGTGTTATTATATTCGTATACATTGTAGGAGTGACATAGGGTATATTATTTCAAAATGGCATCTTCGAAAAAAAAAAAACTATTGAATTTATTTGAATTTTTGGGTAAAATTTAGTTGCGGCGGAATTCAATGAAATTTTGTGGAGACATGTATTTTAGTTAAAAACGCAAGAATGTGGAAAAAAATTTTGCCAGACTCATATAGTTTTTGAAAAAATTACGTTTTACTTTGAAAAAATTCTATACGTCATTTTTCAGAATTTTCCGTATTTATATTCGTATTCCGTATTTATATTTATTTGCGAAAAACGAAAAATCTCGCCAAAAGTTCACTTCAAAACATTTATCACTTTTTTACACTTCACAGCACTTAAACGAGATATTCTTTGGCTTTATTTATACGATTGTTTTCAATTTCACAATTTGATACATATCCGCTGTTAAATAGATGATCGTTGCAATTAAAATCTTATGGGTGATATCCGACGGATTGAATGGCCTGCTCTTAGGAGAGATCAATTAGAAACAGTAGAGCTACCGCAAGCAGTATGCCAGTAGTTATTAAATTTGATGATCCTACAATTAAAGGTAATCAACCAGGAGTATAGATGTACGGATCGAGCATTGCACTGTCGACTTGATACGCTTCGGGGGCAAGGAAAAATTTAAGGAAAGATGTTGCCTCTAATATACTTCGCTGGGTTGTAATTGTCCACAAACTACAAGGCACCACTCTCGATAGGGCCGTTGTAGACATTAGCTCACATGTCTTTGCTAAGGGTCAAACCTACGTAGCTCTTAGCCGAGTAAAAACATTAGCTGAGTTGGCTATTAGTATCCTTGATCCCAAAAGCTGTTAAATCGGCCATACGATGAGAATTCCTTAAAAGAGCTTCAACGTCTACCGGAGTTGAATACTACAAACTAATATATTGAAGTACAATTAACTTGACGGCTAAAAACTTGCCGAAAATTAAATCTATGTAGCTAGAACATCAATTTTTTCTTTTATTCGACCTCTATCTTGTTAATCTAACTTTATCGTACAGCTTATTTACTTACTTAGCAATATTTAACTGAACAACTGTTTTATTAATAAAAACTAAAAAGTATGAAATAAAAAATAAATTATTTAAAAAAACAAAAAATCCGACTGCATTAAGAAGTATCAACTGAAAAGCGAAAAACAAGTTATATTTAATCTATAGAAATTTGTAAAAGCAATGTATAACAGAATATGAAATGTTTATGTGTTCGATACCCTTGAGCAAATAATAAAATATAGACTATGTCTTATATAAATATAACTGAAATGTTGGAAAGGATATTGCAGGCGGGGACAAGCTAATAGTCCAAGTCTTTAAGTGAAAATATTTAAATTTTTTACTACAAATTTGTTTTGAAATTATTTAGTTGTCCCCGACGGCAATATCCTTTCCAAAATTTAAGTTATATTTATATAAGACATAGTCTATATATTAATATTTGCTTAAGGGTATCCAACACATAAACACTTCATATTATGTTATACATTACTTTTACAAGTTTCTATAGATTAAATATAACTTGTTTTTCGCTTTTCAGTTGATACTTCTTAATGCAGTCGGGTTTTTTGTTTTTTTAAATAATTTTTTTTTTAATTGCGCTGTCGCATGAGAGTGACAACTCTTGTGGAGTAGTAGAACGGTTTGCAGTGCACGGAGGCATCACACAGTGCTATACGCTGTTATACACTGTCAAGGGCGAGAGAAAGCCCTGTCAGCCTAAGTGTAAAAGCGTTTCAGACAACAACTTCAGGTACTGTGTTAGTAGTAAAAGCATTTAAAAAAGAGTGATTGCAATTAGCAATTTAACCGAGGAAATAATTATTGAGAGATTATAAAGGAGCACTTGGAATCAGCAATTCAATTGAGGAAAGAATTGCGCAGCAGCGGCGCGTTTGTTGTGCAAAACTAGTAATAATGCAATTGGTCACACCAATTACGTGATACCCTAGATGCAGAAAAATATACTCATTCTATCTAAAAATCTAGACATGCATTTTTATACCCAGACATGCATTTTTAGGGTATATTAGTTTTGAGCGAACGTTTGCAACGCCAAGAAATAATCGTCACAGAAAAGAAAGAACTATATATTCATGATTGGGAAGTGAAAAGAAATGGTTTTATGCATGTCCGTCTGTCTCTCTTTATGTCTGTCTGTCTGTCTGTTTGTCCAGACCATAACTCGAGAACGATTGTAGCTAGAGACTTGTCATTTTGTACAATAATATTTGATTAAAATTGCAAGGTCAAATTCGAAGATGAGCAAAATCGGGCATGACCTTGCGATTTTTATCAAATATTATTGTATTATAAATTACAAGTCTCTAGCTACAAGCGTTCTCAAGTTATCGTCTGAAAACAGACAGACACACACACAAGCAGACAGAGAGACAAACAGACAGACAGACAAACAGCCAGACAGACAAATAGCCAGCCAGACAAACAGCCAGCCAGACAAACAGACAGACTGACAGGCAAAAAAAAACTCTTAGCGAGTTTAAAACTGACGGGGTGCCCAATAGCGCATTAACTTGTATCCACAAAAGAGTTGATATAAATTTTTTTGTGGTGTGCGTGCATTATTGTTCCTTAATAAAATCAATAAAAATATTTACAAATACCTTTGCGCATGCAATTGTTCCTTAATATAAAATCAAAACAAATACCTCAAAGAAACAATTGCAAGCGCAAAGGTATTTGTAAATTTTTATTGATTTTATTAAGGAACAATAATGCACGCGCACCACAAAAATTTATATCAACTCTTTTGTGGATACAAGTTAATGCGCTATTGGGCACCCCGTCAGTTTTAAACTCGCTAAGAGTTTTTTTTGCTATTCTAATTTACCAGACTTTGTCTATTTTTGTGGTGTGCGTGCATTATTGTTCCTTAATAAAATCAATAAAAATTTACAAATACCTTCTTACAAATATATATTCTAGTCCACTTTAATTTTTTTCGGCCATGGGGCTGTGGGGGAATAGAATTTTTATTTTGGGGCTAAAAACGGAATTAGAACTCATTTATAGAGTAGGCCTAAGAAAGTACGTTTTTATTTTAATGTGTCTGGCTGCAGTGGCGAAGCTAAAGATGTGTTATTGGGTTTTCAGAAGTCCAGTTAGTCCTCCTCAGACCTGCTTAACCACCAGAAATTTGAAATTTAACACTGAAATAGAACAGTTGAACTGACTACTACGCTATAAAAACAGTAACGAGTGCAATTTCGAAGTTTGAAAAAGTTTTTTTGCTCTTTTTTCCCTTACCCTCTTTCTCTATATTCTATGTTTTTCGGTGACAATTTCCTTTCAAATATAATTCTATTAACTATTTACCTGAGACACAATTTATTATACGAGATTCATGGACGATTCAAATTTGGACGTCGTAGACAAAATTTATTTATACAATTATTTGTTTATTTATTTATTTATTTATTTCATTTATTTATTCATGGGTCGATGGAGGCCATTCTCAAAATGAGAAAATAGATGTGTTCGAGCTTATCTTCGAGCGATTTTGTTGCACAGCGAAATCAACGCAAAAAACTTATATAGCTGTTATCTTTACCAATTAAAATCTGAACTGAGTTCGTTGAAGATTGATAAACAAAACAAAAGAATAAGGACTATAGGCCGTATTTATAAAAAACAAGCATTTGCTTTGAAGTAAAAGGAAGAAGTAAAAGGTAGGACTAGAAAGTCAAAGGTAGAAGTAAAAGGTTCTACTTCAAAACGTATTTATAATCTTTACCTTTTCCTTGCAAGCAAATACTTCACATAAAAGAAGTAAAGTGTGCAAAGAATTTTCGATTCGGAGTCCAAACGTGTTACAAAAATTTCCGAAATTGCAATTCATATTTGGAGTTCAGCAATACGTATACAGTTTATTTATTTGTTCATGTGTTTCAAAATAATGAAATATATTGAGGATGGCGACGCCGTGCCGCGGTCCACCTTTTCTTTGATGTTGTTTGGAAAAACCTCTCAGCAACAAGAAATTAAGACTGGCGACAAGATAAATCGTCTTCAACTATCGATATGTAATAAAACGGTCACCTCAGAGGATTTTAAGTAAATTTCCTAGAATTCAGTTAAATAATTGAACATCTTGATCGTTAAGTGGCGAACGAGTTAAAAATTGATTGACACATCTAAAAAAAAAAGCAATCCTGATGAAATGCAGTTCATATTGCAATCGGACAGCTTTAAGGATACAGCTCACGGACAAAACACACCACGTCCACGCAGTGTAACACACACCAAAATTTATAGTTCGGACACGGGACAATAGTACTTAACACTAATAATAGTGAAAATAACGTTCAAATATTACAGATGGTCGCAACGACTTCACTGATCAGTACTCGATCACCAACTACCGTTTTTCTCAACTTGGTCCCGAATTGGCCTGGTTGTCCGTGGGTGACTCAGCCTCATCGACCGCAAATTTTCGTCCTTAGAACCTAATAACCTTCAAAGACGACGATAGAAATGATTGTCCTCCCACGAGTTGTGAACCAGGAGCATCCGCCTATTAACCAAAGGAAGAATTGCTATAAAGTGTTTCCGAAAAGCTATATCCTCAAAAAGACTTCGTAACTCACTCATTTCATTTGCATGAAATATTTGAGGGGGTAATCTACTCATCTGGCAAAAAAATCGATTTTTGGATTTTTACATATTCGTTTATTATGATGTGTTAGGAATATTCTCTAAAATTTTCATAAGAATTGGTCGACAAATAACAAAGTAATAGCACAAAATTAAAAATACACGCTGCATACCGGCTGGATTGTTAGTGAATAAAGTGAGATTCTAAAAAAAAGCTGGTGTGGACTAGATACATTTTTTTAGAAGCAAATCCTTCAGTTTTGAAGCGAATGCTTCATTTTATAAATAAGAAAAAAGTAAAACCTTGTACTTTAAGGCAAAAGCTCTCACCTCGAAGCAAAACCTTTTCCTTTACTTTTTTTATAAATATAACTTGAAGCATATCCTTTATTTTCTGCAAGTAAAAGGTAATACTTCTTTT
The DNA here is from genome assembly GCA_963082835.1 of Leptogaster cylindrica. NCBI lineage: Eukaryota > Metazoa > Arthropoda > Insecta > Diptera > Asilidae > Leptogaster > Leptogaster cylindrica. Next base: position 32,751,530 of record OY720105.1, read on the forward strand.
TATAAATACGGCCTTATGTTTCCATTCATGTGAAACGTTCGGTTTGTGTTGTTATTTAATTTTAATCTTAAGAATACATTTCTTAAATTTAATATCGGAGCAAAGTTAATTAGGAAATAAACGCTAAAGATTTTCCACGCAACAAAGTATTAAAAAAAAATTTCATAGAAGCAGCAATTTATTATTGTTTATTATGAACACAGCTTTAACATTTTTCTATAAAATTTACGCAAATTCCGCAGGTAAATGCTGAAGATAAATCAAATTTATGTAAAATAAAACACACCATTGCAAAAAAGAGAGTCGCAGACAAAAAAATCACGAGCGGCAAAATCAAAGAATCTTCTCTTCCTCTCTTTGCATTCGTGCAAAAAGCAAGCGCTGGCGAATTTTCATTCAACCTCAATCTCAATCCTTGATAGTTGCACTCAAAGAATATCTATAACTAAGAAGGTGCACCTTCTTATATGTATGGGAACTCATTTTCAGCAAAAAACACAAAACGAAAACAGGCCAAGAGTACAACTGCACAATACTGCAAAATGCACATAAGAGCGAAAGAGCTCGTACTATTTCTGCTCGGCCGCAACGTGCTTAATATGATTTTGCCGCGTTTTTTATAATTAGGATTTAACCTGCGATATATCGCGGGATATTGGTTTTTGCTTTTCGTTTTTGTCAAGTTCCGAACGCACAGGGTGTTTAGGTAACTTTGCTTTTGTGAACTTTCTGCCAAGAATATCAGCTGATTCTTGTCAGTTAATCAGATTTAAAAAATTGAAAATGGATAGCAGGCACAATATTCGATGCGTGTTTTGTGGTGCTCGAAAGAGCGAAAACAATAGTCTAAAGTTTTTTATTATTATTTTTATAATTAATTAACACATTCACTCTCACTGCGGGCAGAATTCAGTAAATTTTATCGTGGGTGCAGAAAGTATATATACATAAATCATTAAATTTGTTATTTATTGTAACATCCCGTTATTGGAGTGAACGTGTTATTGTATGCAATTGGAAAATGATTTAATTGACTAATTATTATTAACTAAAAATGGAGTGTTTTTTATAAAAGTGGTATAAATCTAATTTATTCGTGATGTAATTAATTATTTTAAATAAATTGAAAAGAATTGATTTATACCGCCGCGCTGTTTAAATTACTGGCAGAATTATTTTCTTAATTTTCAAATTAAAATACGAGAAAAAATAAATATGTTACAAAATTTAAAACTTTTCAAAATAACGTTAAAATTGCTTCAAATATGAACTACCCTGTGCGTTTGGCGGTTTTTCTTTTCTCCCTCACTCAACTGAAACATTGTTGCCATCGATTTCGACAGATTTGACAGTTACACACACAGTGTTAAAACGTGTTCAGACAGGAGTGACGTCGAGGTGAGCATTCTTATTATTACATATTCTTTGGTTGCACTATATGCTCCATATGAAAATGAAAATTATAGGAACTTTCTCTGCCTAAACTTTCTCTTTGTAAAAACTGAACAGCTTTGCATCATCGCGATCGCACCGCATCGAATAAATGCGAATAAGAACAAAGAGGACTGGAAAAGTAATCTCTTTGAGTAGTTCTCTTTCTTGTATCTTGCTCAATCTGTGCACTTTTGACTCGGTCAGTTTCCTACAGAATTTCTTCTGCATTGGATCGTTATAAGATATTTCACTAACACCACTCAAAGCTGTTACTACTTTATTTCCTTATATTTTTTACACTTATTGATAAAGCGTCTTAATTTTCCCATTTTATAACTTAATGCAATGGAGCTCATTAACATTGGAGGTGTGATTAAACAGGCAAAGGTTGTCAAAATGATTCGTGACGGTTCTTGCTTATTTCGTGCATTATCATACCATATTTTCGGTACACAACGGAAAAGTTACCTCCTCAGGCAAGCTGTTGCGGGCAATATCGTCTCAAACTGGAATGAAATGGGAATCCATACAAACAATGCCCATGGGGAGCCTTAGAGCACCCCCGAGGAGTACCAGGCTGAAATGTCCAAACGTCAGACATATGGATCAGTATGTGAAATTATAGCTGCGACCAAAATTTATTCAAATTACGCATTCGAAATAATATTGGCGGAAGATGGTTCAATTATTCGTCCATTTGGAAACTCAAATGTAGTGAAAAGGCTATGAAGACGACTTGCCTGCTGAAAATAATGAGGTTCCAGACCAAAATATCTATAGGAAACCAACACCAGCTACCTCTTCCAAGCATGATTCTCCTAAATGTTCTGCTCAACCTGTAAAGAAGCGGGGTAGGCCCTGTAAAGTAAAACGAGGAAGACCTAAGACCTCTTCTTTATCAAGAGAGCAACAACATAGAATTGCTGTAAATAAATACTCAGCAAAAAAACCTGATGTTAACAGGAAGGCCGTTGAAAAATATACTTTGCTAAACCCCGATATCAAAAAGAAGGCTAAAGCAAAATACACGGCCAAAAGACCTCAAGCACAAATGAGAGCCGAATCTTCATACAAGGCTAAAAAACCTATCGCACAAAAGAGAGCTCTAGCAGCTTACTTTGCTAAGAGACCCCTTTCTTTGAAAATTACAGTTAAGAAATATATTATGAAAAAGCCGGTCGCCGTTAAAAATGCTATACTAAGATACTTAGCCAAAAAACCAAGCGCATTCAGGAATGCAATCAGAAGATTTAAGCTGAATAATCCTCGCGCAAACTTGTTAGCCGTAAAGAAATACGCTATGTCCCATCCCCACATTATTAGAAAAGCTGCAGCTGCTTATCGCAAAACAATCAAACGCAGGAAAAGCCAAAAAAATTTTGCGCGCAAGCACTCCAATGCTAAAGCATTGCAAAGGAAGCGTCATCAAATGAGTGCGAAGCGGGCCCAACTTCGGACTATCCGCACTGCTCAACGTCGGCGCAAAATTAATAAAAGAAAATTTACAATGTCTTTCAAGTCTAATGCGGAGCTTGTTATCAATTTAATAAAACTCAATATTAAGGGGACAAGAGTCAAATCTAGGCTAGAAGCGGAAAACTTTTTTAAGTGGACAATGGAGAGGCGGAAAAGTCACACAACCCATTTGCAAAGAATGTTGCAAGCAATACGCTCATTTTCAGAAGCCCTTCTGCTGAAAATGGAATTGGCCAACTTAGACATTGGCCCGTTTGACATCTTTCAACAACTGCTCGGCCCAAGCCTTCATCTCCCATCACAAGAGAATTATTTTCAGGATTCAAGCTATCTTCCATTGCCACCAAATAGCCTACCAGTTGCGATAGATTATATAAAGGCCGAGCTATGAATATCTTTCTTGTGCCCGAAAATCCACCAAAAAAAATTCAAAAAAACATTTTACATTATTGGTCATGTTCTCCGCTAATTTGTAAGTTCTCATTAGATAAATTTCATTCTCTTAAACACATTTTAGCCGAAATAGTAGACACTCAATTTAAAAATTTACCTTCAATTGAATTATAAATCCAATTTAGTATTTTTGAAAGAAATCAGTGCACACTTCCCAAAACTTCGCTCATTTATCCGTAAATTTTACTCTATTCTTCGTGACATTGCTGCAACCAAATCAAATGACCACGCTCTTCTGACCGGCAATGTACCTGCTTTAAAAGGTATAGCGGCAGAAGCTAAGAAAAATATTACTTTTCTGCAGGATGTAAAGAATCAAAATTGTCAGTCGAGTTCAGAGGACGAGATAATCAGCAAATTTAACAATGCATTTCGCTCACACAAATCAAGAGCAATGGACCTTCCCGTCCATGAATGTATATCCTGCAACAAATTATGCTGCCGCAAAGATGGAGTCATACTTGGACGTTTGAGGAAACCAATTTTTTCTCCACACTGGTAAAAATTGTTATCACATTTTTCAATCAAACACAACGTCTCCAACAGCGATTATTTATGCAATTACTGCTTAAAAAAATTTCGGTCCAATGATATTCCACCTATTTCAATTTTAAATGATTTATGTGTGGATGAAAGGCCGCCAGAAATTACGTGTTTAAATGATTATGACAAGGCCCTTATACAAAGGGCGAAAGCCTTTCAAGTTGTGGTCACCATGTCTCCAGTTGGCAATAAAAATATTCCCAACCGCCAAATGGTTAAAAAAATTAAAGGGCGCACCTTTCATTTGCCTCTTCCGATTGATAGCTCTTTGATGAAGCTTCCTCACCCAAATGAGGCTATTAACACAGGCGATATATACATATTAATGCGTGGAGTCCCAACAAAAACAAAAGTTGTTTGGGAAGATTTGGTGAATGTCAATAAAATTTTCAAAGCTTTGGGCATTCTAAAATGGTTTAACCATTTATACAGAAACGTTAAACTGCCCAACAACCCAAACCGCTTAATTCCACCTCACAGCATCCCCCAGGTCTACCATGCGCCGCAATCTTCCGAGCAACCTAGCATTGACGAAGAAGAAGCAATGATAACACAAATGGGCACACAAAAGGATGTTGATAATTACTATGCGCAATATACTATCCAACCAATCGACCAGCAGAGGAAGAATACGTCAGCTTCTAGCCTTTACCAAATTTTGAAAGTTGCCGCAGCTCCCATTGATAACCGCGATAAGCTGTTGGACGTTAAATGTATTCCAGATTTATATTTTAAGGGACGGTTTGGGCAGTGGCACCCAAGGCAAATAAAAATTTCGGATGCCGATTTCATTAGGACTCGGCTAATGTTTAGCCTATTTTTCTTGTTAAATGATGCAAATTTGCGACAACTGAATGCGGGCATTTTTTACAGATTAAATATTTCACGATTTGGAGGCAAACTAACTGCGGCGGATTATATGCAAAAAGTTTCAAATAACGAGTTGGAGGGGCACCACTAGTGTGACTGTCCCAAAAAAAGGTGATTTTTGGGAATTTTTTAGAAGAAAAGTATTGGATAGAATGTTTTGAAATTTTGAGAATATATTTATAAATAAGTTATATATATGCAGAAATTTTGCTGTATAAAAATATTATATTTTCAGCGACTTATGCACCGCCTCTTTAATCTAAAAAAAAAAGAAGTTCTCCCACTGCTGCAGTGATAACTGCCTTCAGAGTGGATAAATTCAAAAAATAAACAAAGTGTGGTAAATTAGATTATATTTCCTGTACAATGACGCAGGATTTTGAAAAAATATTAAAATTCAACAAAATGGCAGAATTTTGAAAAATAAAATCCGTATTTCTCTTAAAAATTTGAAGGTTTTTCGCATGGCAAATTGACATTTTTTATTCAATCGAAAAACTGGAGGGTCATTGTATGAAGAAACAAACACCAAATATACTGAAAAAAATTCAAGTCAATCCGATGTTTTGTATTCGAGTTAGAACTGCAGCAAATTTCAAATATGTTGTTTTGAGAAAAACGCGATTAAAGATAAAAATATTCATGTGATTGTTATAAATCGCAGCTAGTTCAAAAAGTATTTGAGATCCGCTCTTGAAATTTTAGTACCTATGTTATTCTTGAAGGTATAAACTATCGAAAAATGCAAAACAAAAAATTTCGATTTTTTAAAAATGTCACACTAGTGGTGCCCCTTAACAGCGATTTTCTCAAAATTAAGAAACACCGAACAGTTTTGGAAGCAGCCTAGAAATGATGTACGTTGTATGACCGAAAACTAAGGGCCTAGCACTTGGTTCTTGACATTTAGTCCCAGTAAATGGCTCTGGGAAGATTTCGGCGATTACATAAAAGAATGCAACGTTTTAGCTTGGCAAAGAAAGTCAATCAGTGAGCTTGTTGCTCTTGATCCAGTGAGTACTTCCCGCTTCATGGATATCCAATTTAATGCCATGCTCGATTTTATCACCTCATCAGATGAGCCATTGGGAAAAATTGTGCACTACTTTTGGAGAAGGGAGTATCAATCTAGAGGAGCTCAGCATTTCCATTTAATGCTTTGGGTCAAAGATGCGCCCATCCTTGGCAAATCAGATATACACGATATAGCCAATTTCATCACGAAGTATCTTTCTTGTTCCCTGCCCGACGCTAAAGCTTTTCCCACACTTAACGACAGGGTTAAAAAATTTCAAACTCACCATCATAACTGCTACTGCATGAGGTCCAAAAGAACTAAGTCAGGAGTTAAAAAAGTCTGCCGCTTTGAATTTCCTCGAGCTCCAACGGATAAACTCATTATACGAGATGTTGTACAATCAATTGCTGATCGAAAAACATTGAACTCAACTTGTCGCTTATACAGCCACCCACGAACACCCCAAGAGGCATTTATCAATGACTACAACTCAGCCGTTATGCTGGCATGGCACGGCAACATGGATTTACAATTTGTCGGAGAACAATCATCAGTTTTAAACTTTTACATCACAAAATATACCACTAAAAGCGAAAAAAGCCACACTTTAGATGCATTTGAACAAATGACATCAACAAAGTCACTGAACAGTCAATTGTTTAATTTAGGGTTGCGAGTTTTGAATAACCGTGAGTGTGGTGCATTAGAAGCAAGCGACACTCTCCTAGGAATACCTCTCTATGGTACAGATTCAAGCACGAGCATTAAATGGCTGGATACTAACCTAAATCGCAGTCGGAGAGTCAAACCCAAGCACATCATTGAAAATTTAGACGGCAATTCCACAGATATTTACTTCGCTTCTTGGGTTGATGACTATTATCCAAACAGACCGGCGGGTTTGGAGAATGTGAGTCTGTACGATTTTGTAAGATGGTACGATAAGATCTACACGAGGCCAAAGAAATCACTGGATAGCGATGAGTTTTATCCGATAGGTAATGGACAATTCATGAAAAAGCGAAAAAGACCTCATCTAATAAATCATTACAAATATAATCCTGAACAACAACCAGAGAACTTTTATTATTCTCTGCTATTGATGTTTAAAGCTTGGAGACAACATAATGATTTACTAATGGGTAAAAGCTCATATCTAGAGGCTTTCCATTCTTGTCGTAAAGACTTACAGGAGGCCGTGTCATATGCCGACATGGAAGCGCATTTTAAAGACACTTTGGATAGAGCATTTGAATTAGTAGAAAATGCTGTCGCTGAATAGGAAGGTGACGATTCCCATTGTCAGGATGAGGATGATGGGCCAGACCATCCTGACCAATTCAATGCCGATCAGATTAATAGTGCATTAGAGGATTTTCAAAATTTTAATGTTACACCAGAAAACGAAGTAAACTGCGAAAAAATGGCTGAACAGTTAAATACTGACCAACGTCGAGTTTTTAGATACGTATGTCACCATGTGGAATCCCAAAGAAGCACAGTTCTCCGACATTTTGTTAGTGGCGTTGGTGGAACGGGAAAGAGTTTTCTTATATCAACCATTACAGCTTGGGCATCCCAAAAGCTGGATAAGAATGTCGCAATCGCTGCACCAACAGGTGTTGCTGCATTCAATATAAACGGTATGACAATATACCGCCTACTCCAACTCCCAGTCGAAAACGGTGGCATACCTAAATACTCTCATCTCTCTGATATTGCATTGGACAAGTTTCGAGCTCAATTCAAAAACACAGTTCTTTTTATCATCGATGAGGTTTCAATGATATCCAACCTGGTGCTGCTCTACATTCACTTGCGTCTGACCGAAATTTTTGGCACTTCTGACGAACAAGATGGCTGGTTCGGTCGAAGACATATCCTGTTGTTTGGAGACCTCCTTCAACTACCACCAGTCCACGAAAAGCCCCCTTACATACAGATGTTAGTCAAAGATGTACAAAAATATGTTGGTTCTCTTTATTCAATAAACATTTGGGGGGAACTCTTCACATACGATGAGTTAACCATCAATATGAGGCAAAAAACCGATCCCCATTTCGCTGACACTCTTCAAAGAGTGAGATTGGGGGCTCTTACAACTACTGACATCGAATATCTCCGAAAACGCCAAATAACATTTAAGTCTACAAATTTATCAGGGAGATTAACCGAAATCGCTGATCTTATTCACAGCCTTCCGAAAAGTACCATATGTCTTTGCCCAACGAAGCACATGTGCAATACACTGAACACCGCTATGCTTAATTCAATTCAATCATCCGAACATAGATTAAAAGCTCAAGATTCATTTGATTGCCCACGGTACTTAAGGAAGAAGCTTGCAAAGAAAATGGAGGAAAAAACTGACGATTGATCAATTACAGCGGGGTTGGAAGACATTCTGATCTTAAAAATTGGGGCTAAAGTTATGTTTCGACGAAATATCGATGTCCCCCTTGGTTTGGTAAATGGATCAATTGGTACGCTGCAAGACGTCAAATGGGATCCAAAAGACAAAAATCGCGCGAAACATGTCGCCATTACGTTTAGCCATGGCATGACTTATAATATAGAGCCGGTTAAAGTTAAATTCATGGCCATGCCAAACGCTTTTGTGCATAGAACCCAGTTTCCGATAACATTAGCATATGCTATAACTATTCATAACTCACAAGGATTAAGTTTGGAAAATATTATTTTGGATATCGGCTCTAATATTTTTAGCTGCGCTCAAGCCTATGTAGCACTTTCACGGGCAACATCATCAAAAGGTGTGCACCTAATCAATTTCGACCCTAGCCAAATTAAAGCGTTAGATTCAACCATCGTTGAAATTAATCGATTGAGAACTAAATACCGGCCAGATCTTCCTAACATCATCAGAAAGACAAAAAAGGCACAAAAGCGAAAGGATCAGCAATAGTCGACAGTTAAACAAGCGGATATAGTTCAAGATGACTTAACTACTGCTAACAGTAATAACCCAAATAAACTGAAACGTCGCCGAAAGAAGCTTTAAAACACCCAATAGCAAGTTACACACCAAGAGTTTTTCCGATCGAAAAAAATGTCCGTTGGCGCGTCTGAAAAACTGGCACTTTGCGTGGCGTGGTGAAAAAAGCTCTTTGTCCACACACGGTAAAGGTTGAACCAAAGACTATATAAACATTAAAGGCCGAAACACATTGAAAATGCCGATGCCGGCATTCTGCGGCATCGCGCTTCCAACACACACTATATTATGAAGTAGCACACATTCAAGCTTCGCCGAGGCGGCATCCTGTCGGCATTGTCGGAAAATTCCGACGTGCTGGATTTCTCCAGGCATCGAGGCGGCCTCCTGTCACTTTTGTTTACATTTTGAATCGGTTTTTTTTGTACCGTTTGGTTTTGTACTTGCATCATATCACTTCTCAGGTAAGAAAAGTGATTATATTTACTTATTTCTGTTCACAACATCTCTCTTTAAGGAAAACATGGATATATTCTCATTGCAGCAACAAATTCTTCATGATCCCTCTCCTTCATTATTCTGCATTCTTGGACTGAAAATACATGAATGTCACGGGTAGTCCATAGCTCACGTACCCACAATCTTTTTCGCGTCGCTAAACTAAAATTTATTAACTGCAACAGCAAACTAAATGCAGTTGCAGCATTTTCTACTTAACTCTCAGTCAGATCCATGTCCATTTTAACACAATTACTGATTTGCAGCTCACGAAGCCGCTGCCAGCTGCCAGATGCTTTAATGTGTTCACGATGCCACTGCTAGCAGACTGCCGGCATCGGCATTCTCAATGTGTTTCGGCCTTAAGACGTCCCAAGCTGTGAAGTGCACACTCGCCTCGACCGAGAATGCTGATCGCAACTTCAGAGAAAAGAGCTTTTTGCGGGCGTCAGTTTCAGCGCCCACTGTTCAAAGCACTAAGCGCACAAGGCAGTCGCAGCACAGCGGCGAACACAGCGAAACTTTCGATATGTACATTGTACACGCAAGTGGATCTCAACTTGAGGCGTTTGTGTGCGAAATGAGAACCAAAAGGTATATTCATGCATGCTGCTTGCATTCAAATGCTGCCCAAGCCCAATATCTATCACTGGTATAATGTATATACATACTGACATTCGGGGTTCATTTAGTAAGTTTTCCGACACAAATCCTTGCTTTGAGCATAGGAAAAAAGTTCTTGATTTCATGATACTTGTCCTTTTAAGAAAAAAATTTACTTGGAAAATAAAAATGCATTTAGCATTAGCATTTCAGCTAATAAAAATAAATTAAATATTATGATGCAGTAAATTAAATTGACGAATTTTTTAGAAATGAAACAGCCACAGCTTCCCTAATATAATTCGTTCACCCTGAAAAAAAAAAATTCTTTTCGGCAGGCCTACAGGCTGAGGTAGATTTCGAAGTGTTTTTAATTGCATTTTTTGGGGTAATTTTTTTCAAAATCGAGAAACTAGTTATTGTTTTAGAAACTACTCATCAACGATACCCCACAAGACGTGCTTCTAAACATTTCGAATTTCCACCGTTTATTAACGAACTTAACTGAGCTATTAACCCTAAAAATAACATAATAAAATTTGGTTCAAATATCTTCAAAATTGAAATATTGCGGCAGCTATCGTGTGCCTAAGAACACTGTAAAGTGCGTTTACATATATTTTGGTGTCCAGGGGTTATGATCGGAGAAACTATTGTAAAAAAGGTGAAAAATGTCCTTAAATTACAAAATTGAGCGAACGATTATAATTTAATAAAATACAATATCCTTGCCAGCATTCAGAAATCTGAAAATTCATTGATTAATGGAATTAACACAAATCTGGTACCCTTTTATCTCCTTCACAAATAATTTCACAGAACAAAAATAATCAACAAATTCAAAAGAAATTTTTTTTCGGGCATTTACATTCGTAAAATTCATTCAAGAATCAAGAGGCAATCTTTTTTTCCACAGGTGCAAAAGTGCTATTGAAATATTGTCATGAAAACAATTCAAAGCAGCACCAATACAATGCCATTAGAAAATCAATATTTTTTGTGGCACTCTGAAACCAGAGCAGTGCGCAGGCAGATAGCGAGATATCAGCTAGCAGAAAAACGCTTTTTCAAACAACCCGCCTACCGCTGCGCACCCCGTGCGATGATGTATTACACAGCACTGCTCTCTGGTGCTTTGAACAGTGCTGACGCCCGCAAAAAGCTCTTTTCTCTGAAGTTGCGATCAGCATTCTCGGTCGAGTCGAGTGTGCACTTCACAGCTTGGGACGTCTTAATGTTTATACAGGGTGTTTAAAAACAACACGGCAATATTTAAGGGGGTGATTTCTGAGTCCATTTCATGAAAAAAAGTTCATATAAACATAGGTCCGGAAATGCATGGTTTCCAAGATACAGGGAGTTAAACTTTTAATAAAATATCGGTTTTTTAACAATATCTGAAATATCTTTTGTCCGATTTTTTTGAAATTTTGCAGCATTGTTCGCAGTAATAAGGAGCTCATTTCATCTTAACTAGACTAAGGTTATTAAGTCCAGTGGCGTGCGTGGGGGCATCTTAATCAATATTATTGACAAAAAATGTGTACGCCACTGACTTTTTTCTAATTATGATATTTTTTTAGATAAAGCAAGCAAAAATACAGCTTTTTGGTCTCCTGAGTTTTCTTCGTTTTCGAGATAAAACGCAAAAACCATTTGATTGCATGTCCTTTTACCAAAAAACCGATATTTAATTAAAAGTTTAACACCCTGTATCTTGGAAACCATGCATTTCCGGACCTATGTTTATATGAACTTTTTTTCATGAAATGAGCTCAGAAATCACCCCCTTAAATATTGCCGTGTTGTTTTTAAACACCCTGTATAGTCTTTGGTTGAACTGTCGAATTGCGTGGCAGTTAAACAGCTTTTGAAAAATAACCATGAAATCTGTACATTTTGGCGTGGCGTCTGGAGTGTGATATTTTTCAACGTTCCACGCTACACCAACTAAGCCGTTTCGCCATTCATATTTTTGCTGGGCAAATGACACGCCACATTTTTACGTGTGTGGATGACTAAAAGGAAAACTGTAAGTTGGAGTGTCAAAATCGAATGTAGAAAAAGTGGCGTCTGGTTTTGGTCACACACGAAGATAAAAACACGACAGTTTGCGTGGCGCGGCAATTGGCGCGTGGAAAAAGTGTTCGTGTATGGCTTGCTAATCTTTGCAATTAACACGGATTTGTTTCAACGGGTCTCGAACGTAGTCGTCCGATGTTCGCTCAATAACAGATACAGTGATAGGCAACCATCACGACACTTACATACTCACATCTATCACTAGTAGAAGGCTTTTAAATAATTATTCAGAGGTTAACAGTTCATTGTTATTTTCTAACATTAACTATCTCTTCTCAGTTCGCACTGTTTATGCCCTCCTTCTCACTAAAAATCTTTGACTATATTTACTCATTTTATTTGAGTTACGTGTAATGCATTTAATACCTTGGATACATGGGAGTAATTCACCGAGTTAATGACGTCACGTAAACCTTTCAACACGTCGCGGTCATGTGTCCAGGTACTTGAAACTTAGTTAGCTTGCATCCAGGAGAAGGCTTAAAAAAGATTCTGTCCATGCAAAACGTACTTGTTCACTGAAAATTGAGTCTTTTATTACAATTAAAATTAAAATATATTTGTAATTACTTTTTCCGTCATATTCAATAATTCTTCCAAATTTCACTGCTGGCGCTGGCAGCAGTAAACTCTGTTTAACTCTGTTCCAGTATGTGGGTTTTTAACCCAATGCAATGGGTTAAAAGTTCGGAATAGGAAATTTATATGGACTACGTCATTGTGCCGTAATTAACTCGTTTAATAACTCCCGTTTGCCTGGGATTTAAGTTGCAGATTAGAATTCTTGCTGTCAAGCGGGCGGTGGAGGGCCGCTCCTAGCTACTCCTGTGCCGACTGTTGCTATTTAATTATCCCACAGGTAGTAGTGTTAGCGCGGTCCATCCCACTTTTCTTACAATTAGTTGACGGCTAAGACATCAAAAATCACTCCGAATCTTAATTTCTTTTTGAGCTTTTTTCTACAAAAATTATTGAGATCCCAACAAAAACACTCCGTGTAAAAAAGGTGGCCAAGTCCCCTCATCGATCTTGCAAAAAGTTTCGCCATCTTATGTATTGAGATAAAAAGAGCGAAGTTCTTTAACCAAACAAATTACTGAAATAAAAGGAGCCAAGTTCTTTGGCCAATGAAAGTACTGATATGAAAGTGGCCAAGTTCTTCATCTCATAAGCAAATTTTAACTTGGCCAGCGTTCCTGAAGGCAGTTATCACTGCAGCAGTGGGAGAACTTCTTTTTTTTTTTAGATTATAGAGGCAGCGCATAAGTCGCTGAAAATATATTTTTATACAGAAAAATTTCTGCATATACATAACTTAGGTTATAAATATATTCTCAAAATTTCAAAACATTCTTTTCTTTCAAAAAATTCCTGAAAATCACCTTTTTTTGGGGCAGTCACACTAGTGGTGCCCCTTAAAGGAGAACTCCGTTGTGCTACTTCCCTCCGAGTGCAGATATGTGGACAAGGAATGGTTGTGTGTGCACAATAAAAATCACAATTAGCTCTGAGCGTTTGGTTGGAGTTTCATTGGCAAACAAGTTAAATGAAGTAACCCGCTCTGTCCACAGAGTGGCGAAGGAGATTGCTAGCAAACAGAGACAATTTTTATGTACAGAAAAATTTGTTGATACGAACTGCAAGCTGTCATCACACTTCAGATGCCCGTTTAACAGCAGAACATACAAAATACGTGGGGCACTTTTGACGGGTCCATTATCAAGTGGAAGGGTTTCCGAGATAGGTTTTATATTTTTATTTATTGATTTCGAACGTATGTCGGATGTGACTGCAATACGATGCTCCGGGAGTTGAGAGCTCAGAGGGTCCCAGTTGAGCACTGGGACATTATTGTCGTTCACGCCTAGCACGAGCGCTTGGACGACGACATCGCTAAGCAGTGGGATCTGCTACAAAATTAGACTGCCATGCCATCGCTGCAGGAGATGCTAGCATTTATTGACAAACAAGCTGGAGCGCTAGCGAATTCCGTAGGAGCTCGGCAATCCGCTGGAGAAAACAGCGCAAGTACAATGGGCACGGTGAGTCAGCCTCCAAAAAGATCGACAAGCGGAGCTCGTGGGAGAAGATCGGGGCGAGATGGGACACACAAGAATGAGCCTTGTGAGGCATGTGCACACACCACACCGTGTTTTACTGCCCGAACTATTCAGGGCTGAGCTTGAATGGTAGGAGAGATTTCGTAGAGCGCCGCAAGCTTTGTAAGAATTGTCTAGGCAAGGCACACACCGAAAGAAATTGCATACAGCAGAGATGCGGCAAATTCCAGTGCATTATCGACAGTGCATACAATAGCACTCTGTGCCCATATAAGCCAGGGCGACATATAGTAGCAGCTGCTACTGAGGAAAAAGATACTAAGGTTGCAATCCGACGTCTCGATCATCGATCAAGCGGAAGAGCGAGAAGAAGTGACGGGAGGAAGAGCCAATTGCAAAGTTTCCCAGGTTGAAGACCGTCATCCAGCGACCAGAACCCCCACTAAAGGAGATCGAGAATCGCGTGTTATTTAAGGAGAAGGCCCTGATATTAAATAACAAACTGGTGATTTTAAACCAGGGATGGGCATGCAACCACAGTCTCAAAATGTGATTGTGTAAAAGCTCTTCAAAGCTCTCTCCGGCCTTTTTTACACTGTTAATTTTGGTGACGTCACCTGTCATGTAAAAGTGAAGCCACATGGCAAAATGACTTCAAATTTACAGTGTACCGAAAGCAAAGCGAAAAGAAGCATAGTCCTGCTCGCATGACGGCCGGCGGCCGAATGATGCGCTCTCGACTTGAAAGCTGGTCGTGTACATATTCAAAGCTCTAAAAGCTGGAGTGCCCGCGGGCATAGGCCTGCCCATCACTGTTTTAAACGCACAGGAGAAATTGGTTGACGTCCAACTGGAGAAACCCAAGGGAAAAATCAGAGGAGTTAGTGATAGAGAGTCACAGGGAGAAAATATAGAATCTTGTAGTTTAAATAGAGAGAATAAGGAGATTAGTAGATTTAACCTATATCACGTGAGTGGCCTTGGAAAATGGGTCAAAGATCAAGGCCCTGGCTGGCCCTGGCTATTGTAACGGTCCAGATAATGGCCCTGGCTGCAGGCACGCATGCGGTCAGCCAGGTCCATGCCTACAGCCAGGTCCACGTTATTTTTCCCATATTATGACTCCAATTTTTTTCTATTTTTTTTTTGGAAAAGTAGTAAATGACCCTGGCTAAATAACTGTAAAAGAATTATTTTCATAAGTTTATAAATAATATAGTTTTTGTTGAAAAAGGAAATAGAGTGTGCTTAAGAGCGGACGACCGAAGTGAAATCTTCTACTGCTCCTATTCAATTGTAATTTATATGTATATACTGATAAGTGTTAGTGTGTAGGCCTGTAGGCGCTATTAGCTGAAAAATGCAAGTGCAATCACTTCCGTGGACATTTGGACAATAGAAATGACTGCTCAATGCTCATGTATAGTGATGTATGACTCTAGATGTAGGATATATTAGTTTTGACCGAAGATTTTCAACCCCATGAAATAATGATGATGGGTAAAAGAATTATATATTCATGACTAGCAGGTCTACCCGTTTTCACCTGGGACGATGAAAATCATAATATAATGTACATCATAGTACTTTTTGAATTTACAACATATATTACATAGAGCCGTTTCCCGTAGGACGGTCAAAATAATAGTTGTTTAGTTTTTTTCAGTCAAGGGTGGTTTCGGGGAGTTGAATTAGGATTAAAGTCGGTAGTTCTTATTTAACTTTCCTTCTAACCAAAAAGGCATAACAATTTTTATGATTTTCTTACTTCAAAAATGTGGAATATTCATAGAAACTTTCAACCCTCAGTTTACCCCCTTAACGGTTGAATTTCAAAAAATTCTGATACAGGTATTTCTTTATTTTTAACAAAAGGACGAATACCAATTTTTTTGTATTTTTTACTTAAAATATGGCGGATTTCTAACCAAACTTTCATCCCCTATTTTACCCCTTTAGATGTGGAATTTAAAAAAATTCGGCCTTAGTGTTGCAAAAATTTCAGCTTTTTAGGTTCAGCGATTTAGTCCGTGCGTGGTCTGTCAGTCAATTATGGAAATTGTTATTGTAGGTACCTATAGTTGATCTACCCGGTTTTACACGGGAATGCTTTATCATCAAAATTCAAAATCCGTGGTTGCTACGGTGTTCCACAAAGTAAAAATATTGGGTATATTTAATAAGCTGGACTAAAAATTTGCAAAAGGTAAAATAATATTTTGCACATTTATTGTCAAACAAACCGTCATTTACAATATACATATGTATATGGACAAAAGCAATTTGTTCCCACCACCTCCTTCGGGTAATGGCAATGGCCTATAGACGTATGAGGTAGACGTAGCCAGTCATTTGATCTTATTTATCGTTGTCTCTTGAATGTTTTCATTTTTTGTTTGTGCAGAATGCTTCCATATACACCATCATTTCGAGTTATTATCCATCTCTATTTTGCAGTTCTCGCCCGTTTTCACCCCTTAAAAGTTGAATTTCTCTGATTCTCAGCGATCACCTATTAGGAAAGTTGTAGAAGTATTCCAAATTTCAGTGAACTGGTGCCGTGGTTTGAATTTGTGGTCATGTCTAAAACTGCAAAGCCACTTTACCTTAATGGAATGGGTGATCAAAATGATTGTTCGTAAAATGTAAATAAATTTGCTTTAAAAAAATCTATTCTCTATTTCTTTTTTAAGAAAAAACAATTTTAAATGTACATATTAGATTTCAATGTTTGGGCACAACCGCACGATGTAAATAATCGAATTGAGTGTGAATAATCGAATCATCGAATCGAATCGAGCTGTCAAACGACACGCCCGCCACCAACACCATCTGGTTGTGAAAAGTGCATTCTCATACAAAATGCAACCAACGATTTTTTCGATTTTCAGGCTGTCCCTTTGAGTTTTTCCGAATTTTCTTTTTTCTTAAACCACCCCTATATTGAGACAAAGCAAACTAAAAAAGAATCATTCAAATCGGTCGAGCCGTTCTCGTGTTTTTGCGAGACTAACGTAATGCAATTGATTTTTATATATATATAGATAGGGAGGTGAAAAGAAACCGTTTTCTGCAAACAAGGAGATTATGAGTTTATGATAACTAAAATGCAGCAGCGAAATCGGCAAAGAAAATGGAACTTCTGCAAAATCCCTATATGTATGCAATCGAGAGTTGTTACCAAATGTGCAGAGGAAAGGTAATTTCTGACGAAGATCCTAATCCATATTCTAAACTGTGGTTAATCAATAATTCTACGATACTAAACAGTTTTTGATGTTAAGAAATTCCTGTCGACTGTTCCTTATTTAATATCTTGATTGATTATTACAAAAGCCAAATACAGTCTTGTTTATTCTAATTTATTAATATAATCAATCAAGTAATAATCAATCAAGTTTTTGATGTTGTATCCTAACGGAGGATACCCCTATACATTTGATAGGCGCGGTTTTCACTAAAACATGTAAATGCGTGCTTTTCGATATGTAAATTAAAGTAGAAGCACGCAATTTTACTTGAAATTAGAGTATTAATTCATCTAATAATGTATATGCGTGCTTGTCGATATGCGAAAAAAATAGAATCTAGTCCAGTCATATTAGGGGTTTCTGTATATTATTATTAAAGATTTGTAAATTTGGGCATGCAACTATTTCGGCCACATACAGTGAACATTCCAAAAGGATTCTGCACCAGTTCACAAAGCCCGAAAAAATCAGAAATGGTTTGAAAACAAAGTTTCGTACTTCTTTTCGCACACACATTGGCCTCGAATTCTCCAGATGCGAACCCGTTAGAATGTTAGATTATTCTATTTGGGGTATTTTAAAGGCCAAGGTTAGCACTAAAAACTACCGAAGTACGGATGCGCTCAAGACAGTGCTTCGCCACGAAAGGCAGCGTATTCCTCAGGCCCACATTCGTGCACCGTGCGATGAATTTGTTGACCGTCTTAAGGCCATAGTCTGCGCCAAAGGTGGCCAAATCGAAAATGTAAAATAAATTATGAATTTTGGGTTAGTTTTCAACATTTTGTTCTTTGTGTTCAATAAAAAATATTTATAAATAAAAAAAATAGAGCGTTTTGAATTTGTAACACTTCGAATCAGCCACCTTGTATAATTGTTTTACCCATCATCATTATTTCTTGTTGTTGCAAATCTTCCGTCAAAACTAATATATCCTACATCTAGAGTCATACATCACTATACTTGAGCATTGAACAGTCATTTCTATTATCCAAATGTCCACGAAAGTGATTGCACTTGCATTTTTCAGTTAATAGCGTCTACAGGCCTACACACTAACACTTATCAGTATATACATATAAATTGCAATTGAATAGCAGCAGTAGAAGGTTTCACTGCGGTCGTCCGCTCTTAAGCATACTCTATTTCCTTTCTCAACAAAAACTATATTACTTATAAACTTATGAAAATAATTCTTTTACAGTTATTTAGCCAGGTCCATTTACTACTTTTCCAAAAAAATAGAAAAAAATTGGAGTCATAATATGTATGGGCAAAATAACGTGGACCTGGCTGACCGCATGCGTGCCTGCAGCCAGGGCCATTATCTGGACCGTTACAATAGCCAGGGCCAGCCAGGGCCTTGATCTTTGACCCATTTTCCAAGGCCACTCACGTAATATAGGTCAAATCTTGGTCAGGGCACTGGCCCTGGCTGACGGCATAGACATGATTTAAAGGAGTTGTTAAATATAAGGAAAATAAAAATACACGTAATTGGCCTTTTTCACCTTATTTGAGTTGTTTTAATTGTATTGAAAGAGAGAAAATGACAATTTTGCCTACCGTTATGGTAGGTTTGGAGTGGAAAGAGTTGTTTATTGGTTACATTAGAGCTTTGTTAGACAAGGAAGCTCAACCGAGCCTTATAGGAGCGGAACTTTATAACAAAATAAAGTGACCAGTCATGTCGACATCACGCAAGCTAGTCGGTATTGACGGAGAAGCGTTTCAGATCAAACATCAGTTAAGAGTACGCATTAAACCATGGTTTGATTCAGACGTTTTTGTTGAGGAAGATTTATGGGTTTTATCCAAAGAAAGTACTTGGAGACCGAAGGTGCCGATCTCGCAGCTTGAGCCTGTGCCGCTAGAGGGAAGCGTAGGTCCATTGGCAGACCCCAGTTACCACAAGGCAGGTGAGATAGAGATCTTGCTTGGAGCAGGGTTTTTCGCCAAAATTATGAGGTCAGTGTTGAACACGTATGAGAACGGCATCAGATTAGATACTAGCTTTGGTATAGTGATCCTGGGCTCGCAGGGAGAATCTGCGGATGCGCAATGCTGTCAGGCTTTGCCATCGATTGAGTTTAAGGAGAATGATCGTTTGGCCAATTTGTTGAAACAAATATGGGAGATGGATCAAATTGGGATAGACCACAAGCGAGGAGGAGGCGGTCGAACATCATTTTAGGGCAACACATTTTCGGGAGGAAAATGGGCGGGTCGTCGTAACGATACCAATGAAGGAGAAAATACTAAGATTGGGATTTCTAGAGAAACGGCGTTATGCCGCTTCCTTCAAGTAGAAAAGAGACTGGAAAGAGATCCAGAATTGGAGGAGTATTATGTAGAGCAAATGCGCGAAGCGGTGCGAAACCGATATATGAGTTCAGCGACTCGTAACCCGAACCCTGGAGAAATGGTGTATCATATACCGCACCATTGCGTACTGAAAAAGTCACGAGTGGTGCTTGACGCCAGCTGCAAAACAAACATTGGCATGCCGCTCAACGATGTGCAAATGTTAAGAGAAAAGTTGCAAGCAGACCTGCACGATACGATTATGAGATTCCGAAGGCATAGAGTGGCTGTATCGGCAGATATCACGAAGATGTATAACCAGATCGGAGTGAACCTAAGTCAATGGGAGAGAATAAAGCTCAGCCGCTGAGAGAATTTTGGTTAACGGTAGTAACCTTTGGATTAGCATCGTCCAGATACTTAGCAGTTCGCTGCGTTGTTCAAGCGGCAAGAGAAGCCAATGAACGATACCCAGAGGCAGCAAAGGCAATTTTGAGGGTTGAAATGGTTGATCCCGACAGATCAATTCACCTTCGAAGTAAAAACACCAGAAATTCAAGGAGTTCTCACCAAGAGAAAAATCGCGAGTTCCATAGCTCAGCTTTTCGACCCCAATGGCTATATTGAACCGGCGGTGATTATCGGTAAAAAGATAATAAAAATTACAAATAGATTGGGATAAAGAAATCACTAATGAAGAGATCGCGAGGAGAGCGATTACGGAGGCATGAAGTGAGTTTTGGTAGGAGATTGTGCTATTAGAGAAGTTTAAAATAGACAGATGGATAGGAGCATCAGATGACAGCAAAATTACATTAGTCGGGTTTTCTGATAGCTCAGCACATGCATACGGCGCTGTTATATACGCTAGAGAGGAGTACCCTAGCGGCGTCGTTAAATCCAATTTGCTGATAGCAAAGACCAAGGTGGCACCGCTAAAAATATTGACGGTCCAGCGTCTGGAGCTATCCGCGGCAGAGCTATTGGCACGTTTAATGAGCACGGTCAGGAGTAAAATAGAGTATTCAGAGTTAGACTATTCGATGTGGACTGATTCGTCGATATGCTTGTATTGGATCCGCAAGTCACCCTCTAATCTGAATACCTATGTCGCTAATAGAGTAGCGTCCATCCAGGAGAAGTCGACCATCGAACGATGGCATTATGTCAACACTAAAGAGAACCCAGCCGATTTATTGAGCTGGGAAGTGTTGCCGTCAGCGTTGATCAACAATCAACTGTAGTTACACGGGCCAAGTTGGTTGAGGTTACCACAATCGGATGGCCGAAAGAGAGATTCGGCATTATAGATTTGGAGACAGCAGAGACTGAAATGAGAGTTCATTTTGTGGAAGAACGAAAATCCATGTTGGATATCAACATCAAAGGAACCAGTAAGAGGGTTTCGATTTTGTAATATGTCTCTGAGTTGAACTGCCCGCTGAATATCTTAGCGTACGTGATTCGTTATATTAATGCCTTGAGAAGCAAATACAAGCCGCCAACAAAGAGTTTGCGGAGCGGAGGGTTGACTCCACCGCCGACAACGAATCAGGAGCGAGCATGGGCCATGGAGTATGTAGTGAGAAAATCCCAAGAACAGTATTATTGCCCTATACGTAAGCTGAAACCATTGCCGTAGAAATCTAAAATTGAGCCCCTCAAGCCAATGTTGGATTCGAGCGGCTTGTTAAGAGTGCACGGTCGCATCGGAGAATCGGAGCTTGAGTACGAAGCCAAGTACCCACTGATAATTCCGAATGGGTCAAGATTGGCATGGCTGATTATGGAGTCAGCATATTCAAAAACCAAACACAGAGGTGTATCTGTACAGGTTTGTATGCAATTTATTCGCCAGCGTTATTGGGTCCCCAAGCTTAGGGCGGAGCTACGGAGATATATCCATAAATGCGTAGTATGCGTACAACCATCGCTTGGAGCAACAGTTGATGGGAGATTTGCCGGCAGATAGAGTGAGACCAGGCAAACCATTCTTAAATGCTGGAGTGGATTATGCTGGACCCTTTTCGCTGCGAGCGATTGAGCAAGACGGAGCCACCTTAACGACAGCAAAAGTATGGGTAGCTATTTTTGTGTGTCTGAAGGTTCGTGCGATTCATCTAGCAGATCAGAGATGGGCAGGCCTATGCTCGCGGGCACTCCAGCTTTTAGAGCTTTGAATATGTACACGAGCAGCTCGCAAGTCGAGAGCGTTTCATTCGGCCGCCGGCCGTCATGCGAGCAGGAATATGTTTCTTTGCGCTTTGCTTTCAGGTACACTGTAAATTTGAAGCAGGGATGGGCATGCAACCACAGTCTCAAAATGTGATTGTGTAAAAGCTCTTCAAAGCTCTCTCCGGCCTTTTTTACACTGTTAATTTTGGTGACGTCACATGTCATGTAAAAGTGAAGCCACATGGCAAAATGACTTAACCCGGCCCATACACGACAAATTTTTTCCTCAAATTTTCTCTCCAAAAGTCCAATTTTGACCGTGTATGGTGTGGTTTGTGGGTTTGACGAAAAGTTTGTGAAAATATCTAAATTTTTTGATATTCTAGGGGCTGGACCAGTTTTATGAGGGGTTCACGGCTGAAAAGATGCTGAGGGTCATAAAACTTCAGAAAACATTTGACCGTATGACGTATGTAGTCGACCAGCAAACCAAGTTTAAAATCTGTTTTGAGGAAAAAATTTGTCGTGTATGGGCCGGGTAAGCTTGGTCAGCTCGTTATTTTGAGGAATGAGCAGTTCCCCCCTTCGCATTGGGCGCTGGCGAGAATTAATGCGTGGCTGCCAGCGAAGGACGGAGTCGTACGGAACGTAATGGTCCAGACTGCTTCCGGACTGTTGAAGAGAGCCGTTCAGAAGCTGGTGATTATCCCCGTACTGGAGTCAGCGTTCGAGAAGGATGCGGAGTAGATAACCTGATCACAGAGCGGTCCATAATATAGGCTAGTTGTTAGTTATTTGATGAGTTGTATTAGTTATAGTAAGCGTTAAATTAGAAGAAACCTTGGGTCTCCCGGGGAGTGTACAAAACCGTTCATGTTTTGTGTGAGCAGCGGTCTAGTACGCCGATTTTTATGTTAAGAAGGTAGAGTCGCTTGCGAACCTCAGAGTTGAGAGGTCGTGGCTTTCAGTTGAGAATAAATGTGGGTTTTTTTATCGGCAGAGGCCGATTTTTCCCACGAGAAAATGTCCAGTAGTTTCATTTTCTGTGTATCCAAGGAGTGTTTACCTGTCAGCCGAGTTATCGGAAAAAACGGAATGCGGAAAATTTCTTCTTTTACTGGCTAAAGAAGGATTGAAAGAATGAAAGTATAAAAAAAGAATAAAAACAGTTTTAATGTTGAGCCACTTCTACGTAATATAGGCACATACTTTTAAATCATTTTCTTGAAAAACAAAAACAATCAATAAAGTGCAAGGGCCATCTTTGCAAGTGTGCGGTTTGAATTTAGAAAAAGGGTTATTTTCTCATGGACAATTATACGTTGCATTCTCTACACTGTAAAGTCTATGTTTATGCAGAAAATGGACAAATAAAAAAAATGCACTAAATTAAAAAGAAAGTCTTAAGTATAGTTTACTTTTTCTTGCGCAATAGCGAAGCATTCCTGGATCAGTTGAATGCTGATATTAATATATGTGCAAGAAAATAATAAGCACAAGAAAATGCGTGTTTAATAAAGATATTACTTCTCTTTGCAGCTGTAAAAGAACGTAAAATTGTGGAGCGTCCAGCAATAAGAGTGCTAATACTGCTGTCTGAAAAAGTCTGAAGATATACCAACTTCTTTTAAAATGGTGGTAACTTCCGAACAACTTGAAATGGTGCGGCATGTTGTGCACAAGATCCTGGTTCCTTGCATTTTTGCCATTGGAGTGTTCGGCAACATTCTAAGCATAATAGTCCTAACAAGGTAAGTTCTTCATTACATCTATGTATCTTCGGTTAGTACCGACGCTTTTCGCCATATTCTCCATAAAACTTGCAACAACTATCACACCAATGCCCACGCCACGATTTACGAAAATTACAACAGCATTGTTTCATTCATAGTCCAGTTAAATGGTGCACAAAAAGGGCTCCAAGTGGAAAAATTTGGTGTAATTGTTTTTAGTGGCTTATTTTATGTGTTTTGGGTTGCTGAACACGAATCTGAAGTTGTCCAACAAAATTTGTCTCCGCAAACATGTCAAATTATCAAAAAAACCCCAAAAAAAAAGGTTTTTTTTTTGGTTTTCAGCTTATAACTTGCAAAGGAAGCTATTTACACAAAAAGTTCTCGAGACTAAAATGAAGAGGAGAAAATTCAAATTTTTCTTAAATATTTTTGTAGGGTAAATGGACATTTAATCAAATGGTTTTTGCTTTTTATCTCGAAATCGAAGGAAGATACGTCAAAAACTCAGGAGACCAAAAAGTTGTATTTTTGCTTGCTTTATCTAAAAAAAAAATATCATAATTAGAAAAAAGTCAGTCGCGTACACATTTTTTGTCAAAAATATTGCTTAAGGTGCCCCACGCACGCCACTGGACTTAATAACCTTAGTCTAGTTAAGGTGAAATGAGCTCCTTATTACTGCAAACAATGCTGCAAAATTTCAAAAACATCGGCCAAAAGATATTTCAGATATTTTAGATATTGTTAAAAAACCGATATTTTAAAAAAAATTTAACACCCTGTATCTTCGAAACCGTGCATTTCCGGACTTATATTTATATGAACTTTTTTTCATAAAATGACCTCAGAAATCACCCCCTTAAATATTGCCGTTCTTTTTTAAACACCCTGTATAGGTTTATTAACATGGTGTTTCGCTATTTTCCAAAAATTTATGATTTTCCCGATATTTCAACACTATTTTGCGTGGAAACCATAAGACGTACAAAAAAATGGTACAGACATAAATTGTAGATAATTTTCTCCTCTTCATTTTAGTCTCGAGAACTTTTTGTGTAAATAGCTTACTTTGCAAGTTATAAGCTGAAAACCCAAAAAAACGTTTTTTTTGGGTTTTTTTTTGATAATTTGACATATTTGCGGAGACAAATTTTGTTGGACAACTTCAGATTCATGTTCAGCAACCTAAAACACATAAAATAAGCCACTAAAAACAATTACACGAATTTTTCCACTTCAAAGTAGGTACCATTTGACTGGACTATCAACCATAGTTAAAATGCATGTTTTTCGAATTTGTCTATAGAGTATAGAGGAGGTGTAGTTTGGTGTGGGGAGCCAGGGGGTGGGGATTCTTTTATACGCTTTAGCATAATATTTTACATATTTCATGGGAACATTTCAATTTTTTATATTTAACCGTTATACGGGTGTTTAATCATCAGTAATTAATGCGCAATCAATAGTCATTAATTGCTTAATTTTAGTAAACAAAATATGTAATTCTAGGTCATATAAAATTGTAAACACTTCATTGGCAAAAAAATTTCGTCGGCAAAAGCCCAATTTTGACCGAGTATGGCGAGGTTTGCGGGTTTGACGAAAATTTTGTGAAAATATCTAAATCTTTTGATATTCTAGGGGCTGGACCAGTTTTATGACCCGGCCCATACACGACAAATTTTTTCCTCAAATTTTCTCTCCAAAAGTCCAATTTTGACCGTGTATGGTGTGGTTTGTGGGTTTGACGAAAAGTTTGTGAAAATATCTAAATTTTTTGATATTCTAGGGGCTGGACCAGTTTAATGAGGGGTTCACGGCTGAAAAGATGCTGAGGATCATAAAATTTCAGAAAACATTTGACCGTCTGTAGCCGACCAGTAAACCAGGTTTGCAATCTGTTTTGAGGAAAAAATTTGTCGTGAATGGGCCTGGTAACCCGACGGGGTGAATTACAGAAGTTCGCCCAACATGACGTCACAGCAATTCTTTACCCTGCCTATTTTCGGCGTCTCTTCTTCGTGCGGATCTTCGTATGTGAGAACGATTCCACAGCGAAGAGGGGCGACCGACAGGGCCAGGTTGTGTGCATCGATGAATGATGTATCTGTGACTGTGTCTTCCTGAGTGCCTGGCGGTAAAGTAAGCGACAGCCGCAAATTCGACATCAGAAATTGAATCCATGTTTTCATATTCAAAATTCAAACTAGTGAGGAAGCAATTGGTCACACCAATTACGTGATACCCTAGATGTAGAAAACTATACTCATTCTATGTGAAAATCTAGACCTGCAATTTCTTATGTCATTAAGGCTTGTAAGTTGTCCGCGACTGCTTAATTTAAGAGTACTCAGCATGAGCTTCAATTTGATATCACACACTCCCCAAATAGGACAACTCCAAGGGAGATGATTCCACCCCCACCCTTACAACCCCAAAAAAGATTAAAAAAATGTACCCCGCCAGAAAGTTCCCAATTAATTCATTCATTCTAAATCAAAAAACTCTATGTAAATCCCATTTCGTTTACCATCTTAAAACTGCCGAGGTTTTCTTCCATTTCTATAATTTAAATATCGTGTAAAAAAGACCGTGGAAAAAAATTTCTGACAAATAATTAATTATAATCCGTATTTATAACAATATTTAACGAAAAAAATTCAAAATGTAAACATTCAGTCACCAAAATCAGCATTTTTGTATTAAAAACGACTCAGGCTTATATGGCAACACTAAGAAGGAGTTGTCCAATTTTGCTCATCTTCGAACATGACATTGCAATTTTAATCAAATATTATTTTACCAAATTTCAAGTCTCTAGCTACAAGCGTTCTCGAGTTATCTTCTGGACAAACAGACAGACAGACATACAGACAGACAGACACAGACGGACATGCATAAAACGATTTCTTTTCACTTCCCAATCATGAATATATAGTTCTTTCTTTTCTGTGACGATTATTTCTTGGCGTTGCAAACGTTCGCTCAAAACTAATATACCCTACATCTAGGGTATAAAAATTGGTATTTGGCCTTTTGTTAGAAATAACGAAACACGTAGTTATACAAGAATTTTTTGAAATTTTGATTGGATGACGGAAAGTGTTAATTAGCCGTCGAAAGATTTGCCTTTACGGCACAAATACACAAATAAACAAATACACAATTTTTCGCGAAGTTAATATAGATGAATTATAATCGGTGAATTAGAACCCCCCAAAACCACCCTTAAGTGAAAAAACTAACCAACTATTAATTATTGTAACCTTACGGTTTTATGTACTATAGGTACGTTAAGTTGGGAATAGTTCCAATTATTCAAAATGTACTATGATGTTTACTATATTATGATTTTGACTTTCACGAGTGAAACTGGGTAGACCTGCTTGTAATAAATATGATATAGAACCGTTTCCCGTACAATTAGTTTTTTTCAGTCAAGGATGGTTTTGAGGAGCTGAATTAAAAGAGAGGTTGGTAGTTCTTATTGAACTTTTTAGCGCATTTTTGAAACTTGTTTTAAAAAGGTAGCTTAATAATGCACTTTGTCTGGCTGTTCGGCTGTGTTACGAGATAGAAGCAACCAGACATCGTAGGTAGCTCTAGTTTTTTGCATTAGCTCAGTTATATCGAGTTATTGGCGTATCGAATAGTTTGAAAGCTCAAAGCCATTGCTAAATACTAAAATTAATGATTTTTTAATTTCAGTACAGTGTAACCTGCCAAAATTTTGTTTTACCTCTATAATTTCAAAATTACCTCTAAAATTTCAAATTTTTTTTTAGCTGTTATAAAATTTGAATTTCAAAAAACCGTTAAATGAAAAATCCTTCTAATTATACTATAATTAATGATTTTCAAGTGCATTAAAATCGCCGAAAGTTTTCAAATATATCTTGATCGCTAACACAAAAATGCGCTGAAGTCCCTCGATCAATAACACGAGGACTTTCGTTAATTTTTTTCCAAACAAAAAGGCGAAATACCAAGAAGTATTACTTTAAAAATGGCGGATTTCCATAAAAACTTTCATCCCGCATTTCACTCCCTTATGGGTCGAATTTAAAAAAACCCTTATACACGTGTTTCTTTTTTTCATCAAAAGGCCAAATAACAATGTTTAAAATTTTTCTTAGTTTTAAAATGGCGCAATTTCCATAAAAACTTTCATCCCCTATTTCACCAATTCAACAAAAAAAACCCTGATACACCTGTTTTTTATTTTTATTAAAAGACGAAACAAAAATATTTATGATTTTCTTATTTTAAAAAAGGGGGGCAACGCTTGCACCTAGGGGCATTAATCGTGTGAATTCTGGATTGGGGTCGTGTTAACTTATATTATAATTTTTTAAGGCGTATGCATATGCACAATTTCAATTTTTTTTAAATCACGTATTGGAAGGATAAGGGCGTGCTCTCCTACCCTATTAGTAGGTACGTAGTTTCAGCAGTTAGCGTTTTTTTTTATTGTATAATATAGTTATTTTCATTTAAACAAATCGCTGCCTGTAGCCGCAACACGTTTCGGGATTTATCTAAAATCAAATATCTATGTTTAGTACAAAGATAAAGCCACAACCTGAAGTGCAATTTTGAAAATTGTGAAAATGGCAACAACAATTCGCCTTTTATCCAAAAACAAGCAAATTAAGAGTTTGTAATTGACACAAAGAATAACATCAAAAATTCATTCAGTCACGTTTTGCGAGTAGAATTAATTCTTATAAAATACATCCAGTTATACTTTTTGCAATAAATTGAACAAATAAATGTTTAGATATGATGCGCGCTCTATTGTTAGATTGTAAGAGTTGTTTCGAGATAGATGCAAATTATAGAAAACTGGTGGAGCCATAACGCAACCAGGATGTTAAGATCTTGCCTGAAATAACTGGAAATTTGTTTTAAATTTTCATAAAATTTTTAAAGTAAATGGAGGTTAAAATAAATTCTAGGCAATATACAAAGTGGCTGATTCGAAGTGTTACGAATTCAAAACGCTCTATTACTTTTCTCCGAGTGACCGAAGGGAATTTAGGAAAGAAAAGTTGTGTTAGTGAACTGAAGGTCAAAAAAAAAAAAGTTGCTTAGAAACACGTTTTATGATGTTAGAAACACGTTTCAGGACATTTCTGAGATTTTTGGTTGGTTGGTTCCGTCGGTCTGTCTCTCCTTGTGAGCACTCTCCGATCACAACGAGTGCACGGATCGAGCTGAAACTTGGCCCTGGCGCGTGATTTGGTGGCATCTAGAAATGGTATTTGTAGCTCAATCGAGCAACTCCTTCGGGTAGCTGCTGAACAACGATTTGTCAATTTTGGCGTTTTTTAGGGGGTTTTCAACTTCTGATCAACTTTTCATAGCCGAATGACCTCCAAGTGAGCTGAAACTTTCAGAGAATATTAAGGAGGACCTAAACTATCATCAAAGTGACAACAGGATCATTAGCTCAACATGTCCGGACATCAAGGAACCTGCCCGGACACAAAAATGAAAAAATTTCTTAATTTCGACTTTTATGTCAAAAAGGCACTGGGAAAAAAGTCCTGCTTCAATGTAATCGAACATTCCTGTCCTACTTCATATTTTCTGTATAAGAGGTCACTGGGAAAAAAGTCCTGTTTCGGTGGGAATCGAACCTTCCTGTCCTTTTTTTTATTTATAAATATTTTTTATTGAACCCAAACAACAAAATGTTGAAAACTAACCCAAAATTCATAATTTATTTTACATTTTCGATTTGGCCACCTTTGGCGCAGACTATGGCCTTAAGACGGTCAACAAATTCTTCGCACGGTGCACGAATGTGGGCCTGAGGAATACGCTGCCATTCGTGGCGAAGCGCTGTCTTGAGCGCATTCGTACTTCGGTAGTTTTTAGTGCTAACCTTGGCCTTTAAAATACCCCAAATAGAATAATCTAACATTCTAACGGGTTCGCATCTGGAGAATTCGAGGGCCATTGTGTGTGCGAAAAGAAGTGCGGAACTTTGTTCTCAAACCATTTCTGATTTTTTCGGGCTTTGTGAACTGGTGCAGAATCCTTTTGGAATGTTCACTGTATGTGGCCGAAATAGTTGCATGCCCAAAGCTTCAACACATGTTCCAAAACCGTTTCCAAATAAAGATTCGCGTTTATCTTAACACCACGGTCCAAAAATACGAGTGATCGACCATTGGCAGTTACTGCGCCCCAAACCATCACACACGGTGGCGCTTGCTTCCTGATGCCCATCTTTGGTCAAAATTATCGTATGACCTCCCTGGCAAGTAGACTTGTAATATACTTGTATCCCCGGTGTCGTTATTTCGCAGTTTGCTCGGGCGCCTCTGGCGGAGAAGGGAAAAAGTACAATTAATTGGGCCGTGGTAGCTTTTGAGTGGGGAAAGCTTTTTAGGTGAGCTTTGAAAGTTTCCCCTGGACCCCTCGGTTGATTACCTCGTGGCGGGTGTCGGTACTAAGCATTCATGTGTCTAGACTAAAAGGTGTACGAACTAAAAGTTCGTTACATTCGTCCTGGTTTTCGAAAAAAAAAACTAATTCTATTAGGTTTCGTCTGGACTTCTATTTCGCTGGGATGGGGTTCAATTGGCTCAACGTGTGTCGGGATGTTGTATAGCGCCTCTATTGCCTCGATTAATTTTTCGTGTGTCAGGTCGGCTAGGTCGGTCAGGTCGGTAGGCTTGGTCTGGTCGGCTGGAACGGTCTGGTCGGCTGAGCTGGTCTGGTCGGCTGGATAAGTCTGTTTGGCTGACCTGGTTTGGTCGGCTAGATCGTTGGGATGTGGCCCGATTGGTTCGATAGGTGTCGGGGTGTTCCATAGCGCCTTCATTGCTTCGATTAGCTGCTCGTGTGTCAGCTCAGTTGGGGCGTCTGGTGGGTCTCGGTTGCTGCCTCTGGGTGGCCGGACGGCAAGTGGTCGCTTAAATATATGCGGTTTTTCTGTGGCTGGGGTGATGCCAGAAGACGTCTGGTCGGAAATTTGAGTTTTTCCTGTTAGCGGTTTCCTGGGCCGGGTTGGCCTTCGAATTGTGTTGTCCTGGCTGAACTTCATTTTCGACTGATGCTTTTCTGATTTTTCTGAGGGTTTATATACTCTCCGGAGTCTTCGTGCGTGATGTTTTTAGGAACCTCACGGAGTTCTTTAATGAGTGCCGTGAGTGGTTTTGCGCGGGAATCCGCTATAGGTTTCAGCTGATAGACAACTGGTGATAGTATTTTGGTAATTATGAATGGCCCTGAGTATTTCGGGGCAAGTTTTGCTAAAAACCCCTTTTTTGCTACTGATATTGGATGTTCTTTTTTGTATACCACAGTATTTAGGGTTGGTCTCCACTCTCTTCGTCTGAGATTATAATATTTTTGTTGCTGGCTGAATGCTTTGGCTAGGTTGTGCTGTACTAAATTGTAGATTTCTGTTAGTCGGCTGGAAGTGTCTTCTGGTGTTTCTAATCTATATAGAAGGCTGATATTTGGATCTTGTGGTTGTCGGCATTCGCGGCCGTGGTTTAAAAATGCTGGTGAGTATCCCGTGGACTGGTGTATGCTAGAGTTGATAGCAAATCTCACCTCGGATAGGTATTCGTCCCATTTACGATGGTTTTCGGATACGTATTGTGCGATGATATTTTCTACTACTCGGTTAGCTCTTTCTGTCGCATTGCATTGGGGCGCAGTCTACGTCAAACTCTGACAAAGATCGGACGTATCATCCTTCAGTGCTCGAATAGTGATTATTATTGCAAGTGCTAACAGTTTGTTTCGATTCGCAGTGCAGTTAGTGATAATTTCAACTTAATTTTCCTTGAAAAAAAAAAAAAAAAAAAAAAAAAAACTTATCTGAGGCTAGTACGAGTGGTGTGCCACCTCACTTGGTGCCCATCTCAATACACAAATCAATTGACTACGAGTTTAATTGCTCTTGCTTTGTCTCCGAACAAAAGTACCGAGCAGGGCTATAATTAGCCACCGAACTAAGCGCAGGCCCTAGGCCTGAATAATACATTCACCATGGCGTCTGGCTCAGCCAGCGTCAACGTTTTCAGCATTCTCGATACCCAACCGAAAAATAAAAGAATGAAGACTGCCGTTAAACGCTCCAAACCGCTGGGTGATCTCGATAGTTTTCCTGCCTTGCCGAACAAATCAAACATTATTACTACCAACAACGATCACCCAAAATACATCACCATTCATACGCTCGATGAAAATAAACCGCTAAAAACTCACAACCAATTTGCAATCAGAAAAGGTGTAGACGCAGAATCAACCAAATTCACTAAAGCCAGTTACCTTAGAGACGGATCACTGCTGCTCCTGGTGGATAACAACAAAATTGCAGATATATTTAGCCGGACAAATAAAATTGCTGGGATCCTTGTAAAAATTAAATTACACGAGACCCTGAACTCGGTAAAGGGGACAGTCTTTTCACCTGACTTCCGTTCAATGACCCAAGCAGAAATTTTAGAAGGACTTAAAGACCAAGGAGTAACTGAAGTTATTCAGGTCACCCGTCCAACCGAAGACCCGAATAAACGAACTCCTACAGGGCTCCTCATTTTGACCTTCCAAGCTTACAAGATCCCATCACACATCCAGGGGGCCTGGACTCCTTTGCAAGTTAAGGAATACTTTCCCACCCCAATGAGGTGCAAGAATTGCCAGAAGCTAAGTCACTCTGCTAAGTGGTGCAAAGAAACAGTTTCAACATGTGAGACCTGTGGCAAACCAAGCCCACACGGACAGGATGAATGCAACGGGAAATTCTGCGTCAACTGTCAAACAAATACACACACGTCTGGAAGTCGCGACTGCGCAGAGTTCCTCAAAGCTAAAGAGATCCTCAAAATCAAAACACTGCGCAAATGTAGCCTTTTCGAAGCTAAGAAGGAATTCTACGCCATATATAAACCCCATAACGGACTTTCCTACTCAGCAACTGCTCAAGGCGGGAGTAATTTAAATCCTACAAATAACGATGGGAACATACCCAAAAAAATCAATAAACAACAAACCCCCAAATCGACTAATGCCCCCAACAGAACAAGCAGCAACGATCCTATCAACATACCATCAACAATATCCTCACCATCGAATGACGTCTCAAGACACACCTCAGCAACAAATCAAAACCGAGACCACAACATAAACCCCCCCGCCACAGGAACATACACACCCAGAACTAATAAACTTCAAAATCATAAAGTAAGTACTCCAACTCTACCACAAGATCATTCCACCTCCACAAATATACCAAATAAAACCAAAAACACAACAATCACAATCAATCCACTTACACATAATAGCGAAGAAATGTCAGAACCGCTTCAAAATTCAGTCAATACCGCCAATCCAGATACCTACATGGAAGGGCATCATAAAATACCCCACAATTACACAGGCGAAGAACGAATTTCGGATTCCGACACAGACGTCTCCTTTGATCAACTAAGTCCAGTAGAGAACGAATAAGCGACAATTATGACCAACAACATCCCCCCCTCTCGCCCTCATTTTCAAGATATAACTATACTGCAATGGAACATCAGAGGCTTGTATAACAACCGATCCAGTCTAGACCTCCTCATCTCCCAATACAAACCTCACATCATTCTCCTCCAGGAAACGAACATCCTGGTGGAAGAACAGCCTGAACGGCTGGGATCCTTCACCTATTTCGGTACAAATTCCGTGAGAGAGCGCAGACATGGTGGCGTGGCCATCTTGATACATAACTCCCTTCCCGCCGAAGAAATTAGTATTAACACCAACATCACAGCTTGTGCTGTCTCTATTAATGCCACTCAGCCCATAACCTTTGCAAACTTTTACCTCGAGCACTCAGTGGTGATCACGACCCAAGACCTTGAGGCCTTGACGAGCCAGCTGCCTGAAAACACCATTT
This sequence comes from Leptogaster cylindrica, assembly GCA_963082835.1. Lineage (NCBI taxonomy): Eukaryota > Metazoa > Arthropoda > Insecta > Diptera > Asilidae > Leptogaster > Leptogaster cylindrica. Next base: position 32,784,899 of record OY720105.1, read on the forward strand.
ACGGTGGAGACTTCAACGCGCACAGCCCCATGTGGGGCTCTGCGCGTTGGGGTCCTAGAGGGCGGCAGGTTGCTGCTTGGATTGAGGGTCGGTCCCTCTGCGTGCTCAACACTGGCAGCCCGACCTTTCTATCCCACGCAGGCTCCCATTCCTCCATAGACCTCACACTAGCCCCTCCTCGTATAGCTCCCCGCCTTGACTGGACCACCCATGAAAACCCAGAGGGTAGTGACCACTACCCCATCGTAATAACAACCGGTTTTCCTACAGCTGCCTCAAAATCTTTGCCCAAATTTATGGAGCACAAGGCTAACTGGGACAAATTCAGGGAACTGGTCCAGGAGGAAGTTTCCTTTCGCTCCGCATCCACGAATATCAACAAAGAGGCAGCACAACTCACAAAAATGATCAGATCGGCAGCGGCGAGTAGTATACCTGTCTCCAACCCCCTCCCCAAGTCGCAACCAGTATGGATGACCTCACGCATCCTCTCAATCATCAGGGATAAGAATAGGGCTTGGAAAAAATTCCAAAGGCATCCCACGAATGAGAACCTGCGCGATTATCGTAGGAAGTCGGCAACGTCCAAAAAAGAATCTAAGGAAGCGAAAACACAAGCCTGGAATACCTTCGCAAGCTCAATTGATCCTGGCCTTAGTTTAGCCGATGCATGGAGGCGAGTCAAATTAATCTCCGGCAATAGACCCCCGGGCCTAATTGCCAATTTGACAGTCGACCGCAGGCTCTACACCGACTCCGTGAACATTGCCGAACAGCTGGCCCATTCATGGTCCAGCTATTCTGACAACAGTACATTCACACTAGAACAAAACCTGGCAAAGGCTAACTGGTCCTTCACGGACAGGCCCCACTCCCCTGACCCAAATAAAAACCTGTCGTTTCCAATTTCCCTTTATGAGCTAAGCGTAACGCTTAGCAAGTGTAAGGGATCGGCACCAGGACTGGATAAAATTTCTTACCGGATGATAAAAGAAGCCCCTGACCGCTTCAAAGAGAGACTAGTCTCTCTTTATAATTCCATGCTGAAGAATAGCATATTTCCACACATATGGAAAATGCCGTCCTCATACCTATCCGTAAGAAGACTATGCTTGCCAATGGCACTATCACCCCTAAGGATCTACGTCCGATATCCCTTTTGCCCTGCCTATCGCGCCTCTTTGAGAAAATCATGGGTCGTAGACTCTCTTTCCTCCTGGAGGGAGTCCTGCCTGGCGGGGTCCACGGTTTAGGAGGTATCGAGGTACCACCTCGCTGCTCCTTGAGCTCGAGAACTCTGTCATGAACGCCTTCCATAAGCGGAGAGAGCTCTACTTACTATCTGCCGACATCGAGAAGGCGTACGACAGAGTAAGATGGGATATTATTGCCACCCAGTTACAGGTATGGGGCGTTGATGCCCCTTTCATCCATCTGATTAGACATTTCCTATCCTCCCGCTCCCTTCAGGTTAGGATCAACGGCTTCACCTCATCAAGAACACCACTAAACAACGCACTGCCACAAGGATCGCCTCTCTCAACATCGCTTTTCAATACCTACATCTCCTCTCTAATCCCTTCCTTACAAGACATCCGCGGACTAGACATATACATATACGCTGACAATCTGCTACTGACAACAATGGACGAACAACCAACAGAGATGCTTCGTAGGGCTATTCTGGCGATGGACACCTGGACTCTTCGCACTGGAGCAGAAATCCCGGCAGAGAAGAATGAATATATAGTTTTCTCTCGGAAAAGGAGACCTGCCTGCCGGACCCTAGCAATAGGGGATGAGGAAATCCTTACAACTAACCGAATTAGAATCCTAGGCCTTGACTTTACCAGCCGACTGAATTGGACCACACACTGTAACAATCTAGCGGTTAGAGTTGACAAGATAACAAACCTCATCCGGTCCATCTCAGCCCGGGGTAACGGCGCGCCACTCCATGCAACTCTCCACATTGCCAAGACCATAATTCGCGGCTGCACAAATTACGCGCTCCCTGCCTTCGCCTCAACTGCCAAGGCCAACCTCACCAGGGTCCAAACGGCCATTAACAAAACCTTAAGAGCAGCTTTCGGAGCCCTCCCCTCCACTCCGAACCAAGCGCTCTGGATAGAGGCTGGATTGCCGGATATCGAGAAGAGAGCCGAAATCGCCTACATGAAAATTGTGGCCAAAAACTGGGTGGATTGGCGCAGACCGCATCACCGGACCCTACAAGTCCTAAACAACATCCATCCCGGACCTCGGACTACGTCGGCGCTGAAAGCAGCGTTGAAACTCTCCACCAGCTTAGGCCTTTCCCTCCCACCGCCCTACGATCCACCAGAGCCCCTGACGTCGATACAGGACATGGTCCCCCGACGGATCACTTTCCCTTCCGGGAATAAGGGAAAAATGCCTGCTGCTCAACACCGACAGCGACATCTCGAGCGCACCTCTCGCCTCCCTCACTGGAACAGAATCTACACAGACGGATCGAGAACGGAGGGTCAAGCATCGGCCGCATTAATCACCTTCCGATCTAACGCAGCGGCCGCGACGCACAGCTGCCGCTCCTTCACCCTCCATAGCCAGAGTTCCAGTTTTGAGGCGGCAGTCTGCGCCATCTGGAAGGCAGTGGAGCACTGTCACTCTCTTTCGGGAAACTGTATTATTTTTTCGGACTGCATGGCAGCCATCCAGGCACTTAATAACCCAGCCCCAGATGAGCCGATTATTGACCGCATTAGGTCGGCAATTATTAGGGCCAGAGTTGGCCTAGTTATAGAATGGGTGCCCGGTCACATGGGTATCGGGGGAAACGAATTGGCAGACACGGCGGCAAAAAATGCCCCGCAAGTTCACCCCGACGAATCGCCTATAATTCCACCCCTAACTGGCTTTGTGACGAGATGCGGCCTCCGAGCCATCAAAGGTGCCCTTGAGGATAGATGGCTAAACTCCGGACTATTCTTGGCAGAACATTGGCCCACCATAATCCCCCCACTCTACAACAAAGACATTTCAAGGAAAGATGGATGCAGGATTTTCCGTATGCGATCGGGACACACCCTACTTACTAAGGGACACATTTTCTCCAGAGGACCCCAGCGAGGTTGCGTGCGCTGCCAGTGCCCACTGACAATCAAGCACGTACTCTCTTGTGAGGACACCAAAGCGCTTTATGGTCATGAACTACCACCGTCTTCAAGCCTGCTGGACCCCGCCAAACCCTCAGAGCTTCTTAGATTACTAACCAAACTAGGCATAACTACCCTAATTTAGTATTAATTATTAGTTATGGGTTATTAGTAAGGTAAAGTGAATTCTATTGTTCTCCTTTTGAATTTATCTTACATTACTTATATCAATTACAATTTCAATTGTAACCAGATTAGACACCACTGCCCGAGGTTAGTACTATTGTTCATATTATGTAAATGTATTATAAATTGTTATCTAAGTTTAAGTGAAGTAATTCTATTATTTTCGTGCTGGAGTTTACTATAACATTGTACCTGCAATACTTATTAGGCTATATTCTATCAGGACGCGCCATATGGGCATGGTTCCCGAGAGCGCTAGGTTAAGTGTGGAAGTGCAATTTATTGTAGTTCCGCAATATAGCAAAAACCTACCTTTTGGTTCCAGTGAATACAAATTAAAAAATGTATAGTTCTATTATAATAATTACTCACTATCTTCAAACAGAAAAACGTTTACAGCAGTTCCTTTCGGTAATGCACACTAAAGAATGACTTATGATATTTTAACCGGAGGTTTAAATAAGATTTCATCAGCGCATTTTTATACGCCCATTTATACGACCCAATGTCTGTTGTTAGAATGAAAAGGCTCAAATAGCAAATCATTTGATGGTTTTATGATGAACTACACGCGCAGGACAATTTTTCAAAACGATTCCTGTGTTTTTTATGATGCTGCAATAAAATAACCCGAATTTTGAGTCCTGGAGGATTTTCAAAATTAATAAATATTTAAAATTCCTGTGAAAAGGATAATCAAAAAAGGAATCATATTTTCAACACTTCTCAATAACACAAAAACATGTTTGCAAAGAAAAATAGATCATTTCACCAGTCTAGCCTCTTTCTTCACTAGCCTCGTTTGTGCGTTGTCATAAAAATTCAGATAATGAATAGTAAAGGCGGAGCGTAAAGGTCCATAACTTTTGAGTGGACAAAGATAATTGGATGAAACAAAAAGCAGTTGAAAGAAGACAAAATTACTCTTCTTTTAAGGTAATTAAAAAAGAAAAAAAATAGGGCAAATTTTTGAGATAATTGACCTTGAACACAAAAAATGTAAAATTTCAAGCAAAAAATTCGACTTCAAGTTTTCATATCTCGAGAACTACTTCATGTGAAGTCTTCAAATTCAGCACAATTTAAGAATGATCTGTCTGCTTTAAAATGCGTGTCAGATCGTTATCATATGTTGCTTAGTTTTGAGGATATAAGCAAAAACGTAAAACCCTGCACTTTCAAGAAGAAATGTCCTTTTAAGTCGAATAACTCGAAAACCGTTAGGCGAATTGAAATTTGCCCATACAATTTTTTTCGTTTCTCGAGCTCCCCTATCACCTCCTTCAAGGTTGACATCCTTAACTGAAACACCCTGTATAAAAAAAAAAAAAAAAAAAAAAAAAAATGCATTGGGGCGTAATAGGGGGTGTTAACCTTTGTTTTATTCCGTGGTATTTTAGCATATTTTTGAATGTTCTACTTGTATACTGGGTGCCGTTGTCTGTAATAGCGATTTTGGGACAACCATGTCGGTAGATTATTTGATCTTTAAATGCTTGTCGCAATGGTAATATTTCCACCCCATTTTGTAAATTTATCTTCTATGACCGATAGAAATGTATAACCTTTGGTTGATCTTGGTAATGGTCCGATGAGATCTGTGGTTACGACTTCCCATGGTCCCAAGGTTGGAGTCCAGTACATTTTTCCTGGTGACTTTTGTTGTGGTGGTTTATATTGTAGACAATTTCTACAGTTTCGTACGTGTTTTGCAATTTTTTCAAACATTCCTGGCCAATAATATCGTCTTGCTATGTGGTTGATGGTTTTTGCAATTCCCATATGTCCGGCGGCGATAATATTGTCGTGGTTGTTTTCTAATATTTCTTTTAGTTGATCTTTTCGTATACAGAGTTTCCATCCGGTACTTTTATCAGTATTATCGAAATCATTTCGATCGTAAATTAGTCGGTATAACTTTCCCTCCTGAATACGGTATTCTGGGTGATTTTCAGGTGATGTCTGTACATCCTTCAATTTTGATTGGTACCAAGGGTCCAAGTTTTCTTCGGGTATGACTGTCGTTTTCGGTTCTATGTTGATCGGGCATAGTTCTTCTGCTAGTGGTGTATTTACAGGATTTCTCGACAGTGCATCGGCGACTTTATTATATGCTCCCTTCCGGTACTCGATTGTAAAGTCGTATTGTTGGAGCTCTAGTGCCCAGTGGGCTAGTCTTCCGCTCGCGTCGGTTTGTAACCTGAATGGTTTTTCGAAATTCGGGTAGGTTAGTATTGGAGCTGTGGATAGTTTTTCTTTGAGTGTATCGAATGCTTTTTGTTGACAGTCGGACCATGTCCATGCTCGATTCTTTTTCAGCAAGTTATTCAAGGGTGCGGCTATTTCGTTAAACCCTTCTATAAACCGTCGGTACCATGATGCTAGTCCCAGGAATTGTCGGACTTCTTTTACTGTATTTGGCTGTTTGAATTGAGTAATTGCTATCACCTTTTGTGGATCAACCGTAATTCCATGTTTTCCCACTATGTGACCCAGGTATTTTAACTCTGGCTGGCACAATGTACATTTATCGGCATTTATTCTTAGGTTGGCTTTTCTGAGCCTTTCCAAGACTTCCCTTAGGTGCTGGAGATGCTCTTCTAAGGATGGGCTGTAAACCACAATGTCATCTAGATATGCTAGTGCAAATGCATCTGGGTCTGGGCTGATTACTCTGTCAAGGAGAAGTTGGAAGGTTGCTGGTGCCGAGTGCAGACCGAAAGGCATTACCTTGAATTGGAAGAGCCCTCTTCTTGGTACTGCAAATGCGGTTTTCTCCTTGCTTTGTTGAGTTAATGGAACTTGCCAATATCCTTGTTTCAGATCTAGTGTGGATATGAATTGCGTTCCTTTGATTTTGTCTAGTGTGGCTTGTACTTGCGGTAGCGGATATGCGTCACGTATTGATATTTTGTTTAGTGCTCGGAAATCGACACAGAAACGATTTTCGCCATTTCGCTTCTTGACTATTATTACTGGTGAGCAGTATGGACTGCTGGAAGGTTCAATAATGCCCTGTTGCAGCATTTGATCTACTTCTTCATCGATTATTTGCTGAATAGCCGGGTTTTTGGGTGTGTACCTTTGCCTTACTGGTTCTGTGGTACTTAGCTTGATATTATGTTCGACTAAGTGTGTTGTTGGTTTCAGCGTTTCGAATTTTTGTAGTTCCTCTTTCCAAAATTTTGTAGTTTCTGGTGCTGGATATTTTCTACCTTTTGTGTTATTGTGTTTATTTCGCACTGTTTTTCCACATAATGGATTTGGTTGCCTAGTGTGTGCCTCATATCCATTTCTTTTAATATGTCCATACCCAGTAGTATTTCTTCTGTGAGAGTGGGCATGACCAGAAACGTACATACACAGACAAGAAAATATATTTTCTTGTCTGTGGTACATATTGTTACAAGTATGCTATGAATTTAAAAAGCGAAGTAAAAAAGTATGAAGTAGACGGGGAATTGAGAAAAACAATGGAAGTGAAATGAAAATATCAGTTTAGTTGAAATTCCGAGAAGTTATAGAACGGTTCGGTTTCGTTGTATTTCACTGTTAAATAAAGATTGAATTTTTAAAAACTTATTGCCCTTTTTTTATCACAATCCAGTGATCGAATAAATCTTAAAGCAAATTTCGTTACACTGGTGTCAGAAGTGGGATTGTGATAAATTGCAATAAAAAGTATCGTGATTAATAAAAATGGTCAAGTTCTCCGCACTTAGAGTTGATCAACTTAGGAAGGAGTTAGAGCGACTCGATTTGAGCACGAATGGTTCGAAGTCAGTACTACGGAAACGAGTTCGAAGGGCTCTCGAAGTTAATGAAGTGAATCTCGAAGAGCATGAGTTTATACTTGAGTCTGAAGTTGTCGCAACGAATACGGAAGAAACTACAGATGTTGCATTAAGTAATGTAGTAAATGTTACATCAACAGAATGGAGAAGTGAAGTGTGTGATATGTCTCAGCTTAAACAAATGCTACAAGACATGAACAACAAAATCGACCAAAGATTTGAGACCGTGGATAAAAATATGACAGAAATTTTTCGAAATACTCAGATGCGCTTCATGAAATCACGAATTCTTTAAGTGAGGATGTATTGGGTCTGGAACAAACCACTATATCCCTCGATAACAAAGTTTGCGAATTAGACAGTAAAGTTGACAACATGAAACAAAAGATCGAGCAGTTAGAAAAAAATGAGTCAACTGCTCAGGTAGCCAGAGAAGTCAGCATAGCAAAGCTGAAAGCACCCACTTATGATAGAACCTCACCCTTTAGTGTGTTCAAGTTTCAATTTGAAACTACGGCTACACACAATCACTGGGAAAATGATAGTTCTTCGGCAGCACTGATTGTTTCGTTAAAAGGCGCAGCTGCAGAGGTCCTCCAAACGGTTCCACTAGCAGAACGGAATAACTATGAGGCTATCATGGGCGCCTTACAACGAAAGTATGGCAGTGATCATATGAGACTAATTCATAGAATAGAGCTGAAGAATCGCGTACAGAAAACAGGTGAGTCCTTACGGAACTATGCTGCGGATATAGAGAGGCTGGCACACTTATCGTATCCTGAGGAGTTAAGTATTGTGGCTGAAAAATTTCAAAATAGAAGCATTTATTGATGGAATACGTGATCTTGAAACAAAACGGGAGACGATGAGAACACCGAAAGCAACTTTTAATGAAACTGTAACAGTTGCACTCACTCAGGAGACAATTGCCTTATCTTGTCATCCGACATTAAAAATTCGTCGGGTAGAAGTGGGAGTCGAGCAAAAGGAAACACTCAGTCCAAATAAACGTTTCAACGGAAAATGATACAATTGTGGTAAACAGGGACATTTGGCACGTCACTGTCGATTACCTCAGAAATATTCAGAGTCGCGTTCACCGATCAGAAAATTAGAAAATGGGGTGAAAGATGGAGGAATAAATGAGAACCAACAGGAAGGACAAATTGCAAGGTGGATTGAACGTCTTCAGAGCTACGATTATATCATCGAACATCGCAAAGGTGGACAACATGGAAATGCAGATGCACTGTCCCGACGACTATGTAAGATCGAATGCGGTCATTGTTCACGTGTGGAAAATAAATTCGGAATAACTGATGTACGCCTTCTAAGTATCTTACCTGAAGCAGAATGGTCTAATGAAGAAATAAAACGGGATCAGTGCGGTGATACAGATCTAGCAAAAATAATCGAGTACAAGGAACTCAATAGAAAACCGACGTGGCAAGAAATATCAGCTGAAAGTCAAATCTGTAAGGCATATTGGGCACAATGGAAAAGCTTAGAATTACACGATGGTTGCCTTTATAGAATTTGGGAAAGTGAGGATGGTAAAGTTCGTTCCAAACTATTGGTGATCCCAAAAACGAAAATAGAGGAAATTATCGCGGATTACCACAATGGATCAGGCGGTGGTCACCTGGGTGTAACCAAAACTGTAGGAAAGATAAAAAAAAGGTTTTACTGGGTTGGATGCCAAGTATCAGTTGCAGATTGGATACGTCGATGTGACCGATGTATTATGGCTGAAGGTCCAAAGCGCCGAACACGAGGAAAAATGCATCAATATAATGTGGGTGCTCCGTTTGAAAGAATAGCCATGGATGTAGCGGGACCATTTCCAATCAGTAACACAGGTAATAAATACATCCTGGTGGTAATAGACTATTTTAGCAAGTGGCCGGAACAATATCCCATACTCAATCAAGAAAAGAAAACCATTGCAGAAGTCTTTATTCAAAACTGGGTTAACCGATATGGGGTTCCCCCAGAATTACATTCCGATCAAGGAACAAATTTTGAGTCTTCAATCATTAAGGAAGTTTGCGTTATGCTGGGAATAAAGAAAACACGAACCACAGCAATTCATCCTCAGTCTGATGGTATGCTTGACAGATTTAATCGAACTCTAGAAGAACATTTGAAGAAAGTTGTCAGTGAAGGGCAGAAAAATTGGGATGAACATCTGTCAATGTTTTTGATGGCATATCGTTCTGCTATACATGAAACAACCACAATCACACCAGCAAAAGCAATTTTTGGTGTGGACTTACGACTTCCAGCAGATTTAAAATTTGGAGTATCAACAAATTTGGAGATTAGAAAATCTGATGATTATATGGAGCAAAAGAAGAAAGAACTGGACGAAATTCATCAACTCATTAGAAGGCGAACTAAGATAGTAAGTGATAGGATGAAGGCCAGGTATGATCTTCGAGCAAATTCGGAAGGATTTGAGGTGGGGTCAATTAGTATTTCTATATAATCCGCAAAGGAAACGAGGATTATCCCCTAAATTACAAACTCATTGGGAAGGACCGTATCGAATCGTCACAAGGATAAATGATGTGGTGTACCGGATTCAAAAATACCCTGGAAATAAAGCAAAATTAAAAGTAGTACATATTGAAAGACTAGCACCTTATGCAAAAGATGGAAAAGTACTTGTTCGGGACGAACAAGTTTAAGAAGGGGGCAATGTTACAAGTATACTATGAATTTAAAAAGCGAAGTAAAAAAGTATGAAGTAGACGAGGAATTGAGGAAAAACAATGGAAGTGAAATGAAAATATTAGTTGAGTTGAAATTCCGAGAAGACATTGAACGGTTCGGTTTAGTTGTATTTCACTGTTAAATAAAGATTGAATTTTTAAAAACTTATTGCCTTTTTTTTTTATCACAATCCAGTGATCGAATAAATCGTAAAGCAAATTTCGTTACAATATTTTATTTTGTCCATATAATCTTATTTGTATAGTGAGTTCTTCTTTCACAGGTGAGGTATGGCCATTGGCCATTCGGACTGCTTGGTTCTGGCAAAATTTCTTTATTGCCTCGGACATGCAGGAACGGACAGCCCCTGTGTCTAAAAGAGCCATGGTACGGTCGCATATTTGTATTTTTAGTCCATATTCGTTGAGCGCGTTAACCAGGTCCTTTCTTTTCAGTCCGGTAATCCAACCTATGGTCGCCATTTTGTTTTTTTTCCCTCTGGTTTTCTCTAGTCTTTTTTTTTTTTTTATTAGTGCCGCGGTCCCTGCTCGGGCGCCAAAATTGTAATATACTTTTAAACCCGGTGTCATTATTACGTAGTTTGCTCGGGCGCCTCTGGCGGAGAAGGGAAAAAGTACAATTAATTGGGGCGAGGTAGCTTTTGAGTGGGGAAAGCTTTTTAGGTGAGCTTTGAAAGTTCCCCTCGGTTGATTGCCTCGTGGCGGGTATCGGTACTAAGCATTCATGTGTCTAGACTAAAAGGTGTACGAACTAAAAGTTCGTTACAGACTCGATCATTTTGTTTATACCATGTTCACACTGCGTTTTAAATCTCCAGGATTAAGATAATCACACTTCCTTAATCTTGCCTGTTCACACTGCGGTTTGAAGATTATCTTTGACAGTTAGTGTTGTTGTCGATATATTATGCGAGAAAATTGAATTAAATTGAGACTCATTTGCTAAGAATTATTGTTCAAAAAGATATTAATATATTGTTATTTAGTGGCGGAAGCAGACTTTTTGGGTATTTGAGTGCCAAATGAATTCAGATGCATTTTTTAAATCAAATTTCTGCATGAAACTGTCAATTTACTGTGAAAAGCTGTCAAAATGTTCGTTGAAGCCATCTATGTATCAAAATTTAAACTAATTTATTTACAATAACATGGAGATTACGAGGCGATTACGATTGAATCTCCTCAGATTCGAGATCAGCATTTGACAGTTTTTGTATAGTAAATCTCCTCGAAAACAAGGAGATCAAGGCGTTAAACCTCGAAACCGGTTTAATCTCGTAATTATCTCGCAGTGTAAACATGCTAATTTTGCTTGTTAAGAGGTAAATTTACCCAAAGCAGAAATCGTTTTCTTAGCATAGACAATTTACCGCAGTAGTGCAGACACTTTGCAAACAAGACAAAACAAAGAAGAAAATTCAAGCAGCGCGAGTGGAGTTATTCCAGCAAATGCGTGTTTAGATGATAAGTCACAGAGCTGCTTTCATTCAATGGCAGTGGATCGATATTCGGTTTACACTTTGCAAACACATATTTTGCTACGCCGAAATTTTGCTTGTTTTCTGGGGTATCTTTTTTATTATTCTTTTGCCATCTCAGGCAGCGTCGATGGAAGGAACTTTTGCGGGGTGCGCACGGTGATGCAGATGCCGAATTGATGTTCTTTCTGATTATTTTGCTGCAAGAAATGAATTTCTTTTATGCGGCACATTTTTGTTTCATTTTGTATTCTGATTTGAGTTTTTGATCAGGCAGCCGTCGCTGGTTTATTTTCTCTTTTATATTTGCTGGCCAAATTTTCTTGTGAAAAACCAAGTTGTGTTCGTTCTTCCGGCCTTGAAAATTTTTTTGGATTTGTTTTTCATTTCAGGGTGACGAATTACTGAGGAAGGAGCGGGTTTTTCATTTCTAAAAAAATAGTCAATTTCAACAGTATTGTTGGGAATTATTGTTATTAAACTTTTTTCTAAAATATAGTTACCTAATAATTGTAAAAATAATAGGGCTAAAGAGATAAAATGTGGTATTTTTTCATAACTATGTATAGATAAAAATTACAAAGTCTCATCAAAATCTGAGATGATGGTTAAGTGTGACAAATCATATTTTTATTTGATGCGCGGAATGACCCAACTATTATTCAAATCAATAATACTGGAAATTGTTTGAAATATGCAATAAAATATTCATTACAAAATTTTTGTTGACATTGACTATTTATTTAGAACTGAAAAACTCACACCTTATTCAATAATACCTCATCCTACAAAACAAATCGAAAAATAATTTTCAAGACCAGAAGAACACGTGCTTTTTTATTAGAACATGTTGGCCAGTAAATGAAAAAGGGAAACTAATCCAGCGAGGACTGCTTAGAAAATCAAATCGGAATATAGAATGAAAAAACGCTGCAATGTCTTTACACATGGGTTTATTATTTCTGGTTGAATACAGTTACATTGGTAATCCACCCAAGCAGCGTTTATTTTATTTTATAAAAAAAAAAATGCCTTTTTAAAAAAAAAATTTCATTTAAAAAAAAAATTTAATTTTTTTTTTTTTAATTTTTCATTCTTTCGTCAAAATCGACTTCATATTCGACATCCTCATCCTAAAAAACGTAAAAAACGATACCCCACATGCCCAAGTTTACAAAAACTTTAAAAATGCGTAATTTTACCCCCCTTTTTCACCCCTAAAACCCCAGGGTGTATTCCGATCAAGCTGCCGAGCTTCGGGACACAACTAGGGTCCAAATGTAGCCTATATGCGAAAGAACGATTTTTTCCGACCGTTATTTAAGGTAGATATCGCTGACACGGCGGACGGCGGACAGACATTGCGGTTTTGGACTCTACGCATCTTGAAACGTAAAAGAAAAAATTTGAGGGGGGGTTATAAAAAATTTTTTCGAACCGATTATAAAGGTGTATTATTCAGAGAATAATAAACCAAAAGTGTGCCGCAGCATAAAAGAAATTCATTTTCTTGTCGGCACTGAAATAATCAGAAAGAACTACAATTCGGCATCCGCATCACCGAGCACACCCGCAAAAGTTCCATCTACCTAAACTGGTTGTGGCGGCAAAAAAATAATAAATAACATCACCCCAGAAAACTAGCAAAAATTGCGCTTTCCTATTCAATAGCAAGTGTAGCAAGCTAGTAGTATGTGTGCGCAAAGCGAATTATCCACAATTACTGCGCATAGAAAGCAGCTGACGTATTCTCTCACGCATGTCAGCCTCCTCTAACTGTTGGAAAAAACTCGGGCTTTGCCACTTGCGAAAAATCAATTCTGGCTAATGGCCATCTACATTCAACTCGTTTAACCAAATTTGCGAGAATTTGGTTGTGGTCCCCGTTTTGCATAGGATAACTCAAGAAAATTAGGGAAAAAAGCACTTTCAATTTGTTAAATTTTGCCAATATTTTCCATGAAACATAATCAGATTTTTTACGGAAACCGTTACCAATCCCTTAATCTTCATAACAATATGAAAAACATTAGGAAAATTTATCGAAAAATAGGAGAAAAAGAATAAAAAACTAAAGAAAAATTTTTGGAAAAACCAAACTCATTTGGAAAACTCTCGGGAAATTCCTAGGTCGAAAATTGGAAAAGTGCTCCACTTAAAGAACATAAAACCCTTTAACGTATCTCTGGAAATAAAATTTGCTATATTTGGTCAAATAGTTTTCGAGATAATTGGTCATTAAGTTCGTCAAAAAATGGGTTGGTCCTTTATTTCAACGATCATAGAAAAAAAACTAAATACTTTTTCAAAAATGTACTCCACTTAAAGAACATAAAACCCTTTGTCTTATCATTTAAAAAAAATTTGGTTTAGATTCAACAAATAATAACGGAGAAAACAGGTCATTAAGTGGACCAATTTTGCACGTTTTGGTAAATTTGCCTCTTAAAATGTTGTTCAATTGCAAATGGGGCCTCATCATAGAAAACGATATTTGGCAATTGGCCACATTCGTGCAGCGTGCGATGAATTCGTTGACCGTCTTAAGGCCATAAGGCCATAGTCTGCGCCAAAGGTGGACAAATCGAAAATGTAAAATAAATTATGAGTTTTGGGTTCGTTTTCAATATTTTGTTCTTTGGGTTCAATAAAAAAATATTTATAAATAAAAAGAATAGAGCGTTTTGTATTTGTAACACTTCGAATCAGCCACCCTGTAATTACCAAAACGAAGAAATGCAACGATTTTTTTCAAATTATAAGAGTGCCCAACTATCTACGAACACCTAAGTACCTACCCCTAAATATATTGCTTCTCATAATTTTATTTATTTTATCACTGATATTTATTTTATATAGATTTCATTGTTTTGAATAGCACTCTAATTGTATTTCTTATATCTGTACGGTTTACAGAAAGCGAATGCGATGTTCTACAAATGTGTACCTCACTGGATTAGCAGTATCCGATTTACTGTATCTTATCATGTTCTTTATCATGTCCTTGAAACATTACGAAGGAATGAGCCGTTACAAGATGTACTGGAGTCTTATGGGACTGTTTCATTGGCTAATAGATAGTTTCAGTAACTACGATTCCATCAACAAACTTTTCTCTAAACGGTTTAATAAACACTTTTTATTATAGGTTATATTTCTGTTTATATAATTGTTAGTTTCACAATAGAGCGTTATATAGCTGTATGTTATCCAATTCGCGGTCAAAGTTTGTGTACAGAAGCGCGAGCTAAGAAAGTCATTGCAAGTAAGACTGTTGTTTTTCTGGAAAAGTACATTTATTTTTGGCTTATTAAAAGTTTCATGAATGTTTCAGGTGTTGTCGTTATTGTTATGTTATCGATACTTACAACAGCCTTTGAATATGAGCTAGTGCGAGAGAAGCATCTTGTTGACAAACGAACAAATAAACCGTGCGTTATCAATACGACGACTGTTAGACCTGTATTTTTCGTTAGTTCTACAACACAGTTCCAAGATCCTTTGTACGTTCCAAAGCGAACGAAATCACGGAAATTTCATCACGATATGCCAAAGGCTCATCAAAAACGTGATAAAGATGAAGAAGCCTTGTTGGAAATCTTAAAAAAGCAACATGAGGCGTATATAGAACAAAAATTCAATATGACAGACCACAACACCACAAGGAGAGCTGATGATCACTGCGAATTGGTAAAACTAATAATGCTACAATATTATTTTATTTCTTGATATGTTTCCATAAATTTCAGGTTGATTTTTATAAATATACAAATTCAGCATTTAGCAGTACAACAAGCTACACTGTGTTTTATATTGGCACTTCCATTATATACGCAGGGATTCCTTTAGTGCTATTGGTCACTTTCAATAGCTTTCTGATTATGGCTATTCGAAAATCAAATAAATTAAGAAAGAATATGACTAATAACGTTAACTCCAGACAATTCAAGGTAAGATGTACTTTTGTTTTACGAACGATAAAAAATACTTTCTAATTGGCTGTAGCTTTTCTTTATTTTTATTAGAATATTTTAATGAATTTTATCATTATTGCTTAAAAAATTACTTATTCATAAGCTTAATGCAAAGTTCCACTATGGGAAATTTAGGGATTAATTTTCATAAATTTCGACCCAAGTGTTCTACAAAATTTTCGGAATCTCCTACAGTGTTGGACATAGTTATAAAATCAGTTGAAAATTTTCCGGATATTTTAAACATAATTCAGTAAGTAGCATATATTTGTGTTAAAAAAAAAATTTTCTTAGTTTTAGAATAAGTTAGTGAGAAGCAGCTGAATTTATAAAAATTTGTAGTTTTTGGAAGCGAAATAGATATAAAATCACCATCAATTTCTAACAATATTTATTCTAACATAAATAAACTAAAATAACTAAAATCGATATAACCAATAACCATCTCTCTTCTTAATTAACTCAAATACCCTTTTCATTGCATTGATAAAATTAAATTTTCAAATAAGTTTTTATCCATTTTTCGCCATTCTTCAATAATTTTTGATTCCAGTTCGGAAATAGTATTAAACTGCCGTTCTTTTTCGTAAACTTTTCTAATGAGGTTTTAACCGTCACATCAAAAATCATTTTTGTGACTCAGTTTTTGACAAAATTGTGGAAAACTTAATATTCTGTCTAAAAACTGAATAAAACTATTCTTTGGAAAAAATAAAATATTCAAAATGTTTCATTTATTAATAATTTTTGGTTTTTGACAGTTGGATAGTTTTAATCGGCTACCGGTCACCAGTCATCTGGTCAGAAGTCCTCACATACAAATTTTTTGGATGATTTGTGACGCTTTTGCTAGGAGGACTTGTGATCAAGAAAAAAACTACACAAGTCATCCCATATATTTTTCGATATTTTATCAAATGTATGGGATGGGATGACACTTTTTCTCGGAGGACTTGTCACCAAAAAAAAAAAAAAAAAAAAACGACACAAGTCATCCCATATATTTTTATATTTTTCGATATTTTATCAAATGTATGGGATGACTTGTGAGTTGTGACGCTTTTACTGGGCGGACTTGTGACCAAAAAAATGCGACACAAGCCCTCCCATACATTTGTTAAAATATGCGTCCTAGTATTGTTCTCGGTTTTCTTTGCTTATCAACAAAAAACGCATTCGTGTAATTTTAATTTTATTTTAATTCTAATTCTAAAAGTTTTTTTTTAAAAAACTACGCCATTCCATTGTATTTCGCCCGACAAGCACGCATTCGTGTTTTTAATTTAATTTTGATTTTAATGCTAAAATTTTTTTTTAAAAAGTGCACCATTCTAATGTACCTACTTCAATCGACAAGCACGCCTTCGAGTTTTTAATTTACATTTAGGAAAAACGAGAAAAACACACTTGTTTTGTTCCAAAAATTTTTAATTTTTAACTTCAACAAGACGCGTTTCGCCTTGTTAGGGCATCATCAGGTTACAGACTGAAAATACTTAGTCAAGGGTACATTGAAGAAAATTTTTGGCTCTACCAGAGGACTAATTTATCATATCGTTTAAAATA
Organism: Leptogaster cylindrica; assembly: GCA_963082835.1. Taxonomy (NCBI): domain Eukaryota; kingdom Metazoa; phylum Arthropoda; class Insecta; order Diptera; family Asilidae; genus Leptogaster; species Leptogaster cylindrica. The sequence continues at coordinate 32,801,772 of OY720105.1, forward strand.
TTTTTCCCCTGAAACTTCGCTTTCATAATCTCTAGAGCTTCAAACTTATCTAATATTCTACCACCCTTAAATCCATGCAATAACTTTACATTCTCTGACGTACGTTACTATGTGGCCTGTTTCTTTAAGATGTCTAGAGATGGCTGACTGCGGATCAGCACCCTTCGCTCCTGCCAAATGCTCTTTGAGGCGCTTTCTTACATTTCTTTTTGTTTTTCTATATAGATACCCGAGCACCCCCCGCAACTAATTTGGTAAACCGCTCTTTTCCAAAAGATCAGTTTTTGGTTTCAATTTTACATTAGTAAGCATATTATTTAAGGATGTTTTATTAAAGAAAGCGGGTTCTAAGTCATTTTTATTTATAGTACGGCCGTTAGTGCACGAAATCAGGACAAACCTTGCACTTCAACCTAACGGGTTGCGCTTTTGCACACTAATAGTCAGTGTCCTAATGTAACTTTTAAGAAGTGTTGCCACGATAGCAGCACTGTCAGAGGCGTGGGAGGGGCGATTGCCTACATGCTAGGGGAAAACTCATATATTGGCCTACTCATCCAGAACCAAGCGTCGGACGATGACTCGGGGGGTTTCGTTGGATTCAGTACACTTTAAAACATGGGGATGCATTATTGGTTCACCCCCCTCCCGTTCTCCTGCGCATTGGTGGACAGAAAACAGACGTGATGGGGAGATTGTAAGTACGTTCTTAGCTCTTTCTCATTAACGGCGTATACCTGAGCATCAGGCGGGGTATCGATGGATTGGTCTCAGCTTCTGGAACACATGACAACCCCCCTCTTCTCCTTCCACGGCCCCCTCCCCTTGTTTTTTAATTACAACGAATTTTGAAACACGTGTGCGAAAATGAAAAACTTAGTTACGTACGTATAAGTTCCAAAAACAAGAGCCAAGGGCAAGAGCCCTTGAGTGCCAGACTTACGTCATAGTATAAAGGCTGAAAATTTTTCTGAACCTTGAGTCACGGTAGCTTTGGCAGGTAAGAGGTAGTAAAAATGCATAAAATTGGTCCCTCAAAACGTTAATGTGATGCGTGATTTTTTGATATTCTCTAGGGATACTATTAAAATCACGTCAGCCATTGCCAAACACTTGGTATGGTGAAACCTCCCGCCGGATACCTTCAAAGATTGGTATTTTGTAAACGAACTTACGTTATAGTATAAAACCTAAATTTTACCCTTCGTTTACATTCAGCCCAAGTGAGCAGGAAAGTGAGCATGGAAGTGGGCAGCGCGAGTGTGTAAACATGTCACTCACGCTGACTATGCTCCTCGCATTCTCGCTGCCGACGCTCCCTCCAAGAGCGGTTTTTTGAGCAGCGCGAACAGCAGCCTAATCAGGGAAGGCAAAAGTACAAACTAGACAATGTAAATTGTAAACACTCGCTCCCTTCGACGCTGTCAGTGAATTATTTTGGGAAGTAAATACAACAGCGCGAGGAGCATTGGGAAGGCCTGAATGTAAATGAGGCAAAAAGTGTCAAAAAGTATAAGTGGTTTACTAATTATAAGAGTAATTGGAGGTAGACTATTAAGATGATTAATTTTTCCTACTCCTTTATGTATTTTTTTACCATTTCATTTAAAATTTTTAACTATTATTATTTGTATCGTGGGAGGTATTTTTGGGTATTTAATTTCTCATGTAGGAATATATTTTTTTAATAAATCTTTAAATATGTATGGTATGTATTATTTACTAGTTTTTAGGAAGAATATGATTTATACCTTATATTTCTACATATGGAATTATAAAGTAACCTTAAGATCTAGGATTTAATGTTTTTACGTCTTTTGATCAAGGATGATCAGAATAATTTGGTGAAAAAATAAACTATCTGTTAGTAAACTCTTCTAAATTTCGACAATTTATACATCATAATAATTTAAAAATTTATTTGTTATTATTTATTTTATTAATTTTTGTTTTTCTTTGTTTAAGATTAATCTAAATTCAAATAGCTTATATTAGAGTATATTAGAGTAGTAACACTGAAGATGTTACGGAAATCTATTGATTTTTGAGTATTATATGATGTACCTATAATTTAGTAGTTATGGTTATAGTTCATTAAAACACGACTGCTCTCGTTGCCAGTCAGTACAAAAGGAACAGTTATTAATTTCTTAAATTACAGTGTAATTATCGATATTAGCAATATTCTAGTAAAGAACAATGGGCAAAGCCCCCCCCCCCCCCCCCACCCACCCACCCACCAACAGAAATGAAAATTGTCTCAATTGATAGATCTTTGCAACATGATGATTTTTTACTATAACGAGAAATGCGCCATGTATTGGGTTTTCTTGGAAAACGGAATTTTATTTTTTTTATTTCGCAAATTCAGAAATGGCACGATACTGATAATTGCGGCAATTTACTTTGGTGGTGATTTCCGAAGGATTTTGGGTTTCTGATCCCGGGAAAAATAATGAAAAAATTCTAAACCATACTGTTTACGAGATATCCTTCGGTTCACTCATTTCACGAAACCGATCTTTTTACGAAAGATATTTCTGCTCAGAGCAGAAATCGTTTTCTTAGCATGGACAATTTACCGCAGTAGTGGAGACACGTTGCAAACAAGACAAAACAAAGAAGAAAATTTGGGCAGCGCGAGTGGAGTTATTCCAGCAGATCAGATTAGAGGATACGTCACAGAGCTGCTTTCATTCAATGGCAGTGGATCGATATTCGGTTTACACTTTACAAACACATATTTTGCTACGCTTGTATTGAAGCCGAAATTTTGCTTGTTATCTGGGGTGATCTTTTTATTATTCTTTTGCCATCTCAGGCAGCGTCGATCGAAGGAACTTTTGCTGGGTGTGCGCAAGGCGGTGATGCAGATGCCGAATTGATGTTCTTTTAAATTATTTTGCGGCAAGAAATGAATTTCTTTTATGCGGCACATTTTTTTTTCATTTTGTATTCTGATTTGAATTTTTGACCAGGCAGCCGTCGTTGGTTTATTTTCTCTTTTATAGATTCTGGCCAAATTTTCTTATGAAAAACCAAGTTGTGTTCGTTCTATCGGCCTTGATAATTTTTTTGGATTTATTTTTCAGGGTGACGAATTATTTAGGAAGGAGCGGGTTTTTCATTTCTAAAAAAATAGTATTGTTGGGAATTATTGTTATTAAACTTTTTTCTAAAATATAGTTACCTAATAATTGTAATAATAATAGGGCTAAAGAGATAAAGTGTGGTATTTTTTCATAGCTATGCATAGATAAAAATTACAAAGTCTCATCAAAATCTGAGATGATGGTTGAGTGTGACAAATCATATTTTTATTTGATGCACGGAATGACCCAACTATCATTCAAATCAGTAATACTTGAAATTGTTTGAAATTGCAATAAAATATTCATTACAAAATTTTTGTTGACATTGACTATTTATTTAGAACTGAAAAACTCACACCTTACTCAATAATACCTTCGCCCTAAAAAACAAATCCAAAAAAAAATTTCAAGACCAGACACTTGCTTGAAAAAGGTAAAATAATCCAGCGACGACTGCTCAGAAAATCAAATCTAAATATAGAATGAAAGAAGTGTGCCGCAGCATAAAAGAAATTCATTTTCTTGCCGGCACTGAAATAATCAGAAAGAACTACAATTCGGCATCCGCATCACCGCGCACACCCGCAAAAGTTCCTTCTACCTAAACTGGTTGTGGCGGCAAAAAAATAATAAATAACATCACCCCAGAAAACAAGCAAAAATTGCGCTTCCCTATTCAATAGCAAGTGTAGCATGCTAGTAAGATGTGTGTGTAAAAAATATCCACTTAGTGCATCGAAAGCAGCTGACGTATTTTCTACCAATTCTAGCAATTCTGGCCAATGGCCATCTACATTCAACTCTTTGAACCAAATTTGCGAGAATTTGGTTGTGGTCCCCGTTTTGCATAGGATAACTCAGGAAAATTAGGCAAAAAAGCACTTTCAATTTGTTAAATTTTTCCAATATTTTCCATGAAACATAATCAGATTTTTTACGGAAACCGTTACCAATCCCTTAATCTTCATAACAATATGAAAAACATTAGGAAAATTTATCGAAAAATACGAAAAAAAGAATAAAAAACTAAAGAAAAATTTTTGGAAAAACTAATCTTATTCGGAAAATTCTCGGGCAATTCCTAGGTCGAAAATTGGAAAAGTGCTCCACTTAAAGGAGATAAAACCCTTTAAAGTATCCCTAAAAAAAAAATTTGCTATATTTGGTCAAATAGTTTTCGAGAAAATTGGTCATTAAGTTGGTCAAAAAGTGGAGTTGGTCCTTTCTTTTAAGGATCATAGAAAAAAAACTAAATACTTTTTCAAAAATGTGCTCCACTTAAAGGATATAAAACCCTTTGTCTTATCATTTAAAAAAAGTTTGATATAGATTCAACTAATAATAACGGAGAAAATAGGTCATTAAGTGGACCAATTTTGCATGTTTTGGTAAATTTGCCTCAAGAGGAAGATACACCTGACCTGATACGGAAAAACCAGTAATATTTTTGGATTCAGGACAAAATTTTACATTAGAAAAAGTATATCCCATTGAATGCGGTCAAGGCTTACCGAAGTTTCTTAACTAGTGATAATTTTTTCAAAAGTTAAACTCACTCCCCCGCCCACGCCCGTGGGCCGATTTTGCTCATTAACGCAAATAACCGAGCTCTTAACCCTAGAAATAACATAATAAAATTTGGTTCAAATACCTTCAAAATTACGGAGTCATGATCTCAACAGATAAATTTTTCTTCGAAATCTACCTACTAAATATGCATTTCCCATACCAAAATTATATAAAATTATATACCAATATAAAATTATATACCAAAATTTGCGCAATTTTATTCTCTACATTTTAAGTACATACATACTTAAGCTAATAGTACTGCTTTGAGACTTATTGGGTAAAAACTTGAAAATACCCTGCGGCCATCTTCAATAATCTACCATAATAGGCCTACGCACCTTCCATGGGTGGCAGACTTTTCGCCATCCTTTTTTTCAGGCATTTTTACATAAGAACCCATTAACAGAAATTATATTACAATTACTTCTAGGTCAAGCACATTTTTAAGCTATTTTTACTCGTCTAATAAGACGGTGGTTGTATATAATAAAGCGCTATCGAAGACAGCAACCCACATTTTAACAAGTAAGAGATAGTTCGAACTCTTTCTCTCTAAATCACATTTGACAGCATGATAGAATATACCTGCTTCCGCTTATGACGCGTTTTATTTTTTCTTTTTGGACAAAAACGTACCCACACAAATATGCAGTAGAGCAGAGATGGGCAGGTCTATGCCCGCGGGCACTCCAGCTTTTAGAGCTTTGAATATGTACACGAGCACCTCGAAAGTCGAGAGCGCATCATTCGGCCGCCGGCCGTCATGCGAGCAGGACTATGCTTCTTTGCGCTTTGCTTTCAGATACACTGTAAATTTGAAGTTATTTTGCCATGTGGCTTCACTTTTACATGACAGATAACGTCACCAAAATTAACAGTGTATAAAAAGCAGGAGAGAGCTTTGAAAAGCTTTCACACAATCACTTTTTGAGACTGTGCTTGCATGCCCATCCCTGCAGTAGAGTGACCCTTCTTATTGTAGATATTCTTTGCTTTGGATCAGTGCATTCCGAGTCTGGATTTGGTCCAGTTTATGACTGAACTCGGTGATGATAGCGCTGCAATAGTAGTTATGCGTAATGCTCTTGTCGCATAGTTGAGTCAGTTTCTCCATAGCATCGGTAAAGCCTCTCATTTCTTGATAATATGTGCTCAAGTTGTAGTATGCGGCAATATTGCATTCATCATTAATCAGGTGTAGTTGTCCCAGATTTTCGAAGTAAATTCCAGGATTATTTGCGAATGGTAATATTTCTATCGCCTCTGACCTTGAGTTTGAGGCTTCCTTTTGTACTGATGGTGCAATTAATAGCACTAGGCAGTTTAGCAGTAACACGGCTTTCGTGGAGAGTGACATGTCGGGTCTCTGTTTTTTGGATAACCACGTTGCGTTTAATTCGCCGGTTGCTGGGGGTGTTGGGATGTTGGTTGGATGTATTTTTGTGTGAGGCCTCTTTTTTCGGGCCAATGTGTCTGTAGCGTGATGGCTTTGAATGGTTTTCTCCGGCCTGACAGGAGGGTTTTTTCATTTAAGCAGTTCGACAACTCGTCGTTTATCGGTAGTTTACATATCTTGGTAACTGGCTCTTTAAGTTGCCTTTAGCTGTTTTGATTGTTACGACGCGCACGAGTCCATCTGTCCCGGGATGTAGTTCCTCAATCCGTCCAAGGGCCCATTTTAACGGTGGCAAATTGTCTTCTTTCACCAGTATTAGTTCTCCAATTTGTGGGTTTTTTGTAGGGTCTTTCCACTTTGTTCTTAGTTGTAGTTGGCTTATTCTGTGGACCACACCTTCCAAAAGTCTCTTGCCATTTTCTCAGTTAATTTCCACCGGGTGGCCGGGTGTTGTGGTAATTCTATGTTTGTTATTTCTGGTGGCGAGAGTAGTGCTCTGCCGATTAAGAAATGCGCTGGCGTTATTGCTGTCCAATCGCCAGAGTCGGTTGTTAGTGGACATAATGGTCGAGAGCTTAAGCAGGCCTCAATCTGACATAAGACTGTCGTGCGTTCTTCAAATGTTAAATTTGTTTCTCCGATGATGCGTTTCAAGTGGTACTTCATGGATTTGACCCCCGCTTCCCATAAGCCACCGAAATGTGGTAACGGGGGTGGAATGAAGTGCAACTGCGTTCCTTGCCTGATCACGTCTTGAAGCGCTTCTTTGTGCATTTTGTTTACTAGGGCACGGAATTTTCTTTCTAATTCGTTGTTGGCTCCTATGAAAGTCGTTCCGCAATCACTGTACATGTCAGAGCATAGTCCTCGTCGGGCGACAAAACGTCGGAAAGCCGCTATAAAAGCTTCACTGGTTAGGTCGCTAACAATTGCAATATGAATGGCCTTGGTGGATAGGCATATAAAAATGGCGACGTATCCTTTATAAGTTTTCATTCCTCGACCCTTTGACATTCGAATGTTGAATGGCCCGGCGTACTCTACCCCTGTATGTGTAAAGGGTTTGGATGGTACTACTCTTGCTGCAAGTAGATTTCCCATCTGTTGCACCTTTATTTCTGTAGCAGGGGATACATTGATGTATTAGGCTTCTGACTGTAGTTTTTGCGTTGAGAATCCAATATCGTCTCCTTAGGTATGCCAGTGTTGCTGGGTTTCCTCCGTGCATTGTTTTTTGGTGAGCGTCTTGGATTATCAGTAAAGTTAAATGGTGCTTAGCTGGCAGAATGATCGGATGTTTCTCGTTGTATGCCAGATTGAAATGTTCCAGTCTTCCTCTTACTCGTAATACGTCATCTTTGCCGATAAATGGTTTCAGTTCGCGGATTTTGGATGTTGATGGTAAAACTTTGTTTTCTTTTATTGCGTGAATCTATTTGTTCCAGGCATCTCTTTGTATCCTTTTTATAAGTTCCAATAGAGTATGTTGCAGTTGTCGAGTTGTTAGCTCTGAGTTCGTGACGTTTCCCTTGCAATGTTCTGTAAATTTTCTGCATAAGGTTAGGACTCGTAACATCGGGTATAGTTTGGAGAATCTCTCTGTGACATCATAGGCGACCATGGAAGTCAGAGTGGTTTTTACTTCTCATCGTTCCAATATTGGATTGGATGGTTGTGAAGTCGTGTCTTGTCTTGGTGTAGGTGTTTTCATCCATGAAGGGCCGTTCCACCAAAGTCCATGACCTTTAACTTGTCGTGGCGAAATTCCTCTTGATGGACAGTCTGCAGGATTTTCTTCAGATCGTACGTGATTCAATATCTCAGGTGGTGTTATTGCTTGTATTTCTGTGACTCGTCGTGCGACGAAGCTTGTCCATTTCTCTGGATGACCTTGAATCCAACCCAGGGTTATTTTGGAATCTGTCCAAGCAAAGCATTTAATGTTTTGTATTTCAAGAGCTTTTATTGTTTTTTGCATCAGCTGCGTGAGTAACACTGCTGCACATAACTCTAATCGTGGCAAGCTCACTTGAATCTTCAAGGGTGCCACCTTTGTTTTATTTCTCCGTGAGTTGTTGTTACCTTGCTATAAATGACTGCTGCAAAAGCTTTCTCGGAGGCATCGCAGAATCCATGAATTTCAATGTCAACGCTGTGCGTGAATTTAATCCAGCGGGGTAGTTTGATAGATTCCGTAATGCATAAATCAGTTTTAAATTTCACCCACTTTGCAGCGAGTTCAGGGGGCAATTGGTCGTCCCATCCTATTTTTTCCTTCCATAGATCCTGAATGAGAATTTTTGCAGTAATGATGACAGGAGAGATCCATCCTAATGGGTCGTATATTTTGGCAATATCGGATAATACTGCTCGTTTGCTGGTTTTATCAGTAAACTGAGAGGAGTCGATGTGAAAGCAGAACTGATCAGTTCCCGGTGACCATTGTATGCCCAAGGTTTTAACAGTTTCTTTGTCGTTGATGGTAATTCACTGTGCAACAAAATTTAAAAATTTTTACGCAAATTGAGCAGACTAAACGATTCTAAGATAAAATTGGGTCGATGAGCTCGAATTTATCATCCGTTTTGCTGTAGGTCGTCAAAATTTTGAGATATTTACAGTACAAGGTCAACTGGACTGCCTTTGAAATCGTTACCTGTAATTCATTATTTTGAACTCCAATCAAATTTATGTCTTAGGCAAAGTTGTTCGTTATTTAATTCTACTTATTTTTTATCACCACATCCCCCACCCGCCCCCTACACTTACCCATTTTTTTTGCAAATTTCTGTAAAAGACATGCCGTACAGAGTGAACCGTTAGGAAAAATAACAATGTTTTTTCGGAAGAAATATTCCTCATCTATTTTTAGGTGGGGTCTGCGAACATCAAAATTCTCTCAGACCTAACCCTAATGGCGAAACACCCCTCCAAAGTGAAGCATTCTGATTTTTTTTCACCTCTTTATGCCGTGAGCGGTAAGCGAATGCAGTTAAACTTCATGTATATTAGGAAAAAATGTTCCTTTTTGAAAATAAGATAGGGTCTACGAACAAAAAAGTAACACTAGACCTATCACTATAAAAAACATAATAATAAAAGTGCAAAAATCTTTAATTTTTTCATTCCTTATAGAAAGCAATAATTGCAAAGTAAATAAACTGAACTTTTTCACATAAAAAATAACTTAATTCAATAACTTAACTTCTTGAAATAATTAGAAATTTAACTTATGAAAATAAAAACTTAACCTATTGCCTTTATTTAATGACTTAACTTTAAAATTTTACATTTCATTATTCTTGTACACTAAAAAAAATTATGCTTGCTATAATTCTTCTTCGATAAGGTTTCAGCACAAATCCGCAAGTAATGATATCAAGTTTCGTCCATCATACCATTTTTCCAAAGGAGCAGCGATTTGATGAAACGCTCTCTATGTTCTTCCGATTCGGTTCGCAATTGTTGTAGGAAGAAATTCAAATGATGGAAATGTATTTTTGAGGACATATGACACAAAAATATTTAAGAAAATTTTGAACTATTCTAATTTGCTTTGTTTCGCACTACAGGGCGAAAACAATTATTTGACAAGAAGTATCAACATAATATTACCAAAATTTACCAAAAAAAAAAATGTTTCAAATTTTTCATAACTATTTTTGTATGGTAAAAGGCAGGGTACCTGACCGATATCCCAAAATATGAAAAGGTTCAAACCAAACGTTATATTCCGACCGAAACGTAAAACGTTTGCGATGAAACGTTTCGTAAAAATTTTGTTACAACCTTGAACGTTTCATTTCGGTTGTTTTCTGTTTCGGTCTGCCAGGACCGAAAAATAAAGATCTTTGAATATATCGGTCCTTAAGGATGTGGATCTGCGCTACTTGCTGTGTAGTTGTCGGCTGTTAAGCCAGGCGCGGATCTTGCTCGTTGTTGAGCAGTCCTGTAAGCTGTACACGACACATTTTTTCCTCAAAACTGTTTGCAATCCTGGTTGGCTAGTCGGCTACACACGGTCAAATGTTTTCTGAAATTTAATGATCCTCAGTATTTTTCAGCCGTGAACCCCTCATAAAACTGGTCCAGCCCCTAAAATATCAAAAGATTTACATATTTTCACAAAATTTTCGTTAAACCCGCAAATCCCGCCATACACGGTCAAAACTGTACTTTTGCAGACTAAGTTTGAGGCAAAAATCTCTCGCGTATGGGCAGGGTCACACTTTTATGATCTGACCTTTATCTGAAAAAGTCCAACCGAAACGTTTCAACTGGACCGAAATCTTTTCGGTCGAGTGATTTCGGTTCAATGCAACCGAAATAATTTTGGTACAAAAATATCGTTTTATTTTATGGAAAATGAACCGGTATAGTTCTGACCGAAAAAATAACGTTATGTATGACGTTATGATGACTCCCTGGTAAAAGGACGTGCAATCAAATGGTTTTTGCGTTTTATCTTGAAAATGAAGGAAGATACGTTAAAAATTCAGGATACCAAAAAGTTGTATTTTTGCTTGCTTTATCTAAAAAAAATATCATAATTAGAAAAAAGTCAGTGGCGTACACATTTTTTGTCAACAATATTGCTTAAGGTGCCCCCACGCACGCCACTGGACTTAATAATCTTAGTCTAGTTAAGGTGAAATGAGCTCCTTATTACTGCGAACAATGCTGCTAAATTTCAAAAAAATCGGACAAAAGATATTTCAGATATTGTTAAAAAAACGATATTTTATAAGAAGTTTAACACCCTGTATCTTGGAAACCATGCATTTCCGGAACTATGTTTATATGAACTTTTTTTCATGAAATGAACTCAGAAATCACCCCCTTAAATATTGCCGTGTTGTTTTTAAACACCCTGTATATAAATGTTTCAAAATTTTCCATTAAATTTTATTGTATACATGCACATCAGTCTTCCTTAAACAAAGTGAAACGCGCATATGCTCGTAAATGAGTTACTGAACGTATTTGAGGAAATTGGAGTTCATATGTCCTCAAAAATACATTTCCTTCATTTGAATTTCTTCCTACAACAATTGCGAACCGAATCGGAAGTACATAGAGAGCGTTTCCATCAAATCGCTGCTCCTTTGGAAAAGTGGTATGTTGGACGAAACTTGATATCATTACTTGCGGATTTGTGCTGAAACCTTATCGAAGAAGAATTATAGCAAGCATAATTTTTTTTAGTGTACAAGAATAATGAAATGTAAAATTTTAAAGTTAAGTCATTAAATTAAGGCAATAGGTTAAGTTTTTATTTTCATAAGTTAAATTTCTAATTATTTCAAGAAGTTAAGTTATTGAATTAAGTTATTTTTTATGTGAAAAAGTTCAGTTTATTTACTTTGCAATTATTGCTTTCTATAAGGAATGAAAAAATTAAAGATTTTTGCACTTTTATTATTATGTTTTTTATAGTGATAGGTCTAGTGTTACTTTTTTGTTCGTAGACCCTATCTTATTTTCAAAACGGAACATTTTTTCCTAATATACATGAAGTTTAACTGCATTCGCTTACCGCTCACGGCATAAAGAAGTGAAAAAAAATCGGAATGCTTCACTTTGGAGGGGTGTTTCGCCATTAGGGTTAGGTCTGAGAGAATTTTGATGTTCGCAGACCCCACCTAAAAATAGATGAGGAATATTTCTTCCGAAAAAACATTGTTATTTTTCCTAACGGTTCACTCTGTACGGCATGTCTTTTTCAGAAAATTGCAAAAAAAATGGGTAAGTGTAGGGGGCGGGTGGGGGATGTGGTGATAAAAAATATGTAGAATTAAATAACGAACAACTTTGCCTAAGACATAAATTTGATTGGAGTTCAAAATAATGAATTACAGGTAACGATTTCAAAGGCAGTCCAGTTGACCTTGTACTGTAAATATCTCAAAATTTTGACGACCTACAGCAAAACGGATGATAAATTCGAGCTCAGCGACCCAATTTTATCTTAGAATCGTTTAGTTTGCTCAATTTGAGTTTTGGCTGTTGCACAGTGAATCAGACCCTTGTCGCGCCTATCTTCTGGAATGTTATTGAGCAGACCTTGGTGGTTAGATGTCCATTTGTGTAGCGTGAATCCTCCACGTGACAGTAATTTATCCAATTGCCACTGCTTTTCTTTAGCTTCGAGAAGTGAATTTGCTCCTGTTATGAGATCGTCAACGTAAAAGTCGTTTCGTAATATTTGAACCACAGCTCAGTCGGGAATTGAGCTTTTTCATCTTCGGCTAATTGCTGTAACGTACGCAGCGCTAAGTATGGTGCAGCGGCAGTTCCGTACGAAACTGTAGTTAAATTATATTCTTGTATTTCGTCTCGTGGTGAAAATTTCCATAGTATTTTGTGGTATTTCATATCTTCCGGATCTAGTTTTATTTGTCGGTACAATTTTTGAATGTCCGCAGTGATTACATCTCCATTAAATCGTTTTCTAGTTTTGGTCCCACGTACATGGTGTCATTTAGGCTAAGTCCTGTGGAGGTTTTTGAAGACTCGTCGAACACCACTCTTAATTTCGTGGTGGTGCTATCTGCTTTTAGCACTGCGTGATGTGGAAGGTAGTAGCAAAGTTTAGTTAAATAAAGTTAGGAAACAGAAGAGTTTTCCGACTGGCCTCCCTTTAATAACACAACGCATAAAAGAGAAGGAACATGAATCCTCTCAACAAATTCTTTAAAAGGGAGACAGGAAATTTTTAAAGCCAGGCATGTGAAGGAATAAGAGAAATAGCTAGCACAACGTACAGGCGAAAATTTTGCTACTTAATCTCCCGAGTTTGTTTTGGCTCTCAATATTTGTATCCCGCGCACTGATCAGCTGATTCTCGGATGCGAAACATTCTGATGTTTTTGTTGTAATCCTATGATATTTCAGAAGCACGTGCGCAGATAGCTGAGCGAAGAACCAAAGTGGGAAATAAATGTGGGTTCGGCGTTCGCTCAGGCTTTTCGCTCTGGAAATATTTCCTTCTCCTTTTAGCTTTAATAACCAAAGCCGCATTCGCTTGCTTCATACAGAACTTTAATGGCTATTGATTAGTGGAGCCAAATGCGAAAAATTTTTTTCGGCGCAAGAGTTTTCATAAATTAAGTGAAATCATTTAATTTAAAATGGAAAGGAAAACGTATTTTAAATGTAAGTAAATTTTTGTCCACAGATTTAGATTTAGTGCTTCCGCACAACTGATAAGGGCATTTTGGCGCTACATTTGGGCGCATTGTCAGAAAATGGAATAGTTTTAACACTGATGAAACGTTTGTTTATAAATCGTGTAAAAACCTCGTACATAAACAGTTTTCCCATCCTAAAAAAAGAAAATTTATTCTAAGTTATTAAGAAGGCTTGTAAAAAAACAACCCGTAAAACAAAAATTTTTTTAGTTATTCATCTACATAGTATTTTAAATATTGTGTTCAAAAACTATATGTGGCAACTCTAATTTCACTCATTTCACGTTGTTAAAAGCAAAGAGCTTATTTCTCTTTCTTTCAAAAGATCATCATTACTAGCGATTTCTTTTTGGCGCTTATGTAAAGGAAGGTATGTTATTAGGTATTTCCTTCCTCTTCTAGAAACAACGAATTTGAGGTACTTTGTTCCTCAGTTTCCTAACTTTATTTAACTAAACTTTGGTAGTAGCCTCCTGGAGTTTTGTTTCTTGCTTTTACCATGTGCCCTAAGTTGAGATACTCCTGCATAAATGACTTAAATTCCCGTTCTAGAGATTTGTTGGTGCTGAACTTTTTCTCGTTTTGTAAGAATCTAGCTAACGCTCTTTGTCTAGATTCTCCGATTTCCTTTACCGTTTCTTTGAACGGAGTTTTCACTGTGTAGGTTCCATTGGCGTTTCGCTTATGTTCTTTAGCGAAATGTTCTTCGCAATACAGTTCTCCGACGGATAATTTTTGTTTTGTTGATTCTACGTTTTCGATTTCCCAAAAACTTCTGATCGTGTCATCTAATTTTGTTAGTGAAATTAAACTGGTTATGGTTGATTTGTTTGTCCTTTGTTCGATGGCACCTGATAGAATCCATCCAAATTCTGTTTTTTGCCCAGTCAAGCCATTATTTAATTTTGTAATTCCCTCAAGAATCATGTTTCCATATACGTCTGCGCCAAGAATCATGTCAATCGGGCCAGGGGTGTCGAAAGTTGCATCAGCTAGTATCAATTTTTTCGAAAGCGTAGAACTGTTGCATACGGTGATTTTGGTTTCGGGTAAAATTTGGGTGAGTTTAGGGAGTATTAATGCATCAACTATCATTCTAAAGGCAGATGGATATCGAGATTGTAATTCTAGGAGTATTTTATTTCGCTAAGCCCATTCCTGAGATTTCAGCGTGCATCCTGGTGCGTGGTGTTCCAAGGCACTGCGCAGATTCTTCTGAAACAAAGGATGCTTGTGATCAGGAATCGATCAAAGCACGTAGTAATTTTTCTTTGCCGTCTGTGGCTTTAAGAGGCAAATTTACCAAAACGTGCAAAATGGGTCCACTTAATGACCTGTTTTCTCCGTTATTATTTGTTGAATCTAAACCAAATTTTTTTTAAATGATAAGACAAAGGGTTTTATGTTCTTTAAGTGGAGTACATTTTTGAAAAAGTATTTAGTTTTTTTTCTATGATCGTTGAAATAAAGGAGCAACCCATTTTTTGACGAACTTAATGATCAATTATCTCGAAAACTATTTGACCAAATATAGCAAATTTTATTTCCAGAGATACGTTAAAGGGTTTTATGTTTAATAAGTGGAGCACTTTTCTAATTTTCGACCCAGGAATTTCCCGAGAATTTTCCGAATGAGTTTGGTTTTTCCAAAAAAAATTCTTCACTTTTTTACTATCTTTTTCGTATTTTGCGATAAATTTTCCTAATGTTTTTCATAATGTTATGAAGATTAAGGGATTGGTAACGGTTTCCGTAAAAAATCTGATTATGTTTCATGGAAAATATTGGAAAAATTTAACAAATTGAAAGTGCTTTTTTTGCTTAATTTTCCTGAGTTATCCTATGAAAAACGGGGACCACAACCAAGTTCTCGCAAATTTGGTTCAAAGAGTTGAATGTAGATAGCCATTGGCCAGAATTGCTAGAATTGGTAGAAAATACGTCAGCTGCTTTCGATGCAGTAAGAGGATATTTTTACACACAGATCTTACTAGCATGCTACACTTGCTATTGTGTAGGAAAGCGCAATTTTTGCTTGTTTTCTGGGGTGATGTTATTTATTAGTTTTTTGCCGCCAGAACCAGTTTAGGTAGAAGGAACTTTTGCTGGTGTGCGCGGTGATGCGGATGCCGAATTGTAGTTCTTTCTGATTATTTCAGTGCCGGCAAGAAAATGAATTTCTTTTATGCTGCGGCACACTTCTTTCATTCTATATTTAGATTTGATTTTCTGAGCAGTCGTCGCAGGATTATTTTCCCTTTTTCATTTTCTGGTCAACATTTTCGTATAAAAAAGCAAGTGTTTTTCTAGTCTTGAAAATTTTGTTTGGATTTGTTTTTTAGGATGCACGTATTATTTTGTAAGGTGTGAATTTTTCAGTTCTAAATAAATAGTCAATGTCAACAAAAATTTTGTAATGAATATTTTATTGCAATTTCAAACAATTTCAAGTATTATTGATTTGAATGATAGTTGGGTCATTCCGCGCATCAAATAAAAATATGATTTGTCACACTCAACCATCATCTCAGATTTTGATGAGATTTTGTAATTTTTATCTATGCATAGCTATGAAAAAATACCACATTTTATCTCTTTAGCCCTATTAATTATTATTACAATTAGGTAACTATATTTTAGAAAAAAAGTTTAATAACAATAATTCCCTACAATATTGTTGAAATTGACTATTTTTTTTTACAAATGAAAAACCCGCACCTTCCTCAATAATTCGGTTACCCTGAAATAAAAAACAAATCCAAAAAAAATTGTCAAGGCCGGAAGAACGAACGCACTTGTTTTTTCAAAAGAAAATGTTGGCCAGAAAGCGTCGGCTGCCTGGGCAGATCTTGGTTTTCGAAAACCAAATCAGAATATAAAATGAAAAAGAAATACTCAGAAAGAACATCAATTCGACTTCCGCATCACCGCAGTGCATACCCCGCAAAAGTTCCTTCCATATGTTATATAAACGTTGCCTGTGGTGGCAAAAGAATAATAAAAAAGATCACCCCAGAAAACAAGCAAAATTTGGGCTTCAATAGCAGGCAAGTATGTGTCTGTAAAGTTTAAATCGAATATCGATCCACTGCCATTGAATGAAAGCAGCTCTGTGACGTATCTCTAAACACGCTGCTGATCTGCTGGAATAACTCCGCGCGCGAATTAAATAATTTTAATTCAAATAAAACACAGTTTTATTTAATATTAATACAATAATTTTTATTAATAACATCCTAAATTACGCCGAGCAATAAACAACTCACTTAACTCACTGAACAGTGAACAGTACTCAACTGAACTACGAAAAATCCTTCACTCTCTTTTCTTATTGGAGTTTTTCATCCTTTTATAGCTGGTCAGTGAAATATATCTTAACAACAGTAAATATAAGATTATCTCAAGAAAACTAAATTTAAGAATTATCTTAAGAAAACTAAATATAAGAATATCTTAAGAAAACTAAATATAAGAATATCTTAAGAAAACTAAATACAAGAATTATCTTAAGAAAACTAAATATAAGAATTATCTTAACCTAATAGATATGGAAATGTGATTATTGTTTTACATTGTCAATATTCTTATTGATTTCAGTAAGAATATTGACGAAATTGTTATCACATTCCAATGGCTTAGGATTTGGTGATGTCATTCTCACATTATACATGACTTCTCCCCCCTTAGATTTAGAATTCTCCTGAATTCTTTTAATTTTGTATATTTTTATAATTACAAACAGTATAATTGTAGCAATCAACAAAAATAATCCGAAATTAATACCTACTGACACATGTTTATGAAATTTTTGTTCTTTGATTTCCTTTACATTATTTTCGTAACTTAATACTAAGTCTTCAAAGTTAACGGAATCAGTAAAATTAGAATACTGCTTTAAATTTGGGTAATGAAATCTATCATCTATAATTTGTTTTTCATTGGTAAAAGTTTGTTCAAGGATTTTTACTGTACAATTATTGAAGTGAAGTAAAACATTCCCGGACATTATAATTTTTCTGGTATCGCAATTTTGTTTCAACTTTAATTCCCTGGCATTCTTAATAATAATAGTTTCCTGATCTATCATATTAATTTCTGTATTATTATTTCCTACTAGCAGGTTTACCCGGTTTCACCCGGGACGGTGAGAAGCACAATATAGTGTACATCATATTACATTTTGAATAATTGGAAATATCCCCAAACGCAACCTAGACCGGATACATATATGGTCGTAGTTCTCATTCATCGATTATAATTCATCTATATAACTTCGGGAAAACTTATGTATTTGTGCCGTTAAGGCAAATCTGTCGACTAATCGGCCAATTAACACACTTTCCGACATTAATCGAAATTTCAAAAAAATCTGGTATACTTGTTTCTTTATTTCTAACAAAAGGCCAAATACCAATTTTTTAAATTTTGAAGATGAAAACACGGATTCAATTTCTGATGCCGAATTCGCGGTTATCGCTCAATTTACCGCCATTCAGACATTTACTACGTTTAAATGTAAAGTTGAAAAATCGAGTCGAAAATAGTTTTCGACCTCGACCCGTGTTTTTGAGCACCCCGGGTTGAGGGATCTAGTCGAAATCGGGTACAAACGTAATCGAAGTGACAGTTTATTGCACTAATTTGATCTATTATATTAACAGTTTTTTCAATCTTTTCGAGTTTCATTTATATTTTATAGACATTTTAAGGAATTTGATTTCAAATAAAATCTTTTGTTTTAGCCAATTACTCAGAAAACTCAGAAACAATCGTCAACCCAGATTCAACCCTGCATGTAAATGTAGTACCTAATAGTCGCAGATACATCATTCCACGGTGCATGCATGCGCATACTCGCCGTATCAGTCGCCCTTCTTCGCTGTGTTGATCGTCTTCGCATACAAAAATCCGCACAAAAAAAGAGACGCTGTGACGTCTTGTTGGACGAAAATCCGTAATTCAACCCCTTCGGGGTGAAATTTCGAAAAAACTTTTTGATTGAATTCTTTGCTAATATATATTCTATCAACATGATTAAAACATCCACAATCCCACAGATAGCGTTGAATCGCTGTGACTTTTCTTATCATTAGCATTAAATTATCGATCATCGATCACATTATTTGCAGCATCATATGATGGTTGTTGTAAAAATATTATTTCATTTTAAATAAAATTTACAACTTGATTACAGTTGTAATTGTAAGTATAAAAATCTCAGGTTAGAACCATAATACAGCAGAAAAAGGCTCAACAGTCAACTTCAATAGTTCAATCGATTAAAACAAACCTGAGACAGAAACCAACTAAAATTAAAGCTTATCTAAAGCTTTTTTATAAATTGAACATTTTTTGTACTGGAGCTATATTAAAACATGATCGAGGGCTAATATAAAGTAGCCTATGTCGTAAGTTGGAAGGATATACAGTCATGTGCAAACTCTCGTGCAAATCGTTCCAGTAGTTTCTGAGATTACTTTACACGAAAAAAAACGGACATTCCCATTTATATATATAAGGGATAAGGGATTAAGTTCAGTTGTCAAATTTTTATCGTTGTAACGGCCAAAGCTTATAGTAACTATAAGTGGTCACATCGCATATGTAGACATCAAAGGCGCGCACCATTCCATAGAGCGGGAGCTTTTTTCTTAGCTGTCACTGATCTTTAATTTGTTTATTTAAGCCAGTAGTAATTTATACAGAAAATACGCATACGTTGTATTTTTTCAAGTGGATTGTTTGATTTAACTAAATTCAGTGTGTGATAATGAATATAAAACGTACAAAATGTAAACAATTTTTGGCAATTGCTCGGGTCAGCTGGTTTCCGAAAACACAATTTCGATCTTGCGAATCACCTGGTGACGATATTATTAAAATAGGGTAAAATTAATTTCAGAAATACAATAAAAATTTATATGCAAGTGCTCATCATTTCCGTCCATTTTGAATTGTTCTTTCCTCCAGAAATTACAATTTCCCTTTACTCTTTCCAATCAGCGCCACCTTTCGGGCATACGCTGGACTCCGATTATGATCACGGCGCACAAATCGAAATAAAACCATTTCTGCGCAACGCTGTAAGCACGAATGGCCTATGTACGCTAGCATATGAACGTAAAATTTTTTGACGCTCTCATTGGTATGCTGCATAAAGCGAAAGTAAGGTGAAATTTGAATAATTAAAAATGGAAATAAGCATCATCACTATCACATCGTGGGGAATTTTTTATATAATAATATCTACTTTATAATTTTTATTTTTACAAAATATGTTTTTAGGCATTTGGTGATATAATTAAAACACCATCCCGCCATGGTCAAAAAAACAATATATACAAACAAAAAGCTTAGAACTTAAATGGAAAAACGTAAACTAACTTTACCACGCGCATCATCATAATGGTACACCATCATGATTTGTTTGCGATAATAGTCAGTTGCGCATGGTGAAAAAAATATGTTCACAAAATATATGTGTAAATAAAAATCTAAGATTAGAACCTTTTCAAATAGAAAAACTTTTCGCCATAATTCTAACTATCGAAGGTCAGAACCGAATATCGATGTGCTTTCAAATTTCCCTGATAATTGCCCATTTCTCAGATAATTGCCCAGATTGGAAATTTAATAATTTGAAGAAATTTTGTACTGGAGCTATATATTAACAGGATTGTAGCCTGATAAAAAGTAGCGTTGAGATCAATTTGGCAGTATATAAACTAATGTAGAAAATTTCATGAAAATCGATCCAGCCGTTTTGCAGTGATGCTCGGACAAACTAAATACCCATTACAGTTTTATTTATATAGATAAGCTTACAATTGTCTTTATAAATACAGTGTTTACTTAACTTTAATTCATTTAAAGTTTTTAAGTTTTCATATTTGTATATAGATTCATTAAATTCAAATATAGTTTCCTGAGGATAGTCAATTTCTTTGTTTTCTTTATTTGGTATCGGTGTGATAATTTTCAGCTGTATATCGGTAAAAGTTTTAGGAACTTTAATGGCGAATATTAAAGCCTCGTTTTTATATTCACAAACACCTAATTTTATATATTGTAGTTTCTTAAAATCTATACCATAGTCCTGTATTTCTTTATTTGTTAATATGTTTGGATGCAAAATACCGTGTCTAGCAGATGCTAAATTTTCTTGAATGTGTTCTACTTTATCTTTTATTATTTGAATTTTATATAATTGATCGTAATATAAATTTTGTTGTATAATTGGTTTCAATTTATTAAATTCTCCTGATACTAGACTTCTGTCTTTTAGTATAATATCTTTTAGTTGTATTAAAGTTTTGTTAAATTGATCATTTATTTTAATTTGCCCATTATAATTTTTTATTAGGTTATTGTTATTATAATCAATAGTTTTTAAATGTTCGTCGATAATTTTTTTGTCTTCGTCATCCATAGTGCCGAATAACCATTTAGATGCGCTTCCCACAATATTAAGAAGTGCTCTTTTACTTCGTTTTTCCGTAGCTTTTATTGTATTTGCTTTGTTTCTTATTTGATTTAATTCAACGAGTAGTAATTCTTTATTACTTATTTCTACATTTGCTATATTCGATATCATGTTGTCTATTATTTCTATTATTTCTAGAGGGTGAATAATGTGTAAAATAACGTTTGTTTTAGTTACTATTTGTACCTTATCGATTTTTATTATGGTGAAACCAGCGTCTTCTTTTATTTCATGGATATGAAGTCTTCCGTGGATTGGTGTTATTAATAGAAACCATGTCAATATCATTACCCATACCTGAAAATTTCAAAGGTCTTTTGATATTTGTGACATGAATGTTTCTTAATTTACTTTTCCTATATTTTGGTTCTTCCTTATGCCTAACTGCTTTATAATTCTTAATAAATCCCTTAGACCTGATTTCTTCATACTCTTCCCTATTTTTATTGACTTTTACTAAAACCTTTTCTTTAAATTTCTCTAGATTCTGTCGAATTTGTTCGGGGTTAATCTTAAAGGTTTGTACATTATTCGGTGTAGATTTGATCGTTGAGTGAAAACGATTGTTGTGACTTCTAACTGCTTGTTGCATTATTCTTCTAATTGTTAGATTTTTGTTTGTTACTAAGAGGATCCTAATTTTTTCAGCTATTGTATTATGGAATCTCTCTATATCAGAGTTTCCTGTGTGACTGTTTGATTTTGTGAAATGAAATTCTACATTTTCTTTTTGTAAGAATTCTTTTAAATGAATACCATTTAATTCATTATCGGCTACAATTTTCTTTGGTAGTCCTATTTTACTAAAGTGATCTTCTAATTGTTCTATTATTGTCACATGATTTCTATCTGTTAAATGATATGCTGCTCCAAACTTCGAAAATTTATCTATTACTGTTAGAAAACTGTTTTTCATTATAACATATGTATCAATATGAATAATTTGATTGATACCTGTAGGAGTTTCTGTGCGTTGAAACTTTGGTTTGATTGGTTTTCTATCGTACTTAACTGCTTGACATAAATTGCATTGATTTATTACAATTTGAATTAATTCGAGGAGTTTTGGATAGTATACTTTATTTTTTATTTGGTTATATGTTTCCTGTATACCCGAATGTAAACTTTCTCTAACATGGTATAGTGATATTTGTTTTACGGCTTCTATTTCCGTTTTGAGTTCTTGTGCTCTATATGAACATCTTACAAATTTAATATTAGGGTCATTGGAGTACAATTGCCTCAATTTCTCCTGTACTACATTATATTGTGTATCTTTAAGTTCTGTAAATATTCCTACTTTTCCTTTTTTTAAATATTTTCTGAAAATGTCTTCTAATCTACTGAAATCGTATTCGGCTATATATATAATTCTTCTACCCATAATAATTTCCAGTTCTTGAGTTTTATTATTGGTGAGAATTAATTGCGTTTTGTATTTATTAACAATTTGCTCTTTAATGCAAATATGATCTAGCAGCTCTTCTTCAGCTGAATGGAATGTTGCCATAGTCACATCGTTTTCTTCTATATTAAACAATCCTTCTAGTGTGGATTTATTATCTTCTGATACTGTATTTTCTGACATTGAATTTGCCAATTGAACATCGTTGTTTTTATTGGATTCTAATCCGCTCAAAAAATCAGCTACTTTATTTTCTCTTCCTTTCAAATATTCTATTTCAAATTGATATTCTCCTAGCTTTAATAACCATCGTTGATGTCTTGGAGATATATCTTTACCTCTGTATTTAGCATGTAAAAATTTAATTGGTTGATGATCTGTAAAAATTTTAAATTTATTACCATAAAGGTAAGGTCTGAAGTAATTGATTGACCATATAATTGCCAAAAACTCTTTATTTGTAGCTGAATAGTTTCGCTCGTGATTATTAAGTGTTCTTGATGCGAAACATACCGGGTGTCCTTCTTGTGATAGGACAGCTCCTATAGCATAATTAGATGCATCAGTAGTTAATGAAAATGGTTTTTTAAAATCAGGATATTTTAATACTGGATGACTGGTATAATTAGAGTTTTTAATTTTTCGAAGGCTTCAATATACATAGGATCATTTATATTTATTTTCATGCCTTTTTTTAAATACTTCGTAATTGGTTGTGCTACTTTAGCATAATCTCTAACGAATTTCCTATAATAACCAGTTAAACCTAAAAAGCTTTTAATTTGCTTCGAAGTTTTAGGTATTTCCAGTTTCTGAATGATTTTTATTTTGTCTGAATTAGGTTTTAATCCATCCTTAGTTAAGGTATGCCCCTAAAATTCAGTTTCCTTTTTCATGAAATTACACTTATCAATTTGAATTTTCAGTTTTTTTGTTCTTAAGATATTAAAAATATCTGAGATAGATTTTTCATGCTCTCGAAGTGTTGTACTGAAAATTAAGATATCATCGAGATATACTACACAAGTTTTGTTAATATGATCTCTCAGAATATCATTCATCAACCTCTGAAAGGTTGCAGGAGCATTTTTTAGACCAAAAGGCATTCTATTATACTCATACAATCCAAATGGAGTAATGAAAGCAGTTTTCTTTTTATCTTCCTCTTTTATGGGAATTTGGTGATACCCCTTTGCTAAGTCTATTGTCGTAAAATATTGAGCTCGCCCTAATTTGTCTAGAATAGAATCAATATTTGGTAGTGGGAATTTATCATCTACCGTGACTTCATTTAATTTTCGATAGTCTATGACAATTCTAAATTTCTTTCTTTTAGAATTGTCAGATTTTTTAGGGATAACTATTTATTGGCTAGAGTATTTAGAATTACTTTTTCTAATTATACCTTGCTGCTCCATTTCTTTTATTTGAGTTCTTACTTCATCTTCATGTACAGGTGGATACCTACACAGTTTACTATTTATTTGTTGATTTGTTGTTGTTACTATTTCATGTTGGACTTCTGTAGTACTTCTGAGCTTATCACCTTCTTTGAAAAATAAATCGCTAAATCTTTTAGCCAAATTTTCCACTATTTTTTTTTCTTCTAAATTCAGATGCTCAGTTTTTAAATGTTTTACTATATCGGAATCAACTTGTTCTAGAGTACAGATTTGATTTGCTAGGTAAGGGTTATTTAACAGTTTTATTTTTTGTTCATTTAGAACTACTGTCCCTTCTTCTAGATCAATAATACTATTTAAATTCGTTAATATGTCTGTACCTACTATAAATTGATATCTTCTATTCGGTAGATTCTTTACTTTCCATCTTATTAAAGCTCCTGGTGGGGCTTTTATTTCTTCCGGTGGTGGAGTATGGACCTCATAATTTACAGAATCTTTACCGTTTATCGTGGAAAAATGTATTGGAGGAATTTGGATTTTTTTAAATCCATCTATTCTATCATCAATAATGCTCAAAGTGGAGCCGGTATCTATTAATGCGAGATATTTTCGTTTATTTATAGTGATTTGTATTATAGGAAGATCATCCGAGGCTAATTCATAAAAAAATCGACATTATTTGATTCTTTTTTCAAATTTGTCTTTTGTATATTATCTATTTCCATTGGTTCTGCCTGTCCTTGCCTAGAATCATTCAGTTGATGGCGATATTGGCCCGAATTTCCTCTAGGATTCCCGAACGTTTGGTAGTGCCGCTTGAATTGTCCCGTGTTATTATAATTATTATAATTATAGTTATTATAATTTGGGAATGTTTGATATGGTTTTCTTATTTGCCCTGAATTATTTCCGTTGTTATTATTATTTTTGTATTTGTTTGTGCCCACATTTTGATTGGTTTGTGAATAACTGTTAACATTAGGTTTCTGAAATGACTTATTGTCTTCTTTACTGGAAATTTTACTTTGAAAACTTTTGTATTTTTTGAACTCAGATCTAACGCACGAATCTTCAAATCGTCGGTTTCTCATTATAGAGATAATTACGCCTAAGTTATTTTCCTCATAAATTTTATCCAATAAAATTCCTTGGGTCATTTCTTTAGATATATTTACTAATATACTATCCACATTACTAAGATCTATGAACTTACTACCCTGATAATAGATTCTTAGCTCATCTGATTTATATTTAATATTTTGAAGTTCTAAAGCTAGTTCATTTACCGTATTAACTTTAAGATTGCTGATCCTCCTGTATATTTCTGTTGGTTCGGTGTCGGGTCGGTACCGCATCTTCAGCATTGTTTTGATGTCGTTCCAGTTGTCCGGCTGTGGGATGTTTATAATTGTCTCCTTTGCCTCTCCTTGGATTTTCTCGTAGTATATCGTTCTCACCATAGATTTTTTTAAATTGTCATCCGGTGGACAAATAGTATTCCAAGTTACTAATGAAAGAGTTAATTGTTATGTCACCTTGTCCCGTAAAGGTTGACATGTAACGCACTTCTCTTAAAACTTTTTCTCTATGCTCATTTGCAATTTCAACCTGACGATAATTTGCAACCAATTGAGACATTTGATTTAGTTGGTTAGTTGCTTCTGCTAACTTTAATGTTAATTCTTCGACCGTTGCCATGTTATTAGTTTTTTCAAAATTTCGGAAAGAATCGAATATTTGGAAGCTTTTGACGCGATGATTTGTCATAAATTTAGTTCTTCGTGTCTATGTGATTTCACTCTTTTCACTTCGTTTCCCGATACTAAATTTTAATATCACCACTGTTCTTATAGATTCACTAACGATTCAAGTTCGATCACTGGATATCTCTTCTACGGAAGGATATCCTACCGGCTGCGCCAATTAAATAATTTTAATTCAAATAAAACACAGTTTTATTTAATATTAATACAATAATTTTTATTAATAATATCCTAAATTACGCCGAGCAATAAACAACTCACTTAACTCACTGAACAGTGAACAGTACTCAACTGAACTACGAAAAATCCTTCACTCTCTTTTCTTATTGGAGTTTTTCATCCTTATATAGCTGGTCAGTGAAATATATCTTAACAACAGTAAATATAACATAGCAAAAAAAAACTCTTAGCGAGTTTAAAACTGACGGGGTGCCCAATAGCGCATTAACTTGTATCCACAAAAGAGTTGATATAAATTTTTGTGGTGTGCGTGCATTATTGTTCCTTAATAAAATCAATAAAAATTTACAAAAACCTTTGGGCATGCAATTGTTTCTTTGAGGTATTCGCTTTTATTTGGTGGTATAAAAGTTTCCAATATTTGGAAATGAATGTTTCTTTTAGGTATTTGTAAACTCTTATTGATTTTATATTTTAAGGAACAATTGCATGCGCAAAGGTATTTGTAAATTTTTATTGATTTTATTAAGGAACAATAATGCACGCACACCACAAAAATTTATATCAACTCTTTTATGGATACAAGTTAATGCGCTATTGGGCACCCCGTCAGTTTTAAACTCGCTAAGAGTTTTTTTTTGCTAGTATCAGTATGTTTTTTGAAAGCAACCATTATTATTAAGTAAAAATTTTTTCCATAAATGTTGAAATAAAATAAATTTTAATAAAACGAAGCAGTTGCTATTCGTTCACGAAACCGATTGCATTTTTTGCTCTCTTTATTTTGGGTCAGATAAAATTAAAAATACAATTGTGCATTTAAATAAACTAGTGGTCGCCCCGCGGTCGAAATTCGACCGTGTCGGTTGAACTATTTTGATATGATATAAAAGTACCAAGATTAAATCAAATCTTCCAACATCCCATCTAACTTATAGCTAGACTCATAGCCCTCTAAATCTTTGTGTCGAACTTTGCGATATTGATGGTCCACTTAACTTTTATTAGTATTATATTATATGGTATTAACGTTGGATTTTTAAATAAAATTATTTCACCTTCCAAGTTTAATAAAAATACATTAATTACCCATTAACTACTTTTGCTTGCAATTCATTTCTTTCATTCCAAAATACTTTTCATTTTTGAAAAATTTTCATAATTTTAACCATGTCTTATTATATAGGTGTTTTTTTTTTGTACCTATACAAATTCTAAAACATGACGTAATTTGGACAAAATGTTTCGTAAAATTGCCTATATTAAAATGGTCTCTTTACAATTATTATAATTAAGCCATTATGTTTGATATTTGCAAAAATGAAAAATTTTAAAAAAATTATAAAATGGCAATGAAAAAATCTATTCAACTAAATAATTTCAAAACAAATTTCTAGTAAAAAATTTAAATATTTTCACTTAAAGACTTGGACTATTAGCTTGTCCCCGCCTGCAATATTCTTTCCAACATTTAAGTTATATTTATATAAGACATAGTCTATATTTTATTATTTGTTTAAGGGTGTCGAACACATAAACATTTCATATTGTGTTATACATTGCTTTTACAAATTTCTATAGATTAAATATAACTTGTTTTTCGCTTTTCAGTTGATACTTCTTAATGCAGTCGGGTTTTTTTGTTTTTTTAAATAATTTGTTTTTTTTCTTCATATGTATTATGGTGAAATACACTTTACGTTATTTTACCTGATTTAACAGATAAAGTAACACAAAAAGGTTTCGGTGCACTCTTACTTTTGTTCCTTTTGTACCTTTTGTTAATAAAAAAATTATGAAAATCGGTTCATAAATAGAAGAGCAAATGGTACTGAACACTTTTCCCTACGCCTATTTATATATAAGATTCGAATGACAAAATTCTGTTGTAAAGTTTCTTATAGAAGAAAAAAAAAATATGCCATTTAATAGTAGTAATCAGGAGCTTTAATTTGATATCACACACGCCCCAAATTGGACAACACCAACGGGTATGGTTATTGGTTATACCACCCACGCACCCACAACCCCCAAAAATGTAAAAAATTGTTAACGCATCGGAAAGATCCCCATTCACTGATTCTAAATTAAAAAACCCCATGTAAATCCATCTACGTTTACTACTCTAAAATTGCAGTGTATTTTGTTGTTGCAAACATTATGTATGGGAGAATTCACGTATATTTCTATATCATTTTTACCTGTGTTAATGAAAACACATAAAAGAAATATTTATATTCTGCAAATCTGCACGAAAATACCTTTCTAACGGTATGCGTGAATTTCTCCTACGACGCCCACACGCTAAGAAAAGCGTACGACAATTTTTGTGCTTGCCTATTAATATATAGATTTCGTGTATCCTACAAACTTTACCCTACAAACATTTGAGGGGTTTGAGAAACTGGAAAATTCGAACTGCTGATGTTAGGTTTAGGGGGACCATCTGCTAGGATTTTACAATTATTTTTCATAGTTTAGAATAGGTTCATGAAAACTATAGAACAAAAGCCTTCCTATTCACTTTCTATGGTGTTTTGGACTCATCAAGGAATGCTGCGATTGAAATTTTTATTCGAACATTTTTCATTTTTTACAAAATTGTTGAAAAACTCACTTTTCCCGGTCCGCGATATTATTCGGATGCCATTTTCTCCGGAACTAGAGTTTTCCCAGAATTCACATGATAAGCCGTCGACGCGTTTGGTTGTCAGCTACAAACGACTAGTTTTTTAACAAAATTGCTTGGTTCAATTTTGAGTAATAGCCTTCAAATCGAAAATTTGGCAGTGTCACTTTTTAGTTTTTTCTATATTTTTCTTGAACTAGATGGCTGATTATGATTTTCTGGCCACCATTTGAAAACTTAGTTCAATACCAATCGACTGATTCATATACGAACGCCTTTCATTGGATTTCAGTGGAGATTATATTTTTAAATAAAAAAGCAAAATTAAAAATTTTGAAAAAAACCCACGACTGTTAAACGTAATTTAAAAAGGATAAAATAATTTAAAAACCCGCGACTTAAAGAATTTAAACCCAAGAATATCCGTCCAGGGCTGGCATTAAATGAACTAGTTTTGCAGTTTTATAGTAACGAGAATAATTGGCGATATTTTATATATTGCAATACTCATTTATATTTATATTAAACTTTAAAATAGTAATGGCAGCCCCCGACGGATATTCTTGGGTTTAAATTCTTTAAGTCGCGGGTTTTTAAATTATTTTATCCTTTTTAAATTACGTTTAACCGTCGTGGGTTTTTTTCAAAATTTTTAATTTTGCTTTTTTATTTCAAACTTTTTAGAGAGCATGGGCAATATGTACATTGTAGTACATATCAATATAGTTTATTTGATAGTAATAAAATATAAGTATTTACAACTAAACTTTGCCCGGGGCTTTGTTGTAACTCAACTCGATATCATTACGTACAATGAAAATAATAAGTAACAAGTAAAAATGACGGTAATAAGTAGAAATGATACTCTGTACAGAAATACTCACCAATCGAGTTTCTTAATATGTAGGAGCTAATATAAAATATATTACTGCAGGGCTCCCTAGTGAGTTACTACCGTAACACCTATTTAAGAACTCTCACTAATCAGAAACAAACCCACTACTGAAAACCGCCTCAAAATCGGACTAGTAGTTTTGGTTTTGCACAAACAAATGTTTGCTGCAGCGCCCCCTGGTGAGTTGTCACCGTAAAGCAGGACGCACACTAGTGAACCATTGCACCAGCACCAGAGTGCCTCTGGTTGCAAGAACCACGGTGTACGTTTTGCTTAACATGAAAACATATGGAGAGCCGCACACTACACACCTCATGGTGCTTGCACCGTGCACCATTGTGATTGCACCATGTTTGGTGTGCTCGAAAAAGCAAACCGTGGTGCATGGTTTATGAGAATGCATGATGACGAATTATTTTTATAAAAAATAAAAAACAACTGCGGAGCAAAATTCTCTCGGAGGGTTCTGTAGTGTGCGGCAGACAACATTCGAGCATGGTTTGCATGGTACAAGAGTTCGCCATGGTGCTGGTGCAATGGTTCACTAGTGTGCTTCCTGCTTAACACCTATCTAAGAACATGCACCAATCAAACCCAAACCCATCACTGAAAACCGCATCAAAATCGAACTAGTAGTTTTGGAGATAAATGGCGACATTGGTTTGCACATCCTCTCACCCCAAACGCATATACCATCTCCGTGCCGTCGTGGGTAAAAAGTGCATCTGGCTCTATTCAAAAGTCCATATCTCGATCAAATTCAAAGAAATCTTAAAAATGTTAACAAATTCTGCAAGCCGCACTTATCCCCGAAAAATAGAGGTATAAACGCCAGAAATCGGTTCAACTTTTGTACAAACAAACTATTTGAGGTAGGCAATTTTTCATGAATTTCATGAAAATTAACCGTAAATTTTGGAGGGCTATAACTTTTCAACGGATGGTTCGATATTAATATATAAGGTACCATTGGAAAGGTCTTGATAAGAAAACACTATAGCTGAATAGTTTTCTATACCCACCTTAGAGTTATATTGGAAAAACTAAAAATTTGGTCAAATTTTCAAGTGGCCATATCTCGGGTTGTAGTGGGTGGATTAGCAGTTTTAATATATTTTCCTAGTCTATGGCCCAACACCTTCCTAACGATACCCAACAGTCATGAATTGAAAGCTTGGTTCTCGATTTCGATTTATTCCTGTATATATAGTGGTGCATTTCAACAATAATCATCAGATCTTCAGATTTTTTGTTTTGCGCACCCCGCGGAGAACTACCGTTCTCCGTGATTATCTCAAGAAAACTAAATTTAAGAATTATCTTAAGAAAACTAAATGTAAGAATATCTTAAGAAAACTAAATATAAGAATATCTTAAGAAAACTAAATACAAGAATTATCTTAAGAAAACTAAATACAAGAATTATCTTAACCTAATAGATATGGAAATGTGATTATTGTTTTACATTGTCAATATTCTTATTGATTTCAGTAAGAATATTGACGAAATTGTTATCACATTCCAATGGCTTAGGATTTGGTGATGTCATTCTCACATTATACATGACTCGCGCTGCCGAATTTTCTTCTTTGTTTTGTCTTGTTTGCAAAGTGTCTCCACTACTGCGGTAAATTGTCCATGCTAAGAAAACGATTTCTGCTCTAGGTAAACTTGCCTCTTAACCTGAATCAGTGCAGTTGCAAGTAAAATTGTTGGTGTAGGTCAATGAGAACTACCAACCTCGACCCTCATTCAACCCTCAAAAACTACCCTTGACTGAAAACAAATTAACCAACCATTATTGTAACTCGAAGTACGGGAAACGGTTCTATGGTAATACAGTTCCATCGCGTTCAGGGTTGGTTGTAAATTCAAAATGTAATCTGTTGTACATTATAATATGATTTTGACCGACCGGGGTGTAACCGAGTAGACACTTGCTATCTTCTATCTTCATCTTCAATCTTCAATATATATAAAAGCGAAATACCACGTACTCATATCAGTGAATCTGTGGAACCCCTGAACCGATTTTAATGAAATTCCGAATACTTATACAACTTACCTCATAGGTGCTCACTAAGAAACGGTTTCTTGAAATTCAACTTTTAAGGGGATGAAGAGGGGCGTGAAAAATCGTGGATGCATAAAATAGCTAACACGTTTTAGTTATGTAAGTTAGAAGAATTCACTGTCCTACTTATCTCCCAAGAAAAGCAAATCAAAGGAATCGGGAGAGTTTCACATTGTCCGAGTCACACGACACATGACTTTGTGTACACATATCATAGGTTGCTGCTCATGCTCAATGCTCATTCTCAGAGCTCAGTTACAACCTTAGAAATTTTTAAAAACGAAGATCGTGTGACTCGTAGACACAAAACTTTATAATTTTCGCAGCTGCTATAGAAAAGTAGACATTTGCTTATCGTGAGACTTGATGTCACAAAAATATGGCACTAAAATATTTTCTTAAAAATTTGTGAATTTTCCTATCGTCTTTTGCTCCGGTTTTATCAAAGTGGCAAAGCAGCGAAGAGCGAAGTCACCGGAAGGCATTCTTTTGCATATATATACAAAAAGGAATGATCGAGAAGCGTGTGCGTGTGTCGCAGAGCCGAACATCGCTAAAAGATCCTAGGTGACACAACCAAACTCACGAGAAGTGTTGGGCCGGAGAATTATTTATCGTTTGTTTTTTTATTGAATGGGAACTAACTGGAAGAAGATAGTTAAAAAACAAAAATCGTGATCAATCGTGTTTTGAGTACTGACAAAGTTTACTTGCGATAGAAAAACAGAAATAAAAAAAAAAGGTAAGAGCGAAATAAAAAAAGAAAATGGTTGTTGAAATATACCGCTGGTTTGCATTTAAGTTTTTTAAATTTGGTACTTCATTTCAATTTTAGTGTTTTTTTCTTACTAAAATTTACTGTTGGGCTGCACCTGGAAGCTCAAATTTTCAATTTTTATTCACTCTGTTGTGTTGTAATATTTAAAAAAAAAAGAAGTCCGGATTGACTGACTGATTCATTAACACCCAGCCTAAGCCCTTGAACCTAGAAATCTAAAGCTTTGCGCAGAGGATGCTTTTGTGATGTAGACATGATGTAGGGCAAGATATTTTGATATTTAATCTTTAACGAGGTAACAGAGTTTGTATAAAAATCCACCATTTTTGAAGTAAAAACATTCATAAAAATTTGTATTTGGCCTTTTGGTTAAAAAAAAAAGCTCAATGAGAACTGCTAACCTCTATCCTAACTCAACGCCCCAAAACTACCCTTGACTGAAAAAAACTAACTAACTCTTATTGCAGCCCGATCTACAGGAAACGGTTTTATGTATTATACGTCGCGTTTGGGAGTAGTTGTAAATTTTAATGTAATATGATGCATTGATGCACATTATAGATATTATAATTTTCACCGCCCGAGTGTAACCGGGTAGACCTGCTAGTATTGTTATAAATACGTATTATAAGTACTAATTATTTGAACGGAAATGTTTTTACAGAGTTTTGTTACTTGAATTTTCATAGAAACTTGCATCCCTTATTTTACCCTCTATTAAGTTGAATTTCAAAAAACCGCTTCTCAGCAATCACGTATGAGGCAAGTTGTAGAAGTATTCCAAATTTTGTGGAAAGCGGTTCAGATGTTCCAGAGATGCTCTGATTCCGTCCTTTGATCCAAATTGATTCAAATTTCGAGCCGCGAAAGAAGGTGATTAGTAGTTGACTAGCGATTATTTTATAGAAGAAATGCCCCTGAAATAAACATATTCCGTTTCTGTGTCAAACAGTGCAAACCGAAAATCGTGGTTCTAAAATCCAAAGTCAGTTTAATTTTCAAATGCGCAAAGCGAATATTTACACAAACTTCTTGAAAAAAATAACTTGCTTTGCTGGGGACAGCAAGCAAAAAAAAGGCCATCGCTGAATTTAGAGTTAATGCAAACCAACAAATTATTGAAATGCCAAATGAGAACGTTAAGTAATCATGTGTTTATTTTTTACCTCAGTAAGTCAATACCGCCATCTCGCTCTAATTCTACTCCACTAAGTTGATAGAAGAACTCTTAATTAATAATCTTAATTAAAAATCATACTCCTATTTGAACAAGTGTATATTAATTAAATCAAAATGTTTCATAAATAGAAGCACAGAATGCAGGTAAAATGCAAAAATACGTCCCTCTTAGATTGAGAAAAAGATGATTAATAATTAATTTATAAAATTTCCATAATAGTACTCCAAAATGGAACTATTATTTATAATATACTAAATTCTAAAGTGTCTAAAAAATTCAATCTAAAAGAAAACAAACCCATCCAAAAAAATTTTCTTATCGGGCATTTCACTCAAGAATGAAATTTACCCAAGAACGAAAGACCTGCGATCTGCCCCGTCCCCCACGTCATCCCTTTTCCATTCCATTATTTTTTTTCGCAAGCGCCAAATACTAACCTAGGTGATCTCGATGCACAAGACAAGAAAGCAGAATCATAGCTGAAATCACCAAGGTGAAGGCAATCGGAAAATCGATATTTTTTTGCGTTCCTCTGAAAACAGAGAGCAGAGAACAAACGCTGCAATGTCTTTACACATGGGTTTATTATTTCTGGTTGAATAAAATTACATTGATAATCTACCCAAGCAGCGTTTATTTTATTTTATAAAAAAAAAAAAATGTCTTTTTAAAAAAAAAAAAATTTCATTAAAAAAAAAATTTAATTTTTTTTTTTTAATTTTTCACTCTTTCGTCAAAATCGACTTCATCCTCATCCTAAAAAATATAAAAAACGATACCCCACATGCCCAAGTTTACAAAAACTTTAAAAATGCGTAATTTTACCCCTCTTTTTCACCCCTAAAACCCCAGGGTGTACTCCGATCAAGCTGCCGAGCTTCGGGACACAACTAGGGTTCAAATGTAGCC
Organism: Leptogaster cylindrica; assembly: GCA_963082835.1. Classification (NCBI taxonomy): domain Eukaryota; kingdom Metazoa; phylum Arthropoda; class Insecta; order Diptera; family Asilidae; genus Leptogaster; species Leptogaster cylindrica. Next base: position 32,835,724 of record OY720105.1, read on the forward strand.
TATATGCGAAAGAACGATTTTTTCCGACCGTTATTTAAGGTAGATATCGCTGACACGGTGGACGGCGGACGGCGGACAGACATTGCAGTTTTGGACTCTACGCATCTTGAAACGTAAAAGAAAATACATATTTGAGGGGGGGTTATAAAAAATTTTTTCGAACCGATTACAAAGGTGTATTATTCAGAGAATAATAAACCAAAAAGGCGGTAGCTACCGAACAAGCAAAAGAAACCTGCGATTGTGTGGGTGACAAAAATTTTGACTTGTTTGTAGTAGTTTTCAACTCGGAAAAATTTTTACGTGTATACTTCTCTTAAAATATTGCTAATATTATGCACTCTTTTATTGAAAAAAGTTACAAAAATAAGAGAAATGACACTTCTCTGTGTATGAATGCAAGAAAATCTGAAAAAATCCGTCCAGAAATAGGTTAAAAATGCATATGAAAAATTCAAGAAACTACTCTCAGAAAAATGTCCTTTATGAAAGATCTAGGACCTTGTTTAAAAATTCCCCTATTTAAGTCCTATTCTAACCTTCACTCTATTAAATGAGGTATATTTCATTAAAATCCAATCAGAAATAAAGGGGTTATGAGGTATCAACTTTGGTCAATTTCGCGATTTAGGTGTATCCTCCTCTTAAACGTAAAAAAATTTTAACCTATGGTCAGGTGAAATTAAAAATCCCACTTTATAATAGGACGGACGTTAGTGCACGAAATCAGGACAAACCTTGCACTTCAAAATAATGGGTTTTGCTTTTGTACGTGTCCTAATGTAACTTTTAAGAAGTGTTACCATGATGGCTGTTAATTGTCGGCAATGTCGTTTTTTAAAAAAAAGGGGAAAAATACGTCTTTCTTGTTGAACCTTTTAAAATCATCTATTTTTTCCAAAACAAAATAACAATACAATCAAAAACTACTACTACTACGACTTCATAAAACTACTACGATATTTTATGAAGTCGCACAAAGTGGGCAAAAACTAAATAATATTGGCGACGGCACATTCTTCCACCTCCTCCTTCGGATGAATAAAGATAATTTTGGTTATTGGCCTTCTAAATACCCCAAGTTGAGTTTTTACTTCTATGACTCGACTTCGTCCATCTCGACCAGGAAAAACCTCAGTTATTCGTCCTCGTGGCCATAAGTTTCGGGGTGCGTTGTCGTCTACCATAATCACCAAATCTCCAACAGATGGTTTTTCATCATCTTGATTGTACCATTTCTTTCTTCTGTTCATATCGGGTACGTATTCACGTAACGAACGTTTCCAAAACATGTCGCTCAGACGTTGGGCAATCCGCCACTGCTTCCTCAAATAAAAATCTCGATCTGTGAATTTTCCAGGTACTGTAGCAACGTTAGAGGGACCCACTAAAAAGTGGTTAGGAGTAAGGGCTTCGTCATCATTAGGGTCAGTTGAAACGAAAGTCAGAGGACGATTATTAATGGTAAATTCAATTTCACATAATAATGTCATCAATGTCTCGTCCTTTGGGGCTTGCTCTGTCAAAATTGCTTTTAAAGCTGTTTTTATTGACCTGACCAATCTCTCCCAGGCTCCTCCCATATGAGGGCTAGCGGGAGGTAGGAATTCGATTCCTTTAGACGTCAACATATCAGCAATTTTGTCATTTTGCAACTCTTGTATTGCAGCTCTCAGTTCAGCATCGGCACCTCGCAGATTTGTAGCATTGTCAGAAAACATCTGTGCTGGTTGGCCTCTTCGTGCTATCATACGACGTATAGCCATAATCGCAGAATCAGTTGAAAGTGAGTTTGCGATTTCAATGTGAATGGCTCTTATGGACATGCAGGTAAAAATAACTCCATACCTCTTCTCCTTATGTCTGGCCACAGTAACATTTATAGGACCAAAATAGTCCAGTCCAACTATCGTGAAGGGGCGCTCATATAAGGTTGTTCTGAAAGCTGGTAGTGGGGCCATTATCGGAATTTTCGGTTTCTTCTTTAAACGCTGGCAGATTACGCAGTCGATGAAACTCTTCTTTACAACTTGTCTAACGTTGATGATATGATATTTCTGTTTTATATCGTTTACTACTTGTTCTTTTCCCTGGTGGTGATTTCTTTTATGAAAATCATCAATGAGTAAGCGCACGAATCTGTGTTTTGAGTCGAGTATAGGTGGTCTCTTGACTTCTTCACTCAGGTTCGGAGAATACTCCAGTCGGCCATGTAATCTGATGATTTGCTGGTCGTCTAATACTGGTGATAATCTGAACAGTTTACTGCTTTTGGAAACATTTTTACCGTGCTTTAATTCATTCAATTCTTGAGAGAAACAATCAGCTTGAACTTTCTTGATCCACCTTTCTTCAGCTTTCTTTAATTCAGCTGCTGTTAGATGAAGTGGTAACGGTTGGCTAGACGTATCGGCGTTCTCTTTTAGTATTTGGGCTGCTCTGAAGACCCAGGCTATAGTCCTTATAAGTCTAAGATACAAAGAGAAGCGAGTAATGTCTGGCATATAATCAAAACTTTCACTATGTAGTAGTTCGCAAAAGACTTTTTTCTTTTCTACTTTCGTCTCTTCTATTATAGTCGTTTCAGTTGCCACATATTCTCTTCTTCGTACAGAAATTGAGGACCCTGAAACCATCTTTTGTAGCTGTCGGTGGTGGTGGTTCCTCTAGTGGCATCATCGTTTAGTTTTGAAGGTAACCATCTCCAGTCTGGTACTTCCGATAATTCAAGTATTTCTCCAACACGATTTGAAACGTAGGTCTTGTACTGACGAGGGTTTGAGTGGATCCAACTCAGAACGATTTTTGAGTCAATCCAAAAGATTTTTTTTATTTGTAAGCCGTGACCTCTTCTAACAGTTTCTGCTAGTCTCGCTCCTAGGAGTGCGGCTTGAAGTTCCATTTTGGGCATTGTGACCGGCTTTAAAGATGCAACTCTAGCTTTCGCCATAACTAATGAAACCTTGATTTTTGTTTGCGTATTTGATCTCAGGCAACATACTGCGGCGTATGCCTTTTCACTGGCGGAATCTTGTAAATCTAGTTGGTACCAACGGCTTATTTGCACATCTTGAATTTTCTTCAATTCTTCTAGCCAAGATTTCCACTCAGTCAGTAATTCAATCGTGATTTTTTCATCCCAGCTACATTTTTGTAACCATACTTTCTGCATAAGCATGCGGGCACGTACTGTGAAGGGTGATAGCATGCCTAAAGAATCAAAAATTGACATGACGACCCGTAAGACATCTCTCTTAGTCGGTATTTCTTCTCCTATAACTAATCTCTGGTACTTTTCCACCAGACGATTGGAAAAGCTAAGCGTATCTGAACGAGTGTTCCATAAAAGTCCCAGGACACGCTCCGGCGTTTCACTATGTCTGTCCATAGTAAGTAGACTGTTCTTACCGTGCAAATCTTTCGGTATATTTTCCATGATACTGCTGGAGTTTGAGATCCAATTGGTCATTTTGAAACCTCCTCGACGATGAACTTCTATAACATCAGATATAAGTTTTATGGCTTCTTTCTCTGTTTGACAGCTATCTAAATAGTCATCCATGTAATGGAATTTTCGTATGGCTTCTTCTGCTTTAGGAAATTCATCCTTATATTGCTCTCCATTTTTTCTAGTAATAAAAATCGCAGAACTAGGTGAGCAGATGGCACCAAAAATCATGACATTCATTTGGTAAGTCTTGGCAGATTCTTCTCTGTCAGTTCTTCGCCACAGGAAACGTTGCATGGCTTGATCTTCTGGCCTAATAAAGATTCTTAAAAACATTTCTTGAATGTCACCGACAAATGCAATTTTGTAAAGGCGGAATTTGAATAAAATATCGTAGATTGAATTCAATAAGTCGGGGCCACGAATGAAATTGTCATTGAAACAAATCTTTACTTTACTTTACTTTACTTGGGTTCTTCACAGGGAAGTGTGGTAAGTACCAAGTCTTGGGATTTATTTCAACAGCTTCTTCTCGACTCAGTACTCTGGCATAGTTCTTGGTTAAGTAACCTTCAATTGCTTCGACGTACCTTTTGGTAAAAGTTGGATCTCTATCCATTTTCCGTTCGACAGATCTCAACCTAGTCATTGCTGAGTGTCGACTCTCCGGCATTTTGATGTCATCTTTTTTCCAGAGAAGTCCAATTTCCCAGTGACCATTATCAAGATGTTTACATGTTTTCTCCATTATGGTTTGTCCACGTTTGTCTTCAAGCGTTAAAAACTTCTTTTCTTGATTTTCCGTTCCAAGATTATCGTAGAAGAGACTCTGTCGAACTATTTCATCAAGTTGGCGAAGTTCGGTGTCTTCTTCCCAGGCGTGTAAAACTGTATCAGGTAATTCCAGCTTTGAATAAGGCAAGCAGCCGTGAATAACCCAGCCTAACTTCGTCTTCGACGCAAGAGGGGCATTGGCGGGGCCTTGCACAACTTCTCTGGCAATCGTCAAGTCGATATTGTCAGCTCCAATTAGGATCATCGGCTTGGCATTTTCATAATTAACAGCAGGCACTGACAATAAATATCGCCAGGTCTTTGACAATTTATTGTAGTTTACTGTTTGGCAGGGCAAGTTCATATTTGAAAGTGTTCTGACGTTACTTAAATTAAAAACTTCATTTGTTAAACTCCCTCTAATTTGAAGGCTGATTCTTCTTGACTCTCTATCTTCATGTTCAATTGAATGGGTCCAATGGATGCGTAAGGGTTCTGGCTCTCCTTCTGTACCAATTTCTCTGGCTAAATCTTCATCGACCATAGTGAGTGTACTTCCCTCGTCGAACAAAGCGAATGTGTCGATTGCTTTGTCTTTACCGATCACTGTTACAGGAGTGACTCGGAGAAATACTTTCTTCGTTGTTATAGTCTTGGCATGTAATGTTGTTCCAACTGCTCGTAAGTTTTTCTCGGATTGTTGCTTGGCGGCGTCCTTCCTCTCCTCGAATCTTTCAACTGAATGAAGCAGTGGATGGTGGAATCTCTGGCAACCATTCACCTCGCATCTTCTTTTCGTCTTGCATTGTGATATGTGATGAAACGGTGTGAGACAACAGAAACAAACTTTGGCTCGTTTGATCCACTCCCATTTCTCATCAGTTGTCATTGATTTGAAATTAGTGCAGTCTCCAATTTTGTGTCCGTCATATTTACAGAACTGACACTTCTTTCTTGGCTTCTTGATCTCTGTCTCAATAAAAACAGAATCTCGGCTTTTGTAAAATGGCTTCTTTTGGTCAATGAACTTCGGTGTAACTAATGTAGCTGCAGCTGAATACTGTCTAACCAGGAAGCAAAATCAGCAACATTTTTAGACTTCTTTGCGTTGACGTCAACCGCACAAGATTCCCGAGCCCATGTCAATTGCAGAGACGTTGGAAGCTTACTAACTAAGTCATCTCGCAATTGAGGATTTCTCAAATAATCTTCATCTCCTAAAGACTGGATTGTAGTGACGAGTCCTTGAACTTTATCGCAAAAATCGATCAATTCTTCCACCTGATTTTTCCTGATTTGTGGCATGTTCTTTGTTTTTTCAATTAAATGACGTATTATGTAATCACTTTGTCCAAACCGACGCTCCAAAACGTTCATAATTTTTTCTAAATTACTGGCTGCTAACATCATAGGACGTACTACTTCCAGGGCTTTTCCTTTAAGGGCTTTCTGCAATCTCTGTATATTTTCCTCATCAGAAAAACCGCATAGCTCCGTCGAACGTCTAAAAATAACTATGAAATTAGGCCACTGCTCTGGGTGGCCATTGAAGTCAGGTAAGAACTTATCAGTTGATTGTCTTGCCATAAAACACTCCATGTCAGTCTTCTTTTTCGCCATCATAGGTCGTAACAAGGGATTTTTCGGTCTTACAACAGGAGGGTTTTCGTAAGAAGATGCAATTGATTCATTTCGATTGTGCTTGATATCGTCAAAGAATCTCCTGGTGAGTTCTTCATCCGGCTTTGACATAACAGACTTTGTTTCTGACATACTTCCCGAAATATTGTCATATTCTTCCAGCTGTTGTAATCTTAGTTGGTGTTCCAAGTTTCTTAAACTCTTTTTTCGTTCCAATTTTCTTGCAGTTAACTCGTCTTCACATCGAATTCTCTCCTCTTCAAGTCTCCGTCGTTCATTTTCAAATGCCATTCGCATTTTTTCAGATTCTTCCTCTAAACGTGCATCTTCTCTCGCAGCCTCTAAATTTAATTCTATAAGTCTTGCGTGTCTTGAGCTCATTGTGCTCTTCGTTCTTGATTTACTTTTCGATTTTTCACCATCGAAAACGCATAAGTTATCCTTTTCTTTTTGATGAACATCAAATTCGTGAGTTGTTTCGGCAGAATTTTTCAATAATTTTTTCTTGGCTTGATATCTTGTCTCCATCATGCTATCGCGGCTCGAAAAACCAATGTTAATTGTCGGCAATGTCGTTTTTTAAAAAAAAGGGGAAAAATACGTCTTTCTTGTTGAACCTTTTAAAATCATCTATTTTTTCCAAAACAAAATAACAATACAATCAAAAACTACTACTACTACGACTTCATAAAACTACTACGATATTTTATGAAGTCGCACAAAGTGGGCAAAAACTAAATAATATTGGCGACGGCACAATGGCAACACAGTCAGAGGCGCGGGAGGGGCAATTTCCGACATGTTAGGGGAAAACTACGGAATCCCTCTTATATTGGAATATACTGATCGAGAACCAAGCGTCGGACGATGACGCGAGGGATCTCGTTGGATTCAGCACACTTGAAAACATTGGGATGCATTATTGGTTCACCCCCCTCCCCTTCCCCTGTGCGTTGGTGGACGGAAAACGGGCGTGGTGGGGAGGTCGTAAGTACGTTTTTAGCACTTTATCATTAACGGCGTAGGCCTGAGCAGAGCATCAGGCAGAGTATCGATGGATTGGTCTCAGCTTCGGGCCAAAATGATAACCCCCTTCACTCCCCCTTCTCCTTGTTTTTTAATTACGACGAATTTCGAAACACGGGTGCGAAAATGGCACACTTAGGTATGTCAAAGAATATCTACAATAAGAAGGGTCACTAATATCTGTACACGTTTCGAGTTGCGGTTGTGTACAGCAAACTTCATAGAAATAGGTGGCAAGTGAATTACACTTTGTGAAAAGGGAACGGAAATTACGGCGTCACGTTTCAACGAATGAGTGCTCGTAAACAACTCAAAACTTTAAGTTCTGGTCGCGAAACTTTAAAGTTCAGCCAGCGCAGATTAAAGTTCCGCTCGCTTTAAAATTACATACATTACAAAAACAAAATGAAAGTTCATGAGCTGCGTTTGCATTGGATAAGGCGGTGGTTGCATATAATAAAGCGGTATCGAAGACAGCACACTACGTTTTAGCATGCAAGACAGAGTTCGAACTCTTTCTTTCTAAATAACATTTGACAGCATAATAGAATATACCTGCTTCCGCTTATGACGCGTTTTTATTTGTTCTTTTTGGACAAAACTGTACCCATACAAATATGCAGAAGAGTGACCCTTCTTATTGTAGATATTCTTTGCTTCGGGGCTGCGCTGCGGCGCGGCGGTGTAAGATTTCAGGATGGCTGGTACCAAAGGCTATATAAACCTTAAGACGTCCCAAGCTGTGAAGCAAAGAATATCTATCAATAAGAACTAAGTCTCTGACGTCGAAATTTTATACATGTATGCAAACAAGTAAAAACAAGGCAAATTTGTGCGAGACGGCACGGCACTAATGTAAATTACGTGCAAGAGGGAAAGAGTGCCAAGCAGTGTTGCTGCGGATGATGTAAACATTCTCTGCCTCTGACAATCAGCTGATCGTTTTTTCTTGGAGTATTTTAGATATGCAACAGCTCGAGGTGAAAGCCTGACTCAAGTCAAAAGCTCTTTGGGTCCGTTGAGTTGCAAAGAGCTTTCACAGCAGGGCAATTCGGAAGTTCGCACCGATTGCAAGTCAGATTGTTTGCGATTTTTGATCTAGGTGGCAAATATGAACCGCCCTGTTCGCCAAGCTCACTTTTGTTGTCCCATTTCAGCAAAAGCCACTCTAATGCTATCTAATTTTTCAAAGCTCGATGTTCACATCGGCAATTCAGCCGTGTACAGACGTGCTGACGTCAGAGTCTGAGTTCTTATATTGAATATTGATAGATAATCTTTGCTGTGAAGTGCACACTCGCTTCGACCGAGAATGCTGATCGCAACTTCAGAGAAAAGAATTTTTGCGGGCGTCAGTTTCAGCGCCCACTGTCCACTGTTCAAAGCACTAAGCACACAAGGCAGTCGCAGCACAGCGGCGAAGCCAGCGAAAATTTCGATATGTACACGCAACTGGATCTCCACTTGAGGCGTTTGTGTGCGAAATGAGTACCAATGGCAATATATATGTCCATGCGACTATGCATGCTGCTTGCATTCAAATGCTGCCCAATATCTATCACTGTTTATATAAATATATACTGGCATTCGGGGTTCATTAAGTAAGGGCCCAGTTCCATAACACCGTTGGCCGTCGGCCGTCAAAACGTTCGCGCTCATTTGGATAGTCTTCGGCCCAAGAAAATGTTCTTGAGACAGCAAAGTTGAGCAAATCTTAACGACGATGGCGACGACGGCCTGTATTTTGCTTTCATCTGCGAGTCTGATTCCCCTCATATTAAACCTGTTTTCCGATGCTTGCTACCCTTCTGCATGTACAGTGGTCGAAGACGTATGACAAATATGAAAGAGAGGAAGCAATTTCATCGAAGAAATTTAGTTTTGATTTCGTTAACGTACTTTTTACGGAAATGTTGAAAGGCTTTTGATAATTGATTTTGAAAATATGTATTTTATATTTTATATTTTAATAAGAAACTTTGATTTATATATGTAAATTATTATTATTATTATTTAGAGTTTGGAAAGTAAGAAAATTATTTAAAAAATAGAATTGCAATCAGAATTTTAACGTTGTGGGTCAATTGTAACAGTGTTACAACTGCCGCACAAAATAACGTTTCATTTGCCCCGCGTTACAATCGTCCCCGCTCTCCCCTAAGCAATATATTATAAAAAACTAAACATTTTTTCATTTAAAACAAAAATTGAATTACCTACTTTACTGAAGTACTTAACGTAAACAATGAGTCTCCTCTAAAACATTCGTCAGAACCGAAGTAAAATATCTATCTTGACGGTCTTGACGGTGGCTTGACGGCCTACTCTTTTGCGTTCCCCTCAACGTTAATTTGAGTCTTCGGGTTTTGTATCCCATACAAAAATCAAGTTTTTTTCACCCCGAAGAGTACCCGAAATGGGCACGAACTCTCTTGGCGGTGGCGTTGACGGTGACGGTGCTATGGGACTAGGCCCTAAGAGCGATAGCAAGACACAAGACGTTATTATTTGACATTGACTGGCTTGACGAATTTGCTAATTTAACACACAATACATTATTCTGATATACGCCTGTTTAATGTCCAACTAGGTGAGCGGAAGAAGTGTAGTGTGTAAGAAGGAAGGAAGCACTTTAGATATTTTAACTAAATTAAGCGGTTTATTGTGTCTACCGAATTCTACAGAGTTCTCGACTAGACTGAAATTACACTTTAAATTTAGAGAGAAGTACCCAAAGACGGTACAGTTATAGGCTAGATATTTCTTGTTTACATACGGTACTTAGTTCAATAATTACTGCTAACAACAGGGTGATTCTAAATTTGATCAGCAAAGACAAGTTAAATATTTAATTAAATTGAAAAGAATTGTAAAACTAAAATGCATATTAAACATTGCGCTCCGAACATTGGCAACCGAACGTTTATATTCTCCAGTTTGCGTTCGCACTGTGACGACTCGGAGTTCGCCATCTTGTCCAGGAAGTAGTTGAACAACTCTTCCTAGCGGCCAACGTTATGGGGGTAGATTATCCCCAGAGCGTTCAGGTAAATCGGGTTCGAACGGCTAGCCCACTTATAGCGCAGTTGAAGATGATGAAGGTACTCCTTGTTCCAACGGCAAAGAATATCTATTTACTAAGAAGCGACACCTCTTTTTTATGTATGCAAGAAATTTTGCACAACTACAAATAACAAAAATTCCGTATTGGTTAAAGTAGTAAAGAACTATCATGTTTGCTTCAAATCTCATCGTCTTACGTAAATAGTTATCAGAGCGAGTGAGCACGCAAGCAATTACAAATTTCGACAACATTTTTACATCTTGTGTGGGCGCTGCGACTGAGCTTTTACTCGCAATCTTATTGAAATGGCGATATAAACTTTCGCATCAGCTTTGTGATCGAAAGTTAAATCCCCTCATGCAATGCAAACTCTTCGGGTAAGCAAGAATTGAAACATGGGGAAATGGGTTCGGTGAAAGCTCATTTCGTGTACAGATCTGTGCAATGAACTTTCGTATAATGCTTTCGGGATGGCGATATAAACTTTCAAGTTGTTTTCGTCTGCGAGAAAACATTTAATTCAAACGATTTTGAATTGGTTGTGATTTACTGGCATGGTTGGTTGAATGCATTAAAGTTTAGAACTGTCTTGCAGCAATTTAATTAGATATTTTTGTTAATATAGATATTATAAATAATATCTATAATAATTTACTAAAGTAATATTTTTAATCGTAGATATTATTGATATATAGATTAAATACTGTGGAAATGAGTAATGGGTAAAAATCGGGTGCAGAAAACTACACTATTCCCAAATAACATTTTTTTTTGTGATTAAAATTATTTGGTAGTACAAAACCATTATATTTGTAAAATTCAAGTCGAAGCAAACCTTTAATCACTAAAACGAAAACATTAACAACCTGTCCCATTAAAAGAAATCTTTATTTACAAAGTTCAAATTAAATGAGCAAAGAGAACGAAATTAATGTCTTACTTAATATGCTTAAAAGAAGTGAGAAAAAGCAATTTAAAATTTATCTCAAAGAGAAGTAAAACAAATTCGCTTTCTTTTTACAAGGTTTTATTTAACTTCGTTTTCGGTTTCTCTGTTTCTCTGTTTCACTGTTCGGAACAAATATTGCAGTTTTAACCAATTTCTACCACATAAATTTTCATGAATTTTTTTTACATAGCACAGATTTCAGGAAGAGAACATGTTTTAAAAAAAAAATAATATGTTTATTGTCAAAATCATTGCAATTAGAGCATAATTGTTAATCAAGTATTACTGAAATTGCATACGCATTTCAGTCAATTTCAAGGCAAAATTAACATTTGCCAAGAAGAAGACTGCTTACTGCCTGCGCACATTTTTATGTCGCTGAGCAGCGGTGGTTCATTGCCAAAAACAAGTTTCCTGCTTCGAAACACGCACATATTTTCTCCTTGCTCTCAACGAGGGGGAGATTTTTGTGTGCTGGCGAGTTCTGAATTAGGATTAATTTGCGCCTATTTTGTCAATGCACATTTTTGTTATGATTCTTTTTTAGCTGAGGGGTGGGTAATTCTATTCTTCACATTTTTTAAAAGAAATGTTTTCTATTTCGCAAATGAGTAACACCGCAAGAAGTATTGAGTGGGAGCTTTTCTAATATGATTTTATAATCATTTACTAAAGCTGAAAGCACCATTAATTGCATATTATTATACATATATATATATATATATCTATGTAATATTTGTATAACATATTATATATATTATAATAATAAATTTAAAATACTATATGAATATATTCAGTTGGATATGTTTTGTGGTAAATACCTGGACAATGTATGCGCATTGCGCATATAAGTATATATTTATTGATAACACCGTGCTCTTGGCTCACACGTTAAAAGGTAAGGTCCACCGAAAGAATCAGAAATAAAATTTTACTTAAAAAATTAGATTACAAAATTTTATTTTAAAAACCACTAAAAACTAAGAAAATAAAAAATTAATAAATTAAAAAAATTAAATAACAATGTTTTATTTTAAAAAGCACTAAAAACTAATAAATAAACTTTCTACTTATACCACAGTATTGGTTACATCTAGTTTAAAATAAAAACTTGGGGTGCATCTTAGAGTATAAAAAAGGAAGAGCTATAAATGTGTAAGCCTATTTCTTTCTCGCTCTAGCACATATTGAATTAACTCCATAGCGCCTTAGACCTAGTATCGTGGAAACAAAATATTTCCACAATGAATAATATAATATATTAACCCCCTAAGTTTATCCGAAAAATTTCGCCGCCTTCGTGAAATGCTTCACTATTATAGTATTATGCGTCTCATAATCAGCCGAAGGGGTGCATCTGCATCTAGTTAGATAAAATTTAATATTTTGTATATGTTTCGTTTCAATGATAAGTAAAAGCAATCACTAACTGTTCATAATATTTCGAATTGATAATTTTAAATATAAGTTATCGGTAAAATTATATTAGAAGTGCATGTGTGTGCAATTTGTATCATCAGCACCCCAAGTTTTTATTTTAAACTAGATGTAACCAATACTGTGGTATAAGTAGAAAGTTCAGTTATTAGTTTTTAGTGCTTTTTAAAATAAAACATTGTTATTTAATTTTTTTAATTTATTCATTTTTATTATTATAATATGTATTCAAACAATCGCGCCAAACATTTTCCGCCCAATATATGAACATCATCGTTCCGTTCCATATCCTTCTCTAGCAAATGTCATTCTGTTGCTGTCTAATGTTCCTGGCATCGACTTACACTGCAACAAGTCAAATTGTGTACATACGAGAGGTGTCGCTTCTTAGTTTAGATATTCTTTGCCAACGGTTCCACAAACTATCGTACATGCGTTGAACCAATTGCCAACGGGTTAGACGATTGGGATGAGTAGTTAATACGCTGGGTTCAGGAATCGCCAGAAGACTTTCGCCAAACAAAAAATGATCAGGAGTTAGAGCTGTTAGGTCCGTATGGTCGTCTGAAATGGCTTGCAATGGTCGCGAGTTTAAGCACGCCTCAACTTGCGCTAGTAGCGTAGTCATTTCCTCAATAGTGAGTATATGGTTTCCAACTACTCGACGTAAATGATGCTTCATAGCTTTTACGCCCGCCTCCCATAAGCCTCCGAAGTGCGGCGAATATGGTGGGATAAAATGCCATTCTGTACCTTCGCTTGAGAGGTTTTGTAGGATTGAAGATTCATTTAGAAACTGACGAAGGTACTTAGCGAGCTCTTTGTCAGCAGCAACAAATGTTCGGCCGTTGTCACTATATATGTGGGCACAGCTGACAGCGACCCCGTCGACTAGTGAATTGCTTAAACGCGGCAATGAAAGCTTCGCTGGTGAGATCCATCACTAGCTCCAGATGAATAGCTCGAGTTGCGAAGCAAACGAAACACGCAACATATGCTTTGAACCTGATGCGATACCGTCCTTTTATGGGCTTAACTAGGAAGGGTCCAGCAAAATCCACTCCGCTGTGGAGAAAGGGTTTAGCAGGTCGTACGCGGTGTGGTGGAAGGTTTCCCATAAGAGGAGTGTTGAAGGTTGGTCGTGCTCTAGCGCATACAACGCAGCGGCGCGGCGTATGAAAAATCTCATCTTATTGGGACTATTTATAAGCCAAAATTTATTTCGAATGTACTGTAGTGTATCTTGCGTCCCTTCATGTAGTGTTTTGCAGTGAGAGTAGGCGATTACTAGCTGACTAAAATGACTTTCACTGGGTAAAATCAGGGGGTGTTTTTCATCAACGCTTAGCCATGCGTTTTTCAGGCGCCCACCTACTCTTAAGAGGTGTTTAGAATCCAAAGTGGCATTTAGAGGTCGCAACTTACTACTAGTTGGTATCGCAATTCCTTTTAACAATCGACCGATTTCGAATCCAAATGTTTCTTCATGAGTATATCGTACCCAGAACGCCAATGCAAGTGAAGTTTCTTCCGTTTTCAAGTAGCCATACCGGCATAAAGCAATTTTGGATTTGCAGTTGTGGTAGAAGCGATAGCAGTACGCAGTTATACGAAGAAGTCGATTTAAATCTCAATATCGACGCAGCAAGGATGATCTAAAGTCGTCAGTGTCTAGAGTTGTAGTAGCGGTAGTAGCAGCTATGCAGTTGACACGAATTTCCTCTTTCAGTTGAGCCTCGCAGCAGGGCTCCGCATTCTGAGGCCATGTATCGTTGTGAAGGCTGAGCCAAGAGGGTCCCGACCACCACATGGTAAAGTTTTGTAGTTCTGACGTCCGAGTACCTCGTGTGATACAATCCGCTGGATTTTCTGTTGAGGCTACATGATGCCAACGCGCATTTGGTAATGTCTCCTGTATCAATGCTACCCTATTTCCAACGAAGACCTTCCATTTAGAAGCGTTTGCCTGAAGCCATGCTAGGACTACGGTAGAGTCGGTCCATGCGTGAACTGGGACATCTTTCAGGTCAAGATTGTCTTGTAAATATGAGGTGAGTTCTGCCAAGAGCACAGCCCCACAGAGTTCTAGTCGTGGTAAAGAGACAGTGCGGATTGGACTCACCCGTTTTCTTGCAGCTAGGAGATGAATTTGTGCCTCATGTATGACACGAAGGTACACTGTTGCACCGTAGGCTGCCTGGGATGCGTCGCAAAACGAATGGAGCTCTAAAGCTGGTTTAGAACTCGTGACTCCGATCCAACGAGCAATTTCGAGGTTGTTTATAAGTTGGAGTTCTTCCTTATAGTTCAGCCATTCCGTCTTCAACGCAGGCGCCAATTCTTCATCCCCATCAATTTCAGTTTTCCAAAGCTTTTGTAGGAATAATTTTGCTGTAATAGTTACAGGAGATAACCAACCGCATGGGTCATACAATCTACTGATGTCTGATAAAACTGACCGTTTGGTGGGAGCAGATGTGATTGACAATTGACAACTAAAGTGAAATGCATCAGATTCCAAATATGCACTTTTATACGATCGTAATTGAGCAATTTTGGCTGAACTAATTCGCGCGACTTAATCCGATTAAGTAGCACCACCTTTTCAAGTTCACAGTGTCCGAGAGTGTAATTAGCACAGGTGCATTTAGTAATTTCACAAACGCAGTAAAGCTCTTGCGCAATGATCCTAATCTAATATCGTAAGGCTGATCGAAAGCTTTCACTAAAGTTAAAGTTCTTTGCAGGTAGCATGAGCTTTGCGATATGTTGCGTAATTTGCCTTGTGAATTATGATAAATTATTTATTTGATTTGCAAGCATAAAGATAATATAAAGGAACGAACTCACAGCTTTAAATGTTGGCATTTCTCCAGGAGTACTAAGTAGTTTTGCCAATGTGATTGCTGAGATTGTGCTTAGGCACGGAATCCAAGGTCAGCGGTACTTGACCACCACAATCAACATTAACTTTTGATCAATTTTAAGCAATTAATTCGAGTTTTGAATTAATTTTGCGCAAAATTATTGCACTTTAAAGTAAAGCAAATCACGAGTACACTATTCTAACTGCACTAATATTTATTAGCCACTGCAGAGTCAGCTTAACTTGGTTCAGCTAGAACACACGCGATTAATTCTACACAGGTAGATAGTAAATTTTGCTTCTTTTTTTTTAAGTTTTGACGGGATAGCATTAGGGCCAAGATCCGGCTCGAAGGACCAAAAATGTTTAATGCCCAACTAGATGAGCGGATGAGAAAAAGAAGCACTTTAGATATTTTAACTAATTTAACCGGTTTATTGTGTCTACCGAATTCTACAGAGTTCTCGACTAGACTGAAATTACAATTTAAATTTTGAGAGAAGTACCCAAAGACGGTACAGTTATAGGCTGGATATTTCTTGTTTACATATGGTACTTAGTTCAATAATTACTGCTAACAACAGGGTGATTCTAAATTTGATCAGCAAAGACAAGTTAAATATTTAATTAAATTGAAAAGAATCGTAAAAGTAAAATGCATATTAAACAACGCCAAATAATAATACAAAAATATATTTCACATTATTCTGGTATACGCCGAATAATAAATACAGTTCCATACTATTCTGGTATACGCCGAATAGTACATATTCAATTATTCTGGTATACGCCGAATAATACATACAATTCCATACTATTCTGGTATACGTCGAATAGTACATATTTAATTATTTTGATATACGCCGAATAATACATACATTTCCATACTATTCTGGTATACGCCGAATAGTATAAATTCGATTATTCTGGTATACGCCGAATAATACATACATTTTCATACTATTCTGGTATACGCCGAATATTTTCATACTATTCTGGTATACGCCGAAAAATAAATACAGTTCCATACTATTCTGGTATACGCCGAATAGTACATATTCAATTATTCTGGTATACGCCGAATAATAAATACAGTTCCATATTATTCTGGTATACGCCGAATAGTACATATTCAATTAGTCTGGTATACGCCGAATAATAAATACAGTTCCATACTATTCTGGTATACGTCGAATAGTACATATTAAATTATTCTGGTATACGCCGAATAATACATACAATTCCATACTATTCTGGTATACGCCGAATAGTACTTATTCAATTATTCTGGTATACGCCGAATAATACATACATTTTCATACTATTCTGGTATACGCCGAATAGTATAAATTCAATTATTCTGGTATACGCCGAATAATACATACATTTTCATACTATTCTGGTATACGCCGAATAGTATAAATTCAATTATTCTGGTATACGCCGAATAATACATACATTTTCATACTATTCTGGCATACACCTAATAGTTCATATTCAGTTATTCTGGTATACGCCGAATAATAAAATTTCGTACAAATCTCATTGTTAGAAGTTTATTCTGGTAAACGCCGAGTAAATGGACAACTAACACACAATACGTTATTCTGGTATACGCCGAATAATAATACAAAAATATATTTCATATTATTCTGGTATACGCCGAATAATAAATACAGTTCCATATTATTCTCGTATACGCCGAATAGTACATATTCAATTAGTCTGGTATACGCCGAATAATAAATACAGTTCCATACTATTCTGATATAAGCCGAATAGTACATATTTAATTATTCTGGTATACGCCGAATAATACATACAATTCCATACTATTCTGGTATACGCCGAATAGTACATATTCAATTATTCTGGTATACGCCGAATAATAAATACAGTTCCAAACTATTCTGATATAAGCCGAATAGTACATATTTAATTATTCTGGTATACGCCGAATAATACATACAATTCCATACTATTCTAGTATACGCCGAATAGTACATATTCAATTATTCTGGTATACGCCGAATAATAAATACAGTTCCATACTATTCTGATATAAGCCGAATAGTACATATTTAATTATTCTGGTATACGCCGAATAATACATACAATTCCATACTATTCTGGTATACGCCGCATAGTACATATTCAATTATTCTGGTATACGCCGAATAATACATACAATTCCATACTATTCTGATATAAGCCGAATATTACATATTTAATTATTCTGGTATACGCCGAATAATACATACAATTCCATACTATTCTGGTATACTCCGAATAGTACATATTCAATTGTTTTGATATACACCGAATAATACGTACATTTCCATACTATTCTGGTATACGCCGAATAGTATAAATTCGATTATTCTGGTATACGCCGAATAATACATACATTTTCATACTATTCTGGCATACACCTAATAGTTCATATTCAGTTATTCTGGTATACGCCGAATAATAAAATTTCGTACAAATCTCATTGTTAGAAGTTTATTCTGGTAAACGCCGAGTAAATGTACAACTAACACACAATACGTTATTCTGGTATACGCCGAATAATAATACAAAAATATATTTCATATTATTCTGGTATACGCCGAATAATAAATACAGTTCCATACTATTCTGGTATACGCCAAATAGTACATATTCAATTATTCTGGTATACGCCGAATAATAAATACAGTTCCATATTATTCTCGTATACGCCGAATAGTACATATTCAATTAGTCTGGTATACGCCGAATAATAAATACAGTTCCATACTATTCTGGTATACGTCGAATAGTACATATTCAATTATTCTGGTATACGCCGAATAATACATACAATTCCATACTATTCTGGTATACGCCGAATAGTACTTATTCAATTATTCTGGTATACGCCGAATAATACATACATTTTCATACTATTCTGGTATACGCCGAATAGTATAAATTCGATTATTCTGGTACACGCCGAATAATAAATACAGTTCCATACTATTCTGGTATACGCCTAATAGTACATATTCAATTATTCTGGTATATGCCGAATAATACATGCAATTCCATACTATTCTGGTATACGTCGAATAGAACATATTCAATTATTCTGCTATACACCGAATAATACATACAATTCCATACTATTCTGGTATACGCCGAATAGTACATATTCAATTATTCTGGTATACGCCGAATAATACATACAATTCCATACTATTCTGGTATACGCCGAATAGTACTTATTCAATTATTCTGGTATACGCCGAATAATAAATACAGTTCCATACTATTCTGATATAAGCCGAAGAGTACATGTTTAATTATTCTGGTATACGCCGAATAATACATACAATTCCATACTATTCTGGTATACGCCGAATAGTACATATTCAATTGTTTTGATATACACCGAATAATACATACATTTCCATACTATTCTGGTATACGTCGAATAGTATAAATTCGATTATTCTGGTATACGCCGAATAATACATACATTTTCATACTATTCTGGCATACACCTAATAGTTCATATTCAGTTATTCTGGTATACGCCGAATAATAAAATTTCGTACAAATCTCATTGTTAGAAGTTTATTCTGGTAAACGCCGAGTAAATGTACAACTAACACACAATACGTTATTCTGGTATACGCCGAATAATAATACAAAAATATATTTCATATTATTCTGGTATACGCCGAATAATAAATACAGTTCCATACTATTCTGGTATACGCCAAATAGTACATATTCAATTATTCTGGTATACGCCGAATAATAAATACAGTTCCATATTATTCTCGTATACGCCGAATAGTACATATTCAATTAGTCTGGTATACGCCGAATAATAAATACAGTTCCATACTATTCTGGTATACGTCGAATAGTACATATTCAATTATTCTGGTATACGCCGAATAATACATACAATTCCATACTATTCTGGTATACGCCGAATAGTACTTATTCAATTATTCTGGTATACGCCGAATAATACATACATTTTCATACTATTCTGGTATACGCCGAATAGTATAAATTCGATTATTCTGGTACACGCCGAATAATAAATACAGTTCCATACTATTCTGGTATACGCCTAATAGTACATATTCAATTATTCTGGTATATGCCGAATAATACATGCAATTCCATACTATTCTGGTATACGTCGAATAGTACATATTCAATTATTCTGCTATACGCCGAATAATACATACAATTCCATACTATTCTGGTATACGTCGTATAGTACATATTCAATTATTCTGGTATACGCCGAATAATACATACATTTCCATACTATTCTGGTATACGCCTAATAGTTCATATTCAATTATTCTGGTATACACCGAATAATACATACATTTCCATAATATTCTGGTATACGCCGAATAGTATAAATTCGATTATTCTGGTATACGCCGAATAATACATACATTTTCATACTATTCTGGTATACGCCTAATAGTTCATATTCAATTATTCTGGTATACGCCGAATAATACATACAATTCCATACTATTCTGGTATACGCCGAATAGTACATATTCAATTATTCTGGTATACGCCGAATAATAAATACAGTTCCAAACTATTCTGATATAAGCCGAATAGTACATATTTAATTATTCTGGTATACGCCGAATAATACATACAATTCCATACTATTCTAGTATACGCCGAATAGTACATATTCAATTAATCTGTTATACGCCGAATAATAAATACAGTTCCATACTATTCTGATATAAGCCGAATAGTACATATTTAATTATTCTGGTATACGCCGAATAATACATACAATTCCATACTATTCTGGTATACGCCGCATAGTACATATTCAATTATTCTGGTATACGCCGAATAATACATACAATTCCATACTATTCTGATATAAGCCGAATATTACATATTTAATTATTCTGGTATACGCCGAATAATACATACAATTCTATACTATTCTGGTATACTCCGAATAGTGCATATTCAATTGTTTTGATATACACCGAATAATACGTACATTTCCATACTATTCTGGTATACGCCGAATAGTATAAATTCGATTATTCTGGTATACGCCGAATAATACATACATTTTCATACTATTCTGGCATACACCTAATAGTTCATATTCAGTTATTCTGGTATACGCCGAATAATAAAATTTCGTACAAATCTCATTGTTAGAAGTTTATTCTGGTAAACGCCGAGTAAATGTACAACTAACACACAATACGTTATTCTGGTATACGCCGAATAATAATACAAAAATATATTTCATATTATTCTGGTATACGCCGAATAATAAATACAGTTCCATACTATTCTGGTATACGCCAAATAGTACATATTCAATTATTCTGGTATACGCCGAATAATAAATACAGTTCCATATTATTCTCGTATACGCCGAATAGTACATATTCAATTAGTCTGGTATACGCCGAATAATAAATACAGTTCCATACTATTCTGGTATACGTCGAATAGTACATATTCAATTATTCTGGTATACGCCGAATAATACATACAATTCCATACTATTCTGGTATACGCCGAATAGTACTTATTCAATTATTCTGGTATACGCCGAATAATACATACAATTCCATACTATTCTGGTATACGCCGAATAGTACATATTCAATTGTTTTGATATACACCGAATAATACATACATTTCCATACTATTCTGGTATACGCCGAATAGTATAAATTCGATTATTCTGGTATACGCCGAATAATACATACATTTTCATACTATGCTGGCATACACCTAATAGTTCATATTCAGTTATTCTGGTATACGCCGAATAATAAAATTTCGTACAAATCTCATTGTTAGAAGTTTATTCTGGTAAACGCCGAGTAAATGTACAACTAACACACAATACGTTATTCTGGTATACGCCGAATAATAATACAAAAATATATTTCATATTATTCTGGTATACGCCGAATAATAAATACAGTTCCATACTATTCTGGTATACGCCAAATAGTACATATTCAATTATTCTGGTATACGCTGAATAATATACAATACACTATTCTGATAATCGCCGAATAGTACATATTCAACTATACTGGTATTTGCCGAATAATACATACATTTCCATACTATTCTGGTATACGCCGAATAATACATACCAAATTATTTAAACACTAAACTGAAGTAATAATTCTAGAACCTCGCCGAAGAAAATTAAATATCATTGTTTTCTGGTATTTTCAGAAAGCCAATGCAGAAGATTTAGATTTAAAATTTGATTAGTTTGTGAGTTAAACATTATTGTTGTCTGTATTAAAACATGAAAAAACTCAGTTTTTACCCTAAAATTCACAAAAATACTGATATCAAATGAAAACAGCTCTAGCCAAATCACAAAATTTGTGATATCAATTTTGTGACGCAATGAAATTATTTGTTGTGAAAAATTAGAATTAGAAACTACTTGCAATGAAAATTAAACTGGTATAATTTTGCGTCTGTGTTTTCTTTGGTTTTTTTGTTATGCATTTTCATTTTTTCAGGGCATTTGGCGGTAAAAATGTCAAATGCCCTAACTTTTAAAGGGGCCAACCGATTTGGATGGTCTGAATCGACCATGAGTCAGGAGATTCGGTCACTTTTTGAATTTAAGTACATTCTTTCATACCCCAGTTTTGAGGGTATCCGTGGACCGTTTTGCAAATTTTTATGTTTTTTCTGGGTCTACTTTCTAAGACCTTTCGAACAATACCCAGGTCATTTGGATCCGTGGCATAGGTAAAAAGTTCAAAATTACGTGTACCTATAAATATATAGGTAGTCGAGTTCCACAGTAGGAGGCTCGCGTCACTCGGGATGACTACCGTCACCCGTGATGTTAGTTCATTGGTTGTTTTGAAGGTTTAAAATTTGTTTTGTTTAATTGACAAGAATGACAGCTGAATACTTTCTAATATCGGATTTCATGTTTGGCCAAAAATATTTTTCTTTAATTTGTTCATAATTTTATTATATCCGCAATGCCCAGAGATAGTCCAGTCAAATGGTGCACAAAAAGGGCTCCAAGTGGAAAATTCTGGTGTAATTGTTTTTAGTGGCTTATTTTATGTTTTTTGGGTTGCTGAACACGAATCTAAACTTGTCCAACAAAATTTGTCTCCGCAAATATGTCAAATTATCAAAAAACTCCCCCAAAAAAGGTTTTTTTTTGGTTTTCAGGTTATAACTTGCAATGTAAGCTATTTACACAAAAAGTTCTCGAGAATAAAATGAAGAGGAGAAAATTACCTACAATTTATGTCTTCACCATTTTTTGGTACGTCTTATGGTTTCCACGCAAAATAGTGTTGAAATATCAGAAAAATCAGAAATTTTTGGAAGATAGCGAAACCATTAATACTAGTGGTCGCCCCGCGGTCGAAATTCGACCGTGTCGGTTGAACTATTTTGATATGATATAAAAGTACCAAGATTAAATCAAATCTTCCAACATCCCATCTAACTTATAGCTAGACTCATAGCCCTCTAAATCTTTGTGTCGAACTTTGCGATATTGATGGTCCACTTAACTTTTATTAGTATTATATTATATGGTATTAACGTTGGATTTTTAAATAAAATTATTTCACCTTCCAAGTTTAATAAAAATACATTAATTACCCATTAACTACTTTTGCTTGCAATTCATTTCTTTCATTCCAAAATACTTTTCATTTTTGAAAAATTTTCATAATTTTAACCATGTCTTATTATATAGGTGTTTTTTTTTTGTACCTATACAAATTCTAAAACATGACGTAATTTGGACAAAATGTTTCGTAAAATTGCCTATATTAAAATGGTCTCTTTACAATTATTATAATTAAGCCATTATGTTTGATATTTGCAAAAATGAAAAATTTTAAAAAAATTATAAAATGGCAATGAAAAAATCTATTCAACTAAATAATTTCAAAACAAATTTCTAGTAAAAAATTTAAATATTTTCACTTAAAGACTTGGACTATTAGCTTGTCCCCGCCTGCAATATCCTTTCCAACATTTAAGTTATATTTATATAAGACATAGTCTATATTTTATTATTTGTTTAAGGGTGTCGAACACATAAACATTTCATATTGTGTTATACATTGCTTTTACAAATTTCTATAGATTAAATATAACTTGTTTTTCGCTTTTCAGTTGATACTTCTTAATGCAGTCGGGTTTTTTGTTTTTTTAAATAATTTGTTTTTTTTCTTCATATGTATTATGGTGAAATACACTTTACGTTATTTTACCTGATTTAACAGTTAAAGTAACACAAAAAGGTTTCGGTGCACTCTTACTTTTGTTCCTTTTGTACCTTTTGTTAATAAAAAAATTATGAAAATCGGTTCATAAATAGAAGAGCAAATGGTACTGAACACTTTTCCCTACGCCTATTTATATATAAGATTCGAATGACAAAATTCTGTTGTAAAGTTTCTTATAGAAGAAAAAAAAAATATGCCATTTAATAGTAGTAATCAGGAGCTTTAATTTGATATCACACACGCCCCAAATTGGACAACACCAACGGGTATGGTTATTGGTTATACCACCCACGCACCCACAACCCCCAAAAATGTAAAAAATTGTTAACGCATCGGAAAGATCCCCATTCACTGATTCTAAATTAAAAAACCCCATGTAAATCCATCTACGTTTACTACTCTAAAATTGCAGTGTATTTTGTTGTTGCAAACATTATGTATGGGAGAATTCACGTATATTTCTATATCATTTTTACCTGTGTTAATGAAAACACATAAAAGAAATATTTATATTCTGCAAATCTGCACGAAAATACCTTTCTAACGGTATGCGTGAATTTCTCCTACGACGCCCACACGCTAAGAAAAGCGTACGACAATTTTTGTGCTTGCCTATTAATATATAGAATACCTATACAGGGTGTTTAAAAATGACACGGCAATATTTAAGGGGATGATTTCTGAGTTCATTTTATGAAAAAAAGTTCATATAAACATAGGTCCGGAAATGCATGGTTTCGAAGATACAGGGTGTTAAATTTTTTTTAAAATTATCGGTTTTTTAACAATATCTAAAATATCTGAAATATTTTTTGGCCGATTTTTTTGAAATTTTGCAGCATTGTTTGCAGTAATAAGGAGGTCATGTCGCCTTAACTGGAATAAAGTTATCAAGCCCAGTGGCGTGCGTGGGGGCACCTTAAGCAATATAATTGACAAAAAGTGTGTACGCCACTGACTTTTATCTTATTATGATATATTTTTAGATAAAGCAAACAAAAATACAACTTTTTGTTCTCCTGAGTTTTTGACGTATCTTCCTTCGTTTTCGAGATAAAAAGCAAAAACCATTTGATTGCATGTCCATTTACCATACAAAAATATTTAAGAAAAATTTTACCTGTTTTTTTTGGTAAATTTTGGTAATATTATGTTGATATATGATACTTATTGTCATATTGGAATAGTACAAAATCCCCTTAAATATTGCCGTGTCAGTTTTAAACACCCTGTATAGGTATATTAATGGTGTTTCGCTATTTTCCAAAAATTTCTGATTTTTCTGATATTTCAACACTATTTTGCGTGGAAACCATAAGACGTACCAAAAAATGGTGAAGACATAAATTGTAGGTAATTTTCTCCTCTTCATTTTATTCTCGAGAACTTTTTGTGTAAATAGCTTACATTGCAAGTTATAATCTGAAAACCAAAAAAAAAACCTTTTTTGGGGGAGTTTTTTGATAATTTGACATATTTGCGGAGACAAATTTTGTTGGACAAGTTTAGATTCGTGTTCAGCAACCCAAAAAACATAAAATAAGCCACTAAAAACAATTACACCAGAATTTTCCACTTGGAGCCCTTTTTGTGCACCATTTGACTGGACTAAGAGCTTAGTGTCATGATTTTCTAGTAATATTTGCTTTATTTCTAAAGTATTTTTGGGGGTAATTCTTGGAAACTCAGAATTTTTGTATTATTATTTATTTTTTTTTTTTATATTTATTATTTAAGGTCGCTGTGGAACTGCAGCGGTTATTAGCGACCACAGTGGCGTCATCTGATTAGATTTTCCGGTGCATTCCAACAGCCTTGAGGAACTTTATGGTTTTTTTGCAGGAGTCGGGATCGCTTAGCATAGTCCTCAGGTTGTCGGGTAAGCCGAATGTGGATCTGTCTAGGTTGAAATTATTGCATTCTAGTAGCAAGTGTTGGACGGTAAATCTGCTGTTGCATCGTGGGCAGGTGTTGGGATTTGTCTTCGTTATGAGGTGGATGTGGCTAAAGTTAGTGTGCCCGATACGTAGTCTTGAAATTCTAGATTGGTCTGGTCTGGAAAGTACTGGACTATGCTCGAAAATGTTGTTGCGTACTCGGTGAAGAAATGTAGGTTCAAGGTGTTGCCATTGATGATTCCAGTATTGATTGATCTTTGCTTGAATAAGCTTGGTTGTCTCTTGGTGTGTTAGCTTAGCCAAGGCATGAATTTCCAGGTTTGTCGCTGCCTTGGCAGACTCGTCGGCCTTCTCGTTTCCAGGTATTCCTTGGTGCGAAGGGATCCAACAGAATGTGATATCGTGGGTCGCAGCTGTTTGGTTTAGAATATCCTGTATTTGTTGTATTAGGGGTTGAGGGTTGAATTGGTTTAGAATCGCCTGCAGGCACGACATTGAGTCTGTAAAGATAACAAATTTGCCTCCCCTGTGCTTATCATTGATATGCTTGATGGCATGAAGTATAGCGTGGGCTTCACATGAGAAGATGGAGCTGTAGTCTAACAGGCGGTGGTTTTCTATTATGTAATCTGTTGTGGTGATCGCATATCCAGCTTTTTCGTTTATTTTAGAACCGTCTGTGTAGATTTGATGGTGTTCTGAGTATTTGCATTGAAGTTCTTTGAATAGTTGCTGATACATGCTCGATGTTGTTTGTAACCGATTATATTTTGATAGCATCCAGTCGATTGTTATAGCTAATTTTGACCAGGGAGAGTTGTGGACTAGAGCCCTTATCGCTACAGGTGGTATACTAAAATTTAGGCTGTCGCTATAGATTTGAATACGTATGCGAAGTGGTTTCGGTAGGTGTGGCGAGGCAGCAAATTGTGACACTCTGTATTGTTTGAAGGAATTCAGGTATGCGGGGTTTTCTGGAGTTCAAGAAATAGTAGCGGCATATTTTAAACACAGTTGTTTCCTTCTGATATTAAGAGGCGTTTCGCCTACTTCCGCTGCAAGACTGCTTGCTGGGCTGGTTCTAAAAGCACCCAGGGATAATCGAAATGCAGTATTCTGAATCGCTTCCAAATTTTTAAGAGTCGAGGGTTTCCCAGAGTCGTAGATTATTGCTCCATATTCTAGCTTTGAACGTATTAGTGCTTTGTATAGTGTAAGTAGAATACATTTATCCGCGCCCCAGTTAATTGAGGATAATACTTTCAATACTCGCAGCCTGTAATTGCATTCAGTTTTAAGTTTTTTTAAATGTGGGGCCCATGTTAGTTTATCGTATATTGTGAGTCCTAGGATTTTCATTTGCTGCACTTGGTTAATTGGAAGGTTGTTCAGTGTCAGGTTGATTTGGTCGATGTTTCTCCTGCGGCCACGTTTTATTAACATCATTTCAGATTTCGGTGCGGAAAACTTGAATCCACTAGTGTCGGCCCAGTTTTGAATGGTGTTTAGGGTTTCTTGAACTGCTTTGAGAGTAACTTTAATATTGCTGCCACTGCATGAAATTGTTAAGTCATCAACGTAGATGTAGCATTTAAGTGGGTTTTTGATACAGGAGAGTACAGGGTCTATAGCTATGAGGAACAGTATTACACTGAGAACGGATCCCTGGGGAAGGCCATTCTCTAGTGGAGTCTTAGCAGATAGTACGTTTCCTATTTTTACTCTTATTGCTCGTTCTGTCAGGAAGTTAGAAATAAAGGCTACGAAGTTCCCTGAGAATCCGAGTTTCTTCAGTTGTCTTTTCACTCCTTTGGTCCAGACCATTTCGTATGCCTTCTCTATGTCTAGGGATACAATCAGGAGATGGAGGTTAGATGCAAGGGCATCACACATGTCTGATTCAAGGTTTACTAGCAGGTCCGTGGTAGATCGCATACTTCGGGAGCCAAATTGGAGCTTGGAGATTAAATTGTTTTTTTCCAGCAGCCATCTGAGCGGTTTGGATATAATTTTTTCTAGTATTTTGCATAGATTGCAAGTTTGAGCTATGGGCCTGTAATTTGTTATTATTGTTTGGTCTTTGTTGGGTTTCGGTATGGGGATTACAATTGCTTCCCTCCACATGTCTGAAAAGCTTTGATCGGTTCAGATGTAATTATATATTGATAGCAAATGGTTCAAGTAGGCTTCAGGTAGATTTTTGATGAAGGCGTAGGGGATATCATCCGGTCCGGGGCTGCTGTTATTACAGTTTGATATAGCGTGGTGCAATTCATTGCTAGTGAAGGGTTTATTTATCCAGTTCAGTCCAGGGTTGCAGATAAATGTGTCGTTGCTTTCATTATAATTGGAACTATGTTTCTTGAAGTCGTCGGAGTAATTGTTATCGGCCGAGTTAGTGGCGAAGCACTCGACGAAACTGTTAGCGATGAGGTCAGGGTCAGTGATCAGTGTTCCGTTGATGTTAAGCCTGGGGGTCGCTGCGGGACCGTGGTTACCTGAAATATGGCGTATTTTGTTCCAGACTCTTGTTAGTGGGGTTTGTTGGTTTAGGGATGATGAGAATTGTTGCCAGTGGTCTCTCCTCGCTTGTTTGACGGCTCTTCTGGCAGCAGCTCTTTTAACTTGGAACGATATTTTGTTTTCCACCTTTTTCTCCTTAGTATACTTTCGGTAGGCTCTTTTGGCGTCTTTAATTTTCTCAGCGCAATCCTTGTTCCACCACGGTGCAGTTTTCTTAGTCTTTAGGAGGGTTTGTTTTGGAATCGAGTCTTTGGCAGCTTTGGTAATAAGATCAGTGAAATTCTGTAGGATAAGGTTGATGGGCAATGAGGGAAAATTGATAGGATCTAGGAGTTCGCGGGAATCATGAAGTAATCCTCGTTGAAAAAAGTGCCAGTCCGCTCTGTTTAACATCCACTTAGGATGTCTAGGTGGGTTGTTTCCGTTATCGTGTCGTGTATCCTCTATAATAATCGGGTAGTGGTCGCTGTTATGAGGGTCTTCTAATGCCATCCATTCGAAGTTATGGGCAACATTAGTAGTATATAGCCACCTACCTATCAAAAATTACCAGGTGCGATAGTAACAGGTAGTGAGTGATCTGGAAAGTGGTCAACGGTTGACACTGGCAATCAAAAACCTTTAAAGCAAGATAAAGCCAAACTATTCTCGCTCAGGCAAGAATTTTTGTTGTGATCCCACTGTTGACGACCGTGACACTTGGTAAATGATGTCGTGTTAAGTGCGGGCGGGAGGTGGGATCTTTTTGTGTTCTCGTTCTGCCTGGAAACTGGAAAGAACTGCTGTAGAGGTGGAGTCAAGTCCATTTTGATTGGAGTAGTGCAAAGTATGGTGTATGAAAATCGGCAGTTTGTGTGAAAAGGACTAATGTTGTTGTGCGAACGATCGATCGTCTCTAAAAAAGCACTCGATCGGTGCAAAGAACAAGTTTTTGTCCAAAAATCAAAGCTTCTTATTTTTAAAGCAAGAGCCATATGTTTTTTTGCTCTTGCTCTTGAGGTCGTTGTTTGGCCGAATTATAAAAACCCGGTTATCGTTGTGTGAAAACAAAAACCCCGTAGTAAATATTTATCGACGATGCGGAAACCTGCAGCAGGCAGTTATAGCAAAACAATAACTTGTTCAGACGAACTTGAACTTGAATAGGTATTTTGATTCATAGTTTTTGGGTTGTTTTTTTTTTCGGAGTACATAGTTGATTTCTAGGTCAGGGGAAACGGGTATTGTTTGGAATAAAAAAACGGATTAGTTGAAAATAGCTTTTTTATTTTAGAAAAACCAACATTTTTTATTTACGGTTTCTAAATATTTTAAGCACGTTTTACAAACTGTAATTTAACAAATCCTCCTCGAGACTCATCCTTCCCGTCAAAAATCATATAGGTACCGGCCGTTTGGTTCAGCTCTTCTACCTGCTTTTGCGTTTTTATTTTTTCTGCAAATCGTGGTGGTAGGTAGATGTATGTGTTATCCATGAAATGGGTTGTAACACGTAACCCGTAAGTTGTTTTTATCAACTTGAATGTTTTGACCATAGCAGGAGGGGGCGAGGGTCCGTGATCTACATCATGATCCTAGATTCCATCCCACACCAGGCACACTTGACACAAGGGAACTTTCATGACGTCATTAACCTTGAAACTGTCCCTACTCATAACCGACGAGCTTTTGATACCATTTTATGTGAATTTTAACCCTCCTTTAAAAATACATGTAAAAATGTTGCAGAACCGGTATAGATTATTCCCGAGTTGGTTTTAACCGTTAAAAAGTTATAAGGTTAAAAAAGTCTTTGAAGTTTGGAAATATTAACTACGTCTGAAAAAATATTCCAATATGAGATAAATTTCACAAACCATACCGAAGGTGAGAAAAATGACTACAAATGTTTTAAGAATGTTTACACTATATTGTCGCACTTTTGACGGAGGTTCTTTTATTGTGGGTCTATCGTACAACCCACACACGTCCTTTCCGTTAGCATATACACAGTTTGGTGAAAGTCGCTGATGTTCTGGTTCGATGTTTGTAGGTGAAGTAAACGCGTTCATTTCGAGTGCACAGAAATAGCACTTTATATTGTCGTTACGATTAGTGTAGAAAAATCCGCTTCTTGCAAAATTTTGACATTTACTAGCATCAAGATTTTTTAAATTAACGAATGTCTTAAGGCGGTCGTATTCACTTTTCAAATTCAACATTTTAACTGACCGATGAGAGCTTAGACAATGTCTTTAATACTTATCCAGGAATTATGTTCACTTGGGAAACCCAGCCATTTAACAAGAGCCTTGTTTGCGCGACGTTTTAAAACCTTCTCAACGAGGTATAAATCGGGATGTTTAACTGGTGTCAGCTCCTGCTCATAAAAGCCTCCCTGTATTGTATTTTGTCGATAATATAAGAGAATATAAGTTACAGGATTTGTGTCTTTGACTTGATCTATTGTGAAAATTTCCGTTGACCAATTCGGCGTATAACCTTTCTCAAACACATGTTTGTGCCTGCTTATACGAACAAAATCGCCAACTTTATACCTTGATGGTGCTTTGGATGCGCGCTTAGGGTATTTATATGTTTTCAGATATAAACGTTTCTCGACTCTATGCGTTACGTCAATCGGACGCATTTTTATAGTGCGATGAAATGATTTATTGTACTTATGTACAAGTGAGTCAAGCATCGTTATCCACTGATAATTACCATTCATGCTGAACTCTTTCCACATCATACCCTTTAATGTACGATTAAATCTTTCAACAATGGAAGCCTTCAATGCACTGTAGGAGGAATAATGGTTAATATAATGAGTATTCATTAGCTTGCGGAATTGATTGTTGTAAAATTCTTTGCCATCATCTGTTTGTAAAAATCGCGGGTATCGTGACGACTTTTCAAATATATTTTCCATAGCCTTTGTAACCTCAATTCCGCTCTTATTTTTAATCGGGGCTGCCCATGCGTATTTTGAAAAACAGTCAATAACCGTTAGCAGGAAGCGAAAGTTTCGGTTTTCCGATGCAAATGCTGTCATATCTACAAGATCAGCCTGCCATAGATCGTCAATACCTTTGATGGTTACTCGGCGGAAGGGGAGATGAAGATGAGTCTTATTAACAATTACATACCAGCCGCACAAATTATACATCTGGAGGAAATTCCGAAATTATCCCAACTTCCGAATTTCCAGACGTTTTGTCCAATTCATAAAAATATATCCTGTATTCGATGTGCTGTACAAAATTGTGTTAATATATATCTATATATGTTAGTCAATAAATTGCATGTGGAATAAAAAATTGTATGTGGAATAAAAAATTTCAATGTTTTAATAAAAAATCTTTATTGTCAGGTTCTGAGTTTAAACCATACCAAAGTTTATACCTATATTAATACTACAATACAGAGGAAATTCAAAAAACAATCTAGAATAATTTAGATGTACGTAAGAGGCTCTAGATGGTATAAAAAAGTCTTCGTTTGACAAGGAAATTTTGTTTTTATCTTTACACAATTCACAATATTTTCTATAATATTCTTTTACACTTTCGGAGGCATTACAGTTGTGAAGCATTACAATATTTAAAAAATCTTGTATTTGAAACAACTTTTCAAGTT
The DNA here is from genome assembly GCA_963082835.1 of Leptogaster cylindrica. Classification (NCBI taxonomy): domain Eukaryota; kingdom Metazoa; phylum Arthropoda; class Insecta; order Diptera; family Asilidae; genus Leptogaster; species Leptogaster cylindrica. The sequence goes on from OY720105.1 coordinate 32,867,268, forward strand.
CGCTTAGAGTCAGTTGAACACTTCCTGAGTCGACGGGGATGCTGTATTCCATGAGTAATTCTTCTTGATTCCCTGGTATTGTGGTTGTGGTGAGCTCTTTCTTTAAGTCAGTTAAGTGTTTGTGAACTGCTTTCCATCCAGAGTAAGATGCTGATACAGGAAAACGTCCATGGCGGTGGAACACTATCTTTGCTTCAAACGAGTGTGTGTCAAATCCAACACTAATTTTCCGATTATGACAACAGTCCAAAAAGTATGTATAGTTCAATAGCAAGTTTTCACCTCGTACTTCTGATTCCTTTCTATCCCTTTTACGTACATTCCTTAATTTTGGTTTTTTAGATCTTGACACAGTGAATTTAAAATCTTCACCTCGCAGTTTTATCTTAGACTTTCTCACTTTAGATGTGTTCTCCATCTTGATTCAAAAACGTATACGCCAGTATCTGATCGTAGTCTTGTTTTTATACCTTAATTTTCTGGTGTACATAACTGGTTATAGTAGCCTTTACAGTTATGGAAATATTTTCTTGGATATATATTGTGATATAAACTCATAATTTTACTGTCATTAAATTTAAAATTCTGAATAGAAAATTGCTTCAAAAATTGTTTTAAACTCATTCCCTTGCATCGAAAATACAAATACACACAACAATAATGTCCACAGGTAGATGAAAACGTACTTTGTAACCGTTTATTATTATTTACAAAAACAGCAGAATGAGTATGTAAAAAGTTGAGGAAAAACATATTGCTGGGATATTTGCCATAGGAGTCAAAGTATTCTGGAGGTCCTTTGCTTGGGAAATAAAATGCAATCCAATGAGTACCGCCTTTATGTGCAGGATCTGTATTAGCTATAATACATGCCGGTTTTTTTATATTGTTTGGAAGACGATTGCAGGGGAATACACCTTTAAAGAATCTCCTTGTTGTGGGATTGGATGCTAATGATTTTGCAAGTTCGATCGTGTTCATTCTTGTTCAGTCGGTGGGGTCGTTGTCTCCAGATCTATAACCTTGGTGTAAGAAGTGACATAGTTATTTATAAATTCTTTGGTTGTGACATCGCTAACGAAAATTGTGGTAAATTTCGCCAGTGTCTTTATCAGATCTTCATCTATAAGTCTAAGCTCCATGCTGCCAAATTTTTGTGTCTGATCAATACACCCTGGAACACTGGTGGGGTATTTGAAAGTTATTTCCTTTGTGAATAATTTGTTTTGTGCTGTGAACCCCGCAAAAGAGACCTTTTTCAAGAAGGTTAGGCAACCTCCATGGAAGTACTCCACATTTATTAAACAACTCATCTCAACACGAGGTGATAAAATCAACTTATATTTACATGTGATACAGAACTTATATATATTATATATACTTTTTATAAGTTTGTTTAGACATGCTTTATTCATCTAGATATGTGTTAGGCCAGTTTGGCTCGACAGTCTGGGACGTTACATGTGCACTCTCTCTCTCTCTCTCTCTCTCTCTCTCAAAACCACCTTATCAGAAGCTGGTGAATACATTTCGATCCTTATCAATTTCCAAGGTTGCGTCATATTCTGCGTAGACTATGCAGGTTATAGCCGTTTTTAGAGCCTTTTTAAACATTCCCTCTATACGTACTGTGCCTTGATTAAGAAGATTAGCACAAGTGGAGTTGTATGAATGGTCACTTGTAAGATCAAACGCAAGCAAAAAACACCCCTTATCGAAAAAATCTTTAGATATTTGATGACCGTTGTCAAAATAATGGATGCCGGTTCCTTTGAATAATGTTAAATAACCTCTGGTGCTTTTGGGGTTTGCACTGGAAAAGTCAAATTCTAAAGGTTGATTAGGCACCTGCACACCATTCACTGATAAATTTATCCTTGCAATATCGTTATGTTTAAAACAAAATGAATTTTTCGTTCTCTTTCCGTTATATGCATCATTATCCACCATGCCAAAAATTAAAAGATTTGGTAATTGGCCAATAACGACGTTATCTAAAGATAGAGAAAATGTGTTTGCGGGTAAAGTATAGCTTTTCACCTCGACACGTTTATACGGGTACACAGCATTTGATCGCTGCAGAACACTTTCATGCGCTAGTAATATGTTGGGATTAACTGTCACATGATTCATATACATTGTCGCCTCTAAAATCTTAATTCTCGGAGCATTTTCATCATCTTTTGATAATAAGTAGAATTCTGGTTTCTCCAATGACAACACGATTCTCAAATCTACACCGCTAAGCAGCAATTTATTTTGGTTTAGCATATCGCCATGTAATTTTCCCATTAGTTCAACTGCCTTACTATCCGAAAATAATTTCGCTCTAGCTAAATATCCTGTATTTTCCTCATTAACTTCAACCACCTCCATATTTTCTTTATCTAAATACCATCCGACAGATTCTAAATGTGTTAGCGCAGCATCGTTGCCATAATTCAATAGGTTTTCTATGTATGCCCGATAATTATAATTGTTATCCGTTTGAGCGATTGGCTTGCCGTTGAGGTAAATGGTGCACTGACGAAACAGTGAATGCATAATATTATTGACCGTTCCGGGAGACAATTCATCTTTATTTTTTTCTTTATCATACAATTCTTCTTTTCCTCCTTTATTTTTCACTAGCTGAAGGTTTAAGCGTAAATATACGCTGGATAAATCTCGGTAAGTGTCGCCATGTCCCAACGATACAAATTCTAGTACAGATGAATTGTCCAGGGAGGCAATTGGCTTGTAGGCTACTTCTTCCGTCTTCAAAATATTACTTTGTATAGGTGGTGTTGCAAAAAGATCCAGCTCCGATTTCATGCATTCACTATATGAAGGCATTTTTTTTTTTTGGGGCTATTATTTTCCGAAAATATCCAAAACGCGTTTATTTGATTTACGGCGTCTACGTTTAGTTGTCGTTGTCGTTTTTTTTACGGTTCTTCGTCTACCTTTTTTCGATGTATGACGCTTCTTACGCTTGGGTTTAACAGACAGTTGCAAGCTCGTAAATGGGTTTGCTCTTTTTATATGGAAGCGCTTCCGCGACAATCCTGAGCCTTCCATATCGCCAAACATCTTATTTATACCTTTCTGAGTTAGATCCTGTACAGCGACTTTTCCTTGCTCTTTGATTATTTGCTGTATTGGTTTATTAGTGGTGCCGACTTCTTGCAATATTGCCTTTCCGGTTTTAAGGGCCTGTTTGGATAGCGTTTTTACTCCAGAGCTAACAAACGGCTTTAAATATCTAAATAACCCGCTGAAGAAACTTCCAATGCCCCTACCGCGCTGGTAAATGTTTGGAGCTCTGTATAAATCGCCAATGTCTGTTAAATACCCCCCGCTTTGATTTATATAGTAATGGGTATAATAAGCGTTCATGTTGAAATTTTTTTACAGTTATGGTTAGAGTATTATTGTCCCAGCAAGACTATACAAAATATCTATGTTTTTCCCCTTATTTATAGTCTGTTTTTAAAAAATGAAGCATTACATATGTCGGTATGTAACTTGGTGCAAAGTCAATCAATTCACCTTGATCATTGGTTAGCTTTATAGAAATACTTTCAATGAAGCTTTTCTCAACGGGGCAATATTCGACGTGTTCAAAACGCAAAACATTATTATTTTTCGTGAGCAGAGGTAAAACTTTAAGAAATCTTGTGTGCATATTCCCAATTATTCTTGGCTGTATTATGTCAGTGTACACATATATCATATTAAAATCTTTTTCTTTTTCCTCGATGCAGCGTTTTTCTTGTGCTACCGGTTTGTTTTTAATTTGTTCATCCACAGCTTTCTGTAATCCCTCATTAACAGCTTCACTTACAATATCAGGTTTACGTTTTTCCACCGGTGTTTGTACAAATATGTGTGAAAAAAATGCTTCAAGGTCTCCAAATTGGTTCTCAAACGGCACGGGCGTGGTTTTGTATGTACCCTGACCGGTCTTCTCATACGGAATGTTTAAAACGGAAGTGGGATTTAACACTGGCTCACCTTGCTCTGCATCCATAGAACTAGCATGCAAATTTTTAAAAATATTTTTTATTTGTTCCTCAACCATGCCAAGTTTTTGTTCTTTTTCATAATCGCTTATGTTATCATTATCGAATTTTAAATTGGCGATTAACAAACTGCCAAACTGATTCAATGTCAATTTTGGGGGTAAAGGTTTTTTTATTTTTATGGTCGCGCCGATATCTTTAAGATCAATATAAAACTTTATATTCTCTTTTTCGCCTTCTTCAACATTGCGAGGTTTTAAAATATTCTCCACCATATTTACCAATGCATCATAATCGTTTATATTCATATCATTCTGACCGAGCAAATCCTCAATAAAATGTTCAATTGAGTCGAAAATTTTACCGGACCTTAAAACTGCTAACTTATTTGTATTATGTAGCTCTAACTGAACTAAAAACTCGCCATCATTTTTTTCGTATTCGACACGGTTTATGTCATTAATTACCCTTGCACGCTTTATTCTAGCAAGAATTCGTGCACTTAATTCATTTAAATATGCTTTATAATGTGGTTGTGAGAGAATTTCTTTCAGATCTGCTATGAAGCTGGAAAATTTAACAACGCCTTTCTGAATTTCTATTTTACGTAAATATTCCAACGAGTAAAAAAAGAATTTTTTCCTGTACCAGAAGCCGCAATATTTAATATCGGATGTATTCCTCTTCATTTGTTTTCTTAAAGGCCCAAGATCGCCATTACCGATGCTTCTCTTTGATCTATTTTTAGGTGGTTTTGAAATATCGTAACAGTTAAAGGAAATCTCAGTAATTCCCACTACCCAATCTTTTGTTAATTTTAAAGGGTACTTTAGCAAGTTGGTGTATGCAGATAAAGTATTCTCTGGATAAACGTGATTAGAATTGTTGCTTAACAGGCACACATAAAAACTGCTTTCTTTAATATCGACAGGCATAACTAGATTTTTTTATTTTTCGCTGTTTAAAGTCTATCCCAAGCTTGGTCTGTTTCACTTCTTGTTTGTGATTTTTGAGTTTTTAAGCGGCTACTTTGACGCACTGGGGCTTTCCTTACTGGGAATGCAAGAATATTCTGTCTGGGGTTAGATTGCGAAGGTCTTAATATAGACGATGTGCTTTGCGATTTTTTATCCTTTTTGGGGACGCTTGCAAAACTTGCGTCTTTATCCTGGTCAAAAAGGCCGATAGCTTCATCAATGTCCATATCTGCCGGTATAGTGATCTGTGTTATGCCATCGTCTGCAGTAACAACACGATATTCTTTACTTTTCTCTTTTGACGATGGCTTAAGGTTTTTAACGGCAGCACTGGCTGATAAACGTCTGTTTCGGTCAGGGGTTAAAGATTGTTTTGGGGTTGTTTCTTCATCGAATGGTGTTTCAAAAAAATCCTCTATAGGCTCTGGTGTTGGTTGTGCGACTTCTATAGGTTCAGGTACAACTTGTGTGGCCTTGTCCGCCTTAAAAACAAATCTAGTTTGTGTGGCATTATCTCGTAGGTTTTTTTGTTCAACTTCAGGGCCGTGTTTAACGTTAAATATTTCTTTCTTTGGTATGCTAATAACTTTAAGTTTCCGTTTTAAATTCAAAAATTTTATTAATTCGTTCCGATAGTTATACCATTTTTCCTTATCAGATAATTGCTTGCTATTTAAAATTTTGTTCATAGATTTATCAAATAAAGATTGATTTGCTGTATCTTCCAAGTCGTTTTTCAGTTTTTCATATACCTCTGGTGACAGAAGCAACATTTTGTTTAAAGATTTATTTCGGTACATATTTCTCGATTAAAGTCCCAATTATTCCTGAAAGCACACTTCCTAGCAAGACTGGCAAAAATCCACCTCTCTGTATTAATATTTTACGCTGTCTCGGCACAGAACGTTTTGCCTTAACTAATTTACGCATATCCTTTTTATACTTGCAAAGTTGTCGGAACATTTTTCCACGAGGTGTGTGATTACCTTTCAAAGTATTGTACGTAATCTCACATAGAGTCTTTATTATTTCTGGGTCAGCATTTTTTAATATTGCATTTCGTAAACACGGTTTAGCTGTTTTAAGAATGTACAACATATGCCTGTTGTCCTTTAACCGTTTCATTCTCGACACCATAATTGCTGTTTAAATTTTCGTATGAACAAAAACACGTTGTGTACTTCTTATTAAATATATCAGATCGAAATCTTAGCGCCTCGTTAATACCTTGCGTCAGGTCGATCAGTAAATATCCGTGTGGCACTTGTGTAATTTCTTTATATATTCTCATTAATTCGGAACTATTTTCAGGATGTATTTGTTTCGCAAGATGATGAAATTGACTCTTATCTCGAGGGTTCTTGAAAACGCATAAATATTTACAATTTAATGATATGTCTCGGCAGAATTTCCCTTGATGGAAAACATTTTGCGTTACAAGAATTACTGAAAAATTACGGTGATGCGAACCTTTTGTAAAAAGCTCACATATTTGCTTAGAGAAAGCATTTAACATCATGTCATCTAGCACAATTAATATTGGGTCATTTGCGTCATTTGGGAATTCTTCAGGTATAAAATTTATATACTCAATATTTTTACAAGCTACATGAACTGGTAGCGCCAGTTTTTCGGCATTACACCACAAAACTTTTTTTATTTGTGGGCGAATCAAAGATATATTATTGTCAAGAAGGTTCTCTATGAATGTTGTCTTTCCACATCCTGACGGCCCAGCAACCATCATTGTAAACGGGTGATTGAATTTCACAACCATTGTTAATAAAGATAGTATATAAACAGTATTCATCTGTACGATCTATTTATACATTTTTATTGAAGATGAGTAGAAGACAAGTTGTAAACGAATTACACAGACCCGCGCGTAAGAATTTCAAACGCCGCCGAGTAACCATCAAAGGTATTGACGATCTATGGCAGGCTGATCTTGTAGATATGACAGCATTTGCATCGGAAAACCGAAACTTTCGCTTCCTGCTAACGGTTATTGACTGTTTTTCAAAATACGCATGGGCAGCCCCGATTAAAAATAAGAGCGGAATTGAGGTTACAAAGGCTATGGAAAATATATTTGAAAAGTCGTCACGATACCCGCGATTTTTACAAACAGATGATGGCAAAGAATTTTACAACAATCAATTCCGCAAGCTAATGAATACTCATTATATTAACCATTATTCCTCCTACAGTGCATTGAAGGCTTCCATTGTTGAAAGATTTAATCGTACATTAAAGGGTATGATGTGGAAAGAGTTCAGCATGAATGGTAATTATCAGTGGATAACGATGCTTGACTCACTTGTACATAAGTACAATAAATCATTTCATCGCACTATAAAAATGCGTCCGATTGACGTAACGCATAGAGTCGAGAAACGTTTATATCTGAAAACATATAAATACCCTAAGCGCGCATCCAAAGCACCATCAAGGTATAAAGTTGGCGATTTTGTTCGTATAAGCAGGCACAAACATGTGTTTGAGAAAGGTTATACGCCGAATTGGTCAACGGAAATTTTCACAATAGATCAAGTCAAAGACACAAATCCTGTAACTTATATTCTCTTATATTATCGACAAAATACAATACAGGGAGGCTTTTATGAGCAGGAGCTGACACCAGTTAAACATCCCGATTTATACCTCGTTGAGAAGGTTTTAAAACGTCGCGCAAACAAGGCTCTTGTTAAATGGCTGGGTTTCCCAAGTGAACATAATTCCTGGATAAGTATTAAAGACATTGTCTAAGCTCTCATCGGTCAGTTAAAATGTTGAATTTGAAAAGTGAATACGACCGCCTTAAGACATTCGTTAATTTAAAAAATCTTGATGCTAGTAAATGTCAAAATTTTGCAAGAAGCGGATTTTTCTACACTAATCGTAACGACAATATAAAGTGCTATTTCTGTGCACTCGAAATGAACGCGTTTACTTCACCTACAAACATCGAACCAGAACATCAGCGACTTTCACCAAACTGTGTATATGCTAACGGAAAGGACGTGTGTGGGTTGTACGATAGACCCACAATAAAAGAACCTCCGTCAAAAGTGCGACAATATAGTGTAAACATTCTTAAAACATTTGTAGTCATTTTTCTCACCTTCGGTATGGTTTGTGAAATTTATCTCATATTGGAATATTTTTTCAGACGTAGTTAATATTTCCAAACTTCAAAGACTTTTTTAACCTTATAACTTTTTAACGGTTAAAACCAACTCGGGAATAATCTATACCGGTTCTGCAACATTTTTACATGTATTTTTAAAGGAGGGTTAAAATTCACATAAAATGGTATCAAAAGCTCGTCGGTTATGAGTAGGGACAGTTTCAAGGTTAATGACGTCATGAAAGTTCCCTTGTGTCAAGTGTGCCTGGTGTGGGATGGAATCTAGGATCATGATGTAGATCACGGACCCTCGCCCCCTCCTGCTATGGTCAAAACATTCAAGTTGATAAAAACAACTTACGGGTTACGTGTTACAACCCATTTCATGGATAACACATACATCTACCTACCACCACGATTTGCAGAAAAAATAAAAACGCAAAAGCAGGTAGAAGAGCTGAACCAAACGGCCGGTACCTATATGATTTTTGACGGGAAGGATGAGTCTCGAGGAGGATTTGTTAAATTACAGTTTGTAAAACGTGCTTAAAATATTTAGAAACCGTAAATAAAAAATGTTGGTTTTTCTAAAATAAAAAAGCTATTTTCAACTAATCCGTTTTTTTATTCCAAACAATACCCGTTTCCCCTGACCTAGAAATCAACTATGTACTCCGAAAAAAAAAACAACCCAAAAACTATGAATCAAAATACCTATTCAAGTTCAAGTTCGTCTGAACAAGTTATTGTTTTGCTATAACTGCCTGCTGCAGGTTTCCGCATCGTCGATAAATATTTACTACGGGGTTTTTGTTTTCACACAACGATAACCGGGTTTTTATAATTCGGCCAAACAACGACCTCAAGAGCAAGAGCAAAAAAACATATGGCTCTTGCTTTAAAAATAAGAAGCTTTGATTTTTGGACAAAAACTTGTTCTTTGCACCGATCGAGTGCTTTTTTAGAGACGATCGATCGTTCGCACAACAACATTAGTCCTTTTCACACAAACTGCCGATTTTCATACACCATACTTTGCACTACTCCAATCAAAATGGACTTGACTCCACCTCTACAGCAGTTCTTTCCAGTTTCCAGGCAGAACGAGAACACAAAAAGATCCCACCTCCCGCCCGCACTTAACACGACATCATTTACCAAGTGTCACGGTCGTCAACAGTGGGATCACAACAAAAATTCTTGCCTGAGCGAGAATAGTTTGGCTTTATCTTGCTTTAAAGGTTTTTGATTGCCAGTGTCAACCGTTGACCACTTTCCAGATCACTCACTACCTGTTACTATCGCACCTGGTAATTTTTGATAGGTAGGTGGCTATATACTACTAACATTGTTAGAGATTAGGGTCAGATCGATGCTGCTGTGGTTGCCAGTACTGCTGTTGAAGTGGGTGTGGGCACCATTGTTCATTAGGATAAGGTTGTTGCTGGTCTCGATGAATTCCTCAATAATTCTTCCACGTGCATCGGTGAAGTGTGATCCCCATATCCGGTTGTGGCAGTTAAAGTCACCGAGTAGTACAACGGGAGCTGGCAGTTGATCTAAGACTCGCTGGAGGTCATTTGAGTTGAAAGCCGTGATGTTTGGGAGGTATATGTTACAGATTGTTACCGGGGTACCGGTTGTTATCCTGATTGCGGCAACCTCGAGGTCAGATACAATACTGATTTCATCAAATTTATACCGATTAGAGGTGAAGGTAACTACTCCACCACTAGCTCGGGAGCTGTTTGTTCTGTTTTTGAATGCTGCTTTGTATCCGGTGATATTGGCACAGTGTTTGTCTTTGAAGTTGGTTTCTTGAAGGCAGATACAGTCAAAGGAAGTGTTAACGTTTAGTAACTGAAGGAACTCCTGTCTGGCGTAGGTAGTAGCCATTAATATTCCATTGTAGTATCCTCATTTATAGGTTGGTGAAGGTCAGTGGGGTCATCATCTACTTCTATACTAGCATCAGTTGTGGCGCCATCGCCGGATTCATCTGTCGAGAATGATCTGGCTTCAAGTTTCTTAATTATTCTGGTGAACCGGTTTTTTTCCTTTCGTGAGATGAGTAAGGGCTAGTATGTCGGGGTTTAATTCGAGGTCAGCGAGTGTGTCGCGGATGTTTTCTTTGCCGAAACTTTTCTCCAGGAACTTTATTAACTGAGTGTAATTGTAGTGATACTCACTAGGATTTTTGCTGATTTCGGCGTCGATTTCGGGTAAACTCAGGGATCCTTTCTCCAGAGTAGTAGCTATTTGGCCGGATCTTCTTCTCTTGGGTATCCTTTGAATGTTTGAGGGTTTAATGAATTCGTTTTCAGTTGTTGGGATATGGGGGTTAACGGAGGAGTCGGTGGAGGAATCAGATATCGGGCGCTTAGCCGAGGTAATTACGTGAGTATTCAAAGGTTCATCGGGGTTGTGTGAGGAGTCGGGATTGAGGGTTGAAGTGGTTTCTGCTCGACCATCACGGGGGCTCGATCTTTGTTGTACGGTTGCGGTTTCGTAGAGCGCTGCGACAGCTGGACATTTACCGTCAGTGTGCTTAGCTGGCTCGCTGACCTTTGGGCATACTTTTGCTATGTGTCCATTCTCCTTACAAATAAAGCATATCATGCTGTCCAAGGACGGGTAGATCGAGTAGGATGTGTCATCAAGGTCGATTTTCCAAGAGATTGGCAGCTTGATGACATCCTCCGGATGGATAAATACTTGACGCCGGAAACTAAGTATGTGTTGGTATCCTGGAATATTTAAACCAGCGCGGAGGGTGGTTATTTGTGAAGCAAGGTTAATCTTTGATTCTTTAAGCTTCTGCTCTATGATGGAGTTCGGTATTATCGGGGGCACGTTAGAGAGGATCAATCCCTTGTTTCGTGAGAGCAAGGGCCGGACAGGGACTGCACTTCCGTTTATCGTGATTTGTTTATGGGTATCAACCATAATGTCCGCAATTTCTTTTGTGGCTAGGTATACACATATACGGTTGTTTGCAATTCTGGAGATGTAGCGAATATTCTCAGGTTCAATTTTCTCGCCAATGGCTTTTGCATATGTTTGGATCTGTACTCCGTCGATTGCATCAAGGATGATTGCTTGGTCTTTTGTTGGAATAGTTTCCGATTGCAACGCTTTAGCATAATCCATTTTTGGAGGCATGGTACTTAAGGTGATTCACTTATCTCCCTGTAGTCAGAGAGCTATTGATTGCTTGCACACTCACTCGAAAATATGGGAATTTGCACTTGCACTGAAAAGAGCTGTACAGCTGTACGCGGAAATCACAAAGCAGTAACCGGTCTGCATTAACGGGTTTAATTGAATGCCACTTAACACTTAGAACGAATTAGTAACACGTCCGACTCGTTCAAATGCTAGGCGAATACTTTTTTGTATTATTACTAGGGAATAAGAAGTTAAATATCTCTTTTAATTGAGTTGCTTTAATATTTTTGTCTTTGGAGTAATCAACACGAAAGATACAATATATTTGATTAAAAGTTACCAATTATCGAATTACACACTAAAAGAGATGTGTGAGTGTCACAACCGTAACAATGGAAATACCCTTTTACAGTTGTTAGTGATTCGAATAAATATTTATATTCTAATTTATCGTGAGCATATTACTCTGATTGAGGAACCTAGTTCTTCATATTTAGGTCATGTGACTTCATTATCCAAAAAAGCTGCTGACATCAGTAAAGCTATTTTTGTATTCTTGATAGAAAAAAGATATGACCTATCAGAGCTACGATGCATTGGAAGTGATGGAGAGAACACCAATACGGGAGCCTTTGGAGGTGTTATTAAGTTGCTTGAAGAGAAGTTAGGCCGACCTTTGCACTGGATCATTTGTCAGCTACATTTTAACGAACTTCCTCTTCATCATGTTATGCAGGCACTTGACGACGGCAACACTTGTGGTCCAAAAGCTTTTTCCGGAAAAATTGGAAATATGTCATCCTCTTGTGAGAAGCTTCCTGTAGAACAATTTGAACCAATTGCTGTATATATCCCTATAATTGAAACACTCTCAGATTTAAGCACAGATCAGCTGTATTTTAGAGACATACACATATGCTCAGTAGTCATATCCGGTAACTGCCCTGAAGGACTTACAAACAGAGATCCAGGAAGCTGGCTGAAACTTGCTGGGTCGGCATTTATAGGTGCGCTTACTCGGGTCATAAACTACACTTTATACACCGGTTATTTCCCGGAACGATGCTGGAAGCAGAGTGTATGCATCTTCCTCCACAAACCAAGGAAGAACTAGCGAGAGTCTAAATATTACCGACCGATCTCACTTCCTAACATCATGGGACAAATATATGAGCGAATACTACAGGAACGTGTTCTTGAGGCAAAAGCATATTCCTCCCTTCCAACATGGATTCACACGAGGTAGAGGCACTAGAGGTGCACTGGCTCCAATCATTGGGTACTATGCCAAAACAAAGAAGTCAACAAAATTGGCGGTGATACAGACGTGCATCCTGCCACAAATCGATTACGGCATAGTCCAACTGCTCCCACTGATCAGCAGGATAAACAGACGACTTCTCGAGTGCCAGTACCGTATGGCGCTTAAGGCAGTATATGGATTTCCGCGGTATCTCAGCACGTAGATTCTGTACGAATTATTGGACATCGACCCACGGCACGTGCGCGCCTACTATCTGCATCACGACATGATCGATAAGATTAACAATGCATACATCCGGGGCATCAGCATCGATGATTACATAATTCAGCAACGTATTGAAGAACTTCCGTACACCAGATACGGCAGACACAACCCCATACTCTTTGACGAACGAATAGACCACACCGTTACCTAAATAAGAAGCAGTGCAAGATACTAGTTAGTAAGCGGACTATAAGGAACACACCAAGTTATATTTAAAATACTAACAATCCACTCACGGTTAAATGTCGTTAAACGCGTGACAACCATAACACGACGCCTAAAAAATAAACTATAGATCACGTAGTGACAATATTATTTCATTAAAATTCATTTAGAAATAAAGAAGTTATGAGGTATCAACTTTGGTCGATTTCGCGATTTTGGTATATCCTCCTCTTAAGTACTAAATACCTATGAAGGACAATACATGTAATATGAAATGCGAAATAATAAAGACTTTTCTATTCTATTCTATTCTATTGTTGAAGCAAGTTATTTCCAATCTTTGGCAAAGCGCATATAAAACCAATGTCTTTCTTACAATAATTAGTGTCTAAATGTTTTACGGACGACATAATCGACGGACCATTAAGAATTTATTTTATTTATTTATTATCATAGAAACAGGGGCTTTGCCTACTGCTCTATACTAGAAAAAGGCGCTCTAGGGAACGCAGCCCATATGGCGCTCGCGGCTTAGAATATACTGCTTAAGGCTTAAACTTAACGTCTACCTGTCTTTCCTATTACTTAATATTTTAAGCTAGTGTTTTTTTTCCGTTATCTTTGGGAGAATTTGTATTTTAGATATTGTTATCTATTCTTAGCTCAATGAGAAGGGCAAGGAGATTTGTCGGGTCTGAAGGGTTAAGGAGTGCGGGTAGGGATGGGAATGTGCCTCCACGAATTTGTTGAGTGATTGGGCATTCTGTCAGTGTATGCCGTATGGTCAATCTCTGCTGGCAGTTGGTGAATCCGGGCTGAGGGCTTCGATTGAAGAGAAATTGGTGGGTCAATCTGGTGTGTCCGGTTCTGACTCTGAATATTTTTATTCCGTCCTTACGCGACAGATTCGAATTATATTTGGGCTGGTCTGTTGAATTCCAATGCGTGGCCAGGAACGTAGTTTCTCTTTCCCAGATGTTTTCCAATCTTCTTAGGAAAGATGTCGCGGGCACTATTTCCTCTTCTGTTGTGTTTGGGTGGTTCCTTGCAGCTTGATCTGCAGCCTCATTACCCGTAATGCCGGAGTGTCCAGGTATCCATACCAATCTTATTCCTCCATTGGCGGCTAGAATTTCGCCTCGGCAGGCTTTGATAAGCTGTTCTAGCGGGGTGTTGTTTTCCATAGCTTTTAGGGCTGCCTTTGAGTCGCTGTATATGGTCACTTGGCTATCTATGGTCTTGTAATGCTCTATAGCTTTCCATATGGCGAAGACCTCTGCTTCATAACTGGAGGCTTTGGACGGTAAATTGTAGCCCTGGACCGTGTAATTTGCAGTTTCTTTGGGTTTATATCCCAGTAGGGATGCTGTCGTTCTAGTGGCTTGTTTTGATCCATGCATCGGTGTAAATTCTGGTTCTGTTCGGATGGTTGTTTACGTCCAGATTGTGCCCGGCCTGTATCTCTTCTCTGCTTGCATTTTTCCTGCTGCTCCTGGAGAAAAAGATATGGTTCCTTCGATTAGGGGGTGGGGATGGGAGGTGTTGTAGGGCAAGGGTGTCAGGTTCTGGGAGCCTTAGATCTAACTCTAAAACTAACTCTAAGGCTATCTTAAGGGCTGGTGTGGCTCTGAGGGGTGTAATTTCGTCCTTTAGTTCTCTAATGGTCCAGTGGTGAGGTCTTGCTGGATCCAGCCAAGTGTTGATGATTAGCTTGCTCCAGGCTTTGTTGGCCCGATCCTTGATGTGTGTGAGTTCTCCTTCTATCCAGAGGGCTTGGTTGGGCGTGGATCTAAGGGCTCCAAAGGTAGTTCGGAGGATTTTATTAATGGCCGTCTCGATTTTTGCAAGGTTGTTCTGGGTGGTCGTGGCGTATACGGGAAGGCCATAATTATGTTGATACCCCATTAATCAGTACTTTAGCGATGTTACTTGCAGCGTGAATTGGGGCTCCTCTGTTCCGGGCGGCAATCGCTCTCATAAAGTTATTAATTTTTTCTAGTTTAATGGATACGTTGCTGCAGTGTTCCGTCCAGCTCATTTTCTGGGTAAAGGTGATCCCGAAGATTTTTATGGTCTTTTCCGGATTTATTTCCATTTCATCTAGCGCCAGCGTTCGTTGCGAGGGGCTCCTTTTCCATGAGAATCTGATCATTTCTGCTTTTCCCATTGGGACTCTTGCACCTGAGTAGTGAGTCCATCCTTTAATGGCGCCAACGGCTCTCCTTAAGATGTCGTTTTGGTGGTCTGTATCTGTCGTCATCAGTATATTGTCTGCGTATATATATGTGGTCAATCCGTCTATATTGTTCAGTTTGGGGACTAGTGAGGCAAGGAAGATATTGAAGAGTACCGGTGACAGAGGTGATCCTTGGGGGAGTATGTTGGCTGCCTTATGTTGTTTGGAAATGAACTCGTTAACCCTAACCTGGATGGAACGGGGAGATAGGAAACTGTTAACCAGTAGGATGAAAGATTTATCCACACCCCATTCCTGGAGTTGGTTGGCTATGATATTTCTACATACCCTGACGTACGCCTTTTCTATATCCAACGATAGCAGGGACAGCTCTTTTCTTTTTCCGAGGGAGATTTTGATTTCTTTTTCGAGCTCTAGGAGGAGTGAGGTCGTTTTTCGGAATCTCCTGAACCCGTGTACTTCCTTTGGGAGGAGTGTTTTC
This sequence comes from Leptogaster cylindrica, assembly GCA_963082835.1. Lineage (NCBI taxonomy): Eukaryota > Metazoa > Arthropoda > Insecta > Diptera > Asilidae > Leptogaster > Leptogaster cylindrica. The sequence goes on from OY720105.1 coordinate 32,882,918, forward strand.
AAGTGTGTCTATTAGTCTGTAGGCCAAGATTTTTTCAAAGAGGCGTGATAGACACGGTAGCAGAGATATTGGTCGTAGATCCCCTGGGGTAAGTTCACCGTTGGTGGAGCTATTTCTCTTACGGATAGGTATCTGGATTGCGTTTTTCCAGACTCGTGGAAAAGGCTTTTACTAAGGATGAGATTCTATAGGTAGACAATTCTCTCTTTGAAGTGTTCGGGAGCTTCTTTAATCATCCTGTAAGAGATTTTATGATGCCCTGGTGCCGATCCCTTACATTTACTAAGTGCTTTGCTTAATTCCTGAAGGGATATTGGGTAGGTTAAGTTCCTTTGTGGATGGGGGGAGACCGGCATGTCCGTGAAGGCCCAAGAATATTTTGCATGTATTTGTTCTGTGCTGAAATTGCTATCACTGGAGTAGCTAGTCCAGGAGCGGGCTAGCTGTTCGGCTATTTCTATAGAGTTATAGAAGAGTGTGCTATCGACTGTAAGATTTGCAATCAGGCTGCCATGTCTATTGCCGACGATGAGTTTGACCTTTCTCCACGCATCTGCGAGATTAAGGGCGGGATCGATTCTTTCTGCGAAGGCGGCCCAGCACGCTCGCTTCGCTTCCTTAATCTCTCTTTTGGATTGCGCCGATTTCCTACGGTATTCCCGTATATTTGCTTCCGTGGGAAGGCTTTTGGAAGCTTTTCCAAGCCCTTTTTTTCTCTCTGATATGTGAGAGGATGGTTTCATTCATCCAGCGTGGTTGTGTTTTAGGGTTAGGGTGCAAAACCGGTATGCTTGTTGCTGCTGCCACCCTAATTATTTTAGTAGCTTGTGCTACTTCCATGTTTATATTCTGGGATGGGGGTCGGCGTAGGCTTTCCTCGTCTATAATTTTTTGGAATAGACTCCAGTTTGCTTTCTTTTCCATAAATTTCTTTATGGGCTGGAACGTAGCTGATCGATATGCTGTCCTTAGGATGATCGGGAAATGGTCACTTCCCGCGGGGTCGTCGTTAGTGAGCCATGTTCAGGGTGAGCAGTGGATAGCAATGAAAACACCAAACGTTTTATGAGTGGGAAAAAGTATTCAAAAAAACCCACTTTTATTTCTCCGTATTCTCCATACTCTTCACGGGTCTCCTGTCCCGTGAAGCTCCTAATACAAGTCTCCTTATTGTATTATTCTAATTTCTCCTAATTATTGTCACTATTAACTAGTTTATCACTACACTGGATTCTATAACACGTCCAGCCTCCTATGCTGACTCCATTCAACTCAACCTCGTCTCTAACAATTCTTATACAATGAAAACTATTTCGTTACATGTATGTTACTTCGAACGACAATACAGTGGCGTTCGGAACACAGCCTCCTAAAACCCAGAGGGTTTTACTAAATCTCCTATACTATACTCCTTATATAAATATAACTTGTTACTCCTTATAGTTATTCTCCTAATTAATTATAACTATATTACTCCTATGATAATTTCTCCTCCTCCACAGGTATAATGCAGAGCTTCTGCACTGGTCTCCTAAATCTGCTTGAGGCGGTGTCCACAATGACATTTCGCACTAAGCCGTCTCCACTAGGTATTAGCTCTGAGATTCGTCCAAGAGCCCACATCGCTGGGGGGAAACGCTCATTTTTAAGGAGGACCAACTGTCCTACCTTAAGGTTCTCCTTCTCCCGTCTCCAGAGTTTCCTCTCCTGATAAGTCGTTATAACCTCCGCTTGCCATCGTTCCCAGAAATGGTTAACCATCTTCTGGCGCTCCCTCCATAATTTGACTCCTTTAGTTTCAGGTCGTTGGTCAATCTGAAATGGTAATGGTAAAATTAAAGGTTCACCTACCAAAAAATGACCTGGAGTCAACGCCTGCATATCGCTTGGGTCATCACTAAGTGGATGCAGTGGTCGAGAATTGAGAATTGCCTCAATTTGCACCAATAACGTCAGAAAACCTTCATACGGCAATGTCTTTACTCCTACTACTCGCTTCAAATGAAACTTCATGGATTTGACCGCGGCTTCGTATAGACCTCCTTGATGTGGTGCCGCTGGGGACATAAATCTCCAAGTCGTCCCCTTCGCATGCAAATGATCTAACATCTCCCTCTCCGTCCATTTCTCCAAAGCTCTCCTTAACTCCTTATTTGTTCCGACAAATGACGTACCATTGTCGCTAAACATTTTCTCACATCTACCACGCCTCGCTATGAACCTTTCATAGCACGCAATAAACGCGATCGCTGTCAGATCTGTTACCACATCAATATGAGCCGCCCTTGTTTTTAAGCATACGAAAATGGCTACCCAACATTTTCTACTTTCTCCTCTCCTATCTTCTGAGAACCTTAATTCAAAGTGCCCAGCATAATCGACTCCTGTATGTAAAAATGGTTTTCCCACTTGAATCCTTTCTCCTGGCAAGTCTCCCATTAACTGACTTTGCATTTTCGCATTTATCCTCGCACATGCTACACATTTATGTATCATATTTCGAAGTTCATTCCTTATATTTGGAATCCAATATTTCTCCCTTATGAACTGCGTCATAACTTGTACTCCTCCATGTTTTGTTTGCCTATGAGCATGCTCCCGAATAAGACACGCCAGTCTACTCCCATTTGGTATAATAGCTGGGTGCTTCATTTCGTAATCTAACTCCGATCTCCTTATGCGACCTCCTACTCGCATAATCTCCCTTTCGTCAAGAATTGGTTTAAGCGACTCAATCCGACTTTTCTCCGGTAGTTGTTTGTTGCCTCTTAAGGCTTCACACTCTCCTTTATAATACTCCTTTTGTGCCTCCTTAATGAAGTACTCCATTGCTAACGCTTTCTCCTCAAGCGTAGGCGGATAGTGCTTCACATTTACTCCTTTACTCCTTGATCTCATCGTGTATCTCCGTTTCTTACGCGAAGTTTTTAAACTCTGTACAAACCTTATCACATAAATTACAATATTTACTGCTTTCTCCAATTTTCCAGTATACTCCAACAACAATACACTCTCCTTTTTTGTCTCCAGTCTTATTTTTAATGCATTACTGTAATTGATGATTGTATTTACCACCAATTCCTCCTGTATCTCCTTACTCCTAAGTTGCATAACCGGACTGTTCGGCCATGCCTCCTGTGGTTGCGTGAGCCACTTTGGCCCATGCAGCCACAATTGATTTTCCTTAAGTTCCTTAGGCGGTACCCCTTTTGTGAGTAAGTCCGCTGGATTCTCCTTTCCGTTTATATGCCTCCAATTCCTTATATCTGTATTTGTCTGAATGGACGATACCCGATTTGCAACGTACGTCTTTAAGTCCCTTGGAACTCGTTGTATCCAATGATACGTCACGCTGGAATCCGTCCATAAAGTATACTCCACATCCGGCCATTCCATTGACTTGCATATTTGTCTCAGCAACCTTGCTAATAGCTCTGCTGCCGTTAATTCCAACCGAGGAATCGATACGGTCTTAAGCGGTGCAACTCTTGTTTTTGCTACCAACAACGTACTCCTAATTTCTCCCTCCTTTTCACTCCTTATATACAAAACAGCTCCTAATGCTGCTTTGCTACTATCCGTAAACCCATGGATAGTTATTTTTACTCCATCTCCTGTCCCAAGCCATCTATCTATGGTAAACTCCTCTAAGTATTTAATACCACTCCAATATTCACTCCATTTCTCCTTTAATTCTGTCGGCAGGACATCGTCCCATCCGACTTTTAATCTCCATAGATCCTGTATCATTATTTTCCCCGTTATCGTGACTGGCGCTAGATACCCATTCGGGTCGTATAGTTGCGCTACACAACTAACTATCCTCCTTTTCGTTGGTTGTAAGTCAACGTGCGGTTGTTTTACCGTAAACGTAAATTTATCTTCCCTCATCAGCCATTTTAAACCTAAAATGGTGGTCCCCGCCTCCACAGAAAGCATCGTAGTGCTTTCTACATTTTCCTCCAACTCCTCTTCCGTACTCATCGTCTTTAATACCTCCTTGCTATTTGACCTCCATTTGCGCAGTTCAAATCCTGCTCCTTTTAGGATATATTCAATTTCCTTTGCTAACTTTATAGCTTTTTCCTCCGATTCCTCACCTGTTACACAGTCATCAACATAGAAATCTTCTTCTATGGCTTTAGCTGCAGATGGGAACTCCCATTTTGCTTCTCTTGCACATTGTATTACCGATCTGATGGCAATAAATGGCGAAGCTGTCATACCAAATATGATCACTGTAAACCAATACTCTTTTAATGGATCTTTTGGATTCTCCCTCCAAAATATTCTTTGTAAATTCCATTGCTCCTTTGCTAGTTTCACTTGATTGAACATTTTCTGTATGTCCGCGTAAATAGCAATTTTGTGTCTCCTAAATCGCATGATCGTTTCATGTAAATCACTCTGCAATTTTGCTCCTAATTTTTGTATTTCATTAAGAGAAACTCCTTTGTCCGTTTTGCAACTCGCATCGTATACTATTCTTCCCTTAGATACACAATGGTACGGAATATAGTATGTAATTTCTCCTGGATTTAATTTCTCATTTACTGGCCTCAGATAGCCCAACTCCATTGACTCTCTCATTTTCTCTATGAAAACCTTATTTAATTCCGGTTCTCTACTCCTTCTCCTCTCCGAGTAAAAATATCTTTTCAAGGCAATTTCTCTTGAACTCCCAAAATTCTCCATATTTTCCTTAAGTGCTATTTTAGCAACGAATCTCCCTGTTTCATCTCTACGATGAGTTTCTAAGAAATGTTGTTCCACCTCCTCCTCCTCTTGCGTTAATTTTGTATAATCTCCGATTTGATCTTGCTGCCAAAGTCTTTCTAACAATTGATCTAACTGATCCTCCTTTTTATATTCAATGCACGAGACCACCTGTCCAGAATCTTCCTCTTCTGTCTTTTGCGTTCCGCAAGCCATCAGACCTAACTTGGTGTCTATCCAGATTGTGCCATCCCTTGTTTTTTCTTTTATCGCGTTGACCATTTTGGCAAAAAACCCTACTCCAAATATGATATGAATCCTTTCAGGCTTCCAATATTCTGGGTCTGCCAATGGTCTACTTTCTCCTTCAATAATTCTCCTCTCCAAATACTCTTTTGGCATCACTGGATGCCATTGACTCTCCTTTGGTAAAATCCAAAAGGTCTCCTCTATATAATTCTCCTTTTCTCCTTCATACCATGGCAATATTCGCAAAGCGACTTTCTCCTTTATATTGCACGGTTCTCCATTTACTCCTATTATTTTCTGCGATGTTTTGTGAATATAGGGTTTGAGCACCCCTCGTAATTCTGAACTCACCAAGTTTGGCTGGGCCCCGGTGTCGACAAACCCTCTCCAAATGCCAACGCAGATATCTTTCGTAGCTACTTTTACTAAAACCGTCGGTAAATATGTTTGTTTATTTTGCTTAAATACGTTTGAATAATTTTGAGAGTTAATTTTATTTTGTATTTTTACATTTTTCTTATACCTATTTTTATTACTCTTATTACTAAGACTTCTAGTGTTTCTCCTCTCCGGAATATATTCTCCTTTATTAGTTTTTTCTCCTTCGTTCACCTCCAGACGTGAACGTTTGCTCCTTTTCTCCGTTTGTAGTCATTCTCCCCTCCTTTTTTCTCCTGATGTTCCTGCTCCGGACTGTGTCCCATAAACGTCGTTAGTTTTCATCTGGACTTTAACCGGACACAGGACGCTGTTGTGCAAAGGGTCATTCGCGCACTCCTGAATCGCGCATTTGCCCTCTTCACATCTCTCCTTCCGATGCCCTTTCCTTAAGCAATTTGGGCAGAGTCTCCTAGCCTCCACGAACTTCCAGCGGCTCTTTGCAGATAGTGAAAGAAAATCTGGACAGTAATACAATGGGTGGTCCTTTGTGCAGACTTCGCATGGTGGTTTCCTCCTATTTAGTCCACAGGGTGTTTGGGATCTGCTTGACCCTGATGTGTCTCCTGCAATTATCTGGGCGTAACTCCTATTCAACCTCCTGTTGAAGTTGCTTGACCCGGTCTCCGAGTCTGGAAGTCTCCTTCGTGTGCCAAGGGCAGCAGCTTGCTTGTCAAGAAAATCTAGCATTTCTTGAATTTTGGGGGTCTCCGTCTGACGTTGTAGTTCCCATTGGGTAGCTGTGGCATCATCTAGACGTTCATGTAAATTGTGAATTAGGAACATGTCCCAACCATCCACCGGGATTGACATCGCCTTCAACTGCCTTATCAATTCATGTGTCATGTTAGATAGGTGTTGAATTTCAGCTGCAGTGGGTGGTCCCTTAATGGAAGGCATGCGCTGCCACTGCCTCAAGTATTCTCTACATATGGGGTATTGTTTATCATATAAGGCAGTCAGACGTTCCCATGCTTTATTGTACGACTCATCAGTAAGTTGCCACTGCCCTAGTGTTTTCAATGCATCCCCTCTTAGTGATCTCTTTAGGTATGAGAATTTATAGGCCGGTGCGATGTCCGAGTTGTTGTGAATCCGGGCTATAAATTGATCCCGGAATGACAACCAGGTCATCAAGTCTCCTCCGAAGTAGCCCCACGTATTCTGAATGTCGTGAGACTTCTCCGGCATTGTGACATTTACGGATATCTTCTCCTTGATCTCCATAGTCTCCTTTCCTTTCTCCTTCTCCTCTTTTAATTTCTCCTCAATTAATTGCTTAAATCTCGTAGAAGCGCTTATGTAACCATCTTCAGCATGGTTAATTTTCTCCTGATAATCTTCATTGGGGTCCTCCTCTACAGATTCTCCAATCATCTGTAGCGTGATGCTATTGAAGTTTCTCCACTCCTCCTTCAGTCGCTCATATCGCAGCTCCAAAGTGATTCTCGGTAGTCTGTTGAAAGTCTCCGATTGAGTGTACCTCTCCATTCTAAATAGTGTTTTATATACAAAGTTAAATTTATTTGTTAGTGAGCTTCCAGCTACACTCATGCTGGTTTCCGCTTCTGAAGTTTCTCCTGTCTCCTTTTGTGTGGTTTTCGTATGGTCTCCTAGATCTCCCTCCTCCTCTGAAGTGCTGTGCACCTCTATCTCCTTTTTCTCCTTTTGTTTGGATTTGTTCTCCTTAAAATGTTAATAATTATTTAGCAATCGAATTTTAGCATAATTGGGCATTAAACAATTTAATATGCAACATTATTTAAATATTCAATTAAGTAGTTACAATGTTCTTTTTATATTGTAATTGAACATTTAAGTCTCCCTCCTTTCTCCTCTCCTAATTAAAACAGGAATATTTAATATAATAATATATTCTCCAAACTCCACTCCAAATTAAATTGAATCGTAGTGTCATGTGCTTCCGTAATTTTTTGATTTATTTCGTTATTAAAGACAGAAACTAATATATGCCCTAATTGACGTCAATTTCTAACAACGGATGAAATTTCAACCACTCATCATTACCAATGATCGCGCAATTTAACCGATTCGATTTTCATTCGAAGTCACGGATGAAATTTCAACCACTAAACTCCTATTCCTAATCATGATCGTAATGTGATTATTATTGCGAACTTGTAATTTAATTATGCCGTAGTTCCATTTTAATTTCAATGTTTTGATGCGCATCAATTTTATTTTTCGTTCTCCTAGTTGATGTGAGTGTAATAATAACACTTGCACATCCTCCTTCTCCTTTTCTCCATTGACGCCGGCCACTGGCACAAGCATCGCTCCTTCTCCTTTTCTCCATTGACGCCGGCTTTTAGCACAAGCATCACTCCAATCTAATCTCCTAAATCTCTTAAATACCAGTGCACTCCTTTTTTAACTATTAACTAATTATTCGAGTTCTCCTAATCTCGAATTTTCTCCAAATTAAACTTGTTTTCACTGTCAAATTAATGCTCCTACGTCAGAATGTGTTTACATCGCAGCCATTTTCACCACACATGTCTGCACTTGGCCTGTGTATGCATTCTCCTGAGTGCCGATGTACTCAGTGCCGCTGCGCATCACCACTACAATCAATTTCACATCATGCAAATTGTTGCGACGCCATTACCGAATTTCTCTGAAACTAACTTTAATTTTGTTATTTATGCGAACATCAGCACGAATTACTCCTTTTTCTCCCTCCTTTTGTTTGATTAATTAAATCTAATTTCACTCCTACTCCAAAGGTAAACACAATCTGACTTTTATTAGTTCGCACCGCACATGACACTTTTCACGATTCTTTTGCTGGTAGTTTAATGTTGACTAGTTATTTATTTTAAATTAACATACCTTAGGTTTCAGCATTTTCTTTTTGCCTGTCATTTTATTGAAATTACCAACTTTTTATACTTAATTCGTTCGCCTTCTTTTGTTGTCTGCTACTTGCCGTTACGCTTACGAATGCCAATACCTCGTCATGTCTGGACTTGTTCGCCGTTCCCCTTCTCATAAGCCGGTTCTTGCCGTATACATGAGATGTCTCCTATATTTGTGTGCGTGTGTGTGCAAAGTGATCAGCTTTGCACATTCTCCTGCTGCTTGCGCAGCTCTCCTTTACAGATGCAACTTTTGTAGTTATATGTGTAGTGTGTACTCCTCACCTTTGCACATGGGTTCTCCTAGCCACTTGCTCAAGGCGTCTCCTCATACAAGTTTTATCTTGCATGCATATTTTTTCATCTCTGTGCAAGGTCCTCCTAAACACTTGCACATCGATGTCTCCTCGTCTTTTTGCAAGGTTCTCCTTTACCATTGCATAAAGACGACTCCCTTGATGTATGCGATTAAGATGGCTTCTGATTTTCACAATTTTGCAATTTCGAGTGTTTTCACTATCCGGCTCGAAGGACCAAAATGTTCAGGGTGAGCAGTGGATAGCAATGAAAACACCAAACGTTTTATGAGTGGGAAAAAGTATTCATAAAAACCCACTTTTATTTCTCCGTATTCTCCATACTCTTCACGGGTCTCCTGTCCCGTGAAGCTCCTAATACAAGTCTCCTTATTGTATTATTCTAATTTCTCCTAATTATTGTCACTATTAACTAGTTTATCACTACACTGGATTCTATAACACGTCCAGCCTCCTATGCTGACTCCATTCAACTCAACCTCGTCTCTAACAATTCTTATACAATGAAAACTATTTCGTTACATGTATGTTACTTCGAACGACAATACAGTGGCGTTCGGAACAAGTCATTCGAGGAGGGGAGCCATGTGAGGTGAGGCGAGGGTGAGATCAATTGCTGATCTGGGATCCGTGATGGGATATGCGGGTTGGGGAATTTGTGTTGAGTATGCACTATGCACAGTTGTTAGTTTTCAATCCACTCCGCCACCCTCCTGCCTCTAGGGTTGCAGCGTCCAGAGCCCCATAGGGGGCTGTGGGCATTGAAGTCCCCACCATAAATGGTGTTTTCGGGAAGTTGGTGTGCCATGACATCTAGACTTTCAGTTGTAATCACCTGCGAGTGCTCCAAGTATATGGAAGTGAAAGTAAGGGGATGTGACGCACTAATGGAGACAGCGCAATCCATAATTGAGGTGTTTAGTTGTAGTTGAGTCGCGGGGATGGAGTGGTGGACCATGACGGCTACTCCACCATGTCTGTGTTCTCGGATGAAATTTGTTCCGAAGAAATTATAGGCGTTCAGCCGTTCAGGCTGTTCCTCCAGGAGAATATTAGTCTCCTGGAGTAGAATAATGTGAGCTCTGTACTGGGAGATTAGGAGTTCTAGTTGGGGAAGGTTGTTGTACAGGCCTCGTATATTCCATTGCAGAACGGTAATGTCCCGCGTGGCTGGGGAGAGGTTGGGTTTCCGTTGTTCATATCTTACAAAAAGGAAAGAGCAGATGATAAAGGGACTGGGCCTAGTTCTGGCCCTGACTTATTTGCTCATCTTCTGATAGATCCGAAGAAACCACCATCGAGCACGAATCTTTCGATTCTGTATTTAATCTGGGTTCCGATTTTCTTTGGGTAGCTAGTTTTGTGTTTTCTTTGATTTTTTTAATTCTTAGTATCGAATCTGGTCCGGTAAGAGCTATGAATTGGTCAGAGATTTGGTTTTTACTCGATTTTGGTACTAATAAGGTGTCGTGAAGCTCTTCTTGCAGTGATTTGTTGTTCGTTGATGTGGTTTTTGTAGGGGGGAGATTGAATGATGTCCTTGTTGTTATCTTGGGGTGTGTCCCTAGTTGTTTTATCTGCAGCCTCTGGGGCCGCCGGATTGGGCTGGGTGTTAGGTGGGGTTTGCGCACTGCGATTAATTGTGTTTTTGTTTAGATTTTCTGTAGTTCCGACTACTTGGCTAAATGTTTGGTTTGCAGAGGCAGCGGCTTGTGCGAAGGAAATTTTCGGTTTGTTTTTGTTTTCTTGCTCGTAGAACTCTTTACGCGCTTGATACATCAAGCATCTTTTAGTAGTTTTAATTTTTAGGATTTCGTTTTCCCTTATGAATGCTGGGCAGTCTTTACTAGAGGACGTGTGGGATGAGTTGTTGCAGTTAACGCAATACTTTCTTGGGCATTTTTCGGGCTCATGAGGGCCCGGGAGACCACAAATTCCGCAAATGGGATCGCCGTCACATCTATTGGCTGTGTGTCCCATCTTTTGACACTTCCTGCACCGCATAGGAGATGGAAAATATTCCCTAATAGGGATATTTGTCCAGGGACCCCTAATTTCCCTCGGTACACGGAAGGCATCGAAGGTGAGGATTATTAGACCCGTAGGTTTTCCCTCCTTGTAATTGGGATCAGGTCTTTTTATTTGAGTGACTTCAATGACTCCTTGGTCTTTGAATCCTTCCAGTAATTCTTCTGCCGTCATGTAGCAAAAGTCAGACGAGTAGGCAGTGCCTTTGACAGAGTTTAAGGTTATATGGTATTCCACGGTCACTTTAATTCCGGCGATCTCCTTTGTTTTAATGAACCGCTCCGCCACTTGTGGGTTGTCTACTAGTAGTAAGAGCGAACCGTCCCGGAGGTAGCTGGCAGAGCTGAACTTTTGTGAGATCGCATCAACTCCCTTTCTGAATTTGAATTGGTTGTGTAATTTTAGAGGTTTATGCCCTTCCTCAGCTGGTAATGTTTGTATTACAATATATCTGGGTTGTGTGATAGACGTAAAGGTTCTTTTATTGCAGCAGGGAGCTGCAGAAAGAGCTCATCTGTCAGAGACATTGGGAAGTGTTTTGCCGGTCTCTTGAGCTTTTTTTTCCTCTTAGGTGTAGGGTGCGTCTCCTCTAGGGACGCGAAATAGTTGGCGCTGGCTTTGCCAGACGCCATCCCTTTGCTTTAGATTAGTTTTTTATTTTTTGGTTAGTGTTGTTAGTTTTCCCACAACGATGAAATATAGCTGGGAGGAATGGAGGTAAATTGTTTGTAGTTGACGATACTGTCAATGTCAGAGTCAATGTCAAAGTACTCAGCTGTTCTTTTACACTTAGTCGACACCGATGATGAGTTGTGCGCGCAGCTGATTGCTGTCGATTTTGGGTGAGCGCCTATTTTTTCTTATCCTGAGGTTGCGCTCCACCTCGTGGAGCTGAGGCAATATGGCCACCCACTGGAGCACCCAGCTGTCTATCTTCTTGTCTTCGCTGCAGTCTTCCTTCCACCGCAACAAGATAAAATAGTTCCAAATTAATGACCGTGATGGCGATTAGCAAGTCTATGCATCACACGCAGGAAAAATTGCCTAGGAAACTACTTTCGCAGAGATTACGTCCGCTCTATGTCACAGTTTACTGACAACTGACCATTAAGAAGTTATATCGAACCTCTTTTCCGTACGTTCAAGTTTCATCTTGCTATATTTTAGCGAGCAGAGCTTGTGCCATTTCGCGCCATGCAATTATAAATTTGAGAGAATGACAGACAGTGAGCCTTAAATGCACTATAGTTTACACTAGAATCTAACTCACCAATACTATTGAACGCAATCAAGGTGCTTACCAATGTGTTATATCCGTTGAATGTAATTCGCTCGTGTCATTGTTCTTGACGGGGCAAATAAGTTTGTCGCTATCTTCATTTTGGCAAAAAAATACACTTGGACCAGTTGATCGGTAAACATTCTTTAGTAGAGTGATCACCAAAAATTTTTCGGTTTAGCGACCGCCAATAGTTTAACTTTCTTTCTAGTAGACATTGTACATTTACAGTATACAGCACACTAACGTAACCTATCGTAGATCCAAAATTTAAGAATATATCAGCTATAGTAATGTCAACATTTTGTTATAGCTTTTATAATGTTTCCCAACCCCAAATTATTCCAAAACGACACCAAGAACTTAAATATAGCTCTTTATTTAAAAATCAATATTACGTTCCGCCATTTTGAAAAATGGCAGCTATATTGAGCCCAGATGAACATTATGGGTGGGTCCCGTTCTGAAATCGGTCTTTGTTTATTCATCAAAGGCAGTATTTTGTGATTGTATGACGCGTACGGTGACCACTATTCTATATCTAGGTTATTTCATAATTAGCGTAATATACTTTTTATATACTAGTTAGTTGTTAATTTTTATGATTATTCGGTTAAGGAGTCACTCTATTCCATTTCTATTGTAATTGCAGCAAAAACTTTCTTCCATCACCCAAGAAAACAAAATTACTATAACCTTGATAGCTGTCGTAATTCTGTTTGTGATCTGCCAGTTGCCATGGGCGTGCATCAGCATTGCAGACAATTTTACAAATCTTGGGGATAATCTGAGTAAACTGATGTCAAACATTGCAAATTTACTGGTACTAGTAAATGCTGCCTCGAATTTCTTCCTTTATTGTCTTCTATCGGATAAGTACCGAAAAACAGTCAAGGAACTGATAAAAGGACATGCCTACAGACGACAGGTTAGTATAACGATATATAAATACATACATTCAAGAACGTTCGCAAAACGATTTCATTTTTTTAACAAAAAAGTAAAACAGTTTTACTAACATTGAAATAACTATACTAGTTATAATAATAACAAAAAAAAAAACAGTAAAAGAAGTTATTTGCTTTTCTTTTGTTCGGCTTTTTATACTTAGTTATTTACGAGTATAACGACTGATATAAAACACGAAATTCATTCCTTATAAAGTATGTTTGTGTTTGCTACTAATTTTGAAAAATTTAACACAGAAAAAACGGAGGGCAGCAAAAACAGAAGACGAAATGTTGATGAAAATTACTTCAGTGCTGGAACATAAAAATAATAATAACATTAATGAAGAAATGGATAAAAATGACAATGTAGCTCAAAACCTTTAAAACGGAATCTTATATTAAAATTCATGAATCACCATCAGTATTGAAAAAAAATACTTTTAATTTATAGAAATCTTCTTTAAAATGTAGTTCAATACCATATTTCAATTAATGTATACTGTATATGTACAATGTACAAAGGACATAGCAAATGCGGTAAGTAAGAATAATAATATAATTTGTTTAAGAGGCAAATTTACCCAGAGCAGAAATCGTTTTCTTAGCATGGGCAATTTACCGCAGTAGTGGAGACACTTTGCAAACAAGGCAAAACAAAGAAGAAAATTCGGGCAGCGCGAGTGGAGTTATTCCAGCAGATCAGCGCATGCGTGTTTAGAGGATACGTTACAGAGCTGCTTTCATTCAATGGCAGTGGATTGATATTCGGTTTACACTTTACATTTTATAAACACATATTTTGCTACGCCGAAATTTTGCTTTTTTCTGGGGTATCTTTTTTATTATTCCTTTACCATCTCAGGCAGCGTCGATCGAAGGAACTTTTGCGGGATGTGCACGGTGATGCAACTGCCGAATTGATGTTCTTTCTGATTATTTTGCGGCATGAAATGAATTTCTTTTATGCGGCACATTTTTTTTGCATTTTGTATTCTGATTTGAGTTTTTGACCAGGCAGCCGTCGCTGGTTTATTTTCTCTTTTTTACTTTAACTGGCCAAATTTTCTTATGAAAAACCAAGTTGTGTTCGTTCTTCCGGCCTTGAAAATTGGTTTGCATTTGTTTTTCATTTCAGGTTGACGAATTATTGAGGAAGGAGCGGGTTTTTCATTTCTAAAAAAATAGTCAATTTCAACAGCATTGTTAGGAGTTATTAAACTATTTTCTAAAATATAGTTACATAATAATTGAAAAAATAATAGGGCTAAAGAGATAAAATGTGGTATTGTTTCATAACTATGCATAGATAAAAATTACAAAGTCTTATCAAAATCTGAGATGATGGTTGAGTGTGACAAATCATATTTTTATTTGATGCACGGAATGACCCAACTATCATTCAAATCAATAATACTTGAAATTGTTTGAAATTTGCAATAAAATATTCGTTACAAAATTTTTGTTGACATTGACTATTTATTTAGAACTGAAAAACTCACACCTTTAACTCAATAATACGTGCACCCTAAAAAACAAATCCAAAAAAAATTTTCAAGACCAGAAGAACACTTGCTTTTTATACCCTAGATGTAGGGTATATTAGTTTTGAGCGAACGTTTGCAACGCCAAGAAATAATCGTCACAGAAAAGAAAGAACTATATATTCATGATTGGAAAGTGAAAAAAAAACCGTTTTATGCATGTCCGTCTGGCTGTCTGTCTATCTGTGTGTCTGTCTGTGTGTCTGTCTATCTGTGTGTCTGGCTGTGTGTCTGTCTGTCTGTCTGTCCAGACCATAACTCGAGAACGCTTGTAGCTAGAGACTTGTAATTTTGTAAAATAATATTTGATTAAAATTGCAATTTTATAAGAACATGTTGGCCAGAAAATGAAAAAGGGAAAATAATCCAGCGACGACTGCTCAGAAAATCAAATCTAAATATAGAATGAAAAAAGTGTGCCGCAGCATAAAATAAATTCATTTTCTTGTCGGAACTGAAATAATCAGATAGAACTACAATTCGGCATCCGCATCACTGCGCACAGCCGCAAAAGTTCGCACCAAAGAATATCTAATAATAAGAATGCTCTCCTCGACGTCGCTCCTGTCTGAACACGTTTTGACACTGTGTGTGTAACTGTCAAATCTGTTGAAATCGATGGCAACAATGTTTCAGTTGAGTGAGGGAGAAAAGAAAAACCGCCAAACGCACAGGGTAGTTCATATTTGAAGCAATTTTAACGTTATTTTGAAAAGTTTTAAATTTTCTAACATATTTATTTTTTCTCGTATTTTAATTTGAAAATTAAGAAAATAATTGAGCCAGTAAATTAAAGAGCGCGGCGGTATAAATCAATTCTTTTCAATTTATTTACAAAATAATTAATCACTTCACGAATAAATTAGATTTATACCACTTTTATAAACAACACTCCATTTTTAGTTAATATAATAATTAGTCAATTAAATTATTTTCCAATTGCATACAATAACACGTTCACTCCAATAACGGGATGTTACAATAAATAACAAATTTAATGATTTATGTACATACACTTTCTGCAAGCACGAGAAATTTTGCTGATTTCTGCCCACAGTGAGAGTGAATGTGTTAATTGTATTATTATAGTCAACCCCGTTTGAAAATAAAACAGAATTATTAACTCACCTGTCCTTCGTAAAACCAAAAAACTTTTCACTATTGATATCGCTCTTTCGAGCACCACAAAATACACATCGTATATCGTGCCTGCTATCCATTTTCAATTTTTTAAATCAGATTAACTGTGAAGAATCAGCTGATATTTTTGGCAGAAAATTCACAAAAGTAAAGTTACCTAAACACCCTGTGCGTTCGGAACTTGAAAAAAACGAAAAGCAAAAACCAATATCCGGCGATATATCGCATGTTAAATCCTATTTATAAAAATCGCGGCAAAAACATATGAAGCACGTTGCGGCCGAGCAGAAATAGTGCGAGCTCTTTCGCTCTTATGTGCATTTTGCACTATTCTGCAGTTGTACTCTTGGCCTGTTTTCGTTTTGTGTTTTTGCTGAAAATAAGTTCCCATACATACAAGAAGGTGCACCTTCTTAGTTATAGATATTCTTTGGTTCCCACTACCTAAACTGGTTGTGGCGGCAAAAAAATAATAAATAACATCACCCCAGAAAACAAGCAAAAATTGCGCTTTCCTATTCAATAGCAAGTCTAGCAAGCTAGTAGTATGTGTGTGCAAAAATCGCAAAGAATTATCCACTTACTCTCGCATAGAAAGCAGCTGACGTATTCTCTCACTCATGTCGGCCTCCTCTAACTGTTGGAAAAAACTCAGGCATTGCCACTTGCGAAAACTCAATTCTGGCTAATGGCCATCTACATTCAACTCGTTGAACCAAATTTGCGAGAAAAAATTAGGCAAAAAAAGCACTTTCAATTTGTTAAATTTTTCCATTATTTTCCATGAAACATAATCAGATTTTTTACGGAAACCGTTACCAATCCCTTAATCTTCATAACAATATGAAAAACATTAGGAAAATTTATCGAAAAATAGGAGAAAAAGAATAAAAAACTAAAGAAAATTTTTTGGAAAAACCAAACTTTTTTGGAAAACTGTCGGGAAATTCCTAGGTTGAAAATTGGAAAAGTGCTCCACTTAAAGAACATAAAACCCTTTAACGTATTTTTGAAAATAAAATTTGCTATATTTGGTCTAATAGTTTCCGAGAAATTTGGTCATTTAGTTGGTCAAAAAATGGAGTTGGTCCTTTCTTTCAACGATCATAGAAAAAAAACTAAATACTTTTTCCAAAATGTGCTCCACTTAAAGAACATAAAACCCTTTATCTTATAATTTGGTTTAGATTCAACAAATAATAACGGAGAAAACAGGTCATTAAGTGGACCAATTTTGCACGTTTTGGTAAATTTGCCTCTTAACGTCAAGTTTACTTATTTTATAGAAGCGTAAAGTCACATTTACCCATATCTAAAATACCATTATAATAAATTACATTGATATCTTATGCACACATACTGTTTTTGAAGGGATGCGGGTGAAAGAAACCCAAATGCTTTCCACAGACAAATTTTATTATTCACTTTCAGAGCTTCACTTCGTCGCTGCTGATGAGGAACTGAGATGCACATGCCAGATGAGATGTGTGTCGAGTAGATAAGTTACCCTATCGATGCGTACATTTTCGTTGTATTCTTTCTACTGCACTGTGATACCAGATTTAAGGCCAAATCCTCAACATTCTCCCCCCGTTAAGAGCCGTCTTAACAATGAGGCAACTTACAGAGCTTTGTGATGGGTCGTGTGAGTTCGCCCCTTGCAGACTTAAGCGTAACAACCCTAACGCGGTTATCCTTACCGGGATGAATTGCCGTAACGCGCGCTAGAAGCCATGAGTTTGGGGGTAAATTTGGCTTTTTGACCAGAACAAGGCAACCAATCGCCCGGTTCGGCAAGGCAGTAAACCATTTAGGGCGATGTTGCAGAGTCGTTAGATATTCGAGCTGCCATCGCTTCCAAAAATCCTGGTGTAACTTCTGAAGAAGTCGCCAACGGTTAAGGGATGAAATTTTGACTGCTTCCATTGATGGTTCCGGTAACGCCACCAGTGGCTGGCCGATTAAAAATGAGCTGGTGTAAGGACATCTAGGCTGTCTGCATCGCTTGACATCTGGGTCAGTGGCCTCGAATTGAGTAGTGCTTCCACTTGAGCGGTTAAAATTGAAAGTTCCTCATACGTTAATTTGATTTCCCCAATCGTCCTTCGAAGATGACTTTTTACCAGTTTGACACCAGACTCCCAGCTGCCACCAAAGTGTGGTGCAGCAGGTGGTGAAAAATGCCAAGTTACCTGTTGTGCGCTGAGAAAATCTGCAACGATACTGTTATGTTTGGCGGAATTTAGTTGTTTATATACTTCGTTGATGTTACGACTTGCACCAACAAAGTTGGTCCCATTGTCACTGTATATGTGACTTGGAAGACCGCGCTTAGAAATAAAACGCTTCAGGCCCGCCAGAAACGCTTCTGACGTCAGCTCCAGAACTAGCTCCAAGTGGAAAGCTCTAACACTGAAACAAGTGAAGAGTGAAATTTACCCCTTCACCGTTTTTGCACCTCTTCCGCGATAGCGTAGCAGTTGTACCGGCCCAGCGTAGTCCACTCCGACATTATCGAACGCTCTGATGAGAGAGACGCGACGGTGTGGAAGATTCGCCATTAGTTGTTGCGAAGTCTTAGCGCGCTGTCTGATGCACGACATACACTTATTGATGTGTTTTTCACTAAACCTCGAGTCGATATAATCCAGTAGTTTTGCCTGATAATGTTAAGAAGCAATGTAACTCCGGTATGAAGATGTTTCCCATGCAAGTAAGCGATTAAACGATCAGTGAATATGTGGTCCTTAGGAAGGATGATTGGGTGTTTTGTGTCATAGCGACAAGTTGAACTTTCCAGTCTTCCTCCCACTCGTATAACGTTGGTTGAATCTAGAAATGGCGATAGTCAATGAAGCTTGCTGGACGATGCCACAGGTTCGCCTTTCCTTAACGATGGCAGTTCTGGGCCGAATGCACACTTTTGTACTCATTGAATGCAGATTCGCCGTGCCTTTTCCATTTCCGAGGCTGAGATCCAAATTTCTGTATTCTTGAGTTTCAGAACACGTGAATTTCAAGATCCTTGAGGATCCTTGAATTTCAGGATCCTTGAATTTCAGAAAGAACGCTTTTTTTCTCTGGAGTCATTGTCGATCCCAAAGTGCAATTGAATTGTTTTCCGAACTCGTCGAAGTTCGAGACACTGGCAATCACTCGAAATATGTTTACAGCGTGAGGATCACCGGAAAAAGCCTCGTAAGCCTTCCATTTGTAAGAACCGCAGTAAGTTTGGGCGTAGGCTACGAAGTAGAGTTGGTCGTTGGTTAGGTTCAAGGCGGGAAGGGTTTCAGACGCCATATCAATGAAATTCTGATTCGCGTTCAGCCATTTGTGGTACGCGATGAATCCTTGTCGCACTCTTCCAGTGTCCGCGATGTTCCCCCCGAGCATTGTGTTCCCTCAACATTGGCGTTGATTTCTTTAATTCGGTAAAAGTCGTATTGATCCACGAAGCATTTGGCGCGTTCCTCGAATGCAGAGTTTGATTCGGGACTCCACCAGTCTTCACTATCACCGTTATGGTCAAAATGGTGTCCGTTCGAATCGAAACCGTGCGTCATTTCGTGTCCAATTATATTTGCTCCCATTGCTCCGAAGTTGTAAGATTTTGGGAAGTTCGGATCGAGGTTCGGGTTTCCGTAGAATTCCCGCAGGAAGGATCATTTTATTTTGCCTAGGATCATAGTAGGAGTTTACATCAGCTGCATACTGCTCCCGTTTTCCTCATGCCCAGGAATTGTTTTTTTCATTAAGTATTTTTTGAGTTTTAAGTTATTTTCAAAATAGTAACTGCCAGGCTCTATTGGAATGTCTTTGTACTGCTGCCCCAGACCTTCGAAATCCAAGGTGAGTTCGACATCACCAATTATACCATCCGCATGTCCCGGAGTTTCACCAGAGCCTTTCTTTCGGTTTCCAATCAATGTCCGTAACGATCACTTTGAATGCACTCCTCATGTACGCAGCCATGCTCATAACTTCGTCCTCGACGGTCTCCTTGTGGTGCGGACTGTCACCACATCTCCCATCAGATTTTGTATTATATCAATACAGAAGGCTTTGTGGTACTGGGATGCTCGAATTCATTGTGAAGAGCGTAAAGGAACATGATAATCATGTAATTTTCAATAACTTTTTTATTTTGTGACTATATGAATTTCGGCAAAATTTTCAAGATTTCTTTATCCTCGAAGAAAAATGTAATAGAAGAATCCAGTTCTTTATCAAAGACAGTTCCCAATCAAATAAGTATTTGTCCCAATCAATTTCTGAAATTTCTTCCTTCATGTGTCAAATCTGTACGCGCCATATCCCGCTGTAAATGTGTCTGTGTTTTGCTTGACGAACTTGGACCACTGTTTCCTCAACTGCACGTTTTCGAGGAAGATCTTCTTCGCCTTCTTTTAAGGAACGTTCAATTAAAAAATCCTGAAGTGCAAGGATCTTGAAATTCACAGGTTCTGAAACTCAAGAATACAGAAATTTACGGGTACTGAAATTTACCGGTACCCGGTAACCGTAAAGACACTGAGTGCGCTTTATGAAATATAGGGATCCTGAAGTTCAAGGAACCTGAAATTCAAGGATCCTGGAAAACAAGGATACAAATTTTACAAATGAAAGCACTATCAAATATGTGGAGTACATTCAGAAGGAGATTACCGTCTAAGCGAACTGATTTCCTGCCAAATCAGGCGATATTTGGCCGAATTACAGCGGTTCCAGGAATTTCCAGGGCCCGGGGCTTGCAGGGTAGATACTCTATCTAATTTAATTCTAAGGACCTTCCCCTATCGTTCGAGATGAGTTTCGTCGAAATCGGTCCTCTAACGGCCGAGTTATTTCGACTTCTGGAGCGTACGTTCCATGCCAGGTCCTGATAATCAAGGACGCGGACGGAAGTAAAAGGACGTTTCTATGGGTCTAATCTATCGTTTAAACCAAAAAACCCTTTCAAGGTATTTATTTCCGGGTCAAAAGCTATCTTTCCTGGGCTAATGGCCCGTTCCACCACAACTCTGAGCTTCCAATACTTGACGCCAACATTCCTCGTGAAGCCATGTCTGCCGGATTATCTTCAGTATTGACATGGTGCCAGGATGGTCGCGGAAGCATCGACAAAATCTCCGATGTCCTGTTTCCAACGAAATAGTTCCACTGCCTTGGAAGACCTGAAAGCCAGACCAATAACACCTGTGAGTCCGCCCAAGCGACGCACTTTACTTCAGATTTTTGCAACGCGTTCTTCTCTGACATCATCAATCTAGCTAATAACAGAGCCCCGCACAATTCCAGACGTGGAATTGAAAGATGTTTGATGTGCGCTACTTTAGCTTTTGACACCATAAGCGTGATAGCAATCTCTCCGCTCGGCGACGCCGACCGACAGTAAAGGGCGGCAGCGTACGCGTTCTCCGATGCGTCGGAAAATCCATGCAGTTCATAGTTCGTGCGGATGGTCGACAACCAGCGAGGGATACGCAGAGATCGCAAACAGTCCAAAGACGAAGCTACACTTTTCCACTGCTGCGCTGTTTCGTCTTGTATTGTCTCGTCCCAGTCGTAATTCTTGATCCAAAGTTTCTGAAGAAGAATCTTGAAGCTGATAGTGACTGGAGAAATCAATCCCAATGGATCGAAAATACGGCGGGAATCAGAAGGAATCCTCCTTTTAGTTGCAATTACCTCCATTGGCAAGTTGGCTTCAAACATAAATGCGTCCACTGCAGGGCTCCAAACCAGAACCAACACTTTAATAGGGCTCGCACTTCCATCTATCCTTACTGACCCCGACAACTGTTCCTCTGGTATACTGTTCAACAGCTGCCGTGAATTGGACGCCCATTTCCTTAGAACAAAACCTCGTTTCCGCAATAGGGTGGTGAGTTGAGTATACAAGTCCAACGCTGTTCCTTCACCATCCGCTCCACTCATGAGATCATCTACATAAAACGAATTCAGCAAGGCCTGCTCCGCCAGTGGATATCGTCCTTTAAAATCCATACCGACTTGTTTTAACGCTCTTGTCGCTAGGAACGGAGCAGCCGAGGTCCCATATGTTACTGTAGTTAGCCAGAAATGTTCGATAGGTTTGTCGAAGCTTTCTCTCCATAAAATGCGCTGATAGTTCCTGTCTGGCTCCGCTACCAATAACTGGCGATACATTTTCTCAATGTCCGCTGTGACCGCCACCTTGACCATGCGAAACCCGAGTAGAATGTCATATAGCTCTCGTTGAACTGTGGACCCGACAAATAGTTTTTGATGCAATGACACACCAGACAAAGAGGATGCAGATCCATCGAAGACCGCACGTAACTTGGTGGTGCTGCTGGAGGGCCTCAGAACTGCGTGATGAGGTAAATATGCATGTTCAGCAGACAAACCGAGATAATTTTGACGGACAGGCTCAAGATGCGCCAACGACTGATACTCCCTCAAGAACTCAATATAACCAGCCTGAAGATTGGGATCCGATTTAAGTCGTCTTTCCAGAGAATATAGCCTTGATCTTGCCACTGGCATTGGATCTCCCAATGGCATTGAAGACTGCTTGAACGGCAGTCGGACAACATATCTTCCCGTTACTTGATCTATGGAATGTGTGTTTGTAAATAAGTCCTCACAGTATTGTTCTTCAAGAGAATACCCCGAAGCTGGCTTCGGCAACTCCTCCACCTCCCAAAATCGCTGTTGAGTGTTCTTAATGTCCCCAATGTCTGCATGAAGAGTTGTGGGTGTAACTGATTCCTCAGAAGTGATAGGAATTTCAGAGACGACGTGTCCGAAAACTGTATGCTGGATAACTAATGCAGTTGGAGAAAGCAAATGATGTCAACTGCGAGGAATACAAAACGCATGTTCTGCACCTAGTAAAATGTCAATTCGGTTAGAGACATTGAACTCTGGATCGGCCAACTCATACTCTTGAAGGAAATGCCATTTGCTACCACTGAAGGAGGATGATGGAATATTAGAAGTCAATCTTGGAAGAATGAGTGCAGTCACACTGATTTCCTGAGTTGCATCAAGTATAGATGAAAGAGTTAACGACACGCTACCCTTTGTAAACCCAGGAGTTGAAAGACCTAAGCCACTCACCTTTATTCTTGAATGTTCCCGTGTATGTCTCAATCGTTGTAGGCAGCTCTCGCTAATGAATGATACTGTTGAACCTGAGTCTATGAGAATTCGACATGGCTGTAATACCCCAGTCGAAGAAATAACATTCACATATGCGGTTGGAAGGAGAGCCAGCTGAAGTAATGACTGAGCTGCTGAGGTGAGGCAGGTTGCATGTAAATTCTCCGCGTTTGAGCTGTAAGCCTGTCCGTGGTTGAAACCGGAAGAAATTGAATTCAAAAACCCTGCATTTGGTTGCGGATTGTGACTCCTTGATTCAGTGGCCGTATGCGAAGGTGCAGTTGTTTGACCCGTTCTAGGAGTTTCGTTATTGTGAAGTGCGGAATGATGCAACTTGTTGCAGAAATGGCATCGAAACTTGGACTAGCATTTGTGAGCTGCATGACCTGGCCTGAGACAATTAAAATAAAGTGCATTTTGAGTTACGAACTCCTGTTTTGCAGAAGTGTCCATGGAACTGAATTCAGGGCAGTGAAATAGTTGATACGATTGACTACAATTGCGGCAAGAACCTGTTGTCTTCGCATGAAATGTACGCACTACCTTGATTGCTGGTTTCTTTGCAGATAAATCAATAGATTCAAGAGCATAGCATCGTTTGTTTAAGAATTTAAGAAATTCTGTGAAAGATGGTAAATCATTTTCAGCCATTTCTTCTACCCATGATTGTCGTGTTTCAGCGTCGCATTTAGGTATCTATCAAAATATAGATTAACCACGGATCTCTACTGGAAGCTTCGCTGCCCAACGATTTTACTCCTCGAATTAGTTCATCAGAAGTTTCCGCAAGTTTACGCAAAGAAACGGTTAGTACCTGTTGATTCAAAAATGATTTAATATAATATGAGTTTAAAATTTGCTTCTTTTTATCAAACCGCTCGAAAAGTTTATTCCATGCTTCGGTATAATTTAAGTCTGTGATCGTAATATGTTTGAGTAGGGACGCAACATCATCCTTAAACGCGCTCATTAAATACGGAAATTTATGTACATTAGATAATGATGTCTTCTTATGTACAGTTTGACATCAATAGCATTAGGCACAGATTACTGTGAAAAACTGTCCATTACACTGCGTTGTTGGTCAAAGAATCTTGCAATTGTGTTATTTAATTCAAGAACAGAGGACGGCGCGGGGTCACTAGACAGATCAGGCACGTTTCTTTGATTTAACACCCTGCGCAACTTAGCCTTTGCATGGTAATATTTCTCCTCAAACTCATCAAATTCCGATGGCACTTCACTGAGCACTAATTCGTCATCGAGCTTAATGAACGAATGCCACAAATCCTCAAGCTTTTCGATTCTTGCAGTAATGTCCTCAACAGTAACTCTTTCCGTAATATTGTCTGCGAAGGTAATAGCCTTTGTGACTGAGCCCTTAACTCGACCTCTTTGATTTCTAAGCGCTGCTAAGTCAGCCATTTTGAATTCACAAATTACAAGTACCGAATTAGCAACCGAATGTTCGAGAGTTATTACCGCGTGGAGCAAAGTTCGAAACGAGTGCAATCACTCGCATAGAAATGTCTCTAACAAGAAACCGTTAAACACAT
Source organism: Leptogaster cylindrica (assembly GCA_963082835.1). NCBI lineage: Eukaryota > Metazoa > Arthropoda > Insecta > Diptera > Asilidae > Leptogaster > Leptogaster cylindrica. The sequence continues at coordinate 32,907,157 of OY720105.1, forward strand.
GCCTGCTGCGCCTTTTCCCCCGTTATCTGCCGTTAAGAGACGATGTGTCTGGTGCACAGATTGAAATTTCTTTTTGACTCCAAAATTGAATTGCACAGATTAAATGAATAACACTAATTACTTATATTATTTCCAACGTTGAAATGTCAGCAGGAATTCGATGTTGCGATCTCTGCGGTTCCCCTGCGACGGAGTTCCTCAGCGACGAAGTGCCTTAAATTTGCGAATTTGCACTGCGGATTAATTTCATGGTTAAATTGTGGTCTGCAGATCAATTCCCTTGGTTGAAATATATAATGTTATTGTTCTGCAGATCAATTATTCCCTTGCTTGTATTCCCTGGTTTCGGCACCAAAAATGTTTTTGAAAGGATGCGGGTGAAAGAAAACCAAATGCTTTCCACAGACAAATTTTATTATTCACTTTCAGAACTTCACTTCGTCGCTGCTGATGAGGAACTGAGATGCGCATGCCAGATGAGATGTGTGTCGAGTAGATAAGTAATACCAAAGAATATCTACTCAATAAGAACCGACACCACTGTCTGTACACGGCTGGATTGCTGATGTGTGCATCGTGCTGTGGAAAATTAGATAGCAGCAGAGTGACATTTGCTGAAGGGGGATAACAAATTAAGGCGTGCTCGCACAGGGTGGTTCATATTTGGCGCAATTTTTATGTTATTTTGAAAAGTTTTACTGTGTTAAAAAAAATATCCACTGCCTCGCGTTTGATTTGAAAGTTTATTTATGTAATATAAATACATTCTACTTTTGTGTTTTAAAGATCAGATATAGAAAATTGAGGGAAATTTTTTCAAAAGCTAATTAGCCCGTTTCCAGTCATCTAATCGAGCTAAAACTTTGCAGCTGCATAATATATTTTATTTATATTTTCTAAGAACCTTAAACCTTCTACAATATGACTAATCTATGTATGTATATACTTAATATGGAGTTAATTATAATATATGATATCATATAAATATAAAGCAGTTAAAAACTAAATTAATCTGAAAGTTAATTTTAAATTTTAAAACAAGCAGCCAAGACAAAGAGCACAGAAATCAATTGCAAATGCAACACAGAGCACACGCACCATAGCCAGCTGAAAATATTCTGAAGTTTTGATCACGTTTTTCACTAACTTCCAAAACCCCCTGTTGTTTAAGCTCTTTTCGGAAAGCTGATCAAATCTTTATTTCCCCTACGAGCCCGCTCGATTTCCCCATCGAATCCGCTGCAAAATTTAGCATCATGAGCTGAAAGCTATTGGTGTCACTATCATTCGCTCTTTTTCCTTCTTGTACGCAAATTGGACCAGATATTCAAATCTGCATTCTCCTCTTGTTTTCTCCAGATGAATAACTTTTTTGTTTTATTTTTGTCAAAATTTGTTTCGCACACATTTGCAAAATAGTGTCGGTTCTTATTGAGTGTATAGGAAAAAAAGATTAAAAAGAAAAATGTGAGAGAGGTCACTAAAATAATGTAAATAACGTACAAGAGGAAAAGAGTGCCAAGAAGTTCGTCGGCTCTGACGTAGTAATTCTCTGCCTCTGACGTCGATATTCTTTGCCTCTGACAATCAGCTGGCGGTTTTTTCATGCCGCACTTCTAAATGGGCAACCATGAGCTTTAAGTGCTTCTAAACTCAAAATGAAAGCTTGTAACAAGTCAAAAGCTCTGTTTAAACTGCGTTGACAAGTGCTTTCACTGCAGGGCGACTTGGAAGTTCGCACGATCGCAAATCAGATTGCTTGCGGCTTTTGATGTGCTGCGGCAAATATGAACCACGCTGTGCGACACACCCCCATTTGTTATTCCACTTTAACAAATGTTACTCTGCTGCTATCTAATTTTCCACAGCACCGATGCACACATCAGCAATCCAGCCGTGTACAGATAGTAGTGTCGGTTCTTATTGAGTAGATATTCTTTGGTGTAGCTTTACAATTTTAGATATTCTTTGCTAACCGGCTATTTGAGTCTTCGGGTTTCGTTTGTCATGTAAAAAACAGGATTTTTCAGGAAGAGTGCCTGAAGTGGGCACGAATGGAACGACGAACAACGTTGCAAATTGGTATCACGAAGAACGGCAGTTCTCCACGGGATGCGCAAAACAAAAAATCTGAAGATCTGATGATTGTTGTTGAAATGCAACACTATATATACAGGAATAAATCGAGAACTAAGCTTTCAATTCATGTCTGTTGGGTATCGTTCGAAAGGTGTTGAGGCATGGACTAGGAAAATATATTTAAACTGGTAATCCACCCACTACAACCCGAGATATGGCGACTTGCAAATTTGACCAATATAACCCAAAGGTGGGTTCAGCTATAGTGTTTTCCGAGGCTACTTATCAAGACCTTTCCAACGGTACCTTACATATTAAAATCGAACCATCCGTTGAAAAGTTATAGCCCTCCAAAATTTACGGTTAATTTTCATGAAATTCATGAAAAATTACCTACCTCAAATAGTTAGTTTGTACAAAAGTTGAACCGATTTCTGTCGTTTATACCTCTATTTTTCTGATTAAGTGGGGCTCCCAGAATCCGTTAACATTTTTAAGATTCCTTTGAATTTGATCGAGATATAGACTTTTGAATAGAGCCAGATGCACTTTTTTAAAAATATAATATCTCCACTAAAATCCAATGAAAGGAGTTCGTATATAAATCCGTCGATTGGTATTGAACTAAGTTTTCAAATGGTGGCCAGACGGTCTTAATCACACATCTAGTTCAAGAAAAATATTTAAAAAACTAAAAAGTGGCACTGCCAAATTTTCGATTTGAAGGCTATTACTCAAAATTGAACCAAGCAATTTTGTTAAAAAACTAGTCGTTTGTAGCTGACAACCAAACGCGTCGATGGCTTATCATATGAATTCTGGACAAACTCTAGTTCTGGAGAAAATGGCATCCGAATAATATCGCGAACCGGGAAAAGTGAGTTTTTCAACAATTTTGTAAAGAATGAAAAAATTTCGAATAAAAATTTCAATCGCAGCATTCTTTGACGAGTCCAAAACACCATAGAAAGCAAATAGTCAGGTTTTTGTTCTACAGTTTTCATGAACCTATTCTAAAACTATGAGAAATAATGGTAAAATCCTAGCAGATGGTCCCCCTAAATCTAACATCAGCAGTTCGAATTTTCCAGTTTCTCAAACACCTCAAATGTTTGTAGGGTAAAGTTGGATATACGAAATTTATTTAAATGCACAATTGTATTTTTAATTTAAACTGCTTCGTTTTATTAAAATTTATTTTATTAAAACATTTATGGAAAAATTATTTACTTAATAATAATGGTTTGCTTTCAAAAAACACACTGATACTAGCAAAAAAAAAAAACTATTAGCGAGTTTAAAACTGACGGGGTGCCCAATAGTGCATTAACTTGTACTCAAAAAAGAGCTGATATAAATTTTTGTGGTACGCGTGCATTATTGTTCCTTAATAAAATCAATAAAAATTTACAAATACCTTTGCGCATGCGCATTGTCTGTGTTATAAGCCTATAACATAATGAAAAGTCTGCAGTCTGCGAGGGCTCTTCATATTACAATTCTAATCTAACAATAATACTATGCAAAGCTACAAGGACCAATTTGTTTTGGTATGTTTTAAAACTTGTTTGCTTTAACAAATATCACTTATGTTCGAAAAAAGATTTTTATAAATTGCACGACTGCACTTTGGAATTAATTTTGTTTTCTTAAAACTTAAATATGTAATTTTTGTTAATTGACTTTTTACCACTCGAATAATGAACGTTTTGCATGTTTTCACTAAAATGGATTGATATAAATAAAAGTGTGATCAATGATTAAATGTATATTCATAAAAACCCACAAATTGTATTTTTGTATTTTAGCATACATTGTCAAGTGCAACGTTTTCACGTCAAACTGCTCTTGCTTCATCGTGGAAAAAAGATTACGTAAATGATGCTTTACGCATGCCTAGACAAACATCACAAAAATATAATCGTTCTTGTTCTACAAAAACCTGTCAAAACAGTTTCGAAAGCGAATTATGCAGCCACAGAATTTGCTATTCTGAAGAACACAGAAAGTGCTTATCTCCTGTTTTGAAAAAAGCTATTAAAGCTTCGAAGGTAGCTGCAAACAACAATAAGAGCTATAACAATAGTCGAAAACAAGGCCTGATGCAGGAGATAGATTCACCACGCAATTTTAATAAAATACAACAAAATAAATCTGACAATTCTTGTTCTGGAGAAAAATTTCTAAAATGCAACACCAATTTGCTCAGATTTATAGAATCATTAGAAACAAACAACGATAAGTGTTCTAGGTCTTTGACACATAATTCATCTAGATATCGTCCGTCATCGTTTGGAGTTTTTGATTGTCAAAAACAATCGCACATGTGCCAGAGAAAACAAAGTCTTTTTGTAGGAACGCTAATTGAAAGCAGTTCCACAACTTGTAAGCACGTTTTGAACTCCAGAGGCAGTTCGCAGAGTTTAAACAGAAGCTACTCCTTGGATAGATTTCCAACCATTAGGCATTCACCGCATTGTCGGGATTTTCCCTACAACTTTTAACAAGCCCCGCGCCGTTGATAACTTCATGTTTATGTTCATCTATTATAATACTATTTATTGTAATATATGTGTTGAAAAGAAAGATATTGTGTACGGAGGAATTACACCTGTCACATGTTTCGAGATATTCGCAAAATTCCGATATTCTGCTAAACAGGGGTGTCACAGCGCTTAACAGCCTAAAATATAATGCGTCTAATTAGAGCTTATTATCGGATTTATTTGTGTTTTTTTGTTGTGCTATGAAACAGTCCACCGAAACAAAAAGTTACAACAGCGTTCCAGGTACAAAATAAAAAACACAGGCAGTCATTGGGAACTGCCGACAGAAGTGAAAACTTCTTTAAACGCGTCAGAAAAGGACCCCGCACATTTTGTATGGAAAAGTGCGTACAGTCAAATCGACTGAAAATTTAGTATGTTGTACTTCAGGACATCCTGATCAAAAGTTCCCATGGGCGCAACTTCAAAAAATGGCCAGTTTTAGAGATACAGGGTGTTTCATTTTAATAGACGTACTCACATATCTCGATAACTACGCATCCTAGGAAAAAATGTTTCGGACAAAAGTTATAGAGTACCACAAGGGTTAACTAGCGGTGACCTTGCCTTTTACCTTGAAGTCAAGGATCAAGGTCAATTCAAGGTCAAATCAATTTTTACATAGTGATCCCTACTTCTGACCCCGGAAATGGAAAAAGCGCATGTAAAAATTGATTTGACCTTGAAATGACCTTGATCCTTGACTTCAAGGTCAAAGGCAAGGTCACCGCTAGTTAACCCTTGTGGTACTCTATAACTTTTGTCCGAAACATTTTTTCCTAGGAGGCGTAGTTTTCGAGATATGTGAGTACGTCTATTAAAATGAAACACCCTGTATCTAAAACTGGCCATTTTTTGAAGTTGCGCCCATGGGAACTTTTGATCAGGATGTCCTGAAGTACAACATACTAAATTTTCAGTCGATTTGACTGTACGCACTTTTCCATACAAAATGTGCGGCGTCCTTTATGCACTGTTGTGAAAATTAATTACTAAACTGATTACTCCTGTTCCTGTACTGGAGTCCTGTACAAATTTTAGTACTGATTTATCTACCAACGGAATGGAGTGAGGTACATATAGGAGAGACAGAAAAGTTTGGTAGACATCACCATATGCTGGACGACGTATTTTAGACGCCATTTTCCAAAATAACCGACACCGATATTATTTTGTCTATATTTCATCTCCTGTGGCAGCCATATTCATCATTTAGTTGTCTAAATATATTATGTTTTTAACTGCAAGGAATCAATTAAAATGGTTTCTGAAGTTGCCTAACTAGTATTTATTAAGGTAAGAAATGTTCCTTTTTTGAGGAAACTACTCATCCTATGGCCTTGGAATTTTTACCAAGCTTTATATACTTCATGTTGATGGTATTGTTCAAGTTACTTCCACCAAAGACTATGTAAACATTAAGACGTCCCAAGCTGTGAAGTGCACACTTGACTCGACCGAGAACGCTGATCGCAACTTCAGAGAAAAGAGCTTTTTGCGGGCGTCAGTTTCAGCGCCCACTGTTCAAAGCACTAAGCGCACAAGGCAGTCGCAGCACAGCGGCGAACACAGCGAAAATTTCGATATGTACGCG